>CM021105.1:192443249-192846082 GCA_007115665.2 Sequoiadendron giganteum
TTAACTCCATCTTCTCTGAGAAAAATTTGGCATTCTTATACAAAAACATGTACATTAGCAATGAGTACTAGACGAAAGGATTGCTAGTATCTCCTACTTGCAATTTCAGCAATCCATCATGTATCTTTTTTGGTAGAAAAGATGCAAAGTCATATATCACGGAGAAATTGGGGTGTTGTATCTGGGCCCCCATGAAAATGGCATAACAATATTCGGGCTAAAACCTAGAATCTGGCATAGTGAATAGAAAATGGCCAAAAAGTGATTGGAAAAGCAACTTAGCTTGAAAGGCTCTTGGTCACTTGGGCTAATGTAAACTGTTGAAATGCCTACCCTAGCCAGATGTGGAGGAAGCAGCTTCAATCTGAACAGTGGCTTTGATCTTGCATATTCTTGCTTCATCTCCTCAAGATCAATTTGAACCAAAAACGGACTAGGTTCACTCAAGTCGAATAGTTGTTGAATTTCCTCTATGCTTACGCTCAACAAAACCTCTCCATCATTATCCCTAATCACTCTCGTGATAGGCTCATATTGTGCTGCCACTGCCCTAAGCAGGTCCACGTCAAGGAACACATTTGGCACTACTAATTTCCCCATATCATATGGACCAGGCATTAGAGAAAGGGTGAGGTAAATTTCGCTGCCCATAGGAGAGCTTGAACATTTCCAAACCTGCCATAGGAACCCTAGCATCTGTGATGTTATAATTTTTGCATAATAGCCCCTCACCTAGGGTTTTTCCATTCATGAGAACTAAACCCCTCCTCTTATCATTTGTTGACAGTGGTAATTGGTCAAAGAAATCATCATACAAATTTCTTTGTGAATAATCCACGTGACGGGAATGCTTCTTTGGTGGTGCCATCTCAAATAAACTAGGGCTTCCTCTAAAAATCAAACTTTGAATAGACTAGGGCTACTTAGAAAAAGAAGTCACAGTAAAACCTTGCAATTTCCCACAATTTTGATCAAACCAGTAACCCTACGACAATAATCAACAATCCCTCTAACCAGCACACCACAATTCTTCACAAAACCACAGTCAAATTAACTAAAGCAATAGAGAAAACAACTCATGGGATTATGTTCTATAGAAGACCAAATTTTCATTGTGATTGCTCAAAACTTCACCTCTATTACTGAAACTACTTTGCGAAGGTTCTTGAATGCTTTGTGATGAAAAAAGATGATGGAAAAAATCTTTATGTCATTTGAATTGAGCCAGTAAATGTCTCTTCCACCATTAAAGCTCACTTACATGTCATGCCAATAGCTTCAATCACATTTGATGCAAATTTAAATTCTAACCGTAGATCTTTTACTTTCGTCAGAGCATCGAACAACTACCTTCAAAAAAGGATGATGCAATCTCCATCTTAGCATTGAGGGCCCACCATAGTATACAATACCAAAGGATACATGTGGTGCATGCCCATGATATCACAATCCATAAACATCCTGCATCTTTCGATCACACGATGGCGGGAAACTGTTGATCTCCACCATCGGCAATAACGTTCATTCATATTAGTCACCAGCGTTGAACTTAACCATTGAGCAACTTTTTCACCAATATTATAACATATCCGTCGATTTTGAGCATGTGCATTCTCTAGCCACTTTAGTAAACTTCCACATAATGTATTTAAACCTCGACACAAATACTAAAGCATTTTGATTATTCCTTCGGCACTGCCAGCTGAGACACGTGGCATCCACCCGCGATATCACAATCAGTTGTAACCCTGTGGCAAGGGCATTGCGGGATTGCGGGGAATGGCTAAGATCAATCGATGGTTGATAGACAGTCAATTAAAATCACTCCCTGGAAAATAAAACATTTATTAATAAGAACAAGGGAACACCATCTAGGCTGACGACAAATGATGGCTTAATGTTATTTTTAAAACATAGGGAACGGGCCAACCTAAACTTAGGAAGTAATAAAGTTAGGCAAAATATTTAACTCAATTTATAAAAAGGGGCTCGACCTAGACGAAACAATGAGACATAAGTCATTTTAATACCCACTCCAAAAAGGTAACGACCGAATATATCTCACCCAAGGTTTTACATGGAACATTAGGATTTTTATGAAAGCCAAGGTAAAACCCAACCTTAGGTTCCTCCCAAACAATGTAACAAGCCAAGAAAAGGGCAAAACATAAATGGAATTCAAAGAACAAGATTTGAAACTCCATCAAATCCACCATGATGCACACCAATCCACTGAGTTATAGTTCCAAGATAGTGGGTGGATTGGTGGATGTCATTTCTATTTAGCCCTCAAACCCTTACACAGGCACAACATGGTAGTCCCTGTATTTGATTGTTTAATCCCACAAAACAGTGATTGAGAACTTCAAAACAAATGAAAATGAAAGGGAACACATATATTTATCTACACCAATGATCTCAGAGCATTTCAAGCTTGTATGGATCCATACAACACAAAAGAACTTCAAAAAAATTATAAAAACACATAAAATTGCTTCAAGAACGTGGTATCTGATATGAAATTTTGGTATCAACTCCTCCAACAATTGAAATGGGATGGGAATACAATATGATAGAAGTGGGATAAAAAATGCATCGTTTAAAGCATCAAACCAATATGCAAAGATGAAAGAAAGTGTTAACCCCTTAAACTGAAAAAGTTTCTTTTAACTTTAAGTTTGTTGGGTAGCCAATTCTTTTAAGTTATCAAATCCTACCATCATACATAATCAAAATTTTGTTGTTTCAAATGAATATGAGCACTAACTTTCACTATTTGAAGATGTTGAAACCTTGTCATAGAGAATTAGAACATTGATGCGACCACTCATCCTACCTTAAAACATACCAAAAGTCTCCTAGCAATTAGACATAGGAATATTTAAGATGACTTAAACATTTTTTATTTCCAAAGCATAAACTTATGATGACTTTACTAGGCCTAGTACACACTCCCTCCCCATTAACCACTTAGACATATGGAAATTAAATGTAAATTTTTTGCTATTTTTAGTCATGTAGGTGTCCAATAAACCACTTGGTGGTGTTTCCCTTCAAGTTTATTTACTTGAATGAAGAGAAAAAGTCCTTTGATTACAATTAGAGAATACATTTGAGGCCTTGGTTGTGTAACTGGTGGACCATAGTCACATTTAACACTTGTTATAAAGTTTGGGAGTTAAAACGTTAAGTAGATTTGATTTGTGATGGACACATTTGGACGGTAGTAACAATAACTTGCAATCTATCAAGACTTGATTACCTTATAACCTGTCAAATTCTAGCGATGAAATGATAGATTAATCATAATGTCACCTTGGGATCACATCACCATGAAATAACTTCATCCAAAATCCTTATGAGTGCAGGCACCACCAAATAGGTATTTGTCATATTTGTCTTCCTCAAGCAAGGGAAATTTAGGAAGAGAAGAGGAAAGTGAGACATGTAGTAGGTCTAAAAGAGGGAGATCAACTAGAGGTCAAAAGATTAGAAGAAAATTCTGTAAACACATGGAATTTTTCTTGCTGAAGGGGGGTCATGTTCTTATGATGATGAGAGCATAGGCGACATTGAGGTGTCCTTGAGGTACAAACATCTACGAAAACAATGGGTACCCAAGGAACTTCCTCCAATAAACACTGATCTTTGTGTCAACGAGAGGATATATCACATAGCACCATCGTCATTACATGGTTTGGGCCTATTTTGCATGGACGGCATAAAGGTTTGTTACGACAAAGTTACTGAATTGATGGAGTATGTCGGACCTTGTTATAGTTACAATTATTAGATGCATCTAGTTTGATATACATGAAGTATGCATAGGTATGCACTATCAACAAATTATATACAGCTAAAAGATAAGGATCAAAATAAAGGAGTGGCTAGGTACATTGACGAAAGGCCAAAAGCATCACAGAATATTGTAGGGTTTATAAATAGTACACGACCTGGGTCAACAAATAAGCAACCCAATTGCATATTCGAGGCGCGAGAGGGAAACCGTGTATTTGTATATGCAATAAAATCAATAACTGCAGGGAAAGAGTTGCTAATCGATTACAATTTGAATCTCTTAGATACAAACACAATTACTATGGAGGTGGTATGTACTATATACCATTTTACCCAACCTCCAATTAATGACTCCAATATACCATTTTATTATTATGTTTTTTTTCATAAGTCTATTGGTTTTATTTCGGTAATATTTTTTATATTTAAATTTTGTCACAGTGGGACATTGATCATACGAGGAAGGCTCCGGCCCAGAGCACATATCGTGATCCATCTTCAGGCGGGGTGATCCCACAAAGCTGGTTTACAATTTCTGAGAGGAACTGATTTTTGCTGAAATCACATATTTTTAGAAAATATAATGATTTAAGCCTTTAAAATTTCCATTTTAGGGATTCCAATTGAAGAGGGTTTGATCAAACCACCTTAGATCAAACTCCCTTGGATAAAACCTCGCTATTTTTAAACCATACCTATAAATGAGTCTCCTTTACACCTATCAAAATGCTGATAAAAAGTCACTTTTGATTTATTATGCGATGATGACATCACATTTTCCGCAAACCCTGTGGATATGATGAGGAAGGCCCAAAAAAAATGCAACAAAAAAATCCTTCAATTGGTATTCATAGTGCCTCAAACATATGAGATAAGAGAAAGGGATAAAATATTGTCTGAGAGAGCACAAAACTTGCAAGTAAGCTATCATGAGATCTTTAATTATAACATAAGTTCATTCATGGTTTTATATTTTGTACTCTTTTATGTCATGAACTAAAATATGTGTTGTTTTCACAGGATTATTTGTGTCCTCATCATGTTGTTGGCCATGATCAGGGTACTGCAAGTGTTGCCTGGGAAGTAGGGGTCGGTACAAGTGTCAATCTTGATCTTCCTGTGCATACATCACATCATCCGACCCCATCATTTGTGCCTATATTGTTGACTAAAATATCGGCAACACATATTATGCAAGAATTCGGTAGTGCACCCTCTGACAAAGAACACATGCCACTACATGTGTCAGTACATGTACCTGGGGATGCAGAGGCCACTAGTATTGGTGATGTTTTAGCAACATTTCCCGGATCTTCCTATATTACTCGAATGGGAACATTGCCGGTCACATTTGTGGTGACCGAGTATTTCGTTCCTATAAAGATAGATAAGGTCCCAGGTACTTTAAAATGTTTTAATTATTATTATATATAATCCAATTGAAATTTACTTATTAATCACTCTTTGTAGACTAATGATCCCATGATCATTTTGCAAGAAATGATTTTTTTTATAACACCTAAGTGATGTTACATTGGAGCTCTTCGGGCCCACCATACGTACACGGTGGAATGCCCAAAATCCAGATTTTAAAGGATGAGCTCATTAACCATTTAGTTGTGTTCTTCGGTGATAAAACATTCAACCAAACCAAGGTCCTTAAGAAAGTTGGTACCTATCTAAAGTATGTGAGGGACCAATATAGGTCACATTTAGAGAAGAACAGAAAGTACGAGCATCCCCCCATGATTCCAGAGAGGGAGTGGAAGGACTTAGTGTCGGATGGAAAGGAGAAGGCTGAAAAGAAAAAAGGAAAGACACCACTAGTCCAAGGAAGGTATGTGATACTATCAACAATGTAATTATATACTGATTACTCTTTATTTTTACATAATCTAACATATTTCAAATTTTTCATAGGTTGCCTGACACATCGAAGGCAACAAAGGCAAGATTAGAAAAATACGAGCAGCACAAACTTGGCTCTGGTGGTTATATGAAATTAGCCGCACGATTTGTAAGTATCAATAAATGAAATATTGCATCCAAATAATAAATTTCAAACAATTTTGGTTTTATCACACCATAGAAGCAAAATTCATGATCTTATGCAAAAATGCAGGGCTTTTATTTCAACAGAGCGCCCACAAAAGAGGACCTGAAGATTGCCTTCCATCAAGGCTATGGAGCCTTGGCTGAATAGCTAAGAGTCTCAACTGGAAAAACACAATCTTCCACTGCATCCAACACGCAGGTAAATAAACTCAATAAAGTTTATTTAAAATTGAATACTTGTGCAATCTATTCAATATTAATTTCCACTGTAATAATGTGCCTATTTGTTTTAAACATATAAGCAATGATAATACTACACATGACATTGGAATGTAGCCTGGTGAGGGTGGAGCACAACCTGTAGATGAAGGCCATGGTGTGCATCTCAGTACTGGATGTATTCATGTGTTATACAAAATGCAGTATGGATTAATACAATTAAACATCTTTAATTGCATTTGGTGTATTAATGAATGTAACTTTTCATGTTTCAACTTTAGAGCATGTAGAGTGTGATCAACATGTTGAGCATGATCAGGCTAGACAAGATCAGGAACATGATGTGGCTCCATCAGGTAAAGAGGACCACTCTAATGTTCTTTTAAACATATTTAATTGCAATTGGTATATTAATTAATGTAACCTTTCATGTTTCAACTCCAGATCAGCATTTAGAGGGTGTTCAGCATGTTGAGCATGAGGCTATAAGACAATATCAGGAACATGATGTGGCCCCATCAGGTAAAGAGCATCACTCTAATGTTCTTTTAATTAATGAAATACTTGTAACAATAATAATAAAACATATCAATTTAACATTTCTTTGCTATTGCAGCAGACCCCTCCTTACAACGACGTCCACGTTGTGAGTACACGACTAGGCATACATTAAGATCATGAGCAGAGCTCAGAACAAATTAAGGGGGGACAGATGATTTTGAAAATGATACTCCACTTCAGCTTTTTTTAGCTGCAAAAAAGAAACAAAAAAAGAAGTGATTGTAATCATATTATGACAACCATTTTTTTGATAATATGTAAAAACTGAAAAAATGAATGTTATATGTTAATGAATGAATTTGAATATGTTAATGAATGAATTTTATATGTTAATGAATGAATGTTATATGTTATTAATGTAGGATGAATGAATGAATGTTATATGTTAATGAATGAATGTTATATGTTATTAATGTAGGATGAATGAATGAATGTTATATGTTATTAATGGATGAATGAATGATTAATGTTATATTATCGGGTATGGGGAATTGAGAAGGATGTGAGGGGGGGGGAGGGGCCAAATGAGCTTCCACCTTCATGTGTTTGGCCTTGTTAAGTAGAGAATATTAAACTATTCTCAAAACAAAGAGAAGCTCAATAAGGTAATGCACTTTTCAATATAAGAAATGCATTGTTTGAAGCATCAAACCAATATGAAAAGATGAAAGAAAGTGCTAAATTTTCACTATGAACATTGTGTTCTATGTGGATTTGGTTTTAAAGCTTTGTTTTTATTTCATTTTAGTGGTCTCTAAATTTGACTTTTGTGCATAACAGGTTAGTGGAAAATTTGACAGCTGTGAAGGGTTTAGAGGCTCGATTGAGATAGATACACAGATATTTGGATCTTGTTGTTGATGGGAGGCTTCCACTTAACCATGAAATTTTTTACCATCTGTAGGTATGCGAAAATTTCTCTACTTACATTCATTCAACTTACTGTAATATAATATCTGACAAAAATCTCCTTTTCATTATACTTAGATGGATTTTCATGCCCTGTTCCAAAGCACATGTTTTAGAACAGGCAAGAAGGATGTTGGAAAGGGTTAAGGAAGTTGGCTTTACACCTACCAATTGCATAGTTTACTTCATTCATCTAGCATATTTCCAATGCGTTTCACAATTGTTGGAATCATATCATGTAATTATAGAACTAGTAAAATTAAAATATGTAAGTTTAAAATATGGCATAACATATCTTTCTATGAATTTTTGAAAGAAAATATCAAAATGGAGAAGTATTAACAAAATAATCTGCATAATTTCTAAGAGATCAGGGAATTTTTTTGCAGAGTTATCTTAAATGTATTTAAGACAAAAGTAACTTATAAAGATTCAAGCAGAATATTGGTAGTTTAAAACCAACAATCAACACATCTTAGTAGTATCTCAATTCAAGAGAACTAGGTCCACTATCAATTAAGTATAACTTAATGCTAATTGGGTATGATTTTATTTGTTCAAGACCAATTTAGATTCATTTTCTACTCACACTACTTTTATTTACATTTATGTTTTGCTAATATCCATTTTTATTTACATTCATATTCTTGAATTCTTCTATACATATTGTGTTTACAATAATGTTTTCCTTAGATCAATTCATAAGATTATTCTATTCTAATAAGGTTGACTGGTTTCTTTTTCTCACCAAATTGCTCATTTTCCACAAAATTAGATTTTAGTGTGTAGTTTAATATTCACCAGTTTGATTTTTTCTTTTTTAGCAAACTTAGAATCCAGTTCGTAGGTTGTGCTTGTTGTCCATGACAGTCCCCTTGATCTCATGACTCATCATAGGTTTTATATTTTGCTCCAATTGTTGATCAAAATCAAATGTGGCCATCATAATATCATCCATAGCCTCCATATTCTACAATTATTCATTGGTCATTTCTCATACATAGTAACCAAATAATGCAGACCTAGAGCTTGGACTGTAGATGTATGCAAAAAATGATAAATCTTTGCCTCTGTAAGCCTAATTAAACACAATAACTGACATGTTGTTTGATATTTTAAAGAGTCATATGACTGTCCTTTTTCTACCTTGTAAACACTTACTCAATGCATACATTAATTTATTGAAATGCAAAGTTGAATGGCCTCTTAACTCTTGACACTAATTTTATTGCATTTGTCAAAATAGGGTTAATCATATTGTGATCTAAATTTTCATAATGAAGTCTTCCAATCTGTCCTTTATATCTGAGCATTGATGACAATCCATCTTGTCTTTTACTACCCCTTTTAAATGCTCATGGTCTTGGCACATCAAATTTCTCTCTTTGATTGACCTGTCCTTATGTCTTGTCATTATCCCTATGGATGCACTTTGGAGCCTCCTACTACTTTTAAATATCGCCTAGAGTCACCTCGATAAGTATTTCGATCCATTTGTATCTTCATCGACAAGAGATCATGTATCGCTAGGATATTTTGTAGTTTCCCTGACGTGGTGAGTCTCCTTGATGATTATTCTTTCGATCTCAAGTATATCGCCAAGATTCATGCCGATGTAATCTTATCAGTGTTACATAGCGAGTTGGGTAGACATTCATAACTTACTCTGATGGTACAGGTCTTGCCGATATGCTTCCCTCGTGCTTCATCGATGAGACAAGATGAGTATCTCGTCGATGAAACATCATCGCTGAGACCACAGGCCAGTCCTCCTGATATATATTCTCAGGAAATTATGATCATTGTAACATTCTTGATCTTTCACCGATATGCCTACATTTGAACGAATAGTTTATTTTAAAAAAGAATTGCATTGTTCCATCGAAATTTCGACAAACCTCTAAAAAAGTCCGACGAATTTGCAATACATCCGATGAACTGTCATCGTAATGACTTGCCTATTTCATTGCAAGTTCAATGAACTGTTGTCATTTTTTTGATCTCAAGTATGTCGCCAAGACTCCCGCTGATGTAATCTTGTCGGCGTGACATAGCGGGTTGGGTAGACATTCAGAACTTACTCCAATGGTATATGTCTCGTCGATATGCTTCCCTCGTGCTCCATCGATGAGACAAGATGAGTATCTCATCGATGAAACTTCTTTGCTGAGACCACAGGCTAGTTCTCCTGATATATCTTCTCAGGCAATTCTGATCATTGTAACATTCTTGATCTTTCATTGATATGCCTACATTTGAACGAATAGTTTTTTTAAAAAAATTTGCATTGTTCCGTCGAATTTTTGACGAACCTCCAAAAGTATGACAAATTGGCAATACATCCGACAAACTTTCATCGTAATGACTTGCCTATTTTGTGGCGAGTTCAATGAACTGCTATCATTTTTTCAATCTGAAGTATGTCACCAAGACTCCTGCCGATGTAATCTTATCAGCATGACATTCATAACTTACTCCGATGGTATATATCTTGATCACTGAGACCACAAGCCAGTCCTCCTGATATATCTTCTCAGGAAATTTTGATCACGATAACAGTCTTGATCTCTCATCGATATTTGCAATCCAACGCTTTGGCAAAGGTATGTCGATTGTGTTATGGCTAATGTTTGTCGCTAGATCGACGAAATGTCCATCACGGTTTTGACGAACGTCTTTCGTTGATCCGATGCTTTTGCAAAGTTATGTCACTTGGGGTCTGGCTACGGTTCGTCGCGTGATCGACGAAGTTGCCATCGCGGTTCCGACGAACGGGCGTCATGAGTTCGACGTTTAAAATGTATTCAAAATATCGATGAAAATTGAGCGATGACAGTGATTTATGCGATTCGTCGGTATACCGACAAAATATCATCGAAATTCCAACAAACTATCATTGGAAATTGGAGTCAAATTCAGTAGTGCATATAGATATAACAAATGACATAATTTTTTTGACACGATATAACTAAAGAAATTTTAAAATTATATTCTATATGCTAATATTATATTATATTACATGTTTTTAATTATATAAGCAGGGAAGGGCCCTGATCTCATGGTAGCAAAGAGCCAAAACAACAGACGAAAAAATAGGCTAGGGAAATAGCACCAGCCAGACCGAACAAAACATCAAATAGACTATTACTATTAAGTCATCATAAGTGGCTTGTAGGCCAGATAACCAGTAATAGCATCCATAAGATCACCATAAGTATAATAGAAAACAAGAGCATACCACATATTAACCCAAAACATGGTATTCAGACCATAACAAAGAATAACCATAGACTAGCAAGTCCAAAACCATAACATAGCCATCAAAAAATAATAGTCTGTGATGATCAAATGGAGAACTGATAGTTTAAGAGAAAACATAAGACCAAAACAAAAAGGAAAATAAAATAGAATAATAGAGCCTTTACTTGGCTTTAGCAATCAGTTCCCAATTTTCACCAATCTGGGAAACAAATTCCCTCTAGTTTGAGCCAGCTTCGTATGCCAGGTCCTTTTCTTCTTCAGCTTCCTCTTTATCTTAGTTTGACTAGTAATTGCTTCCACCATGGCACGTGCATCAAACCATCAATCACCTTCATTAGAGTGATGATCACTTTCTCCATATCTTCCATCTGAACCTACAAAAAGGTAATTATGTTTTTCAAGCAATGAGCATTAGTGTCTTCAAGAATAGTAGCATCTTGGGCTTTGTCCTCCACTTCAGTGACCTCATCCATATCCCCAATATCCTCTTCCCTCTCAATTTATTCCTCCTCCTTTTCATCAGTATCCTCCTCAACATCTTATTCTCCCATCTCATAGGTACTATCTTCAAACTCCATATCTTCACTTTCCTCATCCACCCGAGGTTCAAAATCTTCCACAGTCAATTATTCCTCTTCATCTAACTCAATTTCTTTTTGTTTACCTTTATTATCTATAGATGTGACCTTGGCTAACCTCATTGATATTCGGTCTCCACGCATCATACCCATCTGTCGATCCTCCACTTCCTCCTTTTGTTTCCCCTCAAGATCTTTAGTAATTGTTATTACTTCCTCAATCTTCTTCTGATCTTTTTTCGAAACTTTTTTCTTGGGGGTTCAAGCAATAGTGGTGAATGTTTCCTTTTTTCCGAGGTGAATTTGAGCAACTCATACTCAAGGGATTTCTCCACAGAGGATTTCTAAGGTTTAGATCCAGAGGATTTCGAACCAAATATGGCCAAAGGGGTAGCAATCAAGGGAGATCCCTCCCGTGAATCAAAATGCTAGGTTATAGACCTAGGGTTAGGCACTGGGTTCATATGCTTACCATCAATGGGTAAACCCTCTTCATCATTTTTGTGTGGGTTATCCCAGGCCTAACCAATAGTGAGTTTCCATGGGAGTTATTTGCAAGGGAAATTTTGTAAAGGGCTAGTATTAAACCCTGGTGCAAGGGGGTGGCACCCCATTCTCAATATTTTGTTACAAAGAGGATAACAAATAGAAGAGAAATTTTATCATATCGCTATGGCCGATATGATTGAGAATAGGAAAATGGTAGGCATGAACAGTAATGTACCTACCTTCAAGGGTAAATTATCGCATAAAAAACATACTTACCAGGGAAAATGGTGGAGAGAGTTCAAGTTGCACATATCTGTTCTGAAACCTTGTTATCTTCTTACCATCGTGCAAGAATTTGTCCACAAATTTTTGATAATCCACACTTTTCTTCATCACCTTTCTTCCATAATTTACTAGAAAAATAGCTTCCACTATAAACTATGTCGTGACTTCAAATTTCACCACCCTAATTGATACATTCCCTTTTTTTCCAAGAATTGGTGAACTTGGCCGTCAGATTTTCATTATAGCCCTTCATTGCTTCGAAGAAGGAAGTCATGCCCACCCTTCTAAACATCTCCCGTAGATCATAATTTTGCTTAAGAGTAGCACAAATAGGGGGTTCAATGTGTTTCCTAGGCCCACCCATTTTAGAAGTTTGCAAACTTTTGAATCTTTTCTTCTTGTTAACAATTCTCTTCATTCCACCCCAAAAGAAGACCACTCCACCACTACAGACTCCAAACTTGCAAAGAAAACACTTAGAGTTAGTGAGAAGAAGGTTGTCATTTCAAGTGTTTATACAAATCTACCAAATGAGGAAGGCCAAAAACTCAAAGTCAAGGATGGAATTGGAATGATTAGCCTTCCTCATAATAAATGCTGCCAAATTATCAAACTCGAGCTGAGCCTCAAAAATGTTGTGGGATGATAGGTTTGGCACGTCAAAGATTTTTGAAATGACCCAAGCTTTGCAGTTGCAATTCAAAATGTGATACGAAGAGTGCTTGGGAATGATTACCTCATTAATTATTTGTCTGATGACAATCGTGCTATGTGGCACTTGTTTAATTTATATTTTATTTTTGAATAGTTTTTTAAAGATACTCTTTTTTTATTAATAGAATTAAATTTTAAATTATATATTATAAATAATATTTATTTATCATGCATCAAAAAATAAATAAGATTTATCTTTTAATTTGTATTGATTTTGTGATATAATTTTGAGGATAATTTGTATTAATTTTTTAGCATAATTTTGTTTGATTAAATTTATTATATAATTGTATAGGACGCCTCGTCCAAGATTAAATCTTAAAAATGAAGAACAATGAAGAGAACATCGAAGATAATATGCTTGAAATTACATGAGACAACGATGTTAACAAATGAATGATGCACAAATAGAGGAAGTGATAAATCATTGAAACCAAAATAATAGAGAAAGATGTGCTAAACGTAGGGCAGATATGATAGTTGAAGAGATTGAAGATGAAATGAGACAACATGCAGATGATATGAGAATACATCATGTATGAACATCTCAAGAGGAGTAATATATATTAAGAATAAGATAACAAAAGGGATGAAGACCAATTTAATGAGATAGAAAGACAACAAATATAAGTACATAATCATGAATTAGTTGAAAGACATTGTTAATCTCATGGGAATACAAAGGGTAAATATGAAGGAATGAATTGAATTACAATAGATCATGTGCTAAAAACACTAGATAATAGAGTTCAAGATGCAATGAATGTTGAAATTAAAAATCATGTAGAAAATAATAGTTCACAAGAGGAGTTAACCTCTAAATTGAGAATAAGATAACAAAAGGGATGAAGACCAATTTAATGAGATAGAAAGACAACAAATATAAGTACATAATCATGAATTAGTTGAAAGACATTGTTAATCTCATGGGAATACAAAGGGTAAATATGAAGGAATGAATTGAATTACAATAGATCATGTGCTAAAAACACTAGATAATAGAGTTCAAGATGCAATGAATGTTGAAATTAAAAATCATGTAGAAAATAATAGTTCACAAGAGGAGTTAACCTCTAAATTGAGAAGATGAAAATAGCTACAAAGAGCACAAAATGAAAGAGATCTAGGTACACGTAATAAGAATAGAAATGTACAAATTGATTTGAAAAATTTATAAATGATATGTTGACATGGAAATGATAAACTTGTAGTGCCAAGATGTGTTATATTTTTTAACAAAGTTACCCTGCAATGAAGATTGTACAAGTTCCTGAAGGCCCGATTTACAACAGATGCCAACAAGAGAAACATGAACATCAATTTTCAACATTAAATAATATTTATCTTGGTTCCCAACTGCCAGAACTTGTAAACTTAACACAAATTGAGGAAATTTTAATAGCACGTGTAAATCCAAAACTTCAAGTCACGCATGCAACTAAAGGTTAGTATAAATATAAAACACATACCATAAGTTTTCCACAAGAAGTAAGAGAAATAACTAACATTTTACCACATCGAATAAAATATCTACCAATTATTATTGTTTTGTAGAGGGGGACCAACTACTCTAGGACTCCAAGTCACAGGAGAGTACTAAGCAACAATCTTCCCTTATCTACCTCAAGCTTTGTTCAATGATTCAAGAAGATTAAGTTGTTAAGGTCAAAAAGGAAGAACAATCTGGTTGCTACTGTCCTTTTGCTAACCTAAATATTTAGAAGGGTCAGACGAGTTGATTTCCAGAGTCTAAACTATGTCTCAGAGGACTTTGTTGGTGTTTTTTCCAGCTAAGGCTCTATAATTCCCTAAGAGGTAGCCAACCTCTATAATAATGAACCACAAAGGCTAGTGGCCAACTAATGAGATTCAGTCAAAGACTGACATCTCCTACACTTTTGGCTCTATGAAACCAAGGTGGGTAAACCTATGTGTGTTCATAAGAATGTTTTATGACTGCTAAGAACACTTTTTCTAACAAATTTTAGTCCCCACACATGCAATGAGATAGTAATTACCCTGGTATTGGTAGACCAAAGAATAATAACAGTTATCTTAGAGCAACGGGACTGAAGATTTCAATATCGGATTTGCATCTCGTGAAGAGAAAGGGTGTAATATTTTGGTTTGTTCAGATCTGGGACCATCATGCTCAGAATTACAGCCCTGTAGTAATCTTGAAGAAAATATCCAGTGCGTCATCCATTGGGTAGCAGTCAAACAAAGCGTAATCCAGATATTATGGACACATCACCATAATGATTTACATCATGTGAATTTTAGTTTTAAAACAACACTCCTTAGCAAATCCTGAATATATAATCATAAATATGTAACTCATTTTGAAGCAATTTTATTAACTCATTGAGTTAAAGCAGGGAAATGAAGAACACATTCAAATATACCATCAAAGGTGAATGAATATATCATTAATAGGTTCATTCACAATTTATGACACACAATTAGGAGAGAAATTGTTTCAAAAGATTATCATTTATTTGCTTTAATATCCTTCATTACATTAGCACAACATGCTAGCTTCATAATAAACCTGACCAGAATATATACCAACTAAAACCTTCAAGACAACTATAGAAAATGAATCGACTGTACATATATCCAAAACATCAAGGACCCAAAACTCTGACCCCTAACAATGAGTCATGAAATCTCCTTTATAGATAGGAGAGCAACAAGCGTTGGGCTACATTGTTAATTTCAAAATGAATTTATACATTCCTCATCATTGGAAAACAAAGTGCACGATCCGAGGAATCAAAAAATGGTTACACCCAGTAACCAGCTGGAGAGAAAAACAAAAAAGTGTGCTAGGAACGCGCACGTCCATATCAACAAAAACTAACCACTGGGAAATACACCACCCATGAGCAACACACCCAGCACCAACAATCTTTAAGTTGACACATGGCCCCGATACAGGTGACTGCTTCTGGTTCTTGCCTCAGTTCGAGGCGAAACCACCTTCTTCTTTCCATCCACATCAGCACGAGCTTCAACAACTTGGCACGGTGCCATTGTAGTTATTGGTGAAACTGCAAGGACCTCTTCATCCACCCCCATAAGTTCAATCATGGCCACCAAGTAACATCGGTAGTCTGAGTCCATCTCAGACCCATTGCCATCAGAACCCAAAGAAAGCACAATAGGGGACACACAATGCTCAGGCCTTTTGCCAATATTTTGAGTAGCAACATCGGGTGTACCGGGAACAGGTTGCTCCTCCTCGAGCAGTGACCTCTTGGCCTTTACTCTAGCACTTCTATGCATCGCAAATTTGTCCATTGAAAAAAATAGCTCGCATAATACAAGAGAGAAAACCACCACTTGCAAACAAAACAACTCAAAATGAAACGATAACACTGGGTAACTTAGCAAGCATTTACAGAGTGAATTGGTGTGAGGGATATTAATTGCTTAAATGTAGTATGAGCATTTGAGTGATTAGTGGCTGATGTAGCCACCACAAAAGTATTCCAAGCTCGTGAGGAAATGGCGTACAACCCATCATTGCACTTAACAGGAGAGCATCGTTCGCACGCAAGAAAATCAGGAGAAGATCCTTTGAAAAACCCGCACCATTAATGAAACAAGTTATAGAGCACAAAGGATCCTCACATGGATGAATAGTACCCCCTTTGAATTTGAACCATTGATGCGGAACAGACCTAGCAAGTTAGACGATTCAGATCAAGTCAATGAGTGTTGAAAATCCACATCGTGCCTGGGAAAAACCACAGCCAATCACAGTCCACAAAAACAGGAGGTTGCAATCGAGTAGCAGGCCCCACCAATCCCTGTTGCTTCAAGAGCCAGGCCACGTGTCGCATCTTCACAAACCTCGCAATACTTTAGGAACATTTACTCTAATCGTGCGAGGCCTACGAGGGAAATTTATTATTAATCCATGTCATTAAATTACTTTAGTGGTGAAAAGATGGCCACTTGTAACTGTTGGAACCTCAGGAAAAGGCCCCACCTCTCTATATATGACAGATGGCGGCATCTCATAGACCTCGCACCACATGAATGACATCAGTAGGAAAACCTATGAGGTCCACGAGGAACAGTCCATATCCCCGTGATCAGACGGTTCACCAAGCTGAATGTAAACAGATATATAATAGTGGTGGGGCCAACCGGAAAACCCTCGGTGACACAAATATTAAAAACTGAAGTGGCAAATAGGAAACCGGTAGGTCAGGTGAAAAGGGGTCGGTAAAAGCACGAAGGAAAGGCTCAACCGGACAACTTAAGTGATCGGTTACCCTCGGTAGCAAGCCAACGTTGAAATATAATGTGAGGGTTTCAAAAGTTGATAATTTATATTACCATGGGTAATATAAACCCTAAACCCTTAAGCCTCCCTCCTTGTATTTTTAAAAGTCCCACCAGTGGCTCCGACTGGGATGTATGCCCCCTGCGGGCATAGCAAGAATCCAGAATCTCTGGTTTCACAGACCAGATCATTGAATTACACAAGTGCCTTGACGGATATTTTACCATGCTTTGTCAATTGGACTTGTACATATTAACTTGGTGGCCCCAGGCCACCAAACAAGAAAATCAAAACTTGCCCCTATCAAAAACAAAAAAAATTGTTACCTGGAGTAAACCAAGTCTACAGTCTTTACTTCTTGATGCTTCAAAATTAATGGGTAATCAATATGCCTAGAAGTATCATAATGTTTACTAATACTCCCCTGCACCAATTCAGTCAATACAATGTACCCAAAATTTAAAAGCAACATATGACCATGATAACATTTCACCTTACTTTGCCCTTGGTCATATTTCCTTGGATACTTACTCAATTGAGTTGAGAAATAGAATCATTCATAACTTATCAGGTCTATAACATCCCACTCCAAGGAACCATCATCATTTTGTTCATCAAACTGAGAATTCTCATACAAAACTGTGTGTATGTTATCCATACTTCCATTGCTCAGCAAAGATACATAACTTAGGGAATCTTCACCCTGGAATTTCCCACATAAGCTTGGTTGCCAGCACCTGAATTCAATCAATTTGGAATACATCTTGGCATTAAAAATGTCGGCAATACTAGCTACATCATTCTCCAGGGAATGTGTAAACACATTCATCTTAGGCCTCTCAATACACATCTTCCCCTGCACTTCTTCATTTATTCTCAAATGAAAACCCTCAAAAATAGAGTCAAATATATCAATCTCAACCTGGGCAAAAGAGAAACAACAATATGCACTAGCCTCCTTGTTCTCAGTACCACCTGTTGTATGTTTTAATTTATAAGTGAAAATGTCAGCACAAGCTGAAAACTTTTCACCAACAATATCAATGTCACCTTCATTATAAGTTGAAAACTTTTCACTAGCAATATCAATGTCAGAAGGTAACAACACATCCATCTTAGCTTCACATAGACAGTCAGGAAAATCCATAGTACAAATGTATTTTTCAATATATTGGTCATATCCAGTACTATTCTTTTGATCACACACCTTATTGTTCCCCAATTCCTCAACATTTATACAAAAAACTTGTTCCATTGCTAATATACCTGGAGTACACTCCAAAAATTCATCACTTGAAAACTTTCTCATTACCTGAAAACAAGTAGGAACATGAGGTGTCATTTTACCATGTAATTCTAGTAAAAGGAGAGTCTCAACTTTGTTCTCAGTAATGCAAACATCACCTCTAAAATCACAATCGTTGGTTTGTAAGAGGATCTCAGTAACATGAGCATTATAGTCAGGATAAGGAAAAACAATAGGTGTCTCCCTTAATCCTTCATCATTTTTCCCCTCAAATTCTTCTGTAGTTATCCAATTTTCTTCAAAAGGGCAAGCATTATCTTCATTTTGTGTAGATACATTTTTGGTTGATTATGTAATTTTTATCCATTTAAGGACTTGGGCCAAGTTAGCAGGTTTCAATTCTATTGGCAAAGCACTTAGCCCTGGTTCATAAATTTCACAAAACAAATCAATGCATTCATAGTCATTGGGTCTGAGACCTCTAGGAGTTTGTATTAAGGCTTCTAAAAATCTCAAGAAAAACTCATATGGTGATTCTTCCTCTTGCCTTTTCATTTCATACAATTCTGGCATAAAAGAAATTTGATCATCACTATTCAAATTGGACTAGCCATCAGCTTGGATCTCATCATCATCACCCTGTAATGGTGGAGATATGATTGTTTTCAAAACACTCTTATTATCATGAAGGTTCTGAGCAACCAACACTAAAATTTTAGCAATATTAGTTAAAATAGGGTAATCAATACTTGTAGCCAGATACCCTTTCATCATTGAATATTTCAAGTTGTTTTCAATCTCCATAGCCATGTGATATGCTTGGTATAGGGTTGTAGGTTCTTTATCCCTTAATAAATAACCCATCCTTTTGTCAAATGCACCAAGATATACAACTAAACATTCAACTTCATTTGGTCTGACCTCTCTAGGAATTTCTCTTAAAGTTCTTGAAAATCTGAGATTAAAATATGGCACTAACTCCTCTTCTTTTATGTGGATTCCCATAAAACATTTTCTTAATATGTTGGGATTGACTCTTTCACCAAATTATTCCATAAAAACTATCACCAACTGATTCCATGAGTTAACAGAATAGGCAGGTAAATATGAAAACCAATCCCTGGCATCACCCCACAAGGACTATACAAACAGCTTCATAGCAACATCCTCATGATTGATTCATAATCTCCCATGACATCTACAAAATGTTGTAAATTCTTAGAGGTTGATTCTGCACTTTTCCCTATGTATTTAGGCAAATACTTCCTAATCTTCTTAGGAACTAGATTAGGGTAACCACTAATATTACTGAAAATAAAAGGCATATACCTTTGAGTTACAAAACACCCTGAAGGGCTTAATGCAACTTGTTCTCTTTGCATTTTTATGTCTGACCTTACACATGGGAAATCACTTATACCCATTTAAAATTCATCAAAATAGTACATGTTTATCAAACATATCATTTACCATCTCAACCATGATTCCATTAGTGACTGAAATTATTATTCCTTGCTTTCAGAGATATGATGCAACATAAACATTGTTTCATAAGTCCTTTTACATGTTGCATCACCAGAAATATGGAAAATCTAATAATTGTTCCCTTTCTTGATGCTAGACATCTAATTTTGGAACCATTTCCACCCTTAATTACAAACACCCATCACAATTAGAATAGTGAATTGTTTAGATTTAATAAAATACTTGGTAATTTTGGCAGCAGTTATTAATCTTTTCCTTTATATATCAACTGGTTGTTTAGATAGATTCGCCACCTCTTCAACAGAGGACTGAATTTCAATAGAAATATGAAATTCCTTTTCAAAAATTGTTAGATTCTGGATCTTTGTCCATAACAAATTCATACCTCAAACATTCTGATACCATGCCGCTACCAATTTCTTTCAAAACCATAATTTGTCACCATCCAAACTTAACATTTTGCTCCACTTAAACAAATGATTCGGGATAGCCACCTCCAACTGTTGTGGTTTCTCTTTTCTCTTTTTCTTTTAAATTTCTCAGAAGTTCTCTCCAATAAAACCACCATTCAACTAATGACTCTAGAACTCCTGAATCCTTTGCCAACGGGACACCATAGATCATAGGATTGTCAGGTTCATTTCAAAAACCTCTTCCTTCTAGGGTTAAAAATGTTCACTATGTAAATTCAAAATGGTAAATCATTTGACTCTATGCAATGACTCTTAAGAACACCGTCTACAACCAAACGTATGAATTTGTTCCCTAGTAGAGTCACCATTTTGTTGGTGTTTTTTCCAGCTAAGGCTTTGTAATTCCCTAAGACGTAGCCAACCTCTATAATAAAGAACCACAAATTCTAGTGGCCAACTAACGATATTCAGTCAAAGACTGACATCTCCTACACTTTTGGCTCTGTGTAACCAAGGTGGGTAAACCTATGTGTGTTCATAAGAATGTTTTATGACTGCTAAGAACACTTTTGCTTACAGATTGCAGTCCCCACACATGCAATGAGATAGTAATTACCCTAGTATTGGCAGATAAAAGAATAATAAAAATTATCTTCGAGCAACGAGATTGAAGATTTCAATATCAGATTTGCATCTCGTGAAGAGAAAGGGTGTAATATTTTGGTTTGTTCAGATCTTGGACCATCATGCTCAGAATTATAGCTCGTAGTAATCTTGAAGAAAATAGCCAGTGCATCATCCATTGGGTAGGATTCAAACAAAGCGTAATCTAGATATTATGGACACATCACCATAATTATTTACATCATGCGAATTTTAGTTTTAAAACAACACTCCTTAGCAAATCCTAGATATATAATCATAAATTTGTAGCTCATTTTCAAGCAATTTTATTAACTCATTGAGTTAAAGCAAGGAAATGAAGAACACATTCAAATATACCATCGAAGGTGAATGAATATATCATTAATATGTTCATTCACAATTTATGACACATAATTAGGAGATAAATTGTTTCAAAAGATTATCATTTATTTGCTTTAATATCCTTCATTACATTAGCACAGCGTGCTAGCTTCATAATAAACCTGACCAGAAAAGATGCCAACTAAAACCTTCAAGACAACTACAAAAAATGAACCAACTGTACATATATCCAAAACGTCCGGGACCCAAAACTCCGACCCCTAACAATGAGCTATGAAATCTCCTTTATAGACAGGAGAGCAACAAGCGTCGGGCTACATTGTTAATTTCAAAATAAATTTCATTAAAATGAAATTCGAATTCACATTCCTCATAATTGGAAAACAAAGTGCACGATCCGAGGAATCAAAAAATTGTTACACCCAGTAACCAGCTGGAGAGAATAATAAAAAAGCGTGTCAGGAACGCGCACGTCCATATCAATGAAAACTAACCACTGGGAAAGACACCACCCATGAGCAACACACCCAACACCAACAATCATTAAGTCAACACACGACCTCGGTACAGGTGACCACTTCTGGTTCTCGCCTCAGTTTGAGGTAGAACCACCTTCTTCTTTCCATCCACATCAACACGAGCTCTGACAACTTGGCACGGTTCCATTGCAGTTATTGGTGAAACTACAAGGACCTCTTCATCCACCCCCATAAGTTCAGTCATGGCCGCTAGGTAACATAGGTAGATTGAGTCCATCTCAGACCCATTGCCATCAGAACCTGAAGAAAGAACAATAGGGGACACGCAACGCTCAGGCCTTTTGCCAATATTTTGAGTAGCAACATCGGGTGTACCGGGAACAGGTTGCTCCTCCTCGAGCAATGACCTCTTGGCCTTTACTCTGGCACTTCTACACACCATGGATTTGTCCATTGAAAAAAATAGCTCGTAGAATACAAGTCAGAAAACCACCACCTACAAACAAAACAACTCAAAATGCAACGATAACACTGGGTAACTTAGCAAGCATTTATAGAGTGAATTGGTGCGAGGGATATTAATTGCTTAAATGCAGTCTGAGCATTTGAGTGATTAGTGGTTGATGTATCCACCACAAAAGTATTCCAAGCTCATGAGGAAATGGCGTACAACCCATAATTACACTTAACAGGAGGACATCGTTCGCACGCAAGAAAATCAGGAGAAGATCCTTTGAAAAATCCGTGCCATTAATGAAACAAGTTATAGAGTGCAAAGGATCCTCACACGAATGAACAATACCCCCTTTGAATTTGAACCATTGATGTGGAATAGACCTGGCAAGTCAAACGACTCAGATCAAGTCAATGAGTGTTGAAAATCCTCATCAGTGCCTGGGAAAAACCACAGCCAATCACAGTCCACGAAAACAGGAGGTTGCAATCAGGCAGCAGGCCCCACCAAGCCTTGTTGCTTCAAGATCCAGGGCATGTGTCACCTCTTTGCAAACCTCGCAATACTTTAGGAACATTTACTTTGATCGTGCGAGGCTTGCGAGGGACATTTATTATTAATCCCCGTCATTAAATTCCTTCGCTGGTGAAAAGATGGCCACTTGTAACTGTTGGAACCTCGAGAAAAGGCCCCACCTCTCTGTATATGACAGATGGTGGCATCTCATAGACCTCGCACCACATGAATGACATCAGCAGGAAAACCTATGAGGTCCACGAGGAATGGTCTAGATCACCTATGATCGGATGGTTCACCAAGTTGAATGTAAACAGATATATAATAGTGGTGGGGCCGGCCAGAAAACCCTTGGTGACACAAATATTAAAAACCGAAGTGGTAGATAGGAAACTGGTAGGTCAAGTGAAAATGGGTCGGTAAAAGCACGAAGGAAAGGCTCAATCGGACAACATAAGTGACCGGTTACCCTCGGTAGCAATTCATCATTGAAATATAATGTGAGGGTTTCAAAAGTTGATAATTTATATTACCATGGGTAATATAAACCCTAAACCCTTAAGCCTCCCTCGTATTTTTAAAAGTCCCACCAGACTCTCTACCTTAGGACGAAAGTGTAGAGTATGGACTCTAGTGCGGCGCACCGACATCTCAATCACGTGTTAATGTCCATACGGATAGAAGGTCTAAGAGATAGATAAAAAATGCTAGAAAAACAACTAACAACTCGACTAGAAAATTTTTATGCTATGAAAAAATGTAGTAAAAGTACATAAATAAAATATAACAAGAAGAATGCTTTAACTAAACTACATTCGAATTGACAAAGAAACTAAGAAAGCAATACCAAACTCCTCGCAACTTGATTCTTCAAACAACTCCAAATGAAAATCACCTACACACACAAGACCAAGGAAAATGTTGGGGTTGTTTTTAGAGGACTACTTCAGTCAGTCCCCTACTTTGGTGTTTCCACCTCCATGAACAACTAGATAGCAACGAGTGTAGAAAAATGATAAAGCGATGTATGGAAATGGAAGTGCTAAGCAATAACACAAACAACAATATGCTACTACATAAAAATGATGATGCAAAGGAAATGGACAATGGATGATATCACCTTCATAGCTATGTTCTCTCAAGGAAAGTAGAGGAAGGAGCGAGCTTGCAAGTTCTCCAACAACAACATTTTTGTAACAAATGGAGTGGATCCAAGAAATTAGCAAATTTTAGCTACAATGAAGTGGTGGTGAAGCTTGAAAGTGTGTAGTTGATTACTAGAACATCAATAATTTAGTCAAGAAGCAAGAGAGAGTGAAGAAGTTGGATAGAATGAAGAGTTAAACAATTTGAATGGAAAGGAGGTACAAGATTCGGTTTGCGTCGGTCAAGGGAGCAGGAAGCATTATGGTTCGCATTCAATAGATAAATGTAATGCCTTTGCAAATTCTAGAGGAAAGAATCTTGTCAGGATGGCAACACATCGCGCAGGCGTCAATGTGACGTGTGCATGTCCCTGACAAAATTATTTCATCGACAAGAAAACAAGCTATTGGGTGGACAAGGAAATGTGACAGATGTGGGAAATACATCATTGGGTTTCATTTTTCTAAGGTAAGGGGTATGTAAGCAGGGTATTTTCCTAGGGGTGCAAATGCATTCCATTACATTTTTCCCCCACTTTAGTGAGCATATGTGTCAGCAAATGTGAGGTAAAGTAGATAAAAAGATAAAAATATAAAAAGCATATACCTAAACCATCGAGGAAGCAGACCTCAATCTGACATGCTTGGACGTGCAGGAGAGAGAGATGGCTCCACAAGAACGCAGTCCTATGAAAGGTGAAAAAAATCTTTGTAGATGCTTAGTCCTATAGGATTGGCTCCACGAGTGCTCGATCATGCAAAAGGTGGACAAAGGTTCTATAGGTGCTCAGTCCTGCAGAATGAAAGTGCTGTATAGGTGCTCGATTCTATAAAGGAGGTGCGACAAGTGCTTAATCCTAGGGGGTGGAAATGAAAGGATCCACAAAGTTTGATTGGCCCTTACAAGTGCTCGATCCTACAAGGAAAGCTTAACAAGGTGCTCGGTCCTCCAAGCTTGATTGTAAAAGTAGCTTCATACGTACTTAATCTTGCAAAGAAACATGTTAATCCACAAAAAAAACATGTTAGGCAAGCAAAAGTCAAACAGAGCAAGAAATTGAAGTAGGAGTTTTCAAAGGGCTCCCTCAGGAACCTTTCAAGATAGAAAGGGGCTCGTGTAGAGGGACGCTCCATTTGAAAAGTGATGAAATTTTTTGCAAATGATCCTATCATCAAGGAATCTTTTTGAAATATCTCTTTCATCAATGAATTCAAAAAAACAATGGCCTTCTCGAAGGTAATTTTTTTGAATCTTTTTGCTACAAATTCATTTTTGAAAGAAATTTTTGCAAAGGATGTCCTTGTTGAAGGATGTGATTTTTAAAAAGTACAATTTTTTTATTAAGGGATTTTTTGGCCATCGAATGTACCTTATTGAAAATCAAATAAGTAGTAGCCCCCCTTAGGATGGTGTGTGTGAATTGAAGAAGCACATGGCATCCTAAGGAAAGAAAAGATGTAGAGATGTTGTGGCCCATGATACATGAAGATATTTAGATGTGTAAATGTTGTTGCATACACGAGATAAAACACATAGGCACCACAACATAAAGAAGCAAGCAAAGAAGAGAGAAAGATAAACAAGGAAAAAAAGAAAAGATGAAGAAATCAAGAGACAGGGGGATATGATAATTCGGGGTCAGAACTGTTCATAGATATAGATAAATAGATATAATATAATATATGTATGAACTATCATCAATCCACAAATATATATTAGAATGTGAAGAAGAGCACATGAAGAAAAAATAAAAATAAAAAATTGGGTCAACATGGAGGGGAGGCCTAAATGCCCCCAACACTTTGCATCATCCCCAATTGTCGAAAATCAAGTTATAACATATAAAAGAATGATGACACATAGAAGAAGCTTACGAAATTTTTTCACTGTTGTATCCAAGAACCTATAAGGGTGGCAAGGGTCCTCTAGGAACACATAAAAATAAGCATTGGGGAAACACAACACACACACACACAAAAATCTAATCTACAGATAAAGAAGAGGTAGTACCCTAGTCCTCATCAACCAGGAGGTCATCATTCTCCCAATCTAGATCATTATAAGGGGAGGGTGGACAATTCTGCAAGGGTGGGATAGCAAGGGGATCACCCTCTAACTCTCCTATGACAAGAGATAAGGAAGAAGGCCCCACAAGGTCTCCTTCACTTAACTCCCATGAGGTAAATTCATCGACTTCACAAAGATCACTGATAGAGCTGGTACATCATCAATCAAGTTAAACATGCACTTAACAAGAGTTCCATGTGTTAACTAAGTGGGACATGAAGGAGGTGCCCGAGATCCACCATTGACCCTGTCAAGAGGGATGGTGAAAAACTCAAGAGATGTCGAGGTCACCTCTATCACAAGGATGATGCAAGCCAAAGAAGAACTCCCTTCCAAAGAAGGTGATCCCTTCTTCTGACCTCCATTAGAAGTAAGGTCATCCTCCAACTTACACTTCAGTGAAGGATGAAAAATCCGCACAAAAGAAGCTGAAGGTGAGGAGGAAGAGGACAGAGCCATAGAAGACACCACGGTGATGTTTGACATGTCCACAGGTTGAGAAAATGGAGGGATGTCCAGAAGCGACATTAAAAGAGGGGGTTCCCCCAAGTGAGCTATGAAGACCTGCACCCTTTTAGGGTGAGGGTCATCAGCATTCGTGGGGGGAGCCAAAAGAAAAACTAAGGTGAAGGGAATCAAATTAGCAGGAGTAGAAGAGAGAGACACAACAAGAGATGTTGAAATAGGAGTCATTGGCTCCCCTTATGGCTTCTATAAGGTAGCTTGTTCAACAACCAAATCCTTTATCTAGCACTTATGCTCACATGCAAGACAATTTTGTTTGCTCCAAGAACTAGAAGTCATTTCTTAAGAAGGAATGGGAGGCTCCTATTCTTCCATAGGTGTTTCCTCCACAACCGTTGTCAACAGAAGGGCAACATCCTGGATGGGAGTAGGAGCAAGAAGTGCGGGAGTCGAGATGATGGTAGGTGGAGAAGTAGACACAAGCACCTCAATAGTAGGCCTCTTCCCATTTACTACTTGAGGGGAAAGAGTGATAGGAGGCCACAGAGGTTGAAATGTAGGGGCAACTCTTAAAGGGCCCTTCCCCTTGCCATAAACAATGAGCCTCAACACTATGGTTAAGACAAGAAGTTCAAATACTTGACACTTGGCCTTTCTCTAAGTGGGCACTATCGGACTCCCCATGTGAGGCATGGGAGTAGAGGTCAAAGGTGTCACAACAAGGAAAGAGGAAGAAGTGGATGGAATAAAAAAAAAAAGAGGAAGGCTCCTGGGTGCGAGCTAGCTTCCCCTTCCCATTTTGTTGAGAGAAGAAGGCAGCCTATTGTTGTGCAATCATAGAAGCTTTAATTAAAATGGCATAAGGGGAGATAGGGTAGGTCACCTTGAATGCTATGCCCCCATTCTTATATTTGACATAGGTACAATATAAAAAGTTCATCCTTGGAGGAAGTGGACCGACCGAGGTAGGATAAAAGTGATCTAATGAGTAGCCCCCACATGACAATAGCAACTTATACCCAGTATCATGCACAAATCCCTCATGAGAAAACTTCAAACACTTATGAATTACCAAAGCAATTATATTAATGGAAACTAACCATGCGATGCCTAGTTTTACCTTGAACAAGTCTAACTCTGAGATGATATCAAAAGGAGAATTTATAGTCTTGGGTCCTACCAAGCCTGAGAGAGTGATGGAACCAATTGGAGGGACCGAGATCCCATCATGTGTATGTATTGTGGTTTTTGAATTCTCATATTGTGTCCTATGTAGAAATTTTAATAGAAGAGTCTCCTCCATTATAACGATCACATGACTCATGGGGTCAATTAAAATGCCAGTTATGATGTGAGCGGGAATGTACAAGGGGTGAGCCTCTTTCTTCATAGGCAGGTCCTACGATATGAAATTTATGTCTAGTGATCCATTCGCAGGTTGAGCGGGAAGAATAGGTGTAAATGAAACCATGTTTACATACTTCGAGAACTTAGGGGAAGCAGAACCAGGAGGTTCAACAATTAGGTTTGCAAAGTGAGATAGAAAGGGGTTTGTATATATTTGCAACTTGTTGTTAGCCTTTACCACATACTTGTTTGCATTCTACTTCTTCCCATTGAGGTGGATAGTACCATCATTGATACGATTCTATATATTGTGACACAGGCACATGCATCTTTTGGTATCATGTCCATGGATTTGATGGTAATGGTAGAATGTGTTCTCTTCATACCATTTAGGGTAAGGTTAAGTAAGGGTTCGAGGATCTGGCAAGGTTATCACTTTATCTTTCAATAATTTCTTTAGTATAGAGGAGTATGATTTTGATAATTTCATGAATTGCTTGTTGTGTTTGCTAAGGCCTTTGTCGCTAGATGCAACAACTGTGTTCGCAACAGATTTACCTTTACTATAAATCAACATAATAGACCTACCCTTAAGATGGGACCACAAGGAAGATCCCCTGAACTGGGGAATCATCTGTTGGTACTCTTGCAATGTGGCACATAGATGTGCAAAATAAGGGTATTTCATGAAAACTTCTCTTGCCAGGACCTCTATAGGTTGCTGATGAAAACCTTTTGCACATCTAAGTTGGGAAAAGGATAAGGTATCTATAAAAATAAAGCTTGATACCAAGCAATGAAATTAGTTATCTTTTAATGCTCTCCCTACTTACATTGGACGAGGTCTCAAAAGGCCATCTTTGGCCTGATGTTCACCTGGAATTATCGGAGAAACTGATTCACAAGTTGATCAAACAAAAATATGGAGTTATTAGGCAAAGAACAGTGCCACTTGAGGGCCATATCCTTGAGAGATCTTGGAAACAATTTAGCCATTAAGGCATCATGGTGGAAGAAATTTGTACACATGGCATTAAAAGCTGACATGTGTTTTTGTGGATCTCCCTTACCACCATACTTTTCAAACTTTGGAATCTCCATCCCCTAGGGGATAGGAGTGTTTAGAATTGCTATTGATAAAGGACTGTGATGAAAGAAAGGCTGGAAAATTAGTTGGGAGGTAGCCTGGGAGAGGTTTTCCAATTGATTATGTATCTGGCCCATGTTTTGTATCAAAGCATTTAAAACAAGATCAGACGATGACATAGGACTAGCTGTACCATTTCCAAAACCATCTTTGGAGCCGTCAGAGCCATCGAAACCACTAGCCCCCATTTTTCTAAGGCTTCCACCACTAGAGCCAGCATCGCCCCTAGAGTTACCACTGCTAGAATTAGGAGGAATGGCATTGAATCCTAGGGGGACTCTATTTATTTTGATGGTTGGAGGTGCTTCAGGCACAGGGGTGGTATTGACGGAATGGCCTATCTTGGTCATGCATACCGACGTCATGGGCATTGAGACTCCTATCTGCCTTTCAAAGGTCTCGAGTCTAAAATCTTGGGTAACACACGATCTAGAGTTATATGAAGTGACATATGCTTCCACTATGTTGGTAAGGCCTCGGAGAAACTCCAAGCCTACTTGATCCTTATCTAACATATATCTCATTTCATTGACAAGCCTAGCGGCCCTAGCCATATTTTATTCTTTTCCCAAATGATTCATGAGATCCAAGAGCCTCCTATCTAGACAAAGAAGGTGCTCTATAGGAATAATGAGAGCATAATCCTTTTTCAGAGGTGGGGTTGTAGGAGAAACGGGAGTAGGGACACGAGGGGTCTCCCCAAAGAAACTTGCCTCTGCTCCTGAAACCATCTTCTTAGAAGTGAGACCAATAGTGACCTTCAAGAAATCCATCTCTAGGTGTGACACTTCTTCTAAAAACATACCTGGAGGTTGTACACTAATTTGTAAAGCTCATAAAGCTTCACAACACCCATGCCTACAACCCAAATGAGATGCTAGAGGAGAAATCTCGACACAAAGAAATGGATGCTACGATGTTCACGTCAAGTTCACCCAAATATAGAGGAGGGTGATCGACTACTCTGGGACTCCAAGTCACGGGAGATTCCTAAGAAATAGGATGCCTTGATCTACCTCAAGCTTTGTTCAGTGATTCAGGAAGATTAAGTTGTTAAGGTCAAAAAGGAAGAACAATTTGATTGCTACTCTCCTTCTGCTAACTCAAATGTTTCAGAGGGTTAGACGATTTTATTTCCAGAGTCTAACATGTGGCTCAAATGAATATCTACCTTAGGATGGCAATGTAGAGTACAAACTCCAGCATGACGTTAGCATCTCGATGGTGCGCTAGCATCCATATAAACAAAAGGTCTAAGAGAGATAAAAACACTAGAAAAATAACTAACAACTTAATTGGAAAACATTTATGCTATGACAAATGTAGGAAAAGTATAGAAATGGAATATAACAAGAAGAATACTTTAACTAAAATATATTTGAATTAACAAAGGAAGTGAGAAAGTAGTACTGAACTCCTCGCAACTTGATTCTTCAAAAAACTCCAACCGAAAAGCACCTACACACATAAGACCAAGGAAAATGTTGGGGCTATTTTTAGAGGACTACCTTAGTCAGTCCCCGACTTTTTTGTTTCCACCTCCATGGATAGAAAGATAGCAACGAGTGTACAAAAATGATAAAGAGATGTATTGAAATGAAGTGCCAAGCAATAACACAAATAATAATATGCTACTACATAAAAATTATGATGCAAAGGCAATGGAAAATGGAGGATATCACCTTCATAGATACGTGATCTCAAGGAAAGTAGAGAAATGATCAATCTTTCAAGTTCCCCAACATTGTTGCAACAAATAGAGTGGAGGAGCCAAGAAATCAGCATCTTGTAGCTACAATGAAGTGGTAGTGAATCTTGAAAGTGTGTAGTTGATTACTAGAACATCAAGAAATTAGTCAAGAAGAAAGAGAGAGTGAAGAAGTTGGATAGAATGAAGAGTTAGACAATTTGAATGGAAATAAGGAGGCAAAAGAGTTGTTTTGTGTCAGTCAAGGGAGCAAGAAGCATTACAGTTTGCATCCAATGGAGAAATGTAATGCCTCTACGGATTCCAAATGTAGGAATCTTGTCAGGACAGCAGCGTGACACAAGTGTGTCCCTAGCAAAACTCCTCCACCGACATGAAAATGGGTTGTCGGGTGGACAGGGAAAGGTGGCGGATGTGGGAAATGCATCATTGAGTTTCATTTTTCTAAGGTAAGGGGTATGTAAGCAAGGAATTTTCCAAGGGGTGAAAATTCATTCCATTACATGTTCAAAGGAAGGATCAACGTGGAACAAATTATAATTTTATAGTCAATAGAGAGAGGGTGTACAAAGCACTAAAATATAAGATAAAACATGATAAGTTCTATAAAGATGTGCAAAGTGATGAAAATTCTCTTAGTGAACTTACATGCAATTCAAATGAAAACATTTTTGACAAATTGAACTCTTTTCATACGAAGTTTGATTAAGATGCAAATGAATATGTATTTGTGGGTCCTGTGATAGAGATGGATGAAGGAAATATTATTGATCACACTACATCAATGGCATCAAAACCACTATTTATTCAAAGAGAGATGGAAGTAATCTATGCATGGGTAAATAACCCTAATCTAGATCCTGGATCACTAATTGATTGGTTAAGAATTGGAATATCTCTAATAAATGAGTATGTCACTGAAGTATTACTTGATATGGATTTTACAACACTATTTCCATATGGATGATGTGATTGGTTAGGACCATGAATAAGGAGAGTCCATCTGCATGAGTTTGTGAAGCATTTATTTTGATATAAAGATCATCACTTTGTATTACACCCTTGATTTAAATATTATATGATGAACATGATTATGAGACATTGTACACAAAATTCATTTGTTGTGTTTGTCAAAAAGGGGTGCTGGTAAGAAGTTGAGTACACTTTTTGGCTAAAAGTGGAAGTGTTTTCCTTAATTTTCAAAATTTGTCACATTTGACCTTAAAATTTGAAGCACTTAGAGATGAAATCTTTAAAAAAATCACTAATCATAAAATGTAGTACTCGAAGTCTAGTTTCTAAATATGTAATTTATTTTAATACCCAGATGATACAAATTGATTTTCAATAGGTGTTTCTAAAAACCATTGTTTAAAAGTCACTTTTTTTACCATACCATGCACGTGTACATCATCCATATTCTGACCTAAATAATCATATTTTTCTAAATCCTTTTGGGAAAAGAATTTTAACTCATTGAAGCACGCTTTCCATATTTTTATAATTTTTTATTGATTTTTTTTATTAATTGTTTATTGGCCATATTTGTTGTTTTGAAAAAAATTGTGTACGTCACACATAAGATGACCTAAACTTATCATTTTTCAAAAAAATTGAAAATTGAAAATAATTTTCTAAAGTATGCTTTCGTACAATTCGTTTTTCAAAAAATTATTTTAATACTAAAAAACCCTAATATTTCAAGTTTATCAACCAGTTTCATCAAAAATTAATTAAAAAATAGAAAAAATAATTTAATTGTAAAAAAAATGGAATCTACATAGTCTCATCTATAATGGGTTTTAATTTCGTCAAAAAATTCTACAAAAAAGTCTCCAAACATATTGTCAAAGTCACTATTTTCTTGTGACATTGACAAGACCTTCAACTTGCAAGTCAAACCGAGTCCAAAGCCTAGGTTCAGGTCCCCAACCCTTTTCTCGTACCCGAAAAAACCCGACCTGAATTTCAAATTTTACAAATCGGGATTCTATTTATAAACGAGATCTCGTTTCTTTTATAAATAGGATCTCATTTATTTTATAAATGGGATCTTGTTTCTTTTATAAACGGGATCCCATTTCCTATATTTTTATGTTGTCCATTGAAAAAGGATTGGGATCTCATTTAGTAATCGAGGTCCCATTTACTAAACGGGATCCCAATTTATAGACTGGGATCCCAATTTATAGAATGGGATCCCATTTAGTAAATGGGATCTCGAGTTGTTTTTGACAATTTTTTTTATTTTTACTACTAACCAAGTACATTGTAATTCTACAACTTGTTTTGTATGGCCGACAACGACAATTTCACTATTTTCTATCAAATTTTATCTTGTAGAGGCTCTTCAACTTGGCATTTTATTTCAATTTTGGAAGGAGGCATCATTGGGACAATGCTTGAGTGCAATTTTGTTCGCTTGCTACATGTTTGAAGGAGGAAAAAAGAAGCAAGACTTTCACTATTGACATTCATTCGTACATACTTCAAAAAATTTTAATCATGGGATCACAATGTCATAATAAGAGGAAATATAGGAAGGAATTGACCCCTGAAGAAATTCAAGCAAAGAGAGAGAAGGAGGCAAAAAGACAAAGAGATAGAAGAATGAGGGTTTGATCAATGAATAATGCTAAAGCATCCAATTCCATAACTATTGAAGATAAAAACATTGAGGAGACCATGATTGTAGATGATGTTAATTTGTAAGAGGTTAATTTGGAAAATAATACAATTATACAAACTAGTCCTGGCATGTCTTCAAATCCCCATTTCAATGCTATGGAGAATGTTTCAATAGGCACAAATCCATGTACGTCTTTAAATTCACCTTTGAGTGAAATGAAAACTTTATTTGTAGGAGTTTTACAAGAAGGATTTAACGATATTGGCATTGTTAATATTTGTAGAAATTAATATTTTAGACAAAGTGTTGTTGAAAATGAAAATTATATTGTTGTTGAAAATGAAGATGAAAATCGTTTTGTTGTTGAAAATGAAAATGAAAATCATTTTGTTATTGAAAATGAAAATAAAAATTGTTTTGTTGTTGAAAATGAAAATGAAAATCGTTTTGTTGTTGAAAATGAAAATGAAATCCTTTTGTTGAAAATGAAAATGAAAATTGTTTTGTTGATGAAAATGAAAATCATTTTGAAGTTAAAAATGAAAATGAAAATCCAGGATGCAATGTTGAAAATGAAAATATTTTTTTTTTAAAAATGAAAAGAGATGTTTTAGATAATCTCCCTGGTAAGATTTCTTGGAGACAAATAAGAATGCATGCCAATAGATTATACAAATAATTTTTTTATCGTAAAAAAATTTCATTTCAATGTCAACTAATGATGCAATTGATGAGAATGTGGAAAATGAGAAAAAGAGTTAGGCATTTTTGTTAAACCAAGAAGAAATGATCAATCACTAAAACATGTTATATCTATTGTTGCTAGTTTCATTGAATCTATTGGAAAAAAAATTGATCTAAAGATAAGAATGCAACAAGATGAGCTATAACAACTACTATAGTTAATAAATCAACTTTGAATAAAAGAATGGTGAGCAATATTAGTGAAATTCTAAAAATACATCCTAAAACATTGCTAAGAGTGGCAAAGAGAAGAGAAAGTATATAAAATGATCCAATCAACCAATGGTGGAGTTCTAGTGGTCAACTCCCGAGGTCTAACATGAAATTGAATGTTGAAATCAAATCTTTGATTGAAAAATATTGGCATGATAATACTAGGGTATCATCTAATGCTAGAGATGCTTTAAAATTAAGAGTGGGGTCCAAAGTTTGCAATCCTCATCCAAAACACCTATTAGATACAAAGTAAACTAAATTTTATAGAAAAAAAATTGGTAATTTAGCGTAACTTGGTAATATTAAAATAAGTCGAAGGTCTTTTGAAAAATGTAAACCTTGGTTTGTAAAAATTTAAAAGCAATGAATATCTTGTTGTTGTAAAACACATGTTCGATTTCATTATTATTATGATATTTTTTGATATATACGTTGTACTTTACATACTAACATGATTATGCATGAATGTGGTATTAATATGCCACTTGAAACAATAAATGAGTTTATATCAAGTTTGTTTTGTGAAAGATCTAATGGGAAATTATTTTATTTAAGTTCATGTATTTCTGGACAATGCACTAGTTGTGGAAATCTTTCATTCTTAAGAGTTTGTATGCATGAAAGTGTTGAAAATGATTTTGGACAACAATTAGTGGATGTTAAAAGATTTAATAATGTTGACTATTCTTTAAAAGATAAAAAAATTGGTAAGCGTTGTGATTTAATTACAGAAAAAGTTAGTGTACATGCATTCATATCAAAATTTAAGAGTAAGATTGTACCAAAATATGTTAAGCACTCTCAACATGCTTGATGGCTTGATGGAAAATTTTGTGCATGTAGAAACACATTTCCAGTTGGAACTATACTATCAGTGGTTGATTTTGTAGAAAACATACTCTATCTCAACAAGAGGAAATCTAATCACAATATTACAATTTAGTGCAAGTGGCTATGTTTGTTCATATTGTTTACAGGCATGCAGATGATAGCACAAAGAATGATAGAAATTTTTTGAGGGAGTATCATTTCTGTTTAAGTGACAATTGGTTACACTCGTCAGATTTTGTTCAATACTATTTCAATATATTTTATACAAATTTAAGAGAAAGAGGAATCCAGATGACATAACATCTGATATGGTCAGATAATTGTATGGGACAGTTCAAGAATGCTTGAATGTTCTTTTGGTTAAATAGGGTTCACAAGGAAAATAATTTCCAACATATATGGAGGTTTTTTGAAGCTAGACATGGTAAAGGAGAACATGATGGATTTGGTGCGCGTGTTAAAATAATTCTTGCTAGAGAACAATTGAAACTTAAGGATGCAATGAAATTTAAAGGTACACATGGGATTGTGGTTTGGTGCAATACAAGATTATCTACACCTGAATCAATCAAGTACTCTACAGTTTGTCGATTCTTTTGGTTGGTCGAAGAAGAGAACATTATACCTAGATTTGATTGTGAGACAATTAGTGTATATACTAAATGACATTCATTTAAGAGTCCAAATGCAAGCACATGGACTATCTGGACAAGGGAGCTTGCATGTGAAAATACAAAATGGGTTGAAGAGTGGAAGTAAATATTGTTGACACCTGTACAAGCACATGATCAATATGAAACAATAATTAAAGACAATGATCAAGTGTTTGCATCAAATGAATATGATCATGTTTCAAACCTTGTACAAGAAGGTAATTAATTCAATTTATTTCACTTTATTACTATTTTGTAATGCTTTTATTTATTTATATACATATGAATGGATGTATGTAGATTGGTCAAATTATATGGACACGTGCAAGTTATTAAATCAAAATTTTTTTGCAGGACATGTGTATGATGTTGTTGCACCTAAGGGGAATGAAGAGGAAACATAATATTGGTTGACTCATTGTGTGGAGACTAAACATAAGTTAATAGCACCTTGAGAAAATGATGATGGCTATCATTATCCAACAGGTTCGGTGATCCCCTTAAGACATCCCCTTAAGAAAATTTTGATAACAAGTATTTGATCCCCTTAAGCAAATTTTGAGAACTTCTTTGATGATGTATATCATTATCCAATAGGTTTGGTGGTGGTTGTTGGCACTTGGCTATGAAAATACCTAATAAGGAAGAATGGTTTCCCTGCATTCGAAGATTATGAAACACATAAGAATATTATACACTACTCACATTTAGTGGTGGAAACAAATATAAAACTAGTGAGGTATCGTAGAAGACCTACAAATAAAGAGCTATGGACAATTTCTATGGAAGGGCATGAGACAATCATAGATGCGTTGCAAAAAAGAGAGGACACAGATTGTACAATGGTATAAGTAAATACAGGTAAATATAGTTTTAGTTTTATATTGTCCTTTTAAATACATTAAATACATGTTTTGATATTGATTGTGTGTTATTAGTTGAAATTGATTTAAATTGTCCTTTTATATCCTTAATCCATCATCACAAATTCATCACATACTTTGAGACAAAAAGGAGAGTCCATGCAGATTCAACCTAGACAATATGGAATACTTGGTAGAAATAGGTAATTATTAGTTAAATTATATTTAAATACATGTTTTGATTATATATTGATATTGCATGTATATTAATAGTTAAAATTGATTTATTATCCTTTTTTGTATCCTTAAGCCATCATCACATTGATCTCATACTTTGAAACAAAAAGGAGAGGATATAGATTCAACCTACACGCATGTGTGGAATACTTTTAAATATAGGTACAATTTGTGTATATATATAATTTATATAAATTAAAATACATGTTTTGATGATTTCATTGATATTTCTTGTGTCATTTTGATATCATGTGGCAAGAAGACCTACTACATTTTGGGCACAAGTTTCATATTTTCTTGAAATGGCATATCCATATTTTGTAGCACATTGTTTTGAGTTGACATATATGTACATACACAATTACACATTTTGTACAATTTTTTATACATGTACATACATAGTTATACTCTACACTTTTATATATCAAAATCAATATTCTATATATTTTGTTTATTAAATGTGCATGTTTTCTTACTTTGAAACTTTAATTTTGATTGTATAATCACTAAATATCATGTATATTATTGTTAAATTTGGTTGCCTTGGGCAATTGCACCAAATTTTGAGAACTTGTTTGATCCCCTTAAGACATCGTATTAGGACCCCTTAAGGCATCCTATTACAAAATAAATTAAATTAACATTGACACTTTAAATTTTATAGAATGTGATTGTTATGATGAGTCATCCTAAATTCTAATACTTAATTATATCAATTTTGATTAAATATGATACATGTACTTTGAAGTATTTGATCCCCTTAAGACGTCCTATTAGGGCATATCCTAAATATTTATACTTATTTATATCATTTGTTATGATGAGTTGCCCTAAAGTCTAATACTTAATTATATCAATTGTGATCCAACATGAGACTTGTACTTTGAATTCCTTTATCCCATTAAGAATTCCTATTAGGACCCCTTAAGACATCCTATTATGACATAAATTATATTAACACTATTATTTTTGTATAAATTTTGTGATTGTTATGAGTCATCCTAAATTCTACTACTTAATTATATCAATTGTGATTATATATGAGACATGTACTTTGAAATATTTGATCCCCTCAAGATGTCCTATTAGGACATATCCTAAATATTTATACTAAATTATATCATTTGTTATGATGAGTCACCCTAAAGTCTAATACTTAATTATATCAATTATGATTAAATATGAGACATGTACTTTGAAGTATTTTGATCCCCTTAAGAAATTTTTTGAGAACTTCTTTGATCCCCTTAAGAAATTGTAGCGATTAAATATGAGACATGTACTTTGAAGTATTTGATCCCCTTTAGTAATTTTTTTAGAACTTCTTTGATAAGTTAATGTCTTGGCTATGAATCACTAAATTTGTAAAGTACAAATATTTAAATGTCCTATTAATTTCAACTTTAATTTCACATTAATGTCTTATTAATGTCTTGACTATGAATCTTTTGTAAAGTACAAATATGTCCTATCAATTCTATATTAATTTCACATAAAATGCATAAATGCACATGTGTAAATTACTATTTAACAATAATAGACCATAAAATACTAAAATTAATAAAGTCCATGAAATAATGTATTAAGTCCATGAGAATACAACCCATGAAATAAATTCCATGAAACAATACATTAAGTCCATGAGAAACAATATATGCAGTCCATGAAATAGTCAAATACAACCCATGAAATAGTCAAATACAACCCATGAAATAATCTAACTCATATTGTCTTTATAATAAAGAGACCTCTTCACACCATTTAGACTACCTAGATGACCTGAATCACTCTGTACAAAAGAAAGAAAAATGAAATTAGATGTAAGACGATTAAAAATGATTTAATGAAAATTTAATTTATAATCTATCATAAAATTAAATTACCATGTGAGGTTTCTCTGCATGCTCTGGTGCACCCAGACTTGTCTCTACATGCTTTGAATCAATCTACATACAAGAGAAAGAAAGTTGAAATTAGATGTAAGGTGATTAAAAATGATTTAATTCAATTTAATTTATAACTTATCATATTTAAATTTTACCGTAAGAGGTTGTTGTGCATCCTTTGTTATAGGACTTGTCTCTACATGCTGAGCTACAGCACATGTGTCATAGCCACTATAAAATAAAAAGAATTTAACATGTATGAGCATATATATATATATATATATTCAATTTTAAATTTAATTTAAGTTATTCACAATGTATAATTTATAATTGAATTTAAATATAATCAAAAATTTAAATTACCATATGAGGTTGCTTTGCATGTCTTAGTTGAGGTGGTGTGACCTCATCAAGGTAGAAAGTGGCATTAACAAATTCCTACAAGGTCAAATTTAAAGCACATGTGTACTTGAATTATGTTAAAATATATATATTCAAGTGTGCACACATTGTGTAGAATTTTTTTTAAACAACTTGAAATTTAGATGTCTCTTGAGTTGCCACCACATCAAATGTGTGTTCTATCCCCATTCTCATTGTTGTGTCAACCTACATACATAGACATAACGCTTATAATATTTACTTGTGCATGCATGTTTGATATATAGTGAATTAAAAATACAAAATTGTAAGTATAGTAACTTTAAATAATTTGCAATATGCATGTACTTGCACCTCACACGAAACGCCCGACAATGGATGAGTGCTTGAAAACCCCTTAGGTGGAACCAATGTGGAAGTCGATTGACTCCCCTAAACCAACATAAATATTTAAAACATGTGTTCATGATTGAATTACAAATTAAAAAGTCAAGTTAAAAAAAATTTCATATTATTTAAAAAATTGAAATCAAAATACCCCATAAGGGTTGTCGAATTGCACTAGTGTCAACATATAAACTTGAGGATCATATGATTCCCCTATGGTCAATGTCATCTACACCAAACAATTGTATTGTTAAAACATTACATTTATATATATATATGTTCATTAAAAACATGTGTGCTTAAAAAATTCTTATAAATTCAACATGTACATACACATTTATACATGTGTCAAACTATCTATAGGATGATGCTCTACAATAAGAAAATTAATGTATGAATTGATGCGACCAGATTCTCCACCAGAATCTCCATGTCCACTCGAACTAGATGTAGCCTAATACAGTCCACAACATACCTGATGACAACTGGTACATACGTGGGGTGTTGACACTCATGGAGTGGTACTAGGACCATCTCCATAGAATGTTCCTATGTGGTCGTGGTCTCTAGGATCCCCAGCCGCCATCACAGAATTATGCTCATCAAGGTTGCTATGAGCGTACTAAGAGATCCTAATGTGGATACCACCATACGATGATGCACAGGTGCAAGAATGGTAGGAGCAAGAGGATCTACAAGAGGTTGGGCATGCATGAGGTGTCGAGGATCAACCCATGCCCCTAACCTCTATTGTTGCATGCCACCACCAACACCCTGAAATGGTTTAAAATCAAAATAATTGGGCCTTTGCCCCAAAACAAACTCTGCATATAATTTCCTCAAAAAGTATAAAGGGGCCTCCAAATTAGCATGTGGTAGATGGTCAAATACCATCCACCATCACTCCCAAAAATGTGCAATCATTTGTGGATGTATGCACCACCCCATCGATATTCTAGGTCTATTTGAAGGAATGGATAGGTTAGTGACAGGGTCGACAAAAAAAGGTGAAAGATGGGCTTTTGTTATTTCAAGGTCCAGAATTTGTTTATAGGAGAGACCATCTGAATAAAATTGTCTCATATCCTCCCGCCATCATCGATGCCTATCTAAGTCCACATCAATGGACCTGATGGCATCAACAACATTTTGCATCGCAAATGCAAAATGCCTCATGTGTGTGAAATCAATGCTTCATTTTGAATAACATTGTTTTGATTCTAAATGGATGCAACATTGTCACTGATTTGTGCTTGCAAGTGAACCTCATAAGATCCTGGAGGTGGTGGAGGTGGGATGTTATGAGGTGGAGGAGGTGGAGGGGGAGGTGGAGGTGGAGGGGGTGGAGGTGAAGGTTATTGAGGAGGTGGATTAAGGATATCATCAATATCAAATTGATCCTTGATATATACAAGTGAACCTACATTAAATTATAGAAAATTAACAAACAAGTACAAAATTACAAGAAACAGTTAAATTTTAAAAATACATTCAAATTCATTTAAATAGGATACATACATATACACACACATAGATACATTTATTTAACTTGAGCATGTACATACAAATTTCAAAATTTAAGATACATGTTAAAAATAAAAAAATAAAATATATAATGCATGCATACATCATTCAACTTTACCATGTGTGTGTTGGCAACACAAGGGCAGACAACTGAGAGGGGGGGTGAATCAATTGTCTCAAGATTTCAAACTTATTAATCTTATTAACCTTAATTCTCATATCTGATTATTAACAGTGAAAGCATGAATCAACAACACATCAAAAACACACATAACACCAATATTTTTGTGTGCAAACCCTGTTAGGGGAAAAACCATGGTGGAGGTTAATCCACAAGTTATACCTTGTTAAAAGTATAAGAAGAATATAAGAGGAATGCACATGCATTCAAGCACACTGCCTAGAGCTCACTGCTCAAAGGAAGACTCACTATCTTATAGAAAATATTTAGATTAAAACCATCTGAAGAAATTGAATCGAGAGAGTAGCATCTGCAAATGCCTGAGTATAGTTCTGGTGAAGCACATGAACACTTCTTCACTATCTTTCACTCTTCTTCCCACTCTGCTCTACTTTCGAATGATCTAAAACTTTTTTGCACATAGCACTCGCACACTTCCCTTCACACATTCATCAAATGAGATAAACAATCGCTTATATATCCGCAATAAGAAATTATATTGCTTTATGTCAGCTTCAACAAAATAATAGAATGAATACAAACTGTCAACCCAAAACAATAAAGATCATCAATATGTATCAACCAAAGTCAGCTACAACATAGTAGGGACCTAAAACAATATCCTTGAACACAAAACACCTTCAAAGATTCTTCCTCAAAGATCCACAACACGCTTCAAACACCTTGTTGGCCATGAACATGAAAAAAATGAACACGTAAGAGAAAATCTCGGATCGCGAGCACAATGATCAATTCGAACATGTAGCACAGATAGAACATGATCTATAAACATCCATGAACATCATAGGAACATATGCAACAACTCAGATTACCAGAATCACATTGCCTTCTTTCGTGAACACCATTTGTAGTAACAGAATATTTGTTAGAACACAAAAAATTATAACTTCCTCAGATCTTCATGCGCACCTCTGAAAATTATGGAGTAGAAACTAGATAGGCTTGTAAATAAACCCTTTAATCCATAACATCTAGTTAACAACATACTGAATTTTCCTCCATACTAATCTTCACTATTCCATAGACAACCTGTAACATATTGATTTCAATTTTCTCAATATTCTTGACATATACATCCTTAAAGACATTTATGCTAATAGTGTTGACATCAATGACAACCACATATCAGAAACTCAACCACAACATCCAACAATCTCCCCCTTTGGAATTGATGGCAACACATAATGTGAAAAATACACCATCAATGCAACTAACTCTTCTTCCAACAATATCCCCTTTACACATTGCTCTTCTCATATTGTTCTTCTCCCCCTTACTTTTAGCTCTTCCATATTTTTTCACATTAATCTTCTCCCCCTTTGACATAAATGACAAAGTTACACAAGCTTTGAACCACATATATGAATCGTCTGACTACTCCCCCTGAGTAGTATCCATCACAACATTAATTTGAATCAAGATATGACTATGAATGCATGGACTGATGCAAAGACTATGCATCTTAGTTTTGATTAGGAGGGGTAATCACCCCTAACTTCTCTCTGAGATACTCAAAAGTATCCTTAGGCAAAGGCTTAGTAAATATGTTTGCAATCTATTCCTTAGTAGGCACATACTCCAGTTTGACTTCCTTATCACTCACTTTATCTCTCAAAAAGTGGTACTTGATAAATATATGATTTTTCTTTGAATGCAACATCATATTCTTAGAAATGTTTATAGCACTTGAGTTATTACAGAATATGGTAGTACGTTCATCATACACAAATTTTATATCTTTTAGCATCTGCTTCATCCACAATACTTGAGTACAATTGTTAGCAGCAACAATATATTCAGCCTCTGCAGTAGACAAGGAAACGACATTCTTCTTTTTTCTTAACCATGAAATCAATTTATTTCCCAAGAAAAATACGCCACCCTAGTACTTTTCCTATCATTCACATCTCCTACCCAATTAGAATTATTAAAGGAACTTAAAGTAAGATCATCATCTTTAGGATACCATAGGCCAAAATCAACTATTCCCTTTAAGTATCTAAAAATTATCTTCACAATAGTCACATGAGATTCCTTAGGATCGGCTTGAAATCTAGCAACAATGCACACAACATTCATGATATCAAGTCTAGTTTGAGTCAAATAAATCAATCCACCAATCATTGATCTGATCTAGTCTGATTTTCTTTCGGAGAATCATCATCTTGTGTCAACTTACATCCAATCACCATGGGTGTACCTACTGGTTTTGAATCTTCCATACCAAACTTCTTTAGCAGTTCTCTCACATACTTAGACTGAGATATAAAGATTCCTTTATCTACTTGAGTAATTTTCAATCCCAAGAAGAATTTCAACTCTCCAATCATTGACATCTCAAACTCATTATGCATCTCATTAGAAAACTCCATGCACAAACCATCATCTCCTCCAAAAATGATATCATCAACAAAGACTTCCACAAATAAATCTTTATCATCATCAATCTTGAAATACATATTACTATCAGCAATTCCTTTGTTAAATCCAAGCTTCATCAAGTACTTATCTAATCTGGCATACCAAGCTCTAGGGGTTGTTTGAGTCCATACAACACTTTCTTCAACTGACAAACCATATCTCCCTGATCAGTCAATTCAAATCCATCAGGTTGCTCAATATACACCTCTTCCTCTAATTCACCATTTAGAAATGTTGACTTGACATCCATCTGATAAATTTTGTAGTTTTTATAAGTAGTATAAGCAAGAAATAATCTCACAGCTTCAATTCTAGCAACAGGAGCAAAGGTTTCTTCAAATTCAATACCTTCCATTTGAGAGTATCCTTTACATACCAGTCTTGCTTTGTTTTTGATAACTTCACCTTGTTCATTCAGTTTGTTTCTAAAGACCCATTTAGTTCCGATTACATTTTTGTCTTTAGGTCTAGGAACAAGAATCCATTTATTATTCTTCTTAATTTGTTGTAGTTCTTCTTTCATAGCTTCAATCCAATGTTCATCTTTGCATGCTTCATTGACATTACTTGGCTCAACTTTTCAAATTAAATAGTATTCTTCTGCAATTCTTCTCCTAGTCTGAACACCTTTGTTCTTATCTCCTATAATCTAATTTTCTAAATGATTTAATCTCACATACCTTGGAGTCTTAGAGTGTTCTTTAATTTCAAGCTCTTGAGGTCTCTCTTATGTACTTTCACCAGTCTTTGCTTCTTCTTGTTCTTCTTGACTCACTAGAACGATCTAAACTTGATTTTAAGTCTTACACTTGTTTGTACTATCATTTTGATCATCAAAATCATATCCACGGGTTCTAGAGGGTCTAGAAATGTCTTCATCAACCTTAACATTTTCACTTTCAACCATTTTCTTCGATCTCTTGTTGTAGCACTGGTAGGCCTTGCTCTTAGTAGAATAACCAAGAAAGATTTATTCATCACTTCTAGCATCAAACTTTCCTAGATCTTCATCTCTTCTGATATAGAATTTTCTCCCAAAGATTTTGAAATATCTAACAGTAGGCTTATGACCAAACCATAGCTCAAAAGGAGTCTTACCAGTATTACCTTTGATTTGTATCCGGTTAAGAATATAGACAGCAGTACTCATAGCTTCTCTCCAATGGATATGAGGGACATTTCCTCCCAACATCATAGTTCTAGCAGCATCTTGAACTATCATTTTCCTTCTTTCTACCACTCTATTTTGTTGAGGGGTCCGCGGTGCAGATAATTGTCTCTTTATCCCATTCTCTTCACAAAAATAATTAAACTCACCGGAAGTGAATTCACCACCTCTATCTAATCTCAGACACTTAATCTTCAGACCTCTCTCTATCTCAACCATGGCCTTAAAGATCGTGAAATTTTCTAGAGCTTCATATTTCTTCCTTTAGAAGGTAACCCACATCATCCTAGCAACATGAAGTACCTATAACCTTGTAGACTTTTGATTCTAGTAGGACCACACAAGTCAGTATGCACAAGCTCTGGCAATTCATTTGAGCAATGATGTTTTTTGTGAAATGAAATTCTAGTTTTTTTTCCCAACTGACATTCCTTGCATATGGTATTAGTAGGCTTCACCAACTTAGGAGTATCTCTTACTGCCTGTGATGAACTTATCTTGATAATATTGTCAAATTTTATATGACACATTCTTCTATTCCATAACCAACTTTCATCAACTTGAGCAATCAGACAACTTTTACTACCAGCATTCAAATGAAAGATGTTACCTTTTGTTTTTGTACCTGAAGCAATCACATTTCTAGAACTTCCTAGTATCCTACACTTTCCATCTTTGAAATGAATATTGTAACCCTTATCAACCATTTGTCCAACACTTAGAAGATTATTCTTCAAACCTTCAACATAAAGAACATCATCATTGTTATGCTTACCATCAAAAGAAATGCATCCTCTACCACGGATTATACCACCATTGTTATCACCAAATCTTACAACACCACCATCATACTTCTCTAGGCTTAAAAATTTACTCTTATCACATGTCATGTGATGTGAACATCCACTATCGATTACTCATTCATCTTTTTCTTCAACTTGGGCAGCTAGGGCTTTCTCCACATTTGTACAACTAGCAGATTCAGTAGACACAGAATTATTTTCTTTGATAGCAATAAACATGAACTCATCTTCACTTGCATTCCCTTTATCAGATTCATCATCTGTCACACCTTCATCAACAACATAGTAACACTTCTTTTGAAATTTAGGCTTGTAAGGTCTTGGCTAGGAACTCTTTCTAGACACCTTGATGCAAAATGACCTATCTTGTTGCAAGAAAAATATTTAATAGGAAACTTCTCTTTATATTTTCATTCTCCTCTGGCTTCCCTTTTGACAATAAGTGCTTCAAGCTCATTCAATTCTCTTTCTTCTTCAATATGTCTCATTTCTTCCTCATAACTGAATACCTTTCTAGAAGAACTTTCACCTCAATCATAGCTTTGCTTGTCTCTCCCATAAATAGTAGCTTTAAATGTAGATTTTGTCTTAGGAAGGGCATCACTGAATTCACCCAACTCAAAAGAAATAAGTTTACCAACCAACATATCTCTGGTTATATTTTTCATAGTTCAAAGCTCATCAATGGATGCAAATTTAATTTTGTATGCATCTGGCAAAGTTCTAAGCACTTTAGCAACAATCTCTTGTTCATCTACCTATCCACCAGCACATCTTAGACCATTCACAAGTCCATTCACTCTCTACATGTAAGTAACAACATTCTCATCATTTCCCATCTTCAACAGTTCATATTTTCCTTTTACACACTGTAGCTTAGCCATCTTCACATTAGCATCACCTTCATATAAATTTTCCAACTTTTTCCAGATTTCATAAGAATTTTTCAGATCCATAACATTTATCATCTCAGTATCAGTCAAAGCACTCAACAAAGCTTCCTTAGCCCTGATGTTATATTTAGCATCCCTAATCTCAACAGTAGTAGTAGGACCATTTGGAGGGATAACATACCTATTTCATGTAATGTGCCAGTAGGATTCACCAATGCATCTCAGATGACACTCCATTCGATTCTTCCATAGAGAATAGTTTGTTCCATCAAATCTCAGACTATCCTTCTTGTATGTCACCATCTCGGATCACCTCAAGTTGTTAAACTTCTTCCAAGGAACCTGCTTTGATACCAATTGTTGGCAACATAAGGGTAGACAACTAAGAGGGGGGTGAATCAGTTGTCTCAATATTTCAAACTCATTAATCTTATTAACCTTAATTCTCAAATCTAATTATTAACAGTGAAAGCATGAATCAACAACACATCAGAAACACACATAACACCAATATTTTTGCGTGGAAACCCTGTTAGGGAAAAAACCATGGTAGAGGTTAATCCACAAGTTATACCCTATCAAAAGTATAATAATAATATAATAGGAATGCACATGCATTCAGTCACACTACCTAGAGCTCACTACTCAAAGGAAGACTCACTGTCTTACAAAAAATATTCAGATTAAAACCATCTAAAGAAATTGAACTGAGAGAGTAGCATCTGCAAATGCCTGAGTACAATTTTGGTTAAGCACATGAGCACTTCTTCACTATCTTTCACTCTTCTTCTCACTCTTCTCTGCTTTCGAATGATATAAACCTTTTTCACACATAGAACTCGCACACTTCGCTTCACACACTCATCAAATGAGATAAACAATCGCTTATTTATATTTGCAATAAGAAATTACATTGCTTTATGTCAGCTTCAACAAAATAATAGAATGAATGCAAACTGTTGGCCCAAAACAATAAAGATCATCAATGCGTGTCAACCAAATTTGGCCACAACATATTAGGGGCCTAAAAAAATATCCTCAAACACAAAACACCTTCAAATATTCTTCCTCAAAGATCCACAACACGCTTCAAACACCTTGTCAGCCATGAACATGAAAAACATGAACACACAAGAGAAAATCTCAGATCAAGAGCACAATGATCAATGCGGACATGTAGCATAGATAGAACATGATCTATAAACATACACGAATGCCATAGGAACATACACAACAACTCAGATTACCAGAATCACATTACCTTATTCCATGAATAACATTTACAGTAATAGAATAGATGTCAGAACACAAAAAATTACAACTTCCTCAGATCTTCATGCGCTCCTCTAAAACTTACAGAGTAGAAACTAGATAGGCTTGAAAACAAACCCTTTAATCTGCAACATCTAGTTAACAACATACTAAATTTTCCTCCATACTGATCTTCATTGTTCCACAGACAACTTGTAACATATTTATTTCAATTTTCTCAATATTATCGACATATACAACCTTAAAGACATTTATTTTAATAGTTTTGACATCAATGACAACCACATATCATCAAATCAACCACAACATCCAACAATGTGCATAGAAATTTTAAAATTTAAGATCTAACTATGTAATTTTAATACATGTACATACTAAAAAATAAACTTAAAACATACACAAGAATTTCATTTATGTCTAAGGCATGCAAATGAAAAAACAAATAATTGTTAATAACATGTGAAATATGATTAAAAATCACATTAATTTATTAGGAGAAACTATGATGGCTTAAGGGGTCCCCATAGGATGGCGTAAGGGGTCATAATAGGATGGTTGAAGGGGATCTATGAATTAAGGACCTTGGAGAAAATGATGGATTAAGGGGATAAAATTTGGTGAAGTTTCCCAAGCCAACCAAATTTCATTAAGTTAAAATTATACTATTTTTTAAAATGTACATTTAGGAGACCTAATTAATAACATATGGTGGCTTAAAAGGGGTCCTAAGTATCTAGTTTTAAAGGGATCTATGGCTTAACTATCCTAGGACAAAATGATGGCTTTAGGATTAGGGTTTAGGGTTTAAGGTTTAATCCCCTTAAAACATTTTCTTAAAAATACCCTTAAACCAATCAATATAAATGACCTCATTGAATACAAATGAAAAAATTCCTAAGACTAATTTATGTCTAAGGCATGTTACAAATGAAAAAACAAATAATTTTTAATGTGATGTGAAATATCATTAAAAATTACATTAAATTAGGAGAAATTATGATGGCTTAAGGGGATAAAATTTGGTGAAGTTTCCCAAGGCAACAAAATTTCTTTAAGTTAAATATATATTATTTTTTTAAATTTACATTTAAAGGATGTAATTAATAATATATGATGTCTTTTAAGGGGTCCTAAGTATATTTTTAAGGGGATCTATGGATTAACTTTCCTAGTAGAAAATGATTGCTTTAGGGTTTATGGTTTAGGTTTTAATCCTCTTAAACCATTTTCTTAAAAATCCCATTTTAAACCATATTTAAATATATAAAAAGGAAGTTAAATATATAACATAAGGAGTTTTGATTCAAATATCTATATAAAAATTAATTATGATAACATTGTAATGGTAGTTTTTTATGTTGATGATCATGTTATCATCAATATTGAAGCCAAATAAATTCAAAACAAACTAAGTATATCAAAACAATTCTAAAAAAGTTCAAAATGTGTAAATGTAATCCATCATAGATATATGTACCTCTAAAAATTAGTATTAAAAAAAAACACCAATTAAAAAGTCAATACAATATTAATTAATAGATTATTTAATATTTCGTACAAAATTTTTGTCTCATCATTATACTATTATATTCATAAATTCAACACTAAAAATATCCATCCAACAAAATTCTTTATAAAATATCTATCCAAGGTCAAATTCTTTATAAATATAAGATCATTTTCAGTGTGAACTACAAAATTCAATAAGATCATTGTCTTAATAAAGTGTTGCATCTCTTCATTTCTCTATGTTTTCCTTTTTAGAATAGGACTGTCACCTCTCCTCTAGCCGTCGTTGTTGCCCATCTAATTCCACATCAATGGACCTCACAACATCAACATTTTGCATCATAGATGCAAAGCACCTCAAATGTGGTGGAATATATTATTCACTTTGAATAGTATTGATTTGATCATGGACAGATCTAACATTCACATCGATCTGTGCTAGCAAGTGAGCACCATCGGATGCAGGTGGTGGAGGTGGGGGGTTATGAGGTGGAGTGGGTGGAGGTGGAGGTGGAGTTGGAGGGGGTGGAGATGGAGGGAATTGAGGTGGATTACAGATATCATCAATATTGAATTGATCCATGATCCAGATATCAATGAACTTGCATTATATTTATAATTTCAAAATGTAAGATACATGTTTAAAAATATCCTTAAACCATTCAATATAAATGAACTAATTGAATACAAATGAATAAATGTGTAAGGCTCAATTATGTCTAACACATGTAAATGAAAAAACAAATATTTATTAATGTGATGTGAAATCTCATTCAAAATTACATTAAATTAGGAGAAATTATGATGGCTTAAGGGGTCCTCATAAGATGGCTTAAGGGGATCTATGAATTGAGGTCCTAGGACAAAATTCTTATTGGTTGAGCTACTCATGATATAACTACAATTTTAGTTTCATTTTGAAACATAAAAGGCTTCCAAAATGAGTTTATTCCAAATAATGGACTTGGTAGAACCTAAAAATGTTGAAGCTTGGGTGGCCCTTGGAATAATGGACTTGCAAGTTAGTGAAAAAGCTAGTGTTCATGAAGGAGCATGGAAACGATCTGTAGAGCCTTTGAATTAACCTATATTTTGTAATGGAATTGAATCATTTATCAAACCATTTTTTCTTCACAAAACAATATTTTCTTGTGGAACGGTTGATTGAGATAGCTCTTGTTTCGACTAGCCACCCTCTCATGAAATCTCATTCATATTATAATCTTGCACAATCTTATCGTGAGAAGCCTTCATCCTCCCCTTCCATGAGAAGCCTCTCTTGAAATGTTTGAGGCCTTAACACCCCTAACAAGATGAATGTGGTTTTTAACTTCCTCATATCTTCCCTTACATATATGGTTATTTTCTAGGAAACCAAGTTGTTTGATGAGTATACTTTTGGACTTCTTTCTTTAATGGGAAGGCTCTAGTCTATAGTTTAATCACTAAATATTGAATGTATATTATCGTTAAATTTGATTGCCTTGGGGAACTTCACCAAATTTGGAGAACTTATTTGATCCCCTTAAGACATGTTGTATTAGGACCCCTTAAGACATTGGTTTAGGGTTTAGGGTAATAGGATGGCTTAAGGGGGTCAATATTTTTGATTCATCACATATGCAAGAACATTATTTTATGAATGTTTCTGAATTTATGAATAGATTTTCTATTTCCTTAGATAACTTCTATGATCAAAGAATTAAGCACACAACTATAAATTAGCCCACTTTTGACAATTTAGGATAGTCTCTATGGTCTACCCTTGAATTTATAGAAATGTTTATATTTAGAGAAAATAAAAATGTGTCTTGACAAGTTGTTGGAGCTCGATCTTAAAATGGTTATTGAATCCTTGATTACTATTGGTAATTTATATTCCTTCCCTAATTGTCTTTGAAGTCTATGAATAAAAGGAGTATTTGTAATGCAATCACCTATGGAAGGAGAAAGGTATTTATTTATGGGGGAGAAAGTGATTGAATTAACCTCAACATAATAATATGAAGAGGTGAAACACAATTCATTTCAAGTAGATTAAATATTTTATTTAGATATATTATAAATTTATTACACACACTCATGGATGTATATAAATTATAAATTTTATTTAAAATATTTTTATTTTCTCTACATTTTTTAATTTAATTTTTACTTTTATATCTATTTAAGATAACACTTGGATGAAATCAATCTAGCCTAGAATATAAATCAATCCTTTATCTCCCTTAGATCCCAAAGGGTTTCTTTCTCATTAGTTTTCTTTTAGCTTCAACTCATGAATTTATTTAGAATAATGGACCCCAATTTCATGGTAGATATGGATTAATTTTAAGTAACTGGAAATCACTATTAAATTTATTTAGAATAATGGACCCCAAGGTCTCTAATGTCAGGTCTTGACAATGCAACAAAATAACTTAGTGATAAATGTGAAAATGCTAGTAATCACAAAGGGACCTTACAAAACAAATACTGGATCTTTGAACTTATCAGATTTTGCTATGTGTTGATACTTAAATTCCTAGATTTAACCTAAATTGAAAGAAATAGCAAAAGAAGAGGGTTTATAGAAATCTTAGGGTTAAAATCGCTCCTAAGATCAACAATACAAATGACAAGATACTTGGAATGGAACAATCTCCAAAAACTAATTTCTGATTGACCCAGATTTATCCTACAATCTCACAGAAACAGTGCAATCTTATAAGGAATTAGAGATTTTCAGATCATGAACATTCATCCACACCAACCCTATTTTGCAATTGAAATGAATAAATACTCACAATTGAACTGAGCACATAAATATAAGGTCCGGGCTAACTTTACACAGCAACTCACAATCAATAAGTTGCCAAAAGTATGGACCAAGGATCACTGCAACACTCCAAGCATTTAACCACAAATATCATTGAATCATCTAACCCTAAATCTAACATTCATTCAATGTTTTCAAAAGGAATTTAGAAAGATAGAATAACAAGAACCATGCAAGATAAATCAATCCAAGAGAGGCCACCACAACACAATGTCTTCAATTGTATTAAGTTCATCCAATAATAGCAACAATTCTAGTATTCAATGTTACAACACTTGCTTCAGAAAAACTAACTCCTAATTCTAGCTTTTACTTTTTTGCCTTGCTTGCTTCAAAGTCTAATCCTCTAACTAACTCTACCAATGAGGCCAAAATGCCAATTTATAAGAATGTCATCCCAATTAGGGTTACAAGAAAGGTCGGCCACAAAACAAGTCAGCCTAGAAAAAAATCTCCTAAAATAAAATATAACATTGTATTAAATGCCAGAGGCTCCTTTCTAGGTCGGCCTGGAATCTCCAACACAACTCAATCCAATGCATGCAAAGAATGAAGGAAAAATAATGGGAAGCACAAATTTTGAGGCAATCACCCATTAGCTAGCCCCTTTGTCTTTACCTTGACCCATTTTATCCTGCACCATAAGGAAAATCCCCTCTAGGTCGGCCAAAGGTGGAGTAGTTAACACTTTGAATTTTCTATCAAGGGTTTTAATCTCTTCCCTTGATTTCTTGATGACCTCATCCCATTCCACCTTGAGATCCTGATATTTCTCCATGATGGCATTGTAGGTGGATGCATCATCCAAATGGTGGACTATGACTGGACCATCATCCACTGGGGCATAAACCTCACACCACCATTTCTTCAATTGTTCAAAGATCAGATGCTTCGGTGCAAACTTTCTTCTCCCAGTCATGATCTCAAAGAATGGAATACATTTATTGCAAATATCCTTTAATATACTTTCTACTTGTTTCCCCTGCTTGTGAATCTTCTTCAAAACCTTTTGATTGATTTTCAATAACTCATACCATTCACAGGGTTCTGAAACCTTTGAAGAAGGCAAGATTCCATCACTCACCAATTTCTCCTTTGTATAATCCATGATGATCTTTAAATTTTGCAAGAGGAGGTTTTTATCAATCTTATCTTGCCCTAGCACATCCTGTAGCCACTCAAAGGATTTATGTGCATCACCACAAGTGGACAACATATCCTTGATAATTTTATCTCCTCAGTGTCTTACTCCTTGCAACCATTCATGGGTAGCTTGTGTGGATGCCTTCATCTTCTTGAGCTCAGTAAATGCCTCCTTAGGCAACAGACCTTCAGGGGTTACTCCTTCACTTCCCACCTATTGTAGAGGCTTCATCAAGTGTTGCACATATCTGTATACATCACCTAATTGTTTCTACAACTTCTCCTCTGCAGTTTCCTTGTCCAACCTTCTTAGAATAGATTGGGAAGACTCTTGGAACTCTTCCTTCTCCTAAAATTTACTTGTGGGTCCCAATTTTAAGGTTTGAATAGTGTAATCCTGAGGGGCTATCTCCCTTTTTCTATTGTCTATTGTAGGAGTGGTAATGTGGATTATCTTGTTATCTAATTCATCCCTTGTGATCTTTGAAACCACTCTAGCCTTCTTCTTTGCTTTCCCTTTGCCTATGTTGGCCAGTAATTCATCCCAATTTGGAGGGGTTTCGTCTACAACCATTCGCTTATTCTTCAATCTTTCACTGCGCCAACTTGGGGTAGAAGCATCTGGTTGTTGATCATTTTATTTTTCCTTTTCAGTTTGACCCACGGAGGGCTCAACATCCACATTATGCACCAAGGGGACCTCTTCACTTTTTCTCTCTCCTTCATCCTTCTCCTTATTATCTTCTTGCTTTTGAATCTCATCCTAATCTAATGTCTATGCCATGACCTGAATAGGAGAGGAATTCCTTTCATGTGCCTTTCGCTTTTCCATAGGTTTCTCTTCTTCATCCCTGACTGGTGAATCATTATACAATACTAATGATGAACATAGAATATTTCCAATCTCTGCCTCTACTCTATGGAGATCTCCATCATGAAATTCTTATGTCTCCTCATCTTGATGTGCTTCTCCAACAACAACCTATGTTTGTCCCTTCTCTTCATCATTCAAGTTCTGGGTTGAAGGAGGATCAGGAGTATCTTCTTGTTGTGTAGTATAAATAACCTCAAGGGCACCTCCCTTCATCAGACTTCCCTTTGGAGAGGGAGTTCTAGCCTTCCTAGTGTAAACTTGTGTCTTTTCTCCATAGCTCTCCACATCTACCACTTGTGGTTCTATTTTTCCACTTTTTCCCTTAGGTTGCTCACTGTGCTTCCTTGAAATTTTGGCTATTCTTCTCTTCTTAGGTACAGTGACACTATCCTCTTCCTCTTCCTCCTCATGAATAGATGTCTTTCTCTTCATTCAAGTAAATAAACTTGAAGGGAAACACCACCAAGTGGTTTATTGGAAACCTACATGACTAAAAATAGCAAAAAATTTACATTTAATTTCTATATGTCTAAGTGGTTAACGAGGAGGGAGTGTGTACTAGGCCTGGTAAAGTCATCATAAGTTTATGCTTTGGAAATAAAAATTGTTTAAGCCATCTTAAATCTTCCTATGTCTAATTGCTAGGAGAATTTTGGTATGTTTTAAGGTAGGATGAGTGGTCACATCAATGTTCTAATTCTCTATGACAAGGTTTCAACATCTTCAAATAGTGAAATTTAGTGCTCATAGTCATTTGAAACAAACACATTTTGATTATGTATGATGGTAGGATTTGATAACTTAAAATAATTGGCTACCCAACAAATTTATAGTTAAAAGAAACTTTTTCAGTGTAAGGGGTTAGCACTTTCTTTCATCTTTGCATATTGGTTTAATCCTTCAAACAATGCATTTACTATCCCACTTCTATCATATTGTATTCCCATCCCACTGCAATTGTTGGAGGAGTTGATACCAAAATTTCATATCAAATACCACGTTCTTGAAGCAATCTTCCGTGTTTTTACTATTTTTTTGAAGTTCTTTTGTGTTGTATGGATCCGTACAAGCTTGAAATGCTCTGAGATAATTGGTGTAGATAAATATATGAGTTCCCTTTCATTTGCATTTGTTTTGAAGTGCTCAATCACTGTTTTTTGGGAGAAAACAATCAAATACAGGGACTTCCCTATTTTGCCTATGTAAGGGTTTGAGGACTAAATAGAAATGACATCCACCAATCCACCCACTATCTTGGAACTATAAATTGGTGGATTGGTGTGCATCATGGTGGATTTGATGGAGTTTCAAATCTTGTTCTTTGAATTCCATTTATGTTTTTCCCTTGTCTTGGCTTTTTAAATTGTTTGGGAGGAACCTAAGGTTGGGTTTTACCTTGGCTTTAATAAAAATCCTAATGTTCCATGTAAAACCTTGGGTGAGATATATTCAGCCATTACCTTTTTGGAGTGGGTATTAAAATGACTTATGTCTCTTTGTTTCATCTAGGCCGGGCCCCTTTTTATAAATTGAGTTAAATATTTTGCCTAACTTTATTACTTCCTAAGTTTAGGTTGGTCCGTGCCCTATGTTTTAAAAACAACATTAAGCCATCATTTTTCATCAGCCTAGACGGTGTCCCCTTGTTCTTATTAATAAATGTTTTATTTTGGAGGGAGTGATTTTAATTGACCGTCGATCAACCATCAGTTGATCTCAGTCGTTCCCCGCAATCCCGTGATGCCCCTAGCACAATGTTACAACTGATCGCGATATCACAGGCAGATGCCACGTGTCTCAGCTGGCTGTGCCAAAGGAATAATCAAAATGATTTAGTATTTGTGTCGAGGTTTAAATACATTATGTGGCAGGTTACTAAAGCAGCTAGAGAATGCACGTGCTTAAAATCAATGGATATGTTATAATCTTGCTGAAAAAGTTGCTCAATGGTTAAGTTCAACGCTGGTGGCTGATATGAATGAACGTGATTGCCGATGGTGGAGATCAACGGTTTCCCACCATCACGTGATCAAAAGATGTAGGATGTTTATGGATTGCGATATCATGGGCATGCACCATGTGTATCCTTTGGCACTGCATACTGTGGTGGGCCCTCGATGTTGAGATGGAGATTGCATCAGCCTCTTTTGAAGGTAGTCATTCGATGCTCTGACGAAAGTAAAAGATCTACAGTTAGAATTTAAATTCGCATCAAATGCGATTGAAGCTGTTGGCGCGGCAAGTAAGTGAGCTTTAATGGCGGAAGAGACATTTAATGGCTCAATTCAAATGAAAAAGATTTTTTCCTTCATCTTTTTTCACCACAAAGAATTCAAGCACCTTCGCGGAGTAGTTTCAGAGCTAGAGACGAAGTTTCGAGCAATCACAGCGAAAATTTGGCCTTTTGCCGAACGTAATCTCGTGAGTTGTTTTATGTGCTGCTTTAGTTAATTTGACTATGGTTTTGTGAAGAATTGTGGTGTGCTGGGTAGAGGGCTTGTTGATTATTGTCGTAGGGTTACTGGTTTGATCAAAATTGTGGGAAATTGCAAGGTTTTACTATGATTTCATTTTCTGAGTAGCCCTAGTCTGTTCAAAGTTTGAGTTTTAGAGGAAGCCCTATTTTATTTGAGATGGCGCCACCAAAGCAACATTTTGGCCACGTGGATTATTTACAGAGAAATTTGTATGATGATTTCCTAGACCAATTACCCCTGTCAACAAATGATAGGAGGAGGGGTTTAGTTCTGATGAATGGAAGAACCCTAGGTGAGGGGCTAGTATGCAAAAATTATAACATCGCGGATGCTAGGGTTCCTATGGCAGGTTTGGAAATGTTCAAGCTCTGGTATGGGCAGAAAAATTTACCTCACCCTTTCTCTAATGCCTGGAGATATGATATGGGGAAATTAGTAGTGCTAAATGTGTTCCCTGATGTGGACCTGCTTAGGGCAGTGGCAATATGATATGACCCTGTCACGAGAGTGATTAGGGATAATGATGGAGAGGTTTTTTTGAGTGTAAGTAAAGAGGAAATTCAACAAGTATTCAACTTGAGTGAACCTAGTCCATTTTTGGTTCAAATTGATCTTGAGGAGATGAAGCAAAAATATGCAAGATCAAAGCCGTTGTTCAGATTGAAGTTGCTTCCTCCACATCTGGCTAGGGCAGGCAGTTCAACAATTTACATTAGCCTAAGTGAGTAGGAGCCTTTCAGGCTAAGTTGCTTTGCCAATCACTTTTTGGCCACTTTCTATTCACTATGCCAAATTCTAGGTTTTAGCCTGAATACTGTTATGCCAATTGCATACATGTTCATGGGGGCCCAGATACAACACCCTAATTTCTCCATGATATATGACTTTGCATCTTTTCTGGCAGAAAAGATACATGATGGATTGCTGAAATTGCAAGTAGGAGATACTAGCAATCCTTTCTTTTGGTACTAATTGCTAATGTAAATGTTTTTGTATAAGAATGCCAAATTTTTCTTCGAGAAGATGGAGTTAAGGCAGGACATAAATGGAGAAAGGTTACTAGTGTAGGTTTGGACTACAGACCTATCATACAATAGAGGAAGTGCCCGTTATGTGCAATTTGAAAATTGCTTTGCTTCCAGACTCAGGGCTCGGTTAATTGTTATTGTGCCTAGAATTCCTGAGGATCTTCATGATTTTCTCAGAACTAAGGGGAGGAAGCCTGATTAAAAGGTTTATCACAACTAGGGTGACATCATTTTGTACCCAATCAACACTGTTCTAAGAGTGTATGGCTTCCAGGGATCCCCACATATCCTCCCTTTCAATGTGCCATCCAGAATGGGGTTTGCTGAAGTCATGTGCCGAATAGGTTGTATCCATGAGGATAACCTGACAAGGAAGGGAAAAGGGACTTTCTTCCTTGATTACACTGTTGTATCAGATTTTGTTTTCTCTAAGGGAGGATGGGTCCATTTCGGGATATATTTTGATGACTTTCATTTGAGGAGTAGTTCCAAACGACATCATGATCCAAAGGGTTTCTTTGCCTTGTTTAGGAAACATATTAAGGGTGGCAAGTTTACCCATGAGTTCAATTTTCCCGAGGACTTAATCAGAAATGAATTTGATTTGAACATACAAGAATTGAATAAGGAGAAGTGAATTGCATATGAAAAATTATTGGATGCAGTGCACAAAATGGATCCCAAGTATGATCCATTAATGGAATTCACTCCATTCCACAAGAAAATTGGTTTCTTGATGCATAAATTTAGAGAGATCATGGGCACTTTGATGACCAAGAGGGTCAATTTGGAATTGGATTTTGGAATATAGAGATTAGAGGTGAGGCTTGCAGAAACAAGGCCAACTTATCAACCTACAGTGAGCTGGCCTCTTTACAAGAGAAAGAGGAATGATAGTAGCAGTGAGGAGGAAGAGGATAAGAAGGGAATTTTTTTTATGAAGACCTCAGCTCACCCAGGGCCGAAGATTAGAGCACTTGGAGGAATAAAGATAATTGATTTAGATTCTCCACTAGAAGCTGATCCTGCATTACCAACATCAGAGCCAAGCCCTAAGAGGCAAAGAATTGAGGAAACAAAAGAAGCTCTGATGGATGAAATAATTGTTACTGATCAAGACATGCAGGTTGGTATTCCATCCCCTCCTAGATCAGCTCAATTAGTACTATCTGATATGGACATGAAAGGCCAATGTGTACAAGATGCCAGAATGGAAGCATGCAAGGTATTCTTGGATGATGATGCATTTGTGAAGACTCTAGTTTTCTTGCAACTGGTGTGGAGGATGAAGTTAGAAGAGTACCAGGCCAAGTGCAAGGAGAGAAGAGAATCAAGGCCTGATTGGTCTGATCAGGAGAATGATGATGAGGTGAAGGCTGAACTCATGAATGCATTCAAAAGCATCACTCCTGAGGAGGGAAGGAAGTTGGTGACCCAGGCTGGTGTTCTGATTTTACCTGAGTGGGACATAATAGATGCGGTAGCATTCAATCCTATTCTAAAGTCCAAACATCCAATGCAAAACATCGAGGAGGAGGTCAAGGCAACACTCCAAGATTCTACCTTTAGTGAGGAATATGAGACCCTGGCTATTTGGGCATTGGCACCCCAGGGTAGAAAGCCAAATGTTACTGATATTAGCCCAAACCTAAGGGGGGGTTAATAATCAAAAGAGCTTCTGAAACTTCAATTACAGAAGCTACAAACTTGACTGTAAATGTGGCCAAATTGGCCCAAAAGATAGTTGAAAGAGAAGAAGCTGAGAAGAAAAGTTTGATGGAGAAGTATAACACCATTATTGGAGAGTATAGTAGAATGCAACAAAGGAATGTTGAGCTACAAACTGAGGTAGATAGGTTGAAGTATAGACATGTGGGGGAGTCTTCTAGTGCTCCTAGTACCCTAGCCTTACCTTCTACATCAAGATCAGTACCTCCAACTTCTCCAATTGTTTCTACTCCTAGGTCCTCTATCTAGACTCCTGCTCCTAGTCCTTCATTAGAGCCAGTTGAAGAGGAGGTTAATTACTCTATAGATCCCACCAAAAAGAAGATGCTTAATAAGATTACAAAGCTACAGGTAGCTCTAAAAGCAAGTGAGAAGGGAGAAGTTGCCAAGCAAAATGAAGTTGTAGACACAATTTTGAGGCATTTGAATGAGGGAGTTGATGGTAGATTACCATTAGTTTATCCTTTATATTGTTTATTCTTAGATTCAATAAGAAACATTAATAGGGATCAGGAATTAGTTTTGCCTTTAGTTGAGAAGTGGATCCCTAGGGCCAATGACCTAGATGTTATGTATAAGGCCTCTAGATTCGATGCAGACAACAAGCCCCAATCATTAAGGCCTAGTCAAGTTTTTATAAAATCACTGCAAGGTTTTCAAGCCTTACCCGATGATTTGAGTAGGAAGATTAAAGAGCTGGTAAATAATTTTGATGACTAGAGTGGCACGTCTACTTTACCAGATTTAGTAGATGCCCATGGAAATGTTAGATCACTGTAGTAGTGGTAGGATAGGGTGGATGAAGTCATCAATGCACAAATCAAATTGATTTGTGATGACTCAGATTATGATATGCTAACGAGTTGTATGGATAAAATCATTAACGTCAACACATTTTTGGAGTCTTTTGAAAGAGAGGCGAATCAGGGAGTAGTCAAGTACACACCTTATAGTGCTAAGGTGAATGAATTGGTAAATTTTGATTGGCCAACAAATGAGGAATATCAAAGATGGGTAGACAAATATTTAACTGAAGAAGAATAGGACAAAGTCTACTACAAACATTTCACAGCTCAACGGTTTTGGTTATAACAGATTTTGGTTATGTCTTGATGGTAGTTTTGGCACAGGTATTTGAGGTTTGGCCAATGCAACAACTATTTTCCAAGCAAATGGGATAAACAAGAAGATTCTCTAGGGACTCGACTGTGTAACAAATTTTTGAAATGTCATAGGGCGGTCCAAATGACCGGTGACATGTGTATTTCTGGCCTGATGCTTGTTTTCTCTTTCATTCTCTATAAGAAGGATTTCAAGGCCAAAAATACGAGTTAGCAAGTTAGACAATTTTAGGTTGAGTCTAAGTGAGGTTGCAGAGTGAATTGTAAATAATTTGATGTCATAGTGAAAATGTTGTTTTAGGTTTTTTGTCATTTCTGTAGTAGGTTTTAAACTCATGAATGTTTAATGTTTCAAGATAGTACTAGCATTTGAATGGAAATTACTCATTTTGAGCTCATGTCTCTCCATTGTATGAAAATATCATTATATTGAATAAAATGATCAAGGATTATTTTGTTCATCTCACTATTGGGGTGTGTATGATTCTCATTTTGGCTTTAATTCAAGAAATTAATTAAAATGCTTGAGTGAGGTTATAGGTGGATATGTTTATGTAAGGATCTGATAAGTAGTATTGGGTTAGAATACAAATTGATGATATTGTAAGGCAATATTATCTGAGATTTTATATGTTATGTGTCTGAATCTATCATGAACCCTTAAGTGCTTATGAATTTGACTCCTCCAAAGGTATATGGTACTGGTCTAAATTGTACTTGTTTGTGAGGTTTTGTATTTGTTTGTCTTTTCTTAGAGCTTGCTACAAAATTGCAAATCAATGACTATCTTAAGTTGTGTAATATTTTTGTAGTATCTCATGCTCCAAATAGTTGATATTATTGATGAACAACCAATTCACAACTGTAGTATCCTTTTATGTTGAGCTATTAAATGAGATGATCTGTTATTATTGATGTTGTTTATAAGTTTGGTGTAGAGGTTATAAACACATTAAGGGGATCACCCTCTCAATTTTTACAGAGCCCAAAGAGTAGGAGGTTTATTAAAACCCTCGTCAATTGGTCCAGGTCCTTCGAGCTGCCCCTGATTGGAATTGGCAATTCCATAGGTAGATTAGAAGATAAACTTGGTTACAGTAAAAACAACCAACAGATCCGTACAAGCTTGAAATGCTCTGAGATCATTGGTGTAGATAAATATATGTGTTCCCTTTCATTTGCATTTGTTTTGAAGTGCTCAATCACTGTTTTGTGGGAGAAAACAATCAAATACAGGGACTGCCTTGTTTTGCCTATGTAAGGGTTTGAGGGCTAAATACAAATGACATCCACCAATCCACCCACTGTATTGGAACTATAACTCGGTGGATTGGTGTGCATCATGGTATGATAGAGGTTCATTGCATTTAGGGGTTTATTAAAGAAACTTGGCATTGAATTGATGCCCTAGGGCTGACAGGGGCAATTTTCTTGTGAATTTGTGGTTGTTAAGTCAGGGTTTATCAATTTGATGGATATCTTGGTAGAGTCATGGTGACACTATTTGATGGTCCAATCTCTACTTCGAAACAAAAATATCTCTAACAACTCTAAGAGCTATAATGGGATGACATTAAATGAACCTTCATATGAAGGATCTTCTAATGAAGGACCTTTGAATTAAGGTCTTCATTTGAAGGTCCTTCATGCCAAGGTTCCTTTTATAAAGCATTTTGGACATGAAATATTTAAAATAAAAAATATCTTCATTTGAAAGTCTTGAAATGGCATCATTTTTGAATGAAGGTTCTTCATTCAAAGATCATGATGACATCACCTTCAAATGAAGGTTCTTCATTCAACTGGTATTTTGTAATTTTGAATGTGTGATAATAATTTAGGGTTAAAAATAAATCCATTTGAGCCTTTTATAAATGAAAGGACATTTGATGCAATCATATGCCTTGTAAAACTTTTAACTTAATAGTAAGGGCATCATGAGTAGTTTGTTGGGCCCATTCAACAATCTCCGATGCAAGGATTGAATTGTCTAGAATGTATCTACTATCAAGAAAGCCAATTTGTTTACCTCTATGACTATATCTCAAGCAATAGGTTTAATTGTGATGGAAATGATATTGACAAGGATTTTGTAATCTAGGTGTTGATAAGCATAATTGGCTACCATCCTAGGAAAGATTCTTCATTCTCACTTTTAGGTGTTAAAATTTAACAATACCTCAATTGATGAAAGAGCCCAAAGAGCCTTTCTCCATGGTATCCAAGTACACATAGCATAAGTCTTCTCTTATACGGCTGGACATGATTTAAAGAACTTAGATAGGAATTATTCATTTAACCTAAGGTTTTCTCATAATGCCATCATTGGAAAAGTATGATCAAATTCTTCTATTATGAAGAATTGGTCTATGTGCCTCTAGTAATCACTATAAAAATGTGAAAGACTAAGCTATTTTATTTTTTCTATCTTATCTTATACCATTTTACGAGAATGGGGGTGCCAATGTATGAGAAGGTCTTTGGAAACTAGGCATGAAAATTGCAGGTTAAAGAGAATGGGGGTGCCAAACTTACAATAATCATTGTCCCTTGGTCGTCGATTTTCCCTGAGTGCCCTCAACCTCGTCCTCGGTGCTGGTATTGACCTTGTTTTCACTCCTCCATACTCTTCCTCAACGCTGGTATTGACCTTGTTTTCACTCCTCCAAACTCTTCCTCGACGCTGGTATTGACCTTCTTTTAACTCCAAACTCTTCCTTGGCACTGGTATTGACCTTGTTTTCACTCCTCCAAACTCTTCCTCAGCGCTGGTATTGACCTTTCACTTCTCCAATTTGATAAGCTACAACCTGGTTTCGTTAGGTTTTAGAGTATGTTAATTAAATTTAAAATTATGGCGCCATTTAGAGTAGTGAATATAAAGCAAGCCAAGCCTATTATAGTCATGAGGGAAATAATAAAACTCCTAGGATACTTTGTGAAACCATTTTCCTTGGTTAAAGGGAGGCCATAAAATATACCTTTGGATTTTTTCAATCTTCAAATATGAGGATTTGCAAGGTTCTTAGCAACATGAGTAATGGAAATGTGTGCAACAAGAATTTTTGAACACATATGGAATCTCCTTGCCAAAGAAAGGGGCTTCATAATTTAATATGATAATTTTTCTCAGCTCTAGAAATGATATGTTTCCTTAAAGAGGAAGGAGAAACCTAAAAGGTAAAAGAGATGCTTAGGAATCTCAACACTTCCTTATGATCAACCCCCTTCTATCCATAGGAATTGAACCAATTGGGCTTGGCTAAGAAGGATTTCCTATAAAATTGAGTTTTATGCCACTATATATTTGACCTTAAAGCTTTCCAAAAAATATCTAGGCATTGAATATCCTAAATAATGTCACTTTTTCCTCCAAGAGAGTGAGAAAGGAGTCATTAGAAAAATGACCATTGAATAGTTGGGCTATAGAGTTAGGAAAAGTAGCACCTTTAATAAGGTTCCATGAAATACTATTAGCCAAAAGATATCCAAAGGCTTCCATAAAAAACACACATAAAGTAGGAGCTAAGGGGAAAACATGAAAAATTGAATGAAAACACCCAAAATCCTCAAATTTATGTCCATTCATGGTAATACAAGTATAACCATCATAACGTTTTTTTGAAAAAAGTAAAAAAAATTGAGGAACAAATCCTAGATGACATAACTAGTCCAATTCAACACCAGAGGTAGCAAGAGATTAATGAAATTACCACAAGTTTTAAGTAGAAGTAAATTGCCATTTTCAAGGTTTAATGCTAGTATGAAATTGTGACTAGCTAAATGGAAAGAAAATTAGAAAATTGTAACCAACATTTAAGTGGAAATAATTAAAAGTAACCACACTTTTTGCTTGGTTGAACCAATTTAAAAATTCAGCCAAAGGTGATAGTAAGAAAATTAAAATGCACCTTTATGAAATATTTAGTCTAAGAGCCAAATTTGGATGACAAAGTTAGTAAGAAGTAGTGTCGAAAGTGGAAAATTAATCATGAAATCATGGCTAATAGAGCATACAAAATATATTGGAAAAGTCAAGAGAACTTATATCTGCACATAAAAACACTCAAAATAATAATTATATCATACAATTCATTTGGGAATATATTACAATATGGCTTTTACAAAGCCTTTCAAATATACCTTCCCATTTAAAATATTAAAATCATAATTGAAATAAAATATTTACAAGTAAAATCGAAGTGTCTTTTTATACAATTTACTCTCTTTTGATATCCCTATTTATCTCCCCCTCTCCCTCTTTATTTCTCTCTAACTCTCCTACTTCTCTTTATCTCTCTCACTCTTTCTATGTGACTATATCTAATTAAAAGTTGTTTTGTGACTCTCCCTAATTTTTAATTTAGATTTTAGATTTATTTTATTATATAATTTAAAAAAATAATTAAAATATAATTATTCTACAATAATTAAAAGTTTAATAAGACAAATAATTGTAAATTAGATTTATTTTAATAATTATTTGTAATTATTAAAACTTAATTTTTTTAAAAACTTAAATCTAAATTAAAAATTAAAATATAATAAACTAAATGTAAAGTCAAAATATATCAAAATCTAAATATTATTAAAAATAATTAATTTTTAATAAATAATTAAATAAAAAGGTAAAAAATAAACTTACTATATTAACAAGAAAAGACAAACTTGGGGTCTAATCGGATGTGACAGGGCTCAATAGTAGAGGGCAAGATGAAAATAAATCGAACAACTTCCAAGGAAAAGGCAAGATTGAGTGGATCTCAAAACACTTTGCATTAATCACGCCGGGTACCTCCAGCAGAGCGCCCACAAGTTTACATGCTCCAACCGCCAGGATCATAGAAAATTAATCATGAAGACTGCTAGCCACCACAATTATAAAAGGCCACCCTAGGTCATTTAAAATAGTGTCTTTGCAGGAATAGTGTGTGCATGCAAAAGCTCGGGATTTTTACTTGGTGATAGAATTAGGCGATAAAGGGATGGAGACTCCTTTGGCCCTAGACATCGACAAGCAACTACAAGCATTCCGAGGAGAAGTGACAGACAAAAGGCTGAATGGGGTACTAGCCTCATCCCACCCACTGATACTCTGGGCAACCAAGAAGGTTGTAGGACCAAAGTTCCTGAAAGCATATCAAAGGTTCCGATCCAATGCAAAAATACTAGCAATGTTTCTGGCGGTGCTCCTCCACATGGGTGTGCCGAAAGAAATCGCAAAGAAACTGACCCAAATGGTCTTCATTTATGCATGGCTAGGAGACATTGATGCAGCCTTGGACAATGTGGACAAAAATAATCTCATCCCAATGCCCCAAAACTACTACGTGTTGAGCATACGAGGAAGGGAGGTCATGAAATTCCCTCTGGTCAAGACAATTGACCCATAAGGGTTTGAAAAACGATGGGATGAAAGGGACCAGAGCATCACCTTCCTGCTCAGAGCAACTAAGCTAACCACCAACCAACCTCATGGTTGGGTAATGCAATATGTGCAAAACGAAGGGCTGACAAAGGAATTAGCATTAGGAGACGACATCGACTAGGACTTAGGCTTCGGGGAAGAATGGATACCAATCAATTCCAGGGACCCCAAGGAGAAAGCGAAAGGGTTGACTCACCATAACTGCAGAGTAGACTGCCCGATGATTGCAAATTACATTGCATACAAGAAATGGGTGGAATCAGAAGACTCTGAGGACGAAGACTCCGAGGGAGGAATGGAAACCTGACTCAGCCCATCATGCCATGGTCTTTTCTAAGCTCTTGCATAATATTAATGAATCCAAATAATTGTAAGGTGTAGATGTTTTAGTCAGTCTCGACCGCCTCTGAATCGTAGTGCCTATGCATTTTCCCAACCTTTTTGTATTTAGTTAAATCTCTATAAAACTTGAATCGTAGTGCATGTATTTAGTTAAATCTCTAAATCAAACTCCATATGAATAGAGTTTAATTTGTCAAAAATGTTTTCATTTGAATTGCATGTGAATTCACTAAGAGCATTTTAATCAATTTTCACATCTCTATAAAACTTATCACATTCTATCTTATTTCAATGCCTTGTACACCCTCTCTCTATTGATTGCAGAATTGTAATTTGTTCCGTGTTGGTCCTTCCTTCAAACAATAATAATTGGTAAATCTTTTATTTGATGTGGTAAAATTTTAGCTATTTCTCTTACTTCTTGTGGAAAACTTATGGTATGTCCTTTATATTTGTACTGACCTCCAGTTGCATGTGTGACTTGAAGTATTGGATTTACATGCCCTATCAACATTTCCTCAATTTGTGTTAAGTTTGCAAGTTCTAATTGTTGTGGACCAGGATTCATATTATTTAATGTCGAAAATTGATGTTCATATTTCTCTTGTCGACATCTATTGCAAACTAGGCCTTCAGGAACTCATACAACCTTCATTGTAGGGTAACTTTCTTGACAAATGTAACACATGCTTGGTGCTGAAAGTTTATCTAGACCATGTCGAAATATAATTTGTAAATCTTTCAAATCAATTTGCACATTTCTATTGTTATTGAATGTACCTAGATCTCTTTCATTTTGTCTTCTTTGCAGTCGTCTTCATCTTCTCAATTGAGAGGTTAACTCCTATTGTGGACTATTATTTTCTTCATGATTTTTAGTTTCAACATTTATTGCATCGTGAACTCTATTATCTGGTGTTTGTAACACATGATCTATTGTAATTGAATTCATTCCTTCAAATTTACCCTCTATATTCTCATGAGATTCATAATTCCTTTCAACTAATTCACGATTGCATACTTGTATTTGTTGTTTTTCTATCTCATTAAATTGGTCTAAATGCTCATTTGTTTGTAATCTTCTTAATATATATTGCTCATCTTCAGATTCTCGTACACGATGTATTCTCATCTCATCTGCTTGTTGTCTCATTTTTTCTTCAATCTCTTCAACTCCTTATCTGCCCTACGTTTAACACATCTTTCTCTATCATTTTGGTTTCGATGATTTCTTGCTTCTTCTTTTCGTACATTATTCATTTGTTCACGTCTTTGTCTCATGTAATTTTGAGCATATTCTCTTCGTTGTTCTTCATTTTCAAAATTTAATCTTGGGCGAGGCATCCTAAACAATTATTTGAAAGTAAAATTAAAAATTAAAAAGCACTATAAATATGAGAAATTTTACTATACACTAATTTCATAAAAAATATATCACAAAATTAAGACATATTTATTGATAAATCTTATTTATTTATAATTAATAATTAATAATTTAATCTTCTTAATAAAAAAAACATGTCTTCTAAAACAATTGAAAAATAAAATATATGCAAACTCTTTTGTAACAAATAATAACTTGATAATAAAATAGAAGTAAAATTTTATTTATGACTTATACATTATAATTTAGTTTTTAACCTTTTAAAAAAATTGAAAAATATACAAATCATAGAAAGTAAAATTTATTTTATTTATTTAGAAAAATTGTAAATGATAAAAAGTAAAATTGAAGTAAAAAATATGCAAATCATAAAACATAAAATGATAGAAAGTAAACTAGCAATAGCACTTTTGTGTGCAATAGGTACACCGAAGACAACATGTGTATTTTTTAATAAAGGTATTAATAGTTGTGATAGTAGTTGTTTATATAATGTTCAATAGTTGTTATAGTTGTTTATATAATGTCCAATAGTCAATAGTTCTGACTTGAGTAGGGCCAATTAAACAAAATATATTTTTTTGATTGAAAGAGCAACGAATCATGTGATGAGGCATTGGTGTTCAACTACCCATGTTTTTATTGCTCAATTATTGGCCTGACTTTTTTTTTGGGGGCCTTTTTATGCTCATGTGGCATAAGTTATAGGTAGGGGAGTTTCCAAGTATCGTTTTTTTTTTTTTTTTTGAGTTTTTTGAAATTTCCACATAGAATTTTGAGAGGTTTGAAGTTAGGGTGCACAATCCCCTAGCTTGAAGTTTGCATCCATTTTGAAGGATCCAAACATGATTTTGACCATTTAGTGGTTGATATATTATCATATTCTTTTTTGTTATCTAAAATTTTCATTATGAAATGTGATTGGTGAGAGTCATGTTTAAGATATGTTGTTGAGATAAGTTTTTGGTGAGTACAAGTTTTTTAAACCATAGTGTATGTTGGTTGTGCTAAAAAATGTAACTCAATAGTCTTCTAGTTTTCTTTTGGGCCGTGATTAATTCTTTGTCAAACCAATGGGCCCTATTGTGATTGAGTTTTCCATTCTTCAATTTGACTCCATATGGGCTTCATATCTCATGTTCTTTGGTGGCCTATTTTCCATATCCATGCTCATGTGGTTGTGTTTTGTTTGGTATGTATCCTTGAGCTTGGTTATATTTTTTTTCATTTCTGTTTGACCTGAGACTACTGTATGACATGTTTTTCCTGCAACCTTTTGTTTGGGTTTTAGGGTTGTTTACATGTTGAAGGAGTGGTAGAAATGTGCCTCCTTATGTTTTCCAACTAAGTGGATGTTTCAAATTTGGAGACATGTCTTGAAGTTGGGGTGTGAAGGTTTCATTAGCTTGCATGGGGTGGACTTGAGTTGGAGACTTGTGTTTGGGATATAATTTGTTTTATTTGTGGTGGACCCAAGTTCTAGTGTTTATCATGGGTCACCCTTAGTTTGAAGTCTAGGGTATTGTCTTGATGTTTAGAGATTCAAGTTGAAGATTGGTGGGACTTGCCAAGGGAAAAATCTGAGATGTTTATATGTTGGACTTTTGATGGGGCAATCAAGGAGAGTGGACTAATGAGCATGGACATGTAGATTAAAAATTTGACTTGGTGAATCTTGATTTGTTGATTCAGGAGGCAGTTGCTTAGTGGTGAAGCTCATATCAAATTTTTAGGAACCATGTGCATGTGTACAAGGGATGTTGTTGAAATCAATGAGAACTTGACAAAAAGTATGTTGTTTGCATGAATCAAGCTAGAAATGAGATCTTGAGCCATGGTCTCGTTTCAAAATTAAATTAAAGCATGATACTGATGCAACTATTAATTGATTGTAAATGTTTGTGTGGCGGGTGTGATTATTTTATTTTTGTGTTTGTTAGAGATCTAATCCAATCAAGATTGCCCCTACTTGTGCATGAAAGTCAAGTTCAGTTGCCTATTGCATGAATGAGTGTTTGAATTCCTGGTAATCTAATATGTATCTTGCAACATTGGATTCATGACAATGTCACCATTTTAACAAATCTGGGCATTGATATTTGATTTTAAATAGATGTTTCTATGAGTCTGAATGGGTTGATGTTTTGAGCCATTTCTTGCACCTAAGCACCTTGATTATGATCTAGGGATTTAATTATTGTATGTCATAATCTTGTAAGGGTGAGGGTGTCTTGTATGAGTTGTAGAAAGGTATAGATTTATCCATAACTAAATGTCTCCATGGCTGAGAGGAATTTCGTAGGGGATTCTGTGCTACAAAGTTTCTTTGACCATGTGCATGTGTACAAGGGATGTTGTTGAAATCAATGAGAACTTGACAAAAAGCATGTTGTTTGCATGAATCAAGCCAGAAATGAGATCTTGAGCCATGGTCTCGTTTCAAAATTAAATTAAAGCATGATACTAATGCAACTGTTAATTGATTGCAAATGTTTGTGTGGCGGGTGTGATTATTTTGTTTTTGTGTCTATAAGAGATCTAATCCAATCAAGATTGCCCCTACTTGTGCATGAAAGTCAAGTTTAGTTGCCTATTCTATGACTGAGTGTTTGAATGCCTGGTAATCTAATCTGTATCTTGCAACATTGGATTCATGACAATGTCACCATTTGAAAAAATATGGGCATTGATATTTGATTTTAAATAGATGTTTCTATGAGTCTAAATGGGTTGATGTTTTGAGCCATTTCTTGCACCTAAGCACCCTGATTATGATCTAGGGATTTAATTATTGTATGTCATAATCTTGTAAGGGCAAGGGTGTCTTGTATGAGTTGTAGAAAGGTATAGGTTTATCCATAACTAAATGTCTCCATGGCTGAGAGGAATTTCGTAGGGGATTTTGTGCTACAAAGTTTCTTTGACCACATTTGGTAGTTTGAATATCTTAGGAATTATTTGGCATTGTAGTGTTGCAAAGGATTTTGTAAGTCTTTTTGTTTAGTGAGTATTAGATTCTTGTGATTGAACATGGAGTTCTAAGAATGTCTACTATGTGATGTGTTTTTCATCTGTGATTTGTGGTTATGTACAACTCTAGTTCTATTGTTAGTTCATGCAAGTATTCCCATATCTCACATGTTTTGACTCTGTTTCCCCATTGTATAGGCCTCAATTTTGATGGTGAAGGATTTAACAAACAATAATTTTAGTTACATTTTTTTGTACCTTTGTAATGCTGGAGTAGAGTAGGTCTTCCTTGCTTTCATGATTTGTTAAACCTTTTGTGAGTTTAAGCTGATTGATAACCCATAACAAACATAAACAACATAAATGTTTTAGATTGAGTATTTTAAATGTATTGCAACCAAATAAAAGTGAAATAAACATTGTGAAGAAGCTGAAAAATAGGCAAGAAAAGTAATGATATGTTACAGAACAAAGAAAATAACTTATGTCCATTAGGTGATTATGGAATGCCTGCAATAATAAGTAACATTTATTAAGAAGGAAAAAATATATTCATTTCTCAGTTGATTAGCACAGTATTGAGAAATTAATACCTTTATAATATTAGAAACATAGGCCAGTAGGGAGAGGGAGAGGGAAGAGCAAGTTCCACATATAATGGAACTCTACCTCTTTGTATCCGCAAGCCATAAAACAAAGAAGAAGAAGCTTTTAGATGAAGAGTGACAACACAGGGATCTGCACTGTTTAGTAGTACTAACTCACCCTCTTTGAAGTAGATTTGATGCACCTTATGTTTCCTCGGCTTCACATAATTTGTTTTCCAAAATAAGCTTTGCTTAACCAACAAATTGCAGCGGTGACAACAATACAAATTATTAAGACCATATCTTAAGTACATATATGTTTTTTTGTTAAACTGAATAGGGCTTTGTTGATGACTACCTTGTTGAAAGGATTGCTTCCTTTCATGGTGGCATGATTACCAAGTACTTGGCTGTATCTTGAATGATTGTCCCAGCTGTCAGTGCATACTGCACTTGGCTTGAAAGAAATCTAAAATCTAATAGAGGCATGATGTGGTTCCCAATATAAATATCAATTTATGATGTGGTCTGAAAGGCAGAATGTCTAGCCTAATAGGACAAGGGTTGTAAAATAATATGTAAAATTTTATTGTGGGAGTGAAAAAAAAAGGGGGCCAACATGTTCAGTAAAATCTAAGACCAAATAAAACTTGGATATGCATTTGGCAAAACCACAAGCTTTCGAAGTATGCTTAGCTTAAGTTATCGAATAGGGTAAAAGGATGAATTACATTGATGAAATTGTCAGTGCACTACTTTTGATTCACAATCATCTCAGAATTCATAAGAACCAAGTTAAGGTGATGCTGACTTAAACAGTCATTAATTTATACTGTATTTCATTAAGTTAAATAAAGAATCCATATTTTTCTTATAGCCAGGCTTAGATTTTGTATGTTTATCATTCAGATATAAATTGATCTTTTACATATTTTTAGCATCCTGCAATTTATATCATGGAACTAAAAAATTCAAAATAAAAATTCATCTTTCACATATTCTCTTTGCTTGGTCTTTCAATACAAAGGCAAACTGCCAAACTATTTGAAGACAACCTTATCCTTTTAACTATTAGTTATTATAGTCTTATTTAATGAAATAGAACTTGTAATTGGTTGACAATTCAAAGGTGGGTAATTAGTGCACCTCCTTTAACATAAACATTAAAAATGGTGAGGCCACCCTCGAAGAGTAAATTCTATTGTTATTTCCATGTAGAAAAGGGAAAATTGTCTTGTCATTGCCCGTGCAGAATAGGGACAAAGTCACTCATATTACCACAATTTTCCTACCTTATCTTTTTATTTAAACTACACTTGAGATCATACCAAACCTACTTTTCTCTTCACATAGAACTCCAATCGGATGTGATAAAAGCACTCCAATATTGCAAGATGAAGAGAACAATGTTAAAATTCCATCCCAAAAATTTCATCTTTAAACAAGAAAATCAAAACCTATAGGAAACTTAAATAGGGATTAGCTTGAAGAAGGTACTTTGGTCTGGAGTCTCATATTTTTGAATGAAACCAATTGCATCAAAGAGGTGCATGTTGCTGGTACTGATAATAGTGGTTAGCTTTAATTTCTTTGACATGCCCTTCTGAAGGGCATTTGCCATCTTCTCCTCTGATAATGCTACCTCAAAACTGACCTTGGTATCTGTACTGTGATTATCAAGTTCCTGAAAGGTAGATATTCTCATATTAAAACCTCAACAAAATATTCCTCTTATGCATAAAGCACTAATATATGATTGCAATTAGCATACCATTATGAACGGATCTTTATTTTTATTGGTAATCATACTTGTCAAAAAGCTCTTGTAATCATCTCTTCATTTACGAACAGGTAACCCTATAATTCTGAATGCGGTGTTGTCAATATGCTCTATAATACCACTTATTGTATAGGTGACACCATTCTCCTTTGTAGCTATTAGTTCAATTTTACCCTAAAAGCATACCAGTGGGAAAATGGATGAAATCCTTCCATGAAATACAATACTGTAAAAAAACCAGCCAAACCTGAATAGTATATGGAATATGCATTACCTTAAAACCCTTGTACGAAGGGTCCATTGGCTGCATAGTTCATCATTAAGCAAGCATCTTACATTTGCAACAACATCCCTTGGATTGTAGTTTGCCACAAAGGTACTCCACCCACTTCCAATTCATTCACTTCCATTCACAAGCACAATTGGTATGATTGGAACATACCTGAGCAACAAAGGAAATAGCAATGAAAAGTAAACTCAGAATGATAAGATGAGGCAAAATGGAAAGACAACAACATCCTAAACTATTATAGGTATATTAAATACATCTATCTTAAATATGGTGTATGTGTTTTGGTTTTTATGTACATAATCAGAAGATGACACTCTTCCTTGTTCAAACCAAAATCCTTACCATGCTGGTTCAATAGATTGGTCGTCTTCTTCCAAGTAGTCCATGAGAACATCATCTTCTTTTGGGAACAAAAAGCGTGTTTTAGGTGACAAGCATGTATACACATATGGAGCATTTGCAACATCTTTTCCACCCTATTAAAAATAAATGCATGAAATAATAAGCAAGCATAGTTTATTCACAATAAAAAGATGTATGCTTAGTCTTCTCAAAACTCTCATCGCATTCCTCGTTCCAAATTGTCCAACTGGAAGCAAAAGGTTTATGTTGTTACTTCCAACAAAGTCTTGTGCCATTCCAATAATTGTGCTTTCGAGACTGTGCTCCTCATGATGGTGCGCAGAATGCTCTAAGACATATCCAAAGAACTGGGCAACCTATACAAGAAACAATAATTTTGTGTGAAAACTAAGTGTCAATTAGTACATAGAGGACAAGTAAGCAAAATCTGTGCTATAAGGGAAACCTTTGCTTGTTTGACAAAGTTCCACTTCAAACAGCAATACAGGATTTTCCTTTGGCCTGGCTTGAAGCCATCAACCATTGATGGAATAGATCTTTGTAGATTAGCCCTGGAAAATAGAATGAGGTCCTTGTTCACAAAATACTTATAAGAGATAGGTTTTTCACTCTGGTCCAAATAAGTCCTTGGTTGTCAATCTGATCAATTCAGTATTAGTAGTGTGATTAAACCAATATCAATTTCATTTAAATTTTATTTCTAATAGCTCACCACTGGCTTCATTACCTCAAATTGTCTCAACCAGTTTTTTTTGGTCTCTATGTTCTTCTTGCATTACAAATTCATAGTGCTACCTTTTGCATTAGGAGAAGGTTATAATCAGGACATAGTAGTACTAGGATTCAGAGTGAAGATATTTTGCTGTGTACGTCGAATAGGTTTATAAAATGCAAAAATAGGCTTTTAAGTTTTATAAAATGCTTACTTTTTTTAATGCAGCTTGTCGAAGAAGTACATCCATAAGCTGCAATGCTTCTTGTATGAAGACCCTTTGCAGGGAAATTTTGAAGGAGAATATACTTGTGGATTGTTCACTTAATTCATTATAAACACGTAATTTGAGAGATTCCTGTATCATATACCATATTATTATCTTTTCAGACATAGTAGGAGAGTGGCTATATATTCTCTGGCTTATACTCCTGAAAGCTTATAGATAGACAATAGATGATTTGATTTTCATGCTTAGAGATTTCATTGGACAACACAATTCAAATGTGCAAGGCACATTATTATATCTGTTCATATATACAAAACATATTTGTTAATAGAGATAATAGCTATTTTTTGTAGTTTGCAGCTTAGTATGAAATGATTGTAAATGAATTTGGAAGGTGAATAAATGTAACTAATAAAATATAACTAACCTGCAATTATTTTTAAGAATTAGTGTTTGTTGTGGAGGTTGAATTTGATAATGCTAATAAGCGTGCTTCTTCTTGCTTTCGACGTGCTACATATGGGTTTTGTTGCATACGTGCATATTGTTCAAATGTGAATGCTAGTTTGATGCACAAACTTGCAAGTTGACGCACTCTTGAAATTGCTGTGAATGTTAGGCCTTGCTGGTCAACATTGCCGATGTTGATTGTTGCCTTTTCAAGTGTTAGGCCTTGTGATTTGTGTATTGTTAAGGCCCATTCCATTTTGAGTGGTATTTGTCGACGTCGACCATGACTCAAAGCTGAAATAGGGACATTCTTTGGATTATTGTGGTCCCAAGTAGGCCCTATGTAATTGTTGAATTGAACAACAACAAATAATGGAAGTGAATGTGGGTTTTCTGCATCCTTGTAGACTATTTCTTTGACTTCACCAAGTGCACCATTTACAAGGCCTGTTTCCACCCATAAATTTGAACATAACATAACTTTTTGTTGAACACATAATAGAAGCTTAGATTGAAGTTGTTCATCGTCTAGATTTGAACTTGGTGGTCCTTTAAGTTGCTCTGCAATTGATAATGCAACAGGTTTTGCCAAAGACAATAACATTTGTTGGTTATGTAGTGAGACCATTTCATTTGTTGCAAAGAGATGTATTGAGGATAAGAAACTATTTTTCTCTATAGATGTCAATGTTGAGCTGGAGCGTAACATTAGGACTTTCCAATCTTCAATTGTTGGTTCTGCATTTCACAAATTGGAGAGTAGAGTACGAAATGAAATTTGTGCTGGATCTTCACCGATTTGACGGAAGATTTTGGTAAGAGTGATAACTTTTGTGAAGCTTTGCCATAGAGTGCCTCCATAAGATGTTGACGCATACATAGGGATGTCCTTGACTGGTGGAAGCTGTCCAAGATCTCCAAATAGCATGATTGAGCGTCCTCCAAATGGTATTTGGTTATTGTTGGGGAATGCTTCATGTAACCTCTTCTCAATGCATTGTAGCAACTTGGATCCAATGAAGCTCATTTCATCTATAAGTATGTACTGAATGAAGTACATTTTTTCTTGGAAGTTTGCAAGTGTTTGTCGTTGCAAGGGTTCCATATCTTTGATAGGTATTCGTAGAGCAAAGTGGATTGTTGATGCTTCTATGTTGAATGCTGCTATGCCTATTGGTGCAAGAAGTAGTAATGGTGATTGGCCATTTGTGGCTGAGCTCACGAGTGCACTTTTTATGGTTTTTATAAGGTGTGATTTACCTGTTCCAATAGTTCCTTGAACAATTAATTTTAGAGGAAGTTGGCACGTACCAGCACGTAAGTGTGACAAAATAATATGAAAGGCTATCTTTTGTTGGACGAATAGTTCATTTTGGGTAGGGCAATTGGTAGGTTGGCGGACTTCAAATGTTGCATGGTTGGATTGTATGAATGTACTTGCAGAGTGTTGATGCTGTGGATTGATTTGGGAAGATCCCCAATCATGGTGCAAGTCAATGTCACGGTGACCAAGCATGTCTAGTTCGTCAAAGTGGAGGGGAATGCTTGGGTATAAGTGAGACAATACTTGCCATTCTGATGGGTTGTTATTTTGTATTATATCTTCTTCATTAGAAGAGGCGCTAGAATATGTATTTTTTGGACCTTTTGCTTGTGTGCGTAGCACATGCCAGGGATGATAATTACATGCAAAATTCTCCCATTTTCCTATTATTTCAAGTGATGATGAGCCAATATCATTGTCAATGTTATGAAATGGCTTGTATAGTAATAGTTCACTCCAAAAAAATGCTTCATAGTTTTTGTCATCTTTTGCAGGGATGTTTATGAAGCATGGGGATACACGTACAATGGCATCTATGGAGTGCTTTTTCTATTGGCTATTCTTTCGAGATGCTTTGAAAGTCCATTTTCTAGTTACTTCAATGAGTGACATGGACTCTAGATATGTTGGCCAATCCATGTAAGTATCAATGTAGTTTGTGGATGTAGAAGTTGGTTCGGAGGACATTGAGACACGTTGGAATTTATTTTGGCTAACATTTAAAGAAACAAAAATCCTACTTGAAATGCAGAGGGGAAATTTTAGCAATAGGTGGCAAATTTCTTGTGCTCCAATATCACGGTCCACAAGTGTTTCTGCAAGCATTTTATGGAAATTTGTAGGTGCTGGGTTGTGAGACTCAATGTTTGTTGAAATCCAAGAAAGCATTTCATGATATGTTTCTGATTTTGTTTCGGCTTTTGCTGCATATTTTGCAATGTATTTGAGGATATCATGGATAGAGAGTACATGTTGGCAGTCTACATTGGCCCTCCAAATAGAGAGTATAGAAGGGTTGTGTAGGTTTAAGCGATCGTCATTGCATGAAGGGGTGAATGTTGGTTGGCCATACTCATCTATTGCAATACTTGATTGATCTTGCATGCTCCAAGGGGCTTTGTAGCGACATTGAATGGTTGTGCCTTTTCTCCTAAGGCATGTTTGTAAGGTACACTTTGTATGACGATGTGCATAATTTACCAATTCTGTTTAGTCGCTTAATGGGTCTACAGGTATAATCAATCTTGTATCCATTAAACATGGATCATCAACAAGATTTCGATGGATTAGTTGGTTTCTTAAAGGAAGTGGTTTGGGATTCCATGCAGAGACATATCTATTGATGTATTCAACTGCATTTTTGACTGATTGGAGATTATTCCATTATATTTTTTTGATATCTGGTGCATTTTGTAGCCATAGAAAACCATGCATATGTGCAGAGCCCCTATGTTTCCATTCATACCTGGTGAAAACTTATTATTAGGAATTTTTTAGAAGGTATACAATGTAAATTGATGAATTTATGCAGATTTTACCTATACCAATAGTCTGTTGCACCAAGTAGCTCCTCCAAGACCTCTTCACGAAATGCAGTAAATCTATGGTGCATGTATTGTGCTGTAAGGTGTGGGTTTTGAACTATATTTTGTATTCTCCATTTGTATGCTGCTTGTGGATTTGTAGGTACATTAGATGGCATTATACTATGCAAGTCTGGCCATTTTGCATCCGCTGCACTGAGTGTGAAGAATAGTGTTGGACAACCAATTTGTATGATCATATCTGAAAGCTCTGCTCTAGAACGGTTCCAAAATTGTCGTGTTCCATGAATTGACGCTCCAAAGCGTATGAGTTGTTTTGCAAGCTTGTCATTAGGCAAGTCCTTCGATCTTTGATGAAGATCAAGAATAGTTATTGGTAGTGTTGGGTGGATATTTTTATGAACAAAAACAAATGTTGTTTCTTGACTGCGATGCCATATTAGGATATTTAGTATGAAGTATCTAAAGTGAGGGTGTTGGCAAAACATATTATCATAATACCTGAGCAAGTGGAGACCATATTCATGTAATTTGACTTCTTTGATGCGTTGTTGTTTGAAAGCGGCAATGCCTTTAGGAAACAAGCTAGGGAAGGCCATTACAAATAATCCTTCTGTGTTGTATTCATTGATGGGAGATGGAGAAATTAGTGGCCAATCTATAGACAAGGGTGGGCGTCCTTCACCTAGTTGCAATAAGGACCACAATTCTTCAACCTCTCTGCATGCTGGTGGAAGGCTAGCAACAAATGAAGTACTGGGTTGCATGTTTTCCTCTGCATCTTCATTGTTTACATCAACTGTATGCATCATTGTTTACATCAACTGTATGCATCATTGTTGAAGCTATGGAACTTGGAATAGTGTTTGTTTCATTTAGCAGGTCTATAATGTTAGTGGAATCACTTGGCAGGAAGGATAATGCAACATCATCTAATTGTATAGTTTTGTAGTATGGATCATTTATGATTTTATATTGCAAGGCCTCGTATACACGTCCTCTACTTACATAAAAGCTATAGTCTTTTTCCTTGATGTTTCTTTTGTTAACCAATAAGATATCTAATTCATCTATACGCCTTGGCAAGTGGGTTGCAATAGTAGAAACATCTTGAGGAAAACAAATAGTGTGGCCACTATATTTTAGCTGCCCCCCTTTTGCATAGGTTACTTGAAGGATTGGGCTAATTCTTGCTATTATCATTTCTTCAACTTGGGTTAGTCTTTTTAAACATTGGGGTTGGTCACCTAGGTCCATGTTATTCCATTTGGAAAAGAGGTGGCCATTATTTTTAGATGCGCACCTGTAACATGTAGGTAGTCCATTTATTTCCCTTGTTTCAATGCCAGGGTATTTTTCCATGCGGACTGAACAGGTTGGCATATTTGCAAGTTTGTCTATTTTTGAGCAGAAGTTATCTCTTACAGTATAAAATTTTTGAGTAAAATTTGGTTGTGGATGGATATGACAAAATGGATTTGCTTGAATTGAAGTATGTATTTGAATTGCAAGTGGATGAAGTTGGGTGGGATTAGTAGAGCATGGGCGTGTAGTTGTGGAGATTCCATCTATGAGATTATGTTAATTTTATCATCTTCTTTTATTGATCTCACCTTTTCTTGCATGGTAACATAATCGGTGGAGCTCATTTTTCTTGCAACCTTCTGTTTTCAAACTCCATTGACAAGTTTCTGTGAACACAAATAGTTCATATAATATTTATGTAATATATAATAAATAACCATGGCTTGCATGAGTAATGGAAAAATGAGATGTAAATACGAAGGTCTAATATTTATCATTTTAAATAGACTAAATATACAACTTAGATGGACATTTAATGTAAGTGAATTTGCAATGAGAAGTTTGATAATGAAAAGAACTTAATACGAGAATTTGTAAATATTAAGAACTAACTTAAACGTTTTTCAAATACGTGAAACAACATGATACATTTGAAATTAAACTTTATGCATAGGTTATATTGAAATTGTTACAAGACATGTCACATATAATCTAAGGTAAATTGAAAACCAAGTTGTTCAAGCCAAAATAAAAAAAACAATTCTTCAGATTTGGTAAAGATTAAGCACGAATCATTTGAAAATTGAATTATGTATATATGTTTGGAAAAAGTCTAAAAGTTTTGAGTAATTGTTTGTTGAGCTTACAAAAAGTGGATAATTGCACATGACATAATGAGCTTACTTTTAAAAACTGGTGTAGAAAAGCTAAGCTAGCTTAATAGATGTAATAACAATGCTTTGTGATTCATGACCACCAAAAGGATTTGTTTGGATGGACAATGCTAGTAGGAATTCATTGTGGACAATTGTGTTTAAAATTTGGCTAGCACCATTAGGCTCTACTAGTAGGAGCTGAAAATCTTCTGCGCGAACTCCGAACAATGTTGTGGTTGGTTCTTCAAAAGCGGTGACATTAAGAAGCTCACTTGTAGTGTCTTGCAAGTCCATCTGGAGCATGTAGCTGAAATCACATGTAGTAATCTCTGTAGAACACTTGGGGCACTTAAAAGCAGTTGGGGTAATTTGGAAAACCTTTTTTTTACACTTTTTTCTTTCCACAATGTGAGGGCAAGACAAGTAGTAGAAGTTGTCTAAGTGGAGCTTTGTGATAGTAGCCTTTACGAAAACATTATGTTTCTTAGTAGAGTTTGGATTCTCAATATTTGAAATTGGAATCGGGTTTTCAAATTTGTTTGCTGATATATTGCTCTTTGAGAGGGAAAGAGAAGGAAGGGTAGACCCTTTAGTGGCATACCATGTTTGCAATTTTGATGCTTCAACCAACTTAGGATTGATTAGAATGGTTGTAGGGAAAATGGTATCAATTGATTTTCCAGACCATGAGGTTATCCGACCACTTTTGATCAAAACAATTGGTGGGTTGGGTTGTAGGGGAAGGTCAGCTAGTTGTTTCCCAACGATTTGGAAATGGCTACCCCAAAGTGTGATATCAATGGTATGTTCTGACATGTCCATTATTGTGGTTGTACATTTTATTGTTTCAGTGCCATCCCTTTTTTGAATGGTTGATGCTGGAGAGATAGATAGAAGGACACCAATGACATCTACAAGGGAATTAATAGGTAATGAAATTAATGATTGAATGGTTTTGATATGGTAGTTTTGTGTTGGAATTGTGGAGTCTACGCAGGTTAATGGACTAATGGTTGAGGAGTTGTGGAGGAAATTTCATATGGGTTAGTGCCGCTACTATATTTTGTGTTTCTTACTCTGATGCGACCATTTGATATGACATAAGTATTATTTGACTCAATCACATGGTAGAACCTATCTACTTGTTCATTAAAACAGGTTACATGTATTTCAGAGCCTTCTTTATCTACAAAATCAAACCCAAATACTTTCCCATCATTATTTTCATTTTTGTATGCATGAATTGGGCTTTTACTCAAGGTACGACCCTATATGGACCAAAGTTTATGGTTTGGGGTTAAGGTTGCAATTGGATTTGGTTTGATTGCGGAGAGTGTTTTTTTACCTTGATGATGTAGGTGCATTATGGGAGTTGTTGAGAGTTTGACTATTGGCCAATGGCTCTTGGGAATTGGTAGAGAGCATACAAGTTGTAGCTTGATTAATTGTAGTTGGTGCTCCAATCATTGAGGCATTGTTTGTAATAATTTCTAAGTTATGAATTACGATAGCCCTGCAATGAAAATGACAACTTCAAAGTGAATGCATTATACATGCATAAATAAGAGGAACTGAAATAAATAAGGTGATAATGGACCTATGTAAATTTTTGAAATTTCCTGTAGATGTATTCTTTGAGTTGGATAATAGATCCTTTGAGTAAAGCCTCCTCCAATAAAAATTTGTTGAACTGTGTGGGTAGAAAAGCAGGATATATGTGCATCCCATCTGAGAGTTGAATACTATACTTGGTAAGCGTAGTTTCTGTTTGTTGAATGGGGTCGATAGATGCAATTTGCAAAAAGGGGTCAACATCAGGCATGCCTGAAAGGATGTCAGCAATTGCATTTGCAGTTAAGGTAGACATGACATTGTTGGAAGACATTGGAAGTGCTTGGCCTACAAGCAAAGTGAGAGTAAGGAATTTAGGTATTGAATAAATGTTAAAGTCATAATTTAAAAATGAAAACTGTTCAGTACGATCTTTCATATGAGTGAAATTGAAATCGTTTATTCATTACATGGCCTAAGTTGACATTACAAGTGTTTGTGGCATTGTTTTGTTTGGTATTATGGTAGCATAACTAACATTCATTTTTTTGAACCATTTGTATAAATGGGAAAATTAGGATGTTCGATTTAACGACTGTTGAAATTCAAAAGCATAAAAATGAAGTGAAGTAAGATGCAATTGTAAATTTGAAGAGAATAAAAGTATTTAATGAAAAGTATTTTTATATTGAAGAGCCTAGTTTTGAAGAGAATTTTTTCATAGAAATGATGGAAATAACCTACTTATTTAATATATCTTAAACTACATATACAATCTTAGATCTTGTTGGCATACAATTATCCAAAAACTGCAACAAACAATTAACATCTATTAGTTCCAAAACATAGTAAAATAGTTGGATTGACTTTCAATGATGCAAAGATCCATACATTCATATTGGTTCACTTTTATTCAAAGATGTAATTGTTTAAGACAAATACAATGGACAAAGTAATGGTCATATGTCAAAGAAATCATAGTTTAAGTTTTGTTGCATGGAAGTGATAGTATGACATTGAGAGCGGTTTATCTTTATGAGTCAAAGTCCATGTTAACAGTAACAAGAGATGGAATTCATAGTCTAGGCTAATACATGTATGTAAAAGACTTTGGATCAAAAGTTGAAACAAGAAACAAATAATAAACATCTTTACAACTTAGCAGATGCAATTAACCGATTGTTATTGTAAAAGGATAGAGAGATAGAATTTACCTCTTTTCAAATAGGGTTAAGATAGTAATTAAAGCTTTGATGGTCTTCAAGAATACCCCTGGTAATTTCAATGTGTATTCTCCACCTCTAATTTGCAAGTATACACGGTAGTAAAAAAAATAACCTTATAAAATAAATTGTAAATTTTTAAAATAAAAAAATTATGATGTTTTTATGTTTGCAAAAGAATCTGGAAATTACTACTTGCAATCAAGACAGTACATTAGATTTCTCATATTTGTAAGTTAAGCATTGTTAAAGAGTATTTCCAACCATATTCCAACTATAAGAAAATTTGTGAAAATTAAAGCTACTGTCTCATCATTAATACATCACATCATTTTTTCTTTTGTCATTCTCCTTTGCTTGATTTGAACATGGAAATCACTACTGAATGCTTAAAGAGAAATCTTCAACAAGGCTATTCCACTTTGGAAAAAGATGAATATAAACCATACCGTTGCAGAAATTGGTGTTAGATTGCAAGTAAGACTGAAGCGGTTTTGACTTTGAAAATTGCAGGTTTTTGAATTAAACATTTTTTTTGGCAAGAGGATCACAACTTCCAATTTAATGTCAATTTTATCCAATTTTATGCCCTTTTCTGATTGTGGTGAATTTTTCCTTTTAATTTGGAACCCTAACTCTAATCCTAATTTTTCTTTTTCCTTATTGAAAACCTAAACCCTTTTTTCTGTTTTGGGAAACCCTAACTCCAACCGAAATTTTTCCCAATTATATTACTTTTTTTTTGGAAAAATTTGTCTTTTGTCATATGATTAGGGGTCTCAGTTTGACTGCTTTCCATGTTCTTATTTGTAAGTTCACTAAGTTGGTACCAATGCTGCAAAGCTACCATCTACCAATTTGAGTTTTTTCAAATGATGGTTTAATTGCTAGTGATAGTAGGGAATGTTAACTGTCAGTGAGAATGCAGTCAGAAGTAAAGTTTCCAATGTCCACAAATTCAAATTGGAGTTAATTCATGTTGATAGGAGGTATATGATTAGAACTGAGTAGCCTTCTATTATTGATTGCATAATGTGTGACTTCTCAAGAATCTTTAGTCTTGAGTTGGGGGCTTTATATATTACACCTTGTTGCTTTATTGATCAGTACTATACATACGTGCAAATGAATTAGTTGTGATGGATTCTGATAACAACTCCCTCCATTTGAATATGGATGATGCCTTGCTTCTCCATCAAAGATGTGCATCAAAATTCTTGGTGTGACTGGTTGAATTGCTTCCTTTTCATTCTGGTATTCAAGGGCATGACATTTTAAGTAAATTGCATTATGGTAGGCATACCTATTTCTCCTTGTCTTGAATAGTATGAACCTCTCTAGTTTTCTGGCCTTTTTCCAGCAGAGGTTTTTTTTCAAAATTTGGGGTCAGTATACTATTCAAGCATTGATAAAGTGAAATTGTAGCGAAGTGAATGATGGATTTTTTATAGTTAATTGTTTACGGTAGCCTAATAAAACCAATAAGGAACAAGGGCTGGAATGATGCATTTTTATTGATGGAAAGATGACCGAATAAATTGAGACTTTCAATTTTAGCTGATATTTTCTTGCATTTTCTTTGTTCTTTTTTGTTTCCTTTCTAATGAAATTCAATATGAAATATATATTTAAATTTATTTTGGGCTTCCTCCAATGATACAGGTGTATCACAGGGTTTGATTTTATTCATAAGTTATTGCATGAAACAAAGGGAAACATCTGAACACCAAGGAAAATTATATATCACATTTAATCAATACGTCATCACCACTGTCCACAAGTAATGAAAGTGTAGGTTCCTGGCTACCAATTCAAATTAACATCATAATATTAAGCATTCAAATGTCAGCAACAATAGAAAGGAAAAATCTGAACACCAAGAAAATATATATATCACATTTAACAGATATCATTGATGCCGCATAGTGAACTGACCCCCCTTACAATAATGTGCACTGATCTCAATCCAAAGAATCATTGTATTGTTGTTTTAAACAATGCCATATCTGGTTCATTAAATCTATTTAACTATTTGCACATTTTTTCGTCTCTTTCTCAATGCTTCCAAAACTGTATTGACAACATAATTCTACCACAACACTCAGATGTTTTATGTTCTACTTGCTTGCACAAATGATAGTACTTAGTGGAATGAGTGTTGCTCAAAAATAGTGAATCAAATGACGAAACTGAAAATGAAGTCGTCATTAGGTGGCAGTTTTGTTTCTGCTGCGGACGTTCTTTTGCTACAAAATTTTTGAATTAGCCATGGTGGTTTTGTAATTGACTCTTGTCATCAAGTGGCAATTTTGTTGACAAATTCATGTGTTATTTTCTTTTGATCATTCTTTGAAACCTCATACTAATGGCAATTTAACCTTTTCCAATTCCACACCTCCCTTCTTAGTGAGACTTTTGGTCCTACAAAAGCTTAGTTAGACAAAAAGTGGGAGAGGAGTTCTCCCATCTTCTCTTTCGAGTACCACTTTGCTTTCTTCTGTATTTGCCCCTTGATTCTTTGTTTCTAAGACTCTTGAGTTTTGTTACAGATCTTCATCTTTTGCTATGGCACTACATCCTCTGAAAGTATTTCTTGGTTGTCAACACCCAAGTTGTCCAATGAAGTTAGCACCTGCCCTTCTTCCTCATACAACATGGAAGGTTTGTGAAGGTTTACACATTCACAATTAACCATCAACATTGAATGCATCTTCATGAAAGGGGGTTGATTAAGTTGGAAAGCATTTTCACCAATAGCCTTTGAGATGGAAAATGGTTCATGTCTAAGAGTTTTGATCTTCTTTGTTTCCCATGCAACCTTTCCTTGTCTAGGAACAACTAGATAAATGGAAATGATCCAAGGAAATTAAAGGGCAGTGACAGGTATATCCTTCCTTATGGTATCTGATTTTTTCCCTTCAAAGGTTGCAAATTGTTCACATTTTGATCCTGGTGTTCTGGTTTATCAAAAAATGGTATGACATACTATTAAATGCAATTGTCTTGGATAGGTGAAGCCCTATAAGTTCATATATTTCAGCATTTCCTATATAACTAAATGGATGCTTACAAAAATATGTACATGTAATATATATGACAATGAATTTTACAAAAAAGATATCTTTACAGATAACTGACGAAGAATATACATTGTTATTTTACAATGTATGTACTTATATTTACAAAGAAGATATCTTTACAGAAAATTGATGAGGAATATACATTGTTATTTTATAATGTATGTACATATGAGTTATTAACATAGATGAAAATGGTATACAAGAGCGTACTTCAAATTCATTGGATATCATTTAGGAAAAGTAAGAATTGCTCAATGATTACGTGGGATGAGGCCATCTTGTAGTGTTCGTCATAGTACATTTCTTTTAAAAAAGAGCAAAACCCGCCTACTTTTGAACATGTTTTATGAAATTATTTTGCAACAATCTCCATTTGTTGGACTTCTTCTTCTTCAACAACAACAGTATGGCAGGTTGCTTCTTCAATCTCTTGGATAATCTTTTGTGAATGCTCTGAGATTGATTTAATTAATTTGTCAATTGGTGTTTCAATGTACACATTTGAACCCACTGAATCATCCGATATTACGATTGGGATTGTTATGGAATTTCCGGTTTCATTTTGTTGAGCATCAATATTTTCCATTATCTAAAAAAATAGGACAGGAAATTATTATTTAAAGAAAGCTTATGAGGTTTCTATGATAAATATTAAATGTGAAAATTCCCATTAAATTTAATTTCATTGCAATTTGGGAAAAATAATCTACAACAGTACAAAATAGTCAATAGAGTTATCTACAAAGATAGAATTTACCTCCTTCAAGTAGATTTTATACAGTAACAAAAGATTTGATGCTCTTGTCAATACCCCTGGTAATTTGAATGGCTTTGCTCGACCTCCAACTTGCAAATTTACATGGTAGTATAAAAAATAAGTGTGATCCTAATAAAATGTCAAGTCCTAATGTGAGATGTTAGATAAAAACTAATAATGCAACAAGAGGAAATAACAAGATAAAAGGGCACCTCAATGATTAGCCTAAGAAAATGGATAACATGGAAATAAGATAAACAAATTGATTATTGTTATACCTTTAGGTTGTTGCTTCCTTGGTTGGCCCTTGATCTAGGATGTCTTGTGTGCTCCTTGGATGACAATGGAGTTAAATGGATGCAAGATGCAAGATGGATGAGAATGCTAAGTGTTATGATGGATGAGAGCTCAAATGGAAAATTTGCAAGAGTTTGTTTGCAAAAGACTTGATCCCCCCAAATTGAAGGAAATGAGGGGGTATTTATAGGCTAATTGGAATTCTCTAGAGAATTCAACGGTTGGGATTAATCCAACAAGATCAAGATGAAGGGCTATGGTGAGTTGAGGACTCACAAGCCCTCACATCTTGACATGTGGAATGTGAGATGTCTTTGGGTGGAATGATATGGAAATGAGGTGGAAGAGAAGTACATGAGGTGGAAGAAGGACAAGTACCTTGGGGGATGAGAAGATTCCTTGGAGGAATAAAAGTGAATTAAAAATTCACAATGATTGGAAGAATCTAGTGGATAAGAGAGGGTCTCCAAAAAGCTGGAGATTTGTCACATGTGGGTGATGTGACAAGTCCAAGGTTCTAGAAGCCCTTGGCACATGTGAAGTGACAAGTCAAGGCTTCTAGAATCTTGCATGGGGATGGGGAAGACCTTGGAAAGACAAAAGTGAATTAAAAATTCACATGGGGAAGAGAGGAGTCTTGGGAAAATAAATGTGAATTAAAAATTCACATGGGGAAGAGAGTCTAGGCTAAAAAGGTAAGTGGGAAGGTTGACCAGAAAAGGTAAGCCAAATGTGGCTAATGATTCTGATTAAGGTTGTGCAAACACAGGATTAGGATAATTAATGAGAGATTAGAGGCAAGTGGGAGATTATGGAGGATGTGACACTTAATCTTGATTAAATGGTGCACATCCTAATCATAGATTAATTAATTTAATCTAGATTAAAAGAGGGTTATGGAGAATGTGACAAGGAGAGAGAAAAAGAGGAATTGAAATTAGTTTTAATCCAAATAGGTTAAATGACTAAATTAAACAAATTGTCTTATTTATTTAATTTAGAGAGGAAAAGGGATAAGGTAAAGTATTTAATTGATTTAATTACATACTTTAGGAACCTTAGGTAGAAAATGAAATAATGATTAAATAAATTATTTAATCACTGTTAATGAAATAGATGAATAGAGTAGACGATTTTGACCACGTAGAAGTGGTCAAATTTAGATGTCTACAATAAGCTTTTGAGGTTTGTTTGATTGAAAAAAAAAAAAATATTAAATACCAAATCAACTTAAAGTGGACCAAACAGTTACCTCGTGCAAATAGTTTTTTATAGTAACTAATGCTTTGACGGTCTTCTCAATAGCAATGGTAGTTTCAATGGGTTTGCTCCACCTTTAGCCTGCAACTAGACATGGTAGTATTTAAAATAACAGAACTACAAATACAACAAAATAGTCAACACATTAAGCTAAAATGGTAAAAACCATTAAGTTAGAGTACTACTATTAAGCTTATGTGAAAACCATGTATATATGATATTTCATAAGTGTTTCAGAATATTCTTGATGATTCATTAGCAGGATAAAGGGGAAAATATACTAACATTGTCATAAGAGTTTTTTGAGGGCCAAATGGGACCACTTTGTGGATCCATTTGGGAATTTACAATACTTTCTGTCTTGTCTATGTAAGATGTATTCATGCATGATGCATACCTTTTCACTCCGTAAAATGAATTTTATCATTTTTTTACAAATTGAAGTTTGTTTAACAAAAATACACATGTAATTACTTGCTACCTATTTAACTTGTTCCCTTGTAACTCATTTACAGTGGGGGGCTCAAATGTGTAAGGTTGTTATTCATCAGCTTTGAGAATATAGGATAAAATATTCAAATAAAAATAAATAACAAAACAGTGAGTACTCTCTGTTATTTCAAACCAACATGCAGATCCATTTTACAGTCCTTTCAAAACACCAAATAAGGAAAAAATTAAATGTGTAAAACAAAACAAAAAGAGTTTCCCAAAGAGTGTATTGAATGCCAACAAATAGATAAGAAATGAAACATTGCAGAACCATGATGTTTAACAATTTTTTACAAATTGAAGTCTGTTGAACAGTAAAAAATTAGTGTTGACGTTCAATACACCCTTTAAACTCACAAAAGGTTTAACAAATCATGAAAGCAGGCAAGACCTACTCTACTCTTGCATTACAGAGGTACAAAAAGATGTAACTAAAATTATTGTTTGTTTAATCCTTCACCATAAAAATGAGGCCTATACAATGGGGAAACAAAGTCAAAACATGTGAGATATGGGAATACTTGCATGAACTAACAATAGAACTAGAGTTGTACATAACCAAAAATCACAGATGAAAAACACATCACATAGTAGACATTCTTAGAACTCCATGTTCAATCACAAGAATCTAATACTCACTAAACAAAAAGACTTACAAAATCCTTTGCAACACTACAATGCCAAATAATTCCTGAGATATTCAAACTACCAAATGTGGTCAAAGAAATTTTGTAGCACAAAATCCCCTACAAAATTCCTCTCAGCCATGGAGACATTTAGTTATGGATAAACCTATACCTTTCTGCAACTCATACAAGACAGTCTCGCCCTTACAAGATTATGACATACAATAATTAAATCCCTAGATCATAATTAGGGTGCTTAGGTGCAAGAAATGGCTCAAAAGATCAACCCATTAAGACTCACATAAACATCTATTTAAAATCAAATATCAATGCCCAGATTTGTTCAAATGGTGACATTGTCATGAATCCAATGCTGCAAGATAGAAATTAGATTACCAGGCACTCATACCCTCAGTCATGCAATAGGCAACTGAAATTGAATTTCATGCACAAGTAGGGGCAATCTTGATTGGATTAGATCTTTGACAGAAACAAAAACAAAATAATCACACCATGTGTGCACCAATAAAATCCACCATGTATGCACCAAAAAAATCCACATGCTCCATCGCTTAAACAATGACTACAAACAATAAAAAATCCTAACGAAAACATTCAAATAAAAATAAATAACAAAACAGTGAGTACTCTCTGTTATTTCAAACCAACATGCAGATCCATTTCACAGTCCTTTCAAAACATCAAATAAGGAAAAATTAAATGTGTAAAACAAAACAAAAAGAGTGTACGCAAGATTACACTGTAAAGATCATAACCCATCTTAAAAGAGGAGGATCATGAATGCCAACAAATAGATAAGAAATGAAACATTACAGAACCATGAAGTCTGTAGTTTTACATTTTAAGATAGATTTAATTAAACAAAAACAAAAGATTAGCTCAAACAATTCTTGCACCATGAGAGTAACTAAAAGTAAAATAAGAACTACTGTGGTAATTCCAAGATCCTCCTCATTGCTCAGATTGACTCTTAAGATTGAGTAGATACCTATGGCATCTGTTACAAACCCACACACCAGGACACCTGCAAGTGTTATGCAGATAAAAAACTCACTCACGGGCTCATTGTTAGGTGATCGGCGAGCCATGTAGGCCATCATGGGCTTCACTGCAAACATGAAAGAAAAATCCTCTGATGCCATACACAAAAAATCCTATGGCTCATCCCATAATGAAAAGGGGGTCCATGTAAACCAAATATGAAGAATAAAATGCACCTATTTATCCCTGGATGACCACAACAAATTGAAGTCTGTTGAACATTAAAAACTTAGTGTTTCTCTTGATAGTCATGCTTCTATGGCTACCAAGGAAAAATCCTCTGCCTTCAAACCATAACAGAAAATAAATAAATAAATACAAAAGCAAAATAAGAAATATTAGGGAAGTGAAGGAGTTTTCGTAAACCATCACATTTTCCAAACCTAAAATGTGTTGATAAAATTCCTTTGCCCTGGCACACAGAATGAGCTCCAACCTTTGTGAAATGTATAGCCCTAATATGCTGTATTTTTCTTCTTAATGGCCACTCCTGTCTTCTACTTGTCCATATGGTTGAAAGCAACAAAAAAACCCCACAAAAACAACTAACAAAGAAAGCACTAAAAAGGTTACAGTTAAAATGCAAATAGGTAAATATATATGCAAATACGGCTCAACTGTCATCCGAATTTGTGTTGCGTCGAATCCCTCATCATCCTCATTCTTCGGTACAAGCCACCGTAACCCCACTACCTGCCATGTTTGGTTCAACAAAATCCCTGCATTTTCTCAGGAGCATCATAGGACATGCCATCGATGGCTATGCAGGACTGAACCATATACCATCCCTTGTAGAGCAAGGACAATCATCGATTGAGAAGCTCAATCGGGGTTTTTCAAATAAAACACGCCTTCGGCGTAAAAATATATTTGATGTCAGAAATATACAAATCATAGAAAGTAAAAATTAAATGCACATACTTACTTTGTAAAATTTATTAATTGGTTTTTCCTAAATAATTACTCCACCTTCTCACAATTTGTAGAATATTTTTTTTGAAATAATTAATCTAGTTCTCACAATTCACAAAATGTTTTTTTGAAATAATTACTACACTTCTTTATTAGTTCCTGAAATAATTACTGCACTTCTTTAACTAGTGATTAATAACTTTGATTTTAACAAATGAGAACTCAACTTTCAAATTAGAACAAAAATTTGACAAAAAATTATATATTATTAAAGTAAACTTGCAAAATATATAACAAAACATTCATCCAAAATTAATTTTCTACAATATAATTGGAGAAAAGTTTTGAGCGATAAGGGCGGATTTTTAGGGAGCATAAACTTTCTATCACAACTTTTTAAGGCTTTTCTGGCACAAAGACTATAATCAAAACTACAATAAAAAAAACATTTAACTAGTTTTTAAGAAATTTTTTGAACTCTTCAAAATTAGTTCTTGTTATATTTTCAATTCAATTCATTTATTTACTTGTCATATCTTAAATAAAATATAATTAAAATAATAAATTCAAATATATAAAATAATCTAATAACAAATTCAAATAAATAATGTATTTTTAATATATTATATTATTAATTTAACAAAATATTATAATATTCTAATATATATACTATATGTAACATATAATGTATAATATATAATTTTAACATCATATTATAATATTATAATGTATATACAATATAATATGTAACATATATAACATCTAATATATAATATAATCTAATAACAAATTCAAATAAATAATGTATTTTTAATATATTATATTATTAATTTAACAAAATATTATAATATTCTAATATATACTATATGTAACATATATAATATATAATATATAATTTTAACATCATATTATAATATTATAATATATATACAATATAATATGTAACATATATAACATCTAATATATAATATAATCTAATAACAAATTCAAATAAATAATATATTATATTATTAATTTAATAAAATATTATAATATTATAATATATATACTAAATGTAACATATATAATGTATAATATATAATTTTAAAACCATATTATAATATTATAATGTATATACAATATAATATGTAACATATATAATTTTAACATCATATTATAATATTATAATGTATATACAATATAATATGTAGCATATATAACATCTAATATATAATATAATATATTAAATAATAATATTATAATTTTATATTTTAATTTTAAATTATGTAATATATTATCTTTTAAAATAATTAAATATATTTTTAATATGTTATATTATTGAATATTTTTATAATATATTATATTAAATTAACATCTAATATATTAAATTAATCTTGATTAATTTTTTTCATTGCTATTTATTTAAAATTTCTCTTTTTACCTAAACTAAAGATAAAAAAGATAAAAAAGATATTAAAACAAGTAATTTTAGTCCTAACAAATAATTTTAGTTCTAATTGCTCTACTCAATTACTATATTTTTTTTTAAGAAACAAATGTATTAAAAATGTAGAATGTTTTAGTCATATTTACAACAACTATCATTTTTTTATAGACCCTTAGGGAATATTTTAAATTTAAATATTATCTAAGAAATATTTCATAATATGATGAGGAAGAAAATTTTAACTATCTCTAAATGCCTATTTACTATTTTTTTTCTAAGGGGTAAAATAGGAGTATCCAACTTTATTATTCACACTACAATCACACAAATATTTTGGTAAAACTACATTTATACTACAATCAATTATGAACTAACTTTTATTTGTTTAATATATTTATCATTAATGTCAAATTTATAAAATAATATCAAGAAATAAATAACCTTAACCCCAAGATTTATACTAGAAATCTAATTGAACCCTAAACCTAAGCCTAATTCAACCATAACAATAATATTTAATTACGGTTAGGGTTAGAGTGAGAAATTAATTATGGTTAGTGTTAGGGTTATTATTAGGGTTTAATTACTTGGTTAGGGTTAGGATTCAATTATGATTATACTTAGGGTCAAATTTATAAGTTAATATTAAGATATTCACAACTCTAACCCTAACCTAACCTTAATCTCCATTCTAGAATGCTAATTAAATCCTAATTGAACCGTAACAATAAGGTTCAATGAGAGTTAGGGTTAGGATTTAATTAGTTTTATGGTTGGAATTAGGGTTTAGTTACCTGGTTAGGGATAACATTCAATTAGTGTTATGATTAGGGTCAAGTTCAAGTTATAGTTAGGGTTTAGTTAGGATTATTTTGGTTAATCTTACAATTGGGGTTTAACTAGAATGCTAATTGAACCCTAATTTAACCCCAACAACAAGGTTCAATTAAAGTAATTAGTGTTCAGGGTCAATTAGGCTTATGGTTGGAAATTTGGAATTAGGGTTCAATTAGGGTTAGGGTTAGCATTCAATTAGTGTTATGATTAGGATCAAGTTCAAGTTATAGTTAGGGTTCAATTAGGCTTATTTTAGTTACGTTTACAATTAAGGTTTAATTAGAGTTAGGTTTATGGTTCAATTAGGGTTGGGGTTACGGTTCATTTAGATTAAGGTTCAATTAGGGTTCAATTAGGGTTGCCAATTCTAGCAGCACAAGCCAATACATACAACATATGTTACCTGACTTACAAAATAGATGAGTTTTTGGAGGAGATGCAAATAAAGACAACTTTTCAATTTGTTTCAATGCCTAGTGTGGAGTATCCATAATTTATTGTTAATTTTGAATCTGATATTGACATATATCATTGAACTAAGATTGATACTACTATTCTGATTCATTGGTGATAATTATTGGATTTGTGTGTAAAATATGGAGATTTGTGTTTGATTGCAAAGAGTTATCTCTTGTGATTTATTAGAAAATTAGTCAATCATGTTTCCTATGAAGAGGCTTCAAGAATAGTTTCATAAATTAATCCTCTACCTTTTGGTCTTGGTCCAATGACTATTGCAATGCTTCTATCCATTACTCTACAATCAGTAAAACGAGCATATGGGTTCAATTGAGGTTTTCGATGTTTAATCAAGGCCTTTTTCAATACACTTCACATTATAAGTTTTATGAGGCTTATAAATGAGTTATCTATTATTGAATGGTTAAGGAAATATTTGAACTCATTAATATTTACATAATGTTGGCAACATGTAAATTGTGCTTTCTTCATGGCCGAAAATCACAACCAAAGCATCTCATAATTTTGAAGTGAGCAAAATTCTTTTGTTATAAGGGTCATTTTCTAATGGAAGATAAAGTTGACTCTATCAATGATCAAATTCCTAAATTTAGGTGACATCTGCTTTATCCTAACCAATTGTTCTTACAACACAACAAACATAATAAATACAAACAAAACTATTCTAAAAATTTATGGCAAGAACTTTGCAGCTCTGCAGCTCTTGTTAATTGTTGGCTTCATGAATTCGTATTTCATAATTTCTTTCTTCTACCTCTATTTATATAAATATTTTTGGGTGGCACCGATTAATTTTTATTTAATTTATATTTGTCAGCTATTTATTGTTTCATATACATGTCGGCATATGATATTTTTAATATGTTGTGAGTTGTTTTTGTTAACACTCTCACATTCCGCTCTGTGTTGCCACTGTAGGTTAATATATGAACTTTATAAAATGCAAATATTAAAGCTTAATTTCATGTCATGCCGACGAATCCAATCACATTTGATGCAAATTCAAATTCCAACTGTCGATCATTCACTTTTGTCAGATCATCGAACGACTGCCTTAAAAAAGGATGACATAATCTCCATCTCAGCACCAAGGGCCCACCACATTATGCATCGCCAAAGAAATGCATGTGGCACGCGCCCGTGATATCGTGATCAGTAAACACCTTGCATCTTCTAATCACGCGATGGCGGGCAACCGTTGATCTCCACCATCGGCAATCATGTTCGCTCAAGACAGTCACCAGTGTTGAACATAACTGTCGAGCAGATTTTTCATCGAGATTATAACATCTCTATTCATTTTGAGCATGTGCATCTCCTAGCCACTTTAGTAACCTGTCGTATAACACATTAAAACCTGACAGATATATTTAATAAATTTGATTATCTTTTTGGCATTGCCAGCTGAGACACGTGGTGCTCGCTCGTGATATCACAATCAGTTGAGACTTTGTGGTGGGGTCATCACGGGATTGCGGGGAACGACTGAGATCAACCGACGGTTGATCGACGGTCATTTAAAATTGTTCCCTGCAAAAAGAAAACATTTATTAAATGGACAAGGGGACACCGCCTAGGCTGACAAAAAATGATAGCTTACATATCAATATCGACAAGAGGTCAGGAATGTCATACCAATGAAATCTCATTTGAGGATATATATCGGGAAAATACAGTTCACAGTCTCTATCGGCAAGATAATGAGCATCGGCGTGATGGTATGAAGTCATATCGAGCTTACATATGTCTTACCGCTTAGAGCACAAGGAAATATATCAGCCAGACTAGAGTCATTGGAGTAAGGTTTCTGAAGTCAGCCCGAGACATTCATCCAGTCTTGCTGATAAAACAAAGGAGGATTTTGTCGATGGGACAATGTTACCGGGAAGAATTCGAGGAGTCCTGCTGACCTTCCATGATACACTGATAGGATTGGACTTGGTGACATGTCTGGAGAGAATTATTATTAGAAGGACATGGTTCATGGTTTTTTCAATGAAGAAATTCATTGGTGAGATAAAATTCAGCGGGGAGAGATAAGAAGGTCACAACGAGTGTAGTTCCATCGGCAAGAAAATCATTGTCTCAGCGATCAAAATTTATGAAGGAAATATCTTGGTGAGATACACATCTCCGGAGTAAGATGAGGATTATCTGTCCAACTTGCTAAAGTCATAGCGATAGGTTGCTTCAATGGGAGTTGTAGTGATATAAATAAGACCGAAAGGGTAACTGTTGGGAAGACTTAAGGTGTCGGGGAAATTATGAGATGTCCTAGCGGGTGTTTAATGAGTGTTGGTGAAGGATCAAACAAAAGGATCGCCCGAGATTTGAAAATGTCTGGCTGACAAATTACATGATGTGATAGTGAGAGTTTCGAAAAAACCATCTACACTCGTGTTTTAGCTAAAACATTAATGGCACCACGGAGCATAAGTAATTTCAGGAATCAAGACGAATTCAATTGAAAACATCATTGCAGAATTGACAGTGGAAGAAGCAGAGGAATGAGCGAAGGACCAAGGTATTCTCTCAGTTCAAAATCTTGAGCAAAAAATAGTAAGTTCTTCATACCTTGAATTTGCAATTTTGAAGAATGAAAGCCACTAGTTTAGGAAAATCAAAGGGTAGAAAGCATGGGGAATGTGGTCAGTCTAAAGGGAAAAAGCAGAAAACTAAAATTCAGCTAGAGGGTACTGAGCGTAAGCCAAATCAAGATCTTATTGACCAACTACCTAGCTCTAGACCCAAAGCCAGACGCTCTGCACAACTTAGGGCAGAAGTGGATAAACTAGATGAAAAATGTAAGCTCATAGGAGATATTTGGACTCCAATAAGAGGTTATGAACTATTTAGCTTTCATTACTATTGGAGGAATCACTTTGAACCAGTATGTAACCTGTGGAAGCTTAATCTGGGGAAAGTTAGTTTGCCCTAATGTTTTTGTCAATGCTGAACTGGTGAAATTGTTGGCCACTCATTATAATTCGAGACTTAAAGCTATCTGTGACCCGTCTGGGAAACCATTGATACACATATCATAGGATGCAATAGGTGAAGTCTTTAAATTGGAAGTGGTATGCAATGAAAAGATTATATGTGAAGAGCTGGAAAAAGAATTCATAAGGATGGACACCATATACAAGGGTTGGAGATTTCCCTTGCAAAAAATTAGACATGGTGGTAAACCAATTCTGCTAGAAGATAGTGAAGGACCCCCATTCCACGTAGATCTTTTTGAGCCCTATATTAAATACAGTTATTTATCGGTGGGTCAAGTATTGGGAACAGAAGTCCCTGAGTATATGGAAATTGTGCCCATGGTGATTTCAGCAGATATTTAGTATCACAACTCTAGACCTTTTGATTATGCCTCATATATTTTCAAAGGGTTGGATTCTGGGTTGATGGCAATAAAAGGTGGAGCCTCTATATTACACCTCAGGAATTACTCACTGTTGATGCACATAGTGTTGTACTTCAGACAGGAACTAGGGTTGTGGCCTCAGGAGATGAGAATTTCACAGTTTGATAAGGAAGGCATGTCATTACCTATTCAATCATGGACTGCTGTTTGGGACAACAGGTTTTCTAACTCTAGTTTTGTATGCTTTGAAGAAAATTTTGTGAAACCATTGTACAAGTTTTATAATCATCCATGTGCTTATTCTTTGTCTGATGAGATAAAGAGGTTTCTCAGGCCCAAATATTTCAATGGACCAATTAGCCACAATTGGGGGGATTGGTATTGTTTGGAGAATGCTACCATGATTAGGGTTTATGGATTTGAAGATACCCCATTCATTTTGCCTAAAATGGTTCCCAACAGGATTGCATACTTGGAAATTGTTAGGCAAATGGATTTTTCTAGTGTTATGTGTAACATAGATTTCTTTAGAAAATTGCTGCATAGATTGAGATGATCAAATCTAAATCTAACAAATAATCTAAATCAAAACAACAAAGAACAAATAAGTAAACAATAAGCAATTAAACAAATAACTAAAAATATCTCACCAAATATGCGTCCACTTCCTCGAATTATCTCGATTGTCCTTCTCCATTTTGCTGTATCAGTATTCTTGCCCTCAGATTTCTGTGTTTGATGCAAGCATAACCTTGTCGAATGTCTAAGAAAAATATCGAAGATTAAGTTTCTTCTCAAAAGTGTATGATTTCGGGAGGAGGAATAATGATAATGACAGACCATTTTATAGATTTTGGGTTTTCAAACGATCGGCTTAGATTCAAAAGAGAGATCGACGGACGACATTGATGAATGTCATGCGATGTGAGTTATGTGTCAGATAGAACGTGAGTTAGAAAAGTCTGCAGGATAAAGATTAAATTAGAATGATAACTTAATCTTGTGTCAAGACTATTCGAAAATAGGAAGAACAAGAGTTCAAGATTAAATAAACAATTTAATCTTCAGTTAAGAGTCTTCGAAAATAGAAGAAATAGACTTTGGATGAAAAAGAAAAAGTTAGAACTCGAAGAATAAAGAGTTCAAATGCATACATGAATTAATTAATTAATTAAAGATATTTAATTAATAGACACATTCATGCACATGAGTTAGAACTAGTTAACTGACTAGTTGTGACAAAGAGTCCTCTCACAGAGATGATCAGATATCGAATCCTGAGATAACTGGTGGATTTAAAATAGATCTTGAGTCAGAAGGTGAGTGAATAAGTAGATAACTGAATGACAAAATAATGTGACATAAAGAATTAATAATGAACTAAATGTTAATTTAATTCAACATTCGAAAATGAAATGAATTTAATTAAATAAATAATGTAATTTATTTAATTGACTGTTGAAAAGGTAGAATTAAATAATTAAATAATAAATATTTAATTATAGTTGAAAAGGTTAAATTGGGTAATTAAATAATAAATATTTAATTATAGATAAAGGGGGTTTAATTAAATAATAAATATTTAATTTAGAAAGAAGAATTAATTAGTTAGCGACGTAATTAAATAAACATGACTTATTTAATTAATCAAAGTTGAATAAATGAATTAATGAATTAGTGAATTAATTAAAAGGGGTATTTAATTAATAGAGGAAATATGTATTAGAAAGGGTAATTAAATAATTAAAATTATTTAATCATGACCATGGATATTAGAAAATTATGTCAAAAGTGGTACTCGCTGGCCTAGACCAATTTTCGGTGTCTACAGTTTGCCCCTCTTTGATACAATGTTGTTTCGGCGTTGTGTCAAAGAAAATATGCCCCGATCGTGCCCCAACATGAAGCATGTTAAGGTATGCCCCCTCGGGAAAATTGACAAATTTCAAAAAAAATAGGAAATATTCCCGATAAGTCAAAATAATAGTCAAAAATGCTATGGAGTTAACGGAATTGAATTTGGAAGTGTTAGGGACATGTACGGGTCAGTAGAAGTCAAAAGTTTATGTGGACAATAGACAAGGTCAGAAGAAATGCCACCCAAACCTTAGGTATAAATAGAAATTAGGTTGAAAACCAATTCATTTGCACCCAGAAGAGTTGAAGAACTGAGATTTTTCTCTGAGTATTGGATGAAGATGGCTCCCATTCCATACGCTGCGCATCGAGGTTATCAGATTTAGACCTTCAGATGACCAACCGATGTAGGACCACTGGTATGTACCCGAAAATGAACTTTTGAAATTTATTTTTGCATGTAGTTTTAGGCCTCGAAAAAAATTTATTTGCACATGCAGTCTTTCGGGATCAACGCATATGCCATCGTACGCAACACATTTTCTTGTAGAACGACACATGCAAAAACTCGCATAGGCTAGGATAGGTCAAGTTAGGCATTAAACACATATGTTATAAAGTGCACCACATATGTATGCATGAATCACATCTGCATATAGATTGTACATATGTAGGTTGATGAAACGCATTTGCATAAGTGAAACGCATTTGCATTAGGTAGGCAGGTTAATCAAAATACACCACATTTGAATGTTTGCATCACATTTGCATTAGATGGCAAATGGAATGAAATTGTGCAATGCATATGAAATATGTGATGCAAATGCTTTGTGTTGCAACACATTTGTATGAATGCACCGCATTTGCTATAGTGAGCCGCATTTGACTGGAAAAGTTTTTGGAAAATTTTTCTAAGTAAAAACTTGAAAAACTTGACATCATGGTTGAAATGCAAGTTGTGTTAGATCCTATATATACTCGGGAGTCACATCCTGATACCTTTGATATGAGAGATTCCCTGGTTAGTGCGGAGACACGACTGCTTTGGAGACTTGGACTTCAACATGTGCTAACTATGCCCATGATTTAGGCAAACAAAGGGATGCTGACTGCATTGTACGAGCGATGGCATTCTGAGATGTCATCATTTCATCTGTTGACTGGGGAGGCGACAATCACATTGGAGGATGTCTACAAGATATTGAGACTTCCTATCAGAGGAGAGTGGGTGATGTATGATACCCAATGTGGATTTAATGAGCTTGCCATATTTTATCAGTATGATGATATTAGTAGGCTAGGGATTGAGCACTATGAGATCAGATGGATAGTTTTGGCAGATAGATATGAGAGGATCGACTGTATCCTATGCACGTTGATAGGGGGGATAGTACTTCCAGATCGACGGGGTCATGGTTTTCCTGTTGGGTGGGGAGAGATGTTAGTAGGGATGTTGGAGAGAGAGACTGTGCATGCCTGGGGTCCATGCTTATTGGGCATGTTATACTTCCACTTACATGACATAGTGTATAGAGACACATAGTCGATGATTTGTGGTACTACTCTTCTGATGGTTTGGACATGGGAGAGGATAGCTTTGTTTAAACCTCTAGTTACTATAGAGCGGGAGGCTAGATCTCCATATGTTTTTCGGTACACGGGAAACATTACTCAGAGCCATGTGGGGGATATAGGATTTTGGAGACATGCACTTGATACACTGGATCATTTCACTTGGAGACCATACATGGACTGTGAGCAATGGTTTGATGAGGATAGGAATTTACCATATTGCAGATAGACACAGTACCTGATTGGGAGGACTGTTTCGAGTGTGCATATCATTGAGAGACATCTACCAGAGTGAGTGTTGAGATAGTTCAGAGAGGTTCAAGATGAGCCTCGAGGTAGAGCAGAGTTTTCTCATTCATCCAAAGAGGTTCCATATTGGGGGCCTATGATTCTAGTTGCTACTACAGAAGCAGAGATTCAAGCACTATAGCTTGTATAGTGGGGTTGGAGAGATGGAGTAGCGGATGCAGGGACTATAGTTGCGTACGGTGCATGGTGGGCAGAGCATCGTCCGATTCCGTACATAGACCTAGACCAGTCAGCACCAGTTGAGAGATGAGGCACAGGGCTGAGAGGGCAGTGTAGAGGGAGAGATGGTGGCAGGTTTGGAGGCAGAGGTGGTGGTGATGATGGTAGAGGAGGTGGAGGTAGAGGCGGGAGACGAGGATGAAGAGGATGGAGAGAGGGCCGAGTAGGTGGACTTTCACCTATTCGAGAGGCAGAAGCAGAGGATGTACCGATGTTGGACATCGGAGGTGGAGTAGATGTATAGGTCGAGGATGAGCATGCTGCTGAGGAGGTAGTAGTAGAGGAGCAGGCAAAGGTAGATATTGGTGGAGAGGACCCTGTAGAGGATGAGGAGGCTAACATGGACATTGATTCGCTTGGTACTCTGGCAGGCTATGGGGAGGATGATATTGAGGAGGAGGCACCTATGGAGGAGCAGGAGAGAGAGCTCTGAGATCGGATTGTGGAGGGGAGATGGGAGGATAATTCCCCTAGAGACAGTGATAGGGAGGATTTGGAGGAGAGGTTGAGACTGATGACAACAGAGCTAGATGATTTGTGGATAGAGAGGGACAATGCACTCATGGAGAGAGATTAGGCCATAGCTCGACGACATGAGACATAGCAGCAATACACAAAGGTCAGACACCTATGCAGTGGCACTTCATTCATGGTATGGTTCACAAGCTAGTCAGATCAGTAGAGAGAGCTACTTATTATAGTGATCTATATGAGTTAGTGGTGCCAACAAAGAGATGAGCTCCTAGCTTTTCAGAGGCTCATAGCCACAGGTCATAGAGTAGGAGTCAGACTAGGACTCAGAGCATAGAGGGTGTGGTAGGACCACCAAGGACAGGTCCATATGACAGGCTTTCCACCTCACAAAGAGTGCCTTCGAGGCAGTTTAATCCACCTTCACCACGGGATAGTAGTGACAGTGGGACATGATGACACTTGTTATACATGTAGACATTGTATTATTATTAGAGAGCCTGCGAGCTCATTTTTATTTATAGACACACTTTGATATTGTACTGTGACACACTATTTTTGAGCTATATATATATATGATTTTTGGCGGCTTCTATATGATATGCAGTTCTATTTTATGATGATGCATTGCTTCTATATGTTTATGTTTCCTAGATGATGTATGTATATGTGCTATGAATGAATGTTTCTACATTATGATGAGTTTATGCAGTCTACGATGTTATGATGTATTTATTTATGATGTATACAGTGTACTATATGATGATGATTTATATATGATGATTTTATGTACATGCAATCTTTACATTATGTATCTAATGATGATGGAATGCCTAATATGTCATGATTTTTCTATATGCAATGAAGATATTAATGTTCCTACATTTATGAAATGCAATGTAACTATATGAAATGCTTATATAATGGATACATATGCACATGACCTAATGTTTTTGTTTGTGTCACAAGATGCTATCATTATGTTGGATGAGAGAAATTTTAATATGGATGATTATAGGATGTTAGTTAGAAACAATGAAGGTGGTTGATTTGAAAAAAAAAGAAAAAAAAGGAAATGATCTTCGATATTTTGCCACGTACGTTATGCTTGCAATTTTATCATTATTGGGCAGGACTGACACAAATGGATAGTACACACCATGATATGAGATAGACCATAGTGTACAAAGTCATCCATCTACGAAAAAAAGACAGTCGCAGACAAGGAGTGTCTTAACTCATACTAAGGACAAGATTTTCCCAGTCGTTTTGTCTTGACAAACCACATACAACAAAAAAATAAAAGACGGGTCATGAGATGTCATTGCTCTGCTAAATCCTTGATATGACATCCTTGAGAAAACTAGTAACATGAATCAAACACCAAAGTTAAAAGATAGTTGACAGACAAAAACCAAAGAAAAATAGTCCTGAGACATCCTTGCTTCTCTAAATCCTTCAAGGGACATCCTTGAGAAAGCTAATAACCATACTTATGCACAAATCGATAGAAAGATAAGACAAAATAAGATATAAAGTCATAAAGCCAAATAAAATTATTCGCCAAAACTTGATCTTGTGGGATTGTTTGATGTTTGACATAGCAGGATGTGAGAGATGACACATACCGCATAAGACGTTGAGTCTGGTTTCGACTTGGTGACTATCTGTGTAAGGCATGACAAAGTCTGGTTTCAGAAAGACACTTGCCATGTAAGACATTGGGGCCTGATGACGTTGATGTGACAAGCTACATGAGGTTATGAAAATTTGATGGTGTCTGTTGACAAGAAAGACATATCTTGCTTAAGACATAAGTTGATCATTCTAACAATGTGATTGATATTGACTTGATGACCATATGAGATGTTTGCCTTATTGATGCATGACTTGTTTTGATTCATTGACTGATTTGAGTGTGTGTGTGTATTGACAGTGTATGACTTGAGATGATATACCCTAAAGGACTGACCTAACTGACTGAAGATATGCATTTAAGTTGATGATATGCAACATGTGTGACAGTGAATGTGATAAACCCTATTGGAATGACCTAGTGCACTCTCAGGGGCTCATCAATTAATTAGCCTTGCCTACGTTGTACACAAAGAGACCTCGTAGTTTGACACGACCAATGACTTTGAATGTGCAAAGAGTCATGATTTTAATGTGTGTGATACATGACAAACTTAGACAGACAGACCTAATGCCTCGGGGGCACATTGGTTGATGGCCTTGCCTACGTCTAGTCACAGAGGCAATGTAGTTTGACTATGTCTATGATTGATTTAACATGACTGACTTGACTTTGTTTTTGGGATTTTCTGACATGTTTTGATTTTTTTGTCTTTTCGAGGTTTTCTAATGTTTTTGAATTTTTTCTAGGACATTTTCTGATGGTGTAATGCTATGTACAAGGCCCATATAGCACAGAACAAGGATTTTCCCCCAGTCGGGAATAGGACATGCAAGATGGAGTGGGGAATGTGATGGAATGGACTTGATGTCAATCGTTCGAAGCAATGGATAGGACAACCATTTATTATGAGAGATGATGAAAAGTCTGATTGGAATGATGGTAGACGAAAGAGCGAGTTTGACTACACATGGTGCCTATTTGCTAGGTTTCACCATGGTACTTATCCATAGCGCTAGCAAAGTGGTTTTCACTATAGGACGAATTTTTTCTCTTTACTATTTTATTGGTTTTCCAATTTTTTTGGTGTTACAAAGACGCCTGTTTTCCAAGTTTTCATCAAGGTAACCATTTTTTTGTTTTTTCATTTTTTTGTATTTTTTCGATTAAGATGAAGATTCTCAGAAGCTACGCATAGAACCTCTTTAGATGAAGGCTGTTGATTGGTGACAAAAGTGGTTCACCTTCAGGGGTAGAGAGTTGATACACACCTGATCCAAAAGCTTCTATGATTATATAGGGCCCTAACTAGATAGGCTCAAACTTACCTGGCTTTTCTCGTTCAGCTTGATTCTTAGGATTCTCCATTAAAACCAGGTCACCAATGTCAAAGTGCCTATTTAGAACTTTCCTATTATAGCTATGACAAAGATGATTATGATATGCTTGCAAATGGTCTAGTGATTTTTGTCTTCATTCATCCAGTAATTCAAGCTCTTGTAGTTTGGATACATGGTATTCTTCATCGTCAATGCGACCTTTCAAGGATACCTTCAGGATAGGAATTTCAACCTCAATAGGTAAGATAGCTTCAGACCCGAATACTAGGGAGTATGGAGTGGCGCCAGTGGGAGTACAAATGCTTGTGCGGTAAGCCCATAAGGCAGGATTAAGTTGTAGGTGCCAGTCATGGCCAGCGTCATTGACAATCTTCTTTAAGATTCTAATAATGGTTTTATTAGATGCCTCAGCTTGGCCATTACCTTGTGGGTAATACGAGGTGGAAAAATGATGTTTGATATGGAACTCTTCACATAAATGGCGTACTTCTTGGTTTTTGAATGGAAGACCATTGTCTGTGATAATGGATTGGGGTACACCATACCAACAAATGATATAGTTTAGGATAAACTTGGATATTTGCATGCCGGTGATGTAGGTCATGGGAATAGTTTCAATCCATTTGGTGAAGTATTTGGTGGTGGTTATAATGAATTTATGGCCATTAGATGATGGAGGGTGTATCTTACCTATGAGATCAAGTCCCCATTGGGTGAAAGGCCATGGTGCTGTAATCAGACGAAGCTCCTGTGTTGGTGCTCTTATCAAATCTCCATGTATCTAACACTATCTACATTTCTTTACAAAGATATATGAGTATTTTTCCATTGTAGGCCAATAATAACCTAATCTCATAATCTTATGGGATAAAGTAGGACCACTCGAATGGGATCCACATATACCCTTGTGCACCACTCGCAAAGTTGTTTGTTCTTCTTCAACATCGAGACATCTCATTAGGGCGTTATCTAAGGTACATCTATATAAGGTATCTCTGATGATGGTGTACTTAGCTGACTTATGGATAAAATTTCAGCATTGGTTATTTGATAGGTCTAATGGTAAGGTTTGGTCATTTAGATAGTCGAATACATCTTTGTACCAAGGGGAATCAGGACCAACAATTGTACACACCATCGTAGAATCGGGGACATCATAGGCGGGGACCAACAACTGTTCAACCAAAAACTCAAACTTAGGCACGTTACTCAGAATATCTAATAAGGAACCCACGATTGCCATAGCATCTGCTTCCCTATTTTGAATACGTGGTATTTGTTGAAAGGTAATTTCATCGAAGTACTACTTGAAGCAATCATCCATATGCTTATAGGGAGAAATTTTATCATCCTTAGTCTCATAATCATCATTTACTTGCCGGATTACTAGCAGAGAATCGCCAAAAACATGTAGACTCTTAATCTTCCACTGGGTTGCCATTCTTAGTCTTGCAACTAAGGCTTCATACTCTGCTATGTTGTTGGTGCAAGGGAAAGCAATCCTGAATGATTTAGGAATAATATTGCCTTGAGGTGTAACAAATAGGATACCTACTCCTGAACTACGATTTGTATGTGACCCGTCAAAGTATAATTTCCATTCGGTTCTAGTTTCAACTGTGAAGATAAATTCATCAGGAAAATCCACCACTAAAGGATGGTCTACCGTCATAGGTGCATCTACTAACTAATCTACAATCACTTGTCCTTTTATAGCCTTCCTCTCCACATATTAGATGTCATACTCGCTAATTATCATAACCCATTTAGCCAATCGACCTGTTAATGCTGCTTTACTTCGGAGATATTTGAGGAGATCAGTCTTTGCAACCAACATTGTTTGGCGATTTGGCATATAGTGCCGAAGTTTTTGAGTAGCAAAGACTATCGCAAGATAGGAATGTTCTATGTTACTATAATTTAATTCATATCCCACCAAGGTACGACTGATGTAGTAGACTGCTCTTTCATGACCTTGATCATCATTTTGTGCGAGAAGAGCTCCTAACACTGACTAAGTTGTTGAGATGTATAGTATCAAAGGTTTTCCATCTGTAGGTGGCATCAATACTGGCAGTGTGACTAGATAATCCTTGATCTACTGGAAAGCTTCCTAACATTTAGGTGTCCAGACAAATGGTACTCCTTTCTTGAGTAAATGCTGAAATGGGTGTATTTTGTCTACCAGTTGTACAATGAAATGCCTGATAGACTGCAATCTTCCCTGTAGTGTTCTTAGTTGACCAATGCTAACTAGAGGAGGCATTTATACAATAGCTTTTAACTTCTTTGGATCTACTTCGATTCCTCTTTTGGAAATGATATACCCTAGAAGTTTCCCTGATTTTACTCCAAAGACACATTTCTTCAGATTTAGTCTAACGTTGTAATTCTCTAGCCTCTGAAATATCTTGTCTAGAACCTTCAAATGATCTTCCCTTGTTTCTTATTTAGCTATAATTTCATCGACATAATATTCCATGAGAATATGTACAAATTCATGGAAAATAGTTGTCATTGTTCGTTGATAGGTAGCTCCTGCATTCTTAAGCCCAAAAGGCATAACATTCCAATAATATGTGCTCCGTGGACACATGAAAGCTATCTTGTGTTGGTCTTCAACTGTGATTTTGATTTGGTTATATCCAAAGAAACCATCCATGAGGGATAGCATCTCCTATCCTACTGTAAGATCTACTATCATATCTATGTTCGGCAAAGGGAAGTCATCCTTAGGACATGCCTTGTTGATGTCTCTAAAGTCTGTGCAAATGCGGATGCCCCCAGTTGGTTTAGTTACTGGTACAAGATTTGAAATCCAATCTGCATAGTCTATGGTTCTTATGAATCCAACATCCAAGAGTTTCTTAAGTTCTGCTTTGACCAGTAGGGCAATCTATGGATGCATTTTCCTTAACTTCTGTTTGATTGGCTTAATGCCTGGCTGTAATGGTAGATGGTGCAATATTAGGCCTCAATCCAACCCAGACATGTTAGCGTATAACCATGAAAATTTCATTTGTCTCTTTGTGAAGAAGTCCTTAAACTTAGGTTGTTCTGTCTCTGTCAATGATGCTGCAAAATATATCATCGAACGGTTTTCTTTTGTATTTATGTTGACTTCAATAGACTCTTCTATTAGCATCGGCGACTTTTCCTATACCACTGGGAGAATTTTTAAACCTCTATCCTTGGGTGCCTCAGAGAGGTTTTTTCCCTTGAATACGTCCTTTATTTTGATTGTTTCTTCGTCCAAAGGCACCTTTTGGTTTTCACCTAGGGACTTGTTATTTTTCTCATTTTTATCATTTTTATTTATACTCTCACTTTTGCGACTAGAGGTGTAAACAGACTCCCCAAAATATGCTTTATCATCCAAGTCTATGGTAAAACTAGCTTTAGGATCCCCTCTAGGTATGCCTTCTCGAAGTCCCATGAACTTAGCTAATGCTTCATCGTTCTTAAATACATCTAGGATGGGTGTACCTTGTTGATCCCAGTTGATAAGTTGAGGATATATGAGAGGCATGTCATCATCGGAATTATCAAAGGTGGCAGCTGATAAGGTGAATATTGAGTGGTTGACATGGTCACATAAGTTTTGGACTAACTCCTTCTTGTTCTTTTTCCTATGGGTAGGTAAACTCTGATATGGGACTATTGCAATGGCTAGGTCGTCAGAAGATGGTTCGTCAGGTGCCTAAGATGCATGATCAAGGGTTTCCCAATAATAGTGATTATGCCATTCTTCTTTGGTCAAGGACTTCTTATGATGAGGACTAGATGGCTTTGGTATGAGTTTTATCATTTGGTCCAATTCTCCAAATAGATTATCTATGTTCATGGTACTAGTAGAGAAAGGGAATCCCATTCACAATCGCTTGATTCAGGAGATTCATCGTAAACTAGGGGAAGTGGTTCATGAGATATCTTGATGTTTTCATAAGCACTCACTTCCTCTTGAAATAGTGATGAAGTACTAGTAAAACCAATTCTAACCAGTTGAAACCCTAGCCCTAGGTATTTCGATCATGGCGAGACAATGATCAGTTCCGTCCTTCCATTTTGATTTAGTCCTAACCCACTATGCCCGTCATAGCCTTCACTTTGCATTATCCTAAAACCTTTTCCATAATGATCATTAGCTATTTGACTAGATGGTAAGGGGTTCTCATTGTCTTCCTGGTACAATGAGGAGGTAATATCACCTTGATCCATGATTTCTTCACTTAACTCTCCCCATTTGGTCAATGTCATTGTAGGGGGAACATGAAATGTGACTACAAATTGTCTTCTATCCGGCATGGGTAGACCAAATGCCTTAGGTGGAACCAACTGATTGACATAGTAGGATGCCTTCATATAATATTCTCCACAACCCTTGTCTTGGATCTCGACCTTAGGAATGGATGATGGTGGTTTTAATGAAATGGACTTGATGAGTTGTGATGGGTCAACGTATAGGGATAAAGTGGATGATGAAGCTTCTTGATTAACGGGAACCTATCATTGTGGAATTTCCCTTAGGCTTGTAAAGTATTGAAAAGGATCTAGATCACCATCAATCATGATCTTGGTGCCATTATACAGGAATTTAAGACATTGGTGATATGTGGAAGGTAGGGCTTTCATTGCGTGTATCCAAGGTCTACCTAACAATAGGTTATACGGAAGGGTGAGATCCAAGACTTGGAAGCTGGTGTTCATAATTGTTGGACCAATTCTGATAGGGAGTGTGATAACTCCTTTGGATGATCTTTCCTCATCATCGTAAGCCTTGATGACTATAATCTTAGAGGTGTCTATGCATTCTTCTAAGAATCCTAATGCCTTAACCAATTTTAGGGTACATAGGTTCAAACCTGCTTCTCCGTCTATCAAGACTCGTCTGACTTTGGTTTGATGGACTAGGACTTCAAGATGTAATGGGTCATTATGATCAGTCTTTTCAGTTGAGTAGTCTTGTTGAGAAAAGGTGGCATGATGTGAATTGGTTAAATATCCCACCATTTCTTCAAAACGATTGACATCTAAGTCTGTAGGAACAGTCGTGCTCTGTAAATCTTTGTCAAGAATGGCTTGATGCTTAGGTGATAAAGTTAACAGTTCCAAAATGGATATTTGTGCGAGGGTTTTGCTTAGTTGATCAATGAGATTGTATCTAGACTTGGAAGACTCTGTGGGTGGCTCAGAAGAAGGACCTGGATGAGTTATCTTAGTTATGCATGTGTTTATAGCATATTTAGGATGCTTCTTAATAGTGATGGTATGGACGTTTTCATTTGCATCTCGAAGGTGATTTATGATCTTTCTTTTACCATAGTCATACTTCGTATTGGCATAATTGGTTGATGGAGTATTCTTGGTTCCCAAACTAGAGGCCTTTCCTTTCATGTGGTCATGTAATGGGTCTGTGAAGACCTTATTATCATTGTTCTTGGTATTTTTCTGCCCATTGACCTCTATGGTTCCATTTTCAACAAAGTCTTGTATAATATTCTTCAGTTGTCGACATTGTTGGAAGTTGTGTCCTTTTGTTTGATGATAGTCACAATAGGCATTATCATCCCACCATGAAGGTTTAAACTATCTAGGATCATACTCTCTTGGTTCCAAAGGTTTAATGAGATCATGTTTAATCAGCTCTTTGAAAATTGTCTCGATTGGTTGCCCCAAAGGGGTAAATTCACGTGTAGGAAATCTCCTTTGTGGTCGTCGTTGTTGTGAATTTTGGACAAAATTTTCTGTTTGATCTGGACTAATCGTCATGTCTTGATAGGGGTTGTAACCTCTAAGTGTGATAACCGGTCCTATATGTATGGTCTTAGAATCGACAATGCCATGATTTGTAACATTTTTGTTTCTATACCGGAATTTGTTTCTATCATTTGGAACGTTTTGATGTTGAACAACTGGGTTTCTACCTGGTACTTTAATTTCTCCTTTGTCGGTAAGGCCTTTTTCAAGGATGATGCCCTTTTATACCAAGTCTAGGAATGATGTACAACAATGTACCCTTAAATCACCTCTCAGTTTTGGATTGATATTTTCAAGGAATATCGTGACCTTTTGTTTTTCTGGTATTTCAACTGGACATCTGCTAGCTAGACTTCTCCATCTCTGGAAGAAAGTGGTGAAAGTTTCATCGTCTTCTTGTGTTGTGTGGCACAAGGTAGCTATTGTTACTTCATTGTCTATGTTAAAGGCAAAGTGTTTGACAAAATTCTCAGCTAATTCACCCTAGGATCGCATGCCATATGGTAATTTAGAGAACCATTCAAGTGGTATCCCAACAAGGGTTCACGGAAATAGTCTCATCAAGTATGCGGGGTCATATGATATGTCCATGCATGTCATTGAGAATTCTCTAATGTGTTCCAAAGGGTTATTCCTCCCATTATACTTAGGTAAATTTGGTATAATTTATCCATGGGGGAAAGGTGTCATGTATAGCGCTTTGTCGAAAGGACATGGACATAGATCTTGCACTGAGATAGTTCCTTTGCCTGACATAGACATGTTATCCATCTGTTGTTGAAGCATTTGCTTTTGGTTTTGGAGAACATCTACTTGTGTCAAGGACATGTTATTTGTGTTATTTGGATCAATGTAGGTGTTCTGAAATGCCATGTTCTATGACGGGTTGTGATTTGGCAAGGGAATATATCTTGTTAGAATGTTCTAATTCAGATTGGGGATATTTCCTGTCTAAATGTTCTGATTTGGTATAGGAATCTTTCCTGTCTGAATGTTCTGATTCTATATAGGAATATTCATGCCAACTTTGGATCTCTTACCAATAGTGTTGGTGCCAAAGGGGTTTGATGAAGTTGCTCCCGCAGTAAATTCTAAACCTTGTGTTACGTTGAAAGGGATTGTGCTTACAATTGATGATGTTTGAGTAGGTATGCTAGTTGATATCGCTGCGGTAATTTGGGGAATAGAAACACTTGACATCACAGTTTGCGTTGGTTGAGTAGATGGTGTTTTCAAAGTATGAATATCAAATCCTGGTGGTAGTGTGGCACCTTCTACTAGAAACTTTGCTAGATATCATTGGGGATCATTTTCCATACACTCATCCATAAAGGACGCAAACTCAGGATCTTGTATAGCGGCGTCTATGTCTTCAACATAAATTTGTCCATGTGTGTCTCTAGTGACGTGTTTTTTAAGCAAAGGTTTGTGTGGTCTCTCTTTCCTTGATGATGAATTTTTGAAAGGATTGAAAAATTTGTTAGGGTCCGATATTGCTTTCTATTTCTTTTTAGACCTTGTTTCAACCATGAAAATTTGCTCAAAATGGGGTAATGCAGACTACGTCTAAAAAGTGATATGTCCTATTTCTATGTTTTTTGGATTTTCTGAATATAAAGGATGTTGCTAAAGATTTCTAAAATTCTAAGATGACGTATGCTAGGATGAAAAATATGCTAAATATCGAGTAGACTATGATCGTAAGTGATTCTAAGATGGGTATAACCTACCACCTATGGGATAAATGCATGCAATGATTTGAGTTGACCAAGGAGCCTGATTGTAGGACAAAGATAGTTGACAAGGTGAATTTCCCAAACTAGACTGTTGAGCTGGAAAGATTTAGTAATAGGACCAAAGTGACTAGGTTCAATGATGAAGACAATCGGAACATGAATGCATCCAATGACACAAAAATTTATTCTATTCTACTATCTGCAATTTCTTAGGAAGTGTCTAAATGTATGCAACTTAGGATGAGTATGACTAGGACGTATATGACACCTAATAATACAAGGTTTTGAGCAAATTTTTTCCAATTTGTGTCCAAGGTTGATCTTTAAGAAACAAAAAACAAAAATGACAATTTCCTCAGACTCGGTTGTATAGTTTTCTCAGTTTTCTGTTAACAGTCAAATGCGGTTCACCTAAATAGATGCGGTTCTATTTTTAACAGATGCAGTTTATGTTGCAGATGCATTGATTTCACTAAAAATAGGTTTTTTCGATAGCGATAGGCAATTTTAACTTTGGATAGATGCGGTTTTCAGTTTGACAGTTGCGATTTAGGATAACAATTGCGACTCGAAATATGGATTTCATGAACCTAAACTTGTTGAAAGATAGTTGTGGTTTTCTATTGACCAGATGTGGCTTATACTGACACATGCGACTCAGAATTGACAGTTGCGGCTCAGAATATCTAAACTGTGTAAAATTTGGACTTTGGCTGATAGACACATGCAGTGATTTACCTAACAGTTGTGACTTGGAAATACAAATGCGACCCTAAAAATGACAGTTGCGATTCTGTGTTAACAATTGCGGTTTTTTGGAAATGATATTTCAACTGACTCCGTTTAATGATCAAGGTTTTTGACGAATACAGCAAAAAAAAGCACAACAGACAATGTGTTTTCAGTTTTGAAGTGATAGATCTATTAAAACCAAAGAACATTTACAACCTAGGCTGTGTTGGACAATACTTGCTGAGTTCTTACTTGGATAAATCTAGCTACACATATTCACGATGGATGACTAGTAGCTTGACCCCACTGACTCCCCTCCATGACACTCACTTATACGGGGCAACCAAGCTACTGTACCCATGAAACTCCCATGGCATACATTTCATCTCTACACGTGAACCGTAAGTATGTAAGACAACTTCATAGGTCCAAACCTGCTGCACCAGCAAATAGAAAGGTTTTTGGAAAAACTACAACAAGTGGATTTTTAATTCGGGCACTCGTTTAAAAGAGCCATGTTAGAGGCAATATCATCCCAGTTATGTAGAGGTTACGCTTTGCAGGTTTTAATGCACCACAAGGGTAGTTGGGGTGTCAAGTGCTGGTCCTCTGGGATACTCATAATACTGAGCTTTCCTCGAGTATTAAAATTTGTATACCAGTTGGGCGTCATTGGTGATAAGCGCGTTACCGGTTTTGAGTCGTCTTGGGGTGAGTACTTTTTCCCACCAAGATAGGCCCAAATTCTAGAGTTAGTAATCATTTCTCTTACACCCAGGATCACATAAATGCACAAGGGGAGAGGATACTTTGATATACTGAATCAGGGTTCTATCTAAACAACATGCACGAAAGACACACGTTCTTTTTAAACCCAAACAAAATTTTCTAAACTACCAAACATAAAGCTTTCCAACTAAAATTAACAAAGTCATTAGGCCCTGCATGCAAACTGATTAGTAGTTTCCTTTTGTGTCTTCGGCTTTTGTCCTGCAGAAAAAGATGTTTGTTTGGTTTGTTAATGGTCTTCTATGCTTCGTCCTACAAAAACTAAGTTAACTCCTCTAAACACAGTTGCAAACAAACATTATTGAAAAATGAAATAACACAAAAATGAAAAATGAAAACGTGAATGTACGGAAGGTAAAAAAACTAAAAAAAAACTTTTACCAGGTAGATGCGACTTTTCAAGCCATGGATGTGTCACGATGTTGACAGGCAGATGCGGCTCGATGTTGACAGTCGGATGCGGTTCGGAAGGTCGTGGTTGATGTTGACAGTCGGATGTGGTTCAGAATGTCGCGGATGCGGTGCATGATGGAAGATGCATTGCGGAATGTCTTTGATGCAACTTGCGAATACAAATGTGTCTTTTTGTTGAACAGATGCGGTGCACTGTACGATAATCTACAAAATAAAAATGGAAAAACGAAAACAAAATGCGTGAATTTGAAGCTCGGATTCACGTCAGGTTCACCAAATGTAACATAGATTTCTTTGGAAAATTTCTGCACAGATTGAGATGATCAAATCTAAATCTATCAAATAATCTAAATCAAAACAACAAAGAACGAATAAGTAAACAATAAGCAATTAAATAACTGAAAATATCGCACCGAATATGCATCCACTTCCTCGAATTATCTCGATTGTCCTTCTCCATTTTGTTGTATCAGTATTCTTGCTCTCAGATTTCTGTGTTTGATGCAAGCATAACCTTGTCGAATGTCTAAGCAAAATATCAAAGATTAAGTTTCTTCTCAAAAGTGTATGATTTCGGGAGGAGGAATAATGATAATGACATGCCATTTTATAGATTTTGGGTTTTCGAACGATTGGCTTAGATTCAAAAGAGAGATCAACGGACGAGATTGATGAATGTCATATGATGTGAGTTATGTGTTAGATAGAATGTGAGTTAGAAAAGTTTGCAGGATAAAGATTAAATTAGAATGATAACTTAATCTTGTGTCAAGACTATTCAAAAATAGGAAGAACAAGAGTTCAAGATTAAATAAACAATTTAATCTTCAGTTAAGAGTCTTCGAAAATAGAAGAAATAGACTTTGGATGAAAAAGAAAAAGTTAGAACTCGAAGAATAAAGAGTTTGAATGCATACATGAATTAATTAATTAATTAAAGATATTTAATTAATAAATGCATTCATGCACATGAGTTAGAACTAGTTAACTGACTAGTTGTGACAGAGAGTCCTCTCACAGAGACGATCAGATATCGAATCTGGAGATAACTGGCAGATTTAAAATAGATCTTGAGTCAGAAGGTGAGTGAATAAGTAGATAACTGAATGACAGAAGAATGTGACATAAAGAATTAATAATGAACTAAATGTTAATTTAATTCAACATTCGAAAATGAAATGAATTTAATTAAATAAATAATGTAATTTATTTAATTGACTGTTGAAAAGGTAGAATTGAATAATTAAATAATAAATATTTAATTATAGTTGAAAAGGTTAAATTGGGTAATTAAATAATAAATATTTAATTATAGATAAAGGGGGTTTAATTAAATAATAAATATTTAATTTAGAAAGAAGAATTAATTAGTTAGCGACATAATTAAATAAACATGACTTATTTAATTAATCAAAGTTGAATAAATGAATTAGTGAATTAATTAAAAGGGGTATTTAATTAATAGAGGAAATGTGTATTAGAAAGGGTAATTAAATAATTAGCATTATTTAATCATAACCATGGACATTAGAAAATTATGTCGAAAGTGGTACTCGCAGGCATAGACCAATTTTCGATGTCTACATTATGAATTTAAGTTCTTTTGGAAAACAAATTTTTATGCCCAGTACACTATGCTTCGGTGATTTTACTGTATTAGAAAAGGAAGGGTATAATTTGATTTTGGATAAGTTACTGCAATATAACATGAAAAGAGGACCACTATGAAAGAATTTTGATCCAGAAGGGTATATCAATTCTGCTAAACAAAGGATAAACTTTGGAGGGTATCACCATGTGCCCTACCAATTTGATGATATGATTAGGAACTTGGAGGCAGAGGAAGCAAAAATGGTGGTTGAACAACATAATCAAGAGTTGCAAGATATAGAGCTGTTGTCTTCCAGAAAAGAGACATCTGAGGCTAATGTACCACAACATCTACCTAACAAGATGTCAAGGTTGAGAACTCAGGATTACGCCTGTCCTCCCACGGATTTGAATATTGAAGAAAGTGTAGATACAAATGCAAGGCATGTAGAATATAAGTCCTTTGTAGCAGATGATGAATTTATAAACTCTCCACAATTTAAGACATTCCTATGTAGACAAAAGGGAAAAGAGATAAGAGAACTGGTTGACAATGTCACACCAGGTAATGAAGAACAATTGTTGAGTAATTTTAAAACTGATGTGGAAAGAGAGATGGTAGGTATGCTAGAAAGTGTTGGTGTCATGATTTTTCCAGGATTAGATCTCAATTCTGCACTAGTCTTTGAAAGTTTCCTGAAAAACAGTAATGCTACACACAAGCTTAGCCCGAAAAAGGTGACAAAGGTCTATGCAGGATCAAAGTACAATCCAGATGAAGAATCATTAATGATTTGGGCCTTGTATCCACCTCACAAGAAATCAGTTTCCATTGGTACTGAGGAGGCATTCGGGCATGTTATGACCGTAAAATTTGGGGAGGCTGATTCTGTGGCGACAACAGAGATTGGGATCAACGTAACAAAACTAAACAAAGCTCAAATACAGGTGTTGATCAAGGAAAAGGAAATGTACAAAACTAACCATGAAAGAATGCTGAGAGAAAATGAGCGCCTGAAAGATTTATTAGGAGTTACAATAGGGTCAACCAAGCTGCTCACCCATGGTGAAAGTTCACAAACAAAAGATCATTAGGAAGGGTCGAGTGCATATTCTCAAGGAAAGTATGACACACTTGTTGTAGTGATTAAGAAGAGACAAGCCAGTCTAACAACCTAGTTAAATATGTAATGCCTCGCCAAGTAACCCTAAAGGAAGTTGTAATTAACGACTTAAGTGAACCAATTTTTTTTTATTTATAAAGTTTAATAACATACACATTCACTTACTAATTAACAACAACCTCTAAGGCTACAAGGTTAGGATTACTTAAACCCACACATACATATTACATATAACCATAGCATTATAACCTTTATGAAATAAACATCATACATCATGAGAATACCACATAACATAATAAGATGAACATCCAAGATACAATCTCATAAACATTAATTTAATCCAATAGTTACATCACTCATTCCCAGAATAAGACAATAGTACAAAAATATAACAATTACATAATCTCACCTCATAAACATAAGAGGGATAAAATAACTTATACAATCTGAAATATTACAATGCAAGAAAATACAATAAGAACCGCGAGCTGTCCATTTGGATGTCTCGCCACCAAGAACTGAAGATCAAGGGGGACCCAACGGTTTTGGTGCATGTTCCACCCAACCATGTGGAACCCGAAGGCCCACCCCCCATGCTAGGAGATAGTAACCACATAACATGGACAAAGATCTACAATCACTAACCAAAGGCAGACTCATACTAACATAATCAAACAAATGAACTAAACAAGTACAACTCAGGTACAACACTAATATCACTGACATAGGTCACTTTGCTTCCAGACATAAAATCAACCAAGTATGTTCAGAGGATAATACACGTATGCAAATACCAATCACCAAGGGAATCTCAAGTGCACACAAATTAGAAGACATAACCACTCCAACTCTAGGAGGATACAAATAATAGAACACACTCCAAACATTTTGGAGGCAACAACACATAGTCCACTCCTTTCACAGGAGGTACAAAACATTCCTGTTCATGAAAATCGGGTAAAACTGAAAAGACGTCATGCACTACCCAAGGGAAAACAACTGGATGGCATAAAGATTCAACAACCCTTATCCTCTAAGTTCTTCTGGAAGACTTATAATTTAGGACTAACACTAGATCCCAAAACCCACAATGCAACTTGACTTCATAGCAACAAAAACATTCAAGTCATAAATCAAATCTAATATTTGGATTTCCTAAATCCATATCCATTCAATAGGTAACACTAACAAGGTCAAAGACACACTTACAGGGTTAACTCAAATAATCATATACCCATATTTCTATTTCCATTATAAGAAATCTTAAACAATTTGAACTTACACCCCCTTACGAAATACAGAGAACTAGAACATTTAAGGCAATCACAAGAGCATTACTATTTTTGGATATGCTAAATCAATATCTCCTTCATATTTCATCCACAATAAATTATTTGTTCTACTTGAAATATAATTAATTAAAATAGCCATTTGCCTCATCAATATAAACAACTTCTTAATTTACCTTTAAATCGACACAAATCCATGCAAGTAAACTCTTTCCATTTCCTAACCAAATCTTACATCTCATTCAATTTTCTATTTAAAACATTCAATCCCTTTAATATCATAAAATATTGTTTCTTTATCCATTTTCCCATATACACTAATCAAACCATTTTTAAATCTCTATTCAATAATATATTGCATGCATCTTATTAAAATAAAATACGATAATAAATTTACCCTTAATATATATATATATGCTCCATATTATATAGACACCAAATATATATATTAATAAATTTAATTATATATATTCTTTAATATTTCAATCACAACGATTAAAATTGCTCTATGGAAATAAATGAAACAAAACAAATATTTGTCTTTTCTAATATATTCATTACCTAGATTTTACTTCTAATACCACATAAACTATTGCTATTACTATATTCAATTTCTATCAAAATCTATATATTTTCAATTCTCTATTCAAAACCTCAACATCTTAGTGTATAAAGTATATTTTGGCTTAACTATTTAACCATGCATTCATATTGTTTCCAATTAAATCTCATTAATTAAACAAGCGTTCAAATATAAATATTTCTATAATTATTCAATATATATTTAAATATATATTTTTTCCTTAACAATTTATCCATGTATACACAACTTATCTTTTAAAAATTCCATGCAAAACTAAGTTACATGCATCTAAATAAAACCAAATAATTATTGAAAATACTCCTAATTGGAAACACTCATGTAATATATACATCTCACTATATTCTACAATTATGTTTAATAAAAATTTCATTCTCATAATCCAATATGTTCAATTCTTCAAATAAATATTCCCTCTTATATTCTTTATTACATGCAAATCATTATTTAATAATTTATATTAAATTTACAATTTTATCTATAAGGTCAATTGAGCATGTAAACCATAACAAAATTACATATATATAAATAATCTATTTATCCAATTTAATTATATTAAAAACCACATCAAATATTACATATATTCTCAAATAGAAATTACTCATGTAATATATTCATTAAATAAATAAGCATATATTTATTATATATATATTACATTCTTTATAGCATTCAATATCTTTTACATGTTATCCTTTCGATATTTTCAAAATGATAAAATTTATATTATTAATATTCCATAAAATATATATAAAAATATACATATATACATTATATATATATTACATCTTGTATATATAAATGTATATATATATGTATTTAAAAATATATTTAATATTAATTATATTTAATATAAAATCCAAATTTCATTTGGAGGCGACGGGTTCGAAGTTCGTAGCTGGTTTAAAGATAAAAAATTTAATAATAAAATTTTTAAAAAAATCTAAAGAGATTGGGGAGGGGTCGGCCATAGCCAAACCCCCGCCCCACCTTACATGTCGTGGCCTCCCAAAGGGGGTGGCGCTGCCCTCCCTCCACTTAGTGGAGGGCGATGTCCTTGAGACAACCGCACCCTCCTTAGTGTGGGGAAAGTGGCGGTGGGGTTGCAAATCCCCCACCAAAATACAAGCTACAACAAATGAAAAATTCGCTCCATCATTTTTATTTTTTTTTATATTTTTATTTTTAATACGAATTTACAATTTTATTTCCTCAGAAATTCGTCGGCCGTACAGCGGTGAATATAAATCAAAGAACAGTATATTTTACTGTAAATAAAAATTGTATATATATATTATATATATATATATAAACATATATATATGTATATATAATATATATATTATATATATATAAACATATATATATGTATATATAATATATATATATTAAAAAAAAGAGTTTATCATGATGAATAAATTGAAGAAATTTTGTGAGATAATCACCTACAGGCAAAATTGCAAAGTTTTTCCAGAAAAAAAGCCAAATTCCATAAGACTCACAAATTAACTATTTTAAACCATTTTCTCAAATTCTTGAACAATAAAGTTAAAATATCACAATTAAAACTCAAAGTTCCTAAAACCCTAAGGTTTCTCCCAGTTAATTTCCACAGGGATTTTTCAAAGTAAATTTGATTTCCTACAGAGGTTACTATTTCTAAAAACATTCTCGATGTATTGTTCAATCTCTATGTTTGATTCCAATAACAAAACAATTGATTTCCTTAAATAATTTAAATTCAACTGAAGTTTTCACAATTTTCACTAAAGAATTTTCACCAAAACAAAAGCTATAAATTTATCTAATTCTTTTCTTCTAATAACAGATTTATTTTCTAAAACAGATTTATTTTCTAAAACATATTTAATAAACAAATATTTAATCACTATTATTTTAAAAGTAACCAAGAACAATAAAACACAAAGAGGAAAACCTGGATCAAGAAGCTACAGGAAAAGATTAATTTCTGATGCAAGCCTCCTCCAAAGATTTCCTGAATTTTCTTCAATCCTCCAACGAATCCAATCCAAAACCCAACAAATGCAAACAATCTTTCCTCCAATCAATTCTACAATCAAACTTTCTTCAAACCCTTCTTTGTGCAAATTTTTCAAAATTTCTTCTCTGCTGTAAAAATGAATTTTCCCCCAAAACTTTTTTTCTCCCCTTAAATTAAAACATGTATTCTTTATAAATCAAAAATACTTAATATAACCCTAATTCACATTACATGCAAATTAGATATTTCAATTTTTACAACCCTAATTCACCTTGCATGCAAATTAGATATTAATTTCAGTTTCAATTCCAATTCCAATTTTCGAAAACCCACATTAAATTTAAAATGCAATTTCAAATAATAAATTAATTTCCAAAGTTGAAACTCATTTCCCAAGTAAACATTTAATTACAATTTCTAATTTAATTCCCACAAGCTGAAATTAATTTCCAAAATTAATTTTAATTATTTTATTTCCTTTCATTTTCTTGCATCACATTTAATTAATTAATTTAATTATTTAATAACTAAATTCAACCCCCTTGGATTAAATTTAATTAATTAAATAAATTAAACATAATTAATTAATTTAAATATAAATTTTTATCCACATTGCATAATTTAAATTAAATAACCATCAACATGATTTAAATGCAATTATTCTAAATATCTATTTCCAAATCAAGAATCCTTCAGAATTAAATAGCATTAAAGCAAGGCAATGAACGAATCGACACATACCACTGATGACACACTATGGCTAGGGTGTAGACTTGACATAAGTTACCTAGCTACTATCTCCCGTTCAATTTAACCATTGGATCGACACACTCGAACCTGTGAAACCAGGTGGAGTCAATGTCATGTACCTGCAATCCTGCAACCAAGTAAACATCATACAATATATCCAGCATATAATACACACCATGAAGAAGGAATTACGGATTCGTAGAGCACTCGCAAGCGAGTGATGCGAACCCGTCTTCTTCACCAATACACTCATTGAAACTGACACTTCCATCATAATCCAATAATCTCATAATAACATCTCATGTTAACTTTACAACATCATTAATCCATTAAAGTATGAGAAACACTAATTAGGTCAACACATCACACAATAATAGTTGTCACTCAATAGTAGCGATCAAAACATCATAACAAAATGTATCAAGTATCAAAGTAACTGCAACCACACATAGCATAAAGCAAACTGAACAAGAAGCAAAACGGAGGGGTATTACAAAATAAGCTTTGGGGAATACACTCACAAAAATTTTATGCATTACGAGAACATGAAAGAATGGATGGTAGGATCCTAGAGAAACTCCAAGAAATGAACCAAAGGGATGCTCCTAATAAAGCTGCAATTGAGGCTGCAAATCATCTTATGAATAAGCATAACAACTTCTTTGAAGAATTGCGAGGGGATGAGCAGGGATTAATTGATGCCACCAAAAAGGGATTGACTGCATTCTTTGATGATAGAGGGACATTAAAAGAAATGAATAGGTGGAAATATGAAAGTGAGTCAGTACTGCAGGAGATTCTGAAGATGGCTACCGAGAAAGATATAACATTAGATGAAGCATGCAAATGGAATGAGAAGATGGTGAAAATGGAGATCACGATCCGAAATGCATTGGGAGATGTAGATATGCATGGGCACCGAGCTTACTTGGATCGCTTATTGAAATTTCACTTATGGCTTAAGAGAGCCTAATTACTTTTTAATTTTATTGTTGTTTCAAGCACAAAACATTTCTGAAAGGACGTGTCCTTTCATATGGTTGATGTATAAATATCCATTTTTGGTAGAAATGAATAAGAGGGTAGTAGTAGAATAGAAGACAGATAGCAAGAAACATAATATTTCAGAATGTTTATATCCAAAAGGACCATGTTGCATGTATAATATTTTGAAGGAGATGATGAAAGATTTATGATTCAATGGTTCCATTCTAGTATCAATTGTTTGTTGAATTTTTGCAATTGTTTGATTGTCTCCAACCTAATGTTTCTTGATTATTTAAGTTGAAATATCAAGTATATGTTCAATTTATTAGTGCACATTTGTTGTATCTGTGTGATATGATTAATTGGGTTCTTTAAAGAAGAATTAAATTCCTTTCAATCAATTACAATAATATGGGAATATTAGGGAGATCAGGAAGGGGAGAAAACTAAACTCCTTCAAAATAGGGGTAGTTGTGGGTTTGTTGGTTTTCTTTGTATACTATATACTAGTTTCTCTAGGATAAATAAGTCACTGTAGAAATCAAAGATGTTTGATTATATACCTAATATTGTTTTGTGTTTTTGAAATGGAAGAGATCTACAACTCTATATAAATTGCTATATGCTAATGGTCAAATTATTAGACTATTTAGATCATTTTAATTGACTACTACATAGTAGTTTATGTGTTGAAAGAATTGTTTCCATTCTTTGTAGTTTTTACATTGGAATACAAATCATATTTAATTTCACACCAATATACTTCTTTCATAAAGATATTTGTTTGATTTTTCCTTGCTATTTTCATCTTAAAATTTAAAGAAATGTATTCTATAATATAGAATTATTTTCAAATTGGGACAAAAAAGATTCTCAGAGATATATTTAATCATAAATTTTACAATCATAAATATCATTTAATTTGTATGTTGTAACTTCAATACTTTTAGTTAGAATAAAAAAAACTTAAAGTTATATATACATATAGTTAAATTGGAAAAGTTGTTTGTCCATTTTATTTTTTACATCTGTTAACTGAAAATATTCTAATATTACACATACAATTTATTAGGATTATATCTGTTCACTGTAAGATTGCCATTGTGAATATATTTTTGTAAACAAAATCACATCACTTAAGTTTGCTCAGTTCGCAAAGGTAGACCCACCTAGGTTTGACAACACCTGAAGAGAAGAAGGTTCAAATCATTTGGCCTTGTTTGTTACCCTAAAATGTATCAAGAGATTGGAAACCTCTTGAGGTATTCTTACCTACATTTTTGAGAGCTAACAACTTCCAAACCTCCAAATCCACAAAAAGATTCCACTTGTACGACCAAATTCTTGCCAAACCCAAAAACCCTTGTTTTAGACCAAAATCATGAGGGTTTATTGAATCTCCTACTTCCACAACCTCCTAGACCTCAAGGCCAACTCAAAAACAACCCATTAGGTCTGTACATGGGTAAAAATTTATAAAATCAGATCACCCATACATATTTTTTTGAAACTTAAGCTTGAACCTGTCATTTCACATGCTTTTCTTCACAAAACTCTTAAGGACAACAACTATACCTTCTTTATTTCTCATCCTACTCCCTATTCATGCATCCTACAATTACAACAGTATCCATGGGGCCTCTTACACAAGCTACAGTAATCACAAAATGTGTAAGAGCCCCTTTATATCATGTTTGGACTACAAAACCCTCAAAAACAGGGTAACCGGGCTATATGCAAAGAAATTAAGCTTTCTAACTCAAATCAACACCTTAAGCCCTCAAATTAGATTCAAATCAAAGCTAAAACATATCTTCACGAAATTAATTATGTAATGGCATAAAAATTAAAAACATCATGAATTAATTATGTAACCACATAAGTAAAATATAATTCTATCAAGAAATTAATATCAAATAGATAATACAATCGCATAACTCATACATTTCAATGTCATTCATCTTCTTCTTCATCCAAATCTTTGTCTATATCATCCGATCCAGATTCAAAATTGTAAGGATTGGTCATATCATCATCATCGCCATTCATATCAGTTTCGATAATGTCACCATCCACATGGATATCATCTTCATGAACATTAACTCCTACATCATAATGATCTAGTTCCTCCTCCTCGAAATCTTCATCAAGCACATCATCAACTAACTGTTGATCCTGATCATCATCTACATCATCTACATCATCTTCTATTTCTTTGGTATCTTCTTCTTCCACCACATTATACTTTACCGACCTTCCTCTTGGATCATGTCTAACAACATATGACCAACCCGATTTACCTGGAACCTTTGAGTAAAATACCTACTCACATTTGCTTGGAAGAATATAGGGCTCATTTCTAGCTCGCTCAAAATACCTTGTATTAACCATGGTAAATCCATTATCATGTTCAATAACAGCTCTCTTGGGATAATTTTCATTCAATCGTAGCCTGTACCATAGGACGATGAACAAAACTAATTTGAAGGACTTAAAGTCATTGCCAAGCATATCATCCAAAATCCCATAGTATTGATTTTCTGAGACTTTTGGATGTATGTCGCTTCTAGATGAAACATTAGTCACCTGAAAGACTACAGTTATCCCAGAATCACAAGTTTTCTTCGTGTCATCCAACTTTTTGATTTGAAATTTACAACCAGTGCACCACATAACCTTGTGTTTCACCTGCAATATGTCAAACATGTAAAAATTATTGCAATATCATCAATTGATAAACATATTTATTCTTGGCCGAATGTATGCAAAGAAAAAAATCTCGACATATATACATCAATATAATTGAAAAATAATTAAATAATATGAGTGATTAATATATTTATACGTACCTATTTATCTCTTAAACCATATGCTAAATCAATTTACCTTGGTGTAACATTGGAATCTCCATTATGATGAGCTTCTTTAACCAATGAAGCCACACCTTCCCATGTTAATGCACGACTAGATTGTTGACATCGCTCAATCCATACCGTCATCCAATCAAGATTGTTTCCGATGTACAAATGTAGTGCATCCCACTCTCGACCAACTATATCAAAAAAAATTGAAATTCACAAATGACATATAATCAGTTAATTACCACGGTATACAACCTTAATTTATAATTCATGTATATTGAAGATTAATAATTAAATAAGTACAATATACATAAAAACCAAATGTAAAATGTATTCTAATTAATCTTCATGACCATCTTATAATTACCTGTCACTTTCCTCAATCTACCTTTCCCCATCAGGTACTCCCCTTCAAATTTGTTAATGGAGTTGGGATCCCAAATGCGATCTACATGGATCTTTGCTGCAAACTTAGGAAGATATTCAGTAATGTACACCATGGTCTGGTATACCATATATCCGTCCACCATAGAACCCTCAGGATGTGCTCTTTGTTTAACCAAAGCCTTCAAAAATTTCAAGTGCCTTTCAACCATCCACATTGACCTTGTGTGTATAGGTCCACACAATTCAGTCTCCTCAACTTGGTGTATGAGGTAGTGTTCTTATGCATTGAAAAATGTCGAAGGTAGACACTTTTGCATTTCATACATTAGATGAGGAATTTTTCTTTTCCAATAATTTATATCTTCTTTATGGATTGCTTTAGATGACAACCATCTACAAGTGATTCAAGGCACAAATATATTAATGAGATTTATCAAAAATATACAATGAATTGAACAAATATCACTACTTACCTCATGTATTTTCTAAGATCGTATATAACTTTCTTGACACTGTTGTCGAAGTTGTCTGGGAGAGATAGAGGTAGAACGTACTGCAACAATTATAAAATGATCAATTCATTATTTTTCCAAAAGTAGTAAACATAATACACTGAAAAGTACATGCAATATACAAATATATATATAATATACCAGAATAATTACCTTAATGAAGGTATGCCAATCATGCGTTTTCATCCTGACCCAAATTCACCTTTCTTTGTTATGATATTGCTTATGTTCGCAACAAATCCTGTGGGAAATCAAATTTTTCATATGACTTCTTTTATAGAATTGCTTTGCTGCTTCGTTAATAACCAAGGAAGGGAAATTGTATTAATTTGGTCTCCATCGCTATTTAATTGAATGGCATTTTTCATTCCATGATTGGCTTCCAGAATGTCACTACAAATTTTGACAATTTTTTCTTTGTCACGCCTTCCATCAAATATTTTCCATAACATTGCTGTCATATTCTTTCCAATATGCATTGTATCAAACAAATGCACAATTTATAGCTACTCGTAGTAGGGCAACCTACTAAATTGTCTGGGATAACTTTTCAGTCCCTGTGGAAGCTGACTATTAATGCCTTGACAACCTTCATGAAGCATATAAGTTAAACAAATTAACAACGACAATCATTGTCAATTACAACATGAGTAAACACAACACAATATAAAAATATAAATTCAAAACATATCATATATGATAGATAAACAATTTGATCCGATGTATAACCTTGACGATTAATTCTATTATATTCCAACTTCCATAGGCGAGGTGTCATTCTTCGTGGTTTTGATGTAGTCTCTTCTTTCCCATTGAAAAGATGTTTTTAGTAGTTCGATACTTGTGATTTTTGTGGAGGAAGTGCCTATACTCATCAAACACTTGCTTTCCTAAACTTGTTGAACGATGAGATTTAATCTTTGGACCACAAATTGGACATGCAAAATTTCCCTTTGTTTGAAGACCTGCAAATCATATATAATTGGATTAAATATGTCAATTTTTATAATTATATATAATGAATAGATTATTTAATAAAAATGTATGATATCTACTTCATAAAATTAAATATCATTAAATTCATGCAGTCGAATGTTATAACATACAAGAAAAATGTGTTAGCCCTGGGGCATCATGAATTGTCCATACAAGCATTGCATGTAATTGAAATTGTCTTTGTCCTATTGGTCTAGATACGTCATACATAGTGATGCAATTCCATAACTTTAGTAACTCGTCGATAAGAGGCTCGATATATACATTCATATCTTTAACTTGGTACTTACCTAGTTGAATGAACATAAACATTACATAATTATTATAACCATTTTACTGCAATATATATAAACTAATGTACATGACTATTAAATGAAAAAATATAAGTCATTATGCAACAATTAAGACAAATGAGATGCTACTATGTTAAAGAAAATTGATGTAAACAAATCCCTGGAACAATCATTGCCAACATTATGTGCTCCCTCTTTATTAACATCCATGGAGGAATGTTATTGTTGATAACAAAAATAGGCCACATCGAGTAAATAGATCTCAGCTCTCCAAATGGATTGACATCGTCCATTGCCAATGAAAGCTTGAGATTATGAGGTTCTTCTTTAAAGTGTGGCCATTTTTCCTCCATGTCCCTAAATGCAGAATCATCCATAGGCATTCAAAGAATGTCATCTCCACTTCTATTCCATGCATGGTAATCCATAAATTGCGCTAAGCTTTCACACCTAAATAATTGTTGCATATGTGGAATAATGGGAATATAATGAAGAACCTTGCGAGGCACCTTTTTTGTTAGTTGATATGTTTGATATCTACTGATATGACATTAAGGGCATTCTGTTGCAAATTCATGTTGTTTATGATATATAATATGATCATTGGGACATCCATCTATTGCTTGATACTCCATTCCAATATATTTCATAATGCTAGATAAATATCAGTATGAGCGAGGTAAAATATTTGATGGTGGTAACAAAAATTCACCAATCAATCGATAACAAAAAATAATTTGTTAATATACAGAATATTAATGGTACATATTTCATCCTTTATTTAGTAGTGATGAATTAACAACAATTATAATAGATGAAAAAATATGACATATATGATATACCTTAACATCCATGAGATTGCTATGTTGGATAAACCATTCATAACCTTCAAGTTCACCAGCAACAATACAACAAAGAGAAGAGTTGTTTGGGAGCCTTCATAAAGGGGCTCATATGCCTTCTAAAGTACAGCTAAATCATGAACATCATCAAAGTCATCTCGATCAACATGATCAGCTATGCCACTAAATGTGTCATGGATCAATGTATTTGTAGCATCATCTTCAACCGTGTTTTCTGGCACATGATCATCTTCTTCCATAGGATCATTAAATTCATCTTCAATATTCACAACTCCATGTTCCTCTGCTTGCAAAACCACATTCTCCGGGCTGTGATAATCCATATCATGTGCCCTAGGGTGCCCCACCTTTATAATAATGATAGACACAAATAAACCATGATCATGATCAAGTATATATATAAAATGTTAAAACAATATAAACATTTACAAATTCAATCAATATAAACACATATAATGAACAACTTACCAATGGACGATAACCATGCCCCCCTTCAACGTGACCATGCTTCCTACAATGTTTCTCAGTTGTTGTGATTAAAATTCTTCTCATCTTTAAGCCCTTGCAATTATTGCAAGGACAATAATATTTCCCATCACCCTTTCTTTTCAATCTAGCCCACAATCTATCAAGTGACTCTTCGTTTTGTTCTGGACTAATATTATCTGATATTATTTTTCTTTACCAAGCTTGAATATTTAGATCTTCAAAATATATCAAACTCACACTCCAATAATTTTTAATCATAGACAGGTAACAAAATCTAATAATTATGATATTTTACACCAAAAAAATTCGGCATGCAACCACCCCTGCAAAAAAGAAGATAGTCTAAAGTTAATGACCCCAAAAAACACTTTAAAATGCTAATTCTAGAAATGATTAAATTCTGATTTTACTATGATTTCCAACTGTTAGACTCCTAAAATTAGAATACTGAACTTGCACAACAAAATCTGGAAATGAAATTTTGAAAATGCACAAGTCTTTAAAAATGAAATCTGATGAGATGTTGCTTTAAAATATGATTTTCAAACCTAGAAGTACAAATTTGACTTCACAAATGAATTTTGGAAATAAAATAGTATGGCATAATAAAGAGTTTCATTTGAAGTGGACAACCCTATTATATGTCTTGATAAAGTTAAAAGATCTATGAATTTTATCTACAACATATCCTGCATAGTCATCAGTCTTATTCACATCCCTGCTTTGGATATCAATAGGCAACACCATTAGATGGCCTCCTTGAAAGTTCAATCCATTAAGGGAATAATGAAAGGGTCTTCCTTAATGATTACATCCATCTGACAAAAAATAGTGTATGGATGAATAAGGATGATATCATTTTGAAAGACTAAAATGATTGCTGAGACCAATCCTAACATATTTATGTTGAATCCAATACATACAAACAATCTTGTGTAGACCTTCACTTCCACACTCTCAACAATTTTTTTTTGTAAGGACAACACTTCATTTGCCTAGTTTTGTAGGTTAAGCTAAATCTTGTTCTCACAAGCAACTTCAAATGTCTCGTACACTTCCATCTACTTATGAAGCAAGCCTTTATCTAAATTGACTTCACCATTACAATAGTGCTTCAAAATATCATAGGGCCATCCTCTGGTTTTATATGTCAAATCTATTGCCATTTGTATTGAATTTTCTTCTATCCATGTAATTCATATCTTTGGTTACAATATTTATTCTAGAATCCATATACAACTTCCTCCCTCCTATTGACATAGAATCAGTATGGAATACTATCTTGACTTTTAAGCTAAATATTAAAAATTGGTTAGAGCTTATACTATGCAAAGGAGAATAAGAATAAACCATAACCTTATCAGCAATTGAAATAGATAAGTTACTCTATTCCACACATATTCACATAGACAATGAACATGATATTTGGGGTTCCTACTCTTACTATTTTTCTATTTATTTATATAATAATAAGGTTACACTACAATATTTTTGTTCTCTTTTTATCTACTCTAACTCCTATTTTCTCTGATACATTCAATCATACTAGTATTGTGCTTCCTGTAAGAATATAATATCATGGCTGAATGAAAACAATGTTCAATGCCATGAGGCCCAAATGATATTCATGCATTGGTCTTGAAATGCCATAAAACTAAGACTAGTCATTGTCATATAGTATCAAAGTTTCATTGATACTATTGGTTAGTATGATTTCTCATGTGAATTGATTAAAGATTGATAACCTGTATATTCATTGGGTCCAATCATTATGTTTGATAGTGTATTGGATAGTTTACTGTCCAATGCTATTTGCAAAATAAAATATAGTAAAATATAAAGTAGTGATATTTTCTATTTACCCCACTGTAAATAATAAAGACTGTAGAAATTTCCTTCCAATTTGAGTGTTGGAAGTCTTTCTTATTTACAGTGGAGTAGATAGAAAAGATCAATGTTTTATATTTTAATATATTTTATTTTTCATTGTATTTGATCAACAAATATAGTTTGATGATGATTCTTTGACTAGTGCTACAATATTAGTATCTTAGGGTATTATATATGCAGATATAAACTACATTTCTATGATGCTTAATGTTATACCCATGTCCACTAGTTATCACCATAATTTTTATTATTATGTATATGCAATATAAGGATACTATAGAGGTAAGGAGCAACGAGCAAAGAGAAAATATTTAAGGAAATGGACTTCAAAGAAAGGCATGACACTTTACTATAGATTCCCAAAAGGAGATCACAGTCATGACTATTCAAATAAACAATGATTAGTCCATGTCATAACCATGAAGGGGGCATTGAAATTAATAATAACAGTGATAGGGTAGTATGATGAACTTTAAAAGATATATAAAGAAAAGTAACTGAGCAGTCAAGAGGGCTTTTAAAATATCATAAATCTTGTCAAGGGTTCATTTTCTTCATAGCAGTATGGTAAACTAATAAATATTTCCATCTCACAAATATTCCAAAGAGGACAACCTACAAGTGTATTAAGGAGTGCATGGACAATATCTCAAGCAACTACCACAATTAATTTTTTCAAGTGTTATGCAAGGCCATTGAAATCAAATGAATAAAATCATGCATAACCTAAAAGACAAAGGATAGTCAAGTTGCTAGAGGGAATGTATCACAAAGGATATGGGATCACTTTCAACAGAGATGTGATGCACTTTTACATTTTTTGCTTTATTTTTCCTATAAGGTAAAATACTTTCTTTTAGTGTCTGAATCTACCACAAAGATTAAATATGCTTACTCTCAAATAAAGTTGAATTATATAAACAATAGTCAAATGCCTCCCTTAACATAAAGGACAATCTAAAGTACTAAGGAATTTTATATCCTTTATAAGAGATTGCTTTTAACTAGTTAAAAACTTGAGAGGGTAATACATAGGTTGCAAGGAAAGTTAAAAATTTATCATAAGTAGCTCAATCCAAAAGGAAAAAATTAAGCATGGAAAAGCATGAGTAGGTTGACTAGCTTCACTAAAAGCACAAGTTATTTTTTATAACATCTTACTTGGATATTACTTGATAAGGTAAGGAGTGCTCTTTTCCACTCAGTTTCATATGGTGGCATATCTACACACAAATCACCAAATTGTCAAATAACTAAATAAATTGTATTACTTAATAAAGCTGTTACAACATGCCATTCATGTCAAAATCAACTCTTCTTACCACAAAAAGTTTGGTTTCCAATTTGACAGGTTCATCTTTTGATTCCTGTACCAACTTCTGAAGGAATTTGGCAGCTTATACTTCTACATGAGGAGACAATTTCATCTTGTAAATTGTTCCAAAGTACAAAAAAAATAGAAATCATATAATCTGCATGATAGTTATAGCTTACTAGATGTTTGACATCATCTAAAAATTTTAAGTGAACTGAGAAAAATATAGAAGCCTTGACCTTCATTTTTTCATTTTTTAGTTTGTTTCTCTAAATATCTCACAATATTTACAAATTGGTTGCTTTCTTTCTTTTTTGTTCAAATAAAAAATAGATACATTTGTATAGAGTCAAGATGAATTCAAGAACTTCAGGTAACAAATATACCATAACTGCTTTTATAAGACACTGGCATCTAAGGTCTAAAATCTATTTCTAAAACTTGGAAAAGGGAAAAATAAATCTTTATGAAGTAGTCTTCAAAAATTATAATAGCTAAATGGCTCTAACTATCCACTATCAAACATTCCCAATTCTTTGTTCAACCCTCTAGGCCTGAATCTTGACAACTATTTCACTCTGCAACTATCCCCATGCCTTTGATATTATCTAGTTATGGCTCCCAAATCTATGGAAAATTGATCATTAGGGTTAAAATTGAAACCTTGGAAATATAATCTTTGTCCAAATCCATCAAGAATTTTCCATCAGTTATAAACAATTCCCTTAATAAAGAATTTGTGAAGTCAGGTCTAAAATCTGGAAATGAAATTATGAAAATGCATAAGACTAAAAATGAAATGTGATGAGATGTTGCTTTAAAATATGATTTTCAAACCTGGAAGTACAAATCCGACTTCACAAATGAATTCTGGAAAAAGACAATGACTACCCTCAACCACCCGATATCTTCTTGAGTTTTTTTTGATTTTTGACCCAAGAAAATCGTCGACCTAAACACTGTCGCAATAAATATTCAAGCTCATTTTTATTTATGCTGACCACAATTTAACTTTGCAAGTCCGTCGAAATTTTGGCGAAAAATAAGGTTCGTCAAAATTCTGACGAACGTCGGGGACAAATTTTTTTTTTTTTAAAATTTTGCACAAGTGCCTGACGATACATCTGATTATATAGCTTTCATCGGATATTTTCATCGGATTTTGCAATCAAATGAGTTAGTGATGTAAATTATAGATTTTATTAAATATTTTAAAGTAATAGTATATATGTTAAAAGTTTATAATATAATACTTATTATACATTTAAATTGTATTCAACTTATTAATTCATACTATATCTCATTTAACTTATATTATATATTTATATTTATACTATAAATGTATTATATAATATACAAAAAATATAATATATATTCAGTCATTTATTATTTTTTATTCTATATACTAATATATATAATATATAATTTTATATTACATCATGAAATTTTATTATTTCCTATTATAGTACATTGTTACTACAAGAAATTATAGGAAATCACAATGTAGTATTCACTTTCACATAGAAAAGAATTCGCTATAGTTATATCGTGTAAACAATACATATATTATTTGTTATATCTATATTTAAATTACAAATTATATTATAAAATTTAAAGTAATAGTATATATTTTATACTATGTTATTTATTCTTTAATACAATACTTATAATATATTTAAATTGTACAATACTTATTATATATTTAAATTGTATTCAACTTATTAACTCATACTAAATCTTGTTTAACTTATATTAGATATTTAATTTTATATTATAAATATATTATATAATATATAGAATAAATATAATATTTATTATGTTATTTATTATTTTAATTCTATATACTAATATATATATAATATATAACACTTTTGACTGGTGACCAATGGAGGGGGGAGAGATGGGGAGAAAAAAATGGTCCGCAAAAATAGGGGCTTGCCCTTCGGCTCCAACGGATCTTCAAAGTCCTTTGATGTTGAGGGTCTCCACAAACGTTTCTCTAGGATACAATCAGGCTCACATCCTCATTCCAACGACCCTTGTAGATCTTTTTTCTGAAGAAAAACATTATGCTTTTGATATTTGCAGTTCAGACTCGACATCTTCTGGGAAATCATCAGGATCTTCTCATTTCAGGAGTTGGTTGGACATTGTATCTAGTGTGCACCCTCCATCCACCTTTCCCAATTCCATCCCAATTATTGCTTGAGCTCCCTTTAATCCAAATCGTATTGCTTCACACCCTGCTTCTTTTCCTAACTCTATTCCTATTTCCCATCCACAAGATCTTAACTCCAAGCCTTTGGTTCCTAATCCTACTTCCTTTCTGAATACTATCCCTATTTTGAACCCTAGATATTCTTCTAATCCAAAGGTTTTTTTGGGTTTGAAGGCTCCTTGCTCATTAGTCCTCTGGTCTTGGTAGAGATTATAAGGCTCATCAGGGTTTGATATGGGTTCCTAAAATGCGTAGAGGTTCGTCTACAAGACATGGTGATCACTATGTTACCTTTAAAGATGAATTACTTCAGCCTCAAGTTCTTGATCTTTAGGAAAAAGCTCTTTTTTGTAAGTTCTATAAATTCACTCCTTTTATTAATTTCTTGCAAAACTAGGTATTTCAAACTTGGGAGGGTGCTATCCAGGTTTTCTATCTGGACAAAGGAGAAGGTTTTTTTGTTGTTATCTTTGATCCTAAAGAAGATAGGAATGTTGTTTTCAGAAAGAAATATTGGATGTGTGAAGGATATGGTTTATTTACTTCTCAATGGAATCTGAACTTTGATCCTCTTCAAAACATGATTAAATTTATACCAGCATGGATTCAACTTCAAGGTTTACCTCTTGAATACAAGGAAACTCATCTTATTGAGTTATTGGGTAATCAATTGGGTATTTTCCTTCATCAGGACTTGCAGTTCTTTAAAAATCCCTCAATGCCAATTAGGGTTTGTATTCTTTTTGATGTTTCTAAACCTCTCCCATCAGTTTTAAATATCAAGTCTAGGCATGGACTTTGGAAATAGTCTATTATCTTTGAGGATCCAATTGTAATATGCTTTAAATATAATTGTCCTATTCATCTAAGTTATGTTTGTGAGGGAGACTTGGATAAAGGTGAGTGTTCATCATCTCACCATATTTCACCGCAAAGAAAAATATTTGATAAATCTGTTGGTAATTCTAATTTACACAATGATTTGGTCATATTTGATAAGGATGGAATTAAGTTATGTTTGTGAGGGAGACTTGGATAAAGGTGAGTGTTCATCATCTCACCATATTTCACCGCAAAGAAAAAAAATTGATAAATCTATTGATCATTCTAATTTACAGAATGATTTGGTCATCTTTGATAAGGATGGCATTAATCTGGAGGTGTCCTCACATATAGTGACACATAATTTGTTGGTTAATTATACTCAAATAAGGGCTCTAGTTGTGCCTTTTTCTGTTTATTGGTCTGTTGTGCTTGATCTAGCTACAAAGGTTATTTCTAATCCTTTTCACCATAACATGTCTTCTTCAAAGGCTCCTCCCTCGAGCCCTAAATTGCACAAGATGCTTAAAATTTCATTGTCTCCTAACTGGGAGAGGAGGTTTCTTTATCTGTTTTTCATGTTCCAAAATTCTCCCAGTCTTCTTGTGCCTATTGTCAAGTTTGATTCAGTTCATCATCTAAATAGTTGTGCTTCTTTGTTAACAATGGGCTTCCAACTTCCTATTATTGATAATAAATCTACAGATCGGGTTGATTTCTTGGGCTTTCAATCCATGGTGGAAGAGGGAATTTTAGAAGGCTTTGCGAATGAGATAAATTCAATGGTAGGATCAAAATTAATTGATGAAATTGTAGAGGCAGTTGAGAGGGAGTTTGAAGGGACTAAAATTCCAGTGTCCTTGTCTTCAAATTCTATGCTAAAGGATTCCTTTGTTGTCGATAAATCATTAGTGACACAATTGTCTGATGTAATCAACACAAGACCAGAAGGTGATCAGGGATTTGAGGAATTTGATTTCTCCACAACCTTATCCATTGCTCAGTCATCCAATCTTTCTTCTCTTTCTCAAAAATCACCTAGTAAGAGAGGTCGTAAGTCAAATGTTGTCAAGCTCCAAGAGGAGATAACATCAGGTAAACAAAAAACTTTGGATGGTAATATCAAAAAGAGATTGAGGAGAGCCTGTTGCTCTCTAATAACAAAATGAAAATATTATCCTGGAATGTTAGGGGCTTAAATTCCCCTAACAAGAGAGCCCAAATCAAACACCAAATTGATTCTAGTGGGACTGATATTGTTCTTCTTCAAGAAACTAAGTTTTCTTTGGAAATTTTTAATGCAGTTATCACTAAGTGGCCCAAGTGGAAAGCTTGTCAATCACAAGCACAAGGGGCTTCTGGAGGTTTAATAACATTATGGAATGCAAAGATAGTTATTCTGGAGCCCATTTCAAGTGAAACTAATTAACAACTGGTTAAGGTAACTAGTTTCAAATTGCAGTTTTTACTGTTTAATGTTTATGCCCCCAACTCTACTTTTGGTAAGAAGTTGGTGTGGGATGCATTGTCACAAGAACTTGAAAAGTATGGGGAGGATAAGGTCATTTTGGCTAGGGAATTCAATTCTCTTTTATCGTTAGAGGAAAAACAAGGAGGTATCATTCCTCCACCCAAAACAATTGAGGATATTTCTAATTTTGTTCAGGATAATGCTCTTATTAACATTCTACTTGTGAATGGTAAGTTCACTTGGAAAAATAAGAGGAGGGATTTTTGTCAGATATCTGAGTGGCTTGATAGATTCCTCATTACACCCTCTTGGCTCTCTGAGAATTATGGATCACAGTCCTTAATTTTACCCTTGTATGGATTTGATCATTTCCCAATTTCCATGGATCTTCATCTTAAGCAAACCACATCCACTCATAAATCTTCTTTTAAGTTTGAAAGGATGTGGTTTCATCATCCACATTTTTTAGATCTATTAAAATATTGGTGGATGATGTCCCCTTTGGTAGAAGGTACTTTAATGTATAGATTTTGTATGAAACTAAGATTCCTCAAAGACAAAATAAAACATTAGAATTCTTCTATTTAAAAAAATGTTTTTCAGTCCAAGGCTGAAGTTTTCAAGAAGCTTGAGGTAGTTAATGTACAAGTTATTTCCAATGGGTTAACTCCGGTTCTCTATGATCAACAATCACATTTACAAGCGGGATGGGAAGAATTGGTTGCTCGTGAAGAAACCTATTGGAGACAAAAGTCTCAAGAGCTGTGGATAAAAGGGGGAGACAAAAATACTAAATTATTCCACATGTTAGCACAAATAAAAAGGCTAAAAGTTCTATTTTTTCAATTCAAGAAACTGAAATAGGAAATGTGCTAATAAAAGAGGCTGAAATACAAGCAGAAGGTGTACATTTTTTCAAAAGTTTTTTATTTGCTCCCGATCATCAATCTTTACAAGTAGGAACAAATAGGGAGAAGCTGTTGGAAGCAATACCAACAGTTGTTTCACAAAGGGACAATGATTTTTTTCTCAATCTTTTCATGCTTGAGGAACTTAAGGTTGTAGTATTATCTATGCCCCCGGATAAAGCCCCAGGACCAGATGGTTTCATAGTTTTCTTCTTTCAAAAATGTTGGGACTTCATTGCTCATGACCTTCTTCAAGCCTTGGAAGAGTCTTGTTCATCAGGTACAATGCTTAAACAATTTAATGTTACTCATATAGCCCTCATTCCTAAAACATCCTCTCCTAAATCATTTTCAGAGTTTAGGCCAATTTCATTGTGTAATGTGACTTAAAAAATCATAACAAAAGCAATTTATTTGCATTTAGTTCCTATTATTCCTAATATAATTTCTGAAGAGCGAGGAGGATTTGTCCCTAGGAGAGAAACTGTGGAAGGGGCTTTAGTAGCTCATGAAGTTCTACATTCTATAACTTCAAATGCAATTCCAACATTAATTATCAAATTAGACATGATGAAAGCGTATGACAGGGTGGACTAGTCCTTTCTTTTGCAAGTCTTATTGAAGTTTGGTTTTCATCCAAAATTGTGTAAATGGATAATGTCTTGTTTGAACAGGGCAAAATTCTCAATTCTTGTCAATGGTTCTCCAGTGGGTTTCTTTAGCTCAACTCAGGGAGTAAGACAAGGAGATCCTTTGTCTCCTTTTCTTTTTATTATCTTAGCTGAGGCTTTGAGTAGGTATGTGCATAGAGTCCATTCTCAAGGAGACTAAAATGGAATTTTAATTCCTTCAAAAAACATCACAACAACTTGCTCTCTCTTTGCTAATGATACCTTATTATTTGGAAGGGAAATTTTTTTTGAAGCCAAACATATCAAACATGTTCTTGATACATATACCTCTGCATCGGGTCAAAAAATCAATCTAGCCAAATCAAATATTTTTGTGTTCAATGTTTCATCAGGCATAAAGGAGAACATTGTCAATACTTTAGGCTTTCAAGAAGCTAAATTTCCAAGTAAGTACTTAGGTATGCCTTTTTTTTCTAGAGAAAATAGGGTTTCCTATTGGGAAAATGTAATAAAAAGAATTCAATATAGAATTGTTGGTTGGAGGGGTAGATGGTTATCAATTTATGGAAGGATTCTAATGATTAAATCAATTCTTTCTACAATTCCAAATTATTATATGGCTATTTTGAAAGCCCATAGAACTGCAATTCTGCAAATTGAAAAGTTGATTAGGAATTTTCTTTGGAAAGGTAATATGGATGGAAAAAATAAAATTCCTCTAGTTTCTTTGGACAATTTGTGCAAAGAAAAATTAAAAGGTGGGGCTGGCATTCACAACTTAACTGCTACAAATATCTCTTTAGGTGCTAAGTTAGTATGTCACCTATATTCTAAGCCCCACTCTAAATGGTGTAAAATCATGTAGAAAAAATACTTAGACTCTTCTTGTCCTGAACGAATTTTTTTAATTCATAATCCTCCACAAGGATTTGTCATGTGGAATTTCTTGTTAATTTGCAGAAAAATAATAACTGCATACATTACCTGGGAGGTTAATAATGGAGATAAGGTAGATTTTTGGTTAGATTCATGGAAAGGGCACCCACCCCTGAATACATTACAAGAGTTTCTTCAAATACAACATTTGATAACTCCACTTTGGGGATCAAAAATAAGCAACTACTTTCAAGAAATTGATAATCTTACAGGAAGAGTAATTTGGAAGAAGTTTGCAAATCCAATTCTACCAGAGGCTCAACAAGTAAGTCTTAATAACTTGTTAGCTGATAGAATCATTTTTGTCTATAATGCTAGTGATAAGATTATTTGGGCTCCTTCAAAATCAGGCTATTACACAAGAAGTTTGGGTTATAAAGCTCTAATGAATGGAGAAGGTCAATCAAGTCCAAAGAGAGCCCTATCATTTTTTTGGAATTTTGTAGTATTTCCAAAGGCAGGTTATTTTACTTGGCTGGCTTTAACAAACAAGATTTTAACAAGTGCTAGACTGCATAGTCTAGATATTGCTGATCCTTTTAAGTGTGTATTTTGTGGAATAAATTTTGAGGATGTTAATCATCTCTTTCTCCAATGCTCATTTGCAAATTCTTGTTGGAAATTCATCCAAGAAAAAATGAATTGGTATGTTCCTCTCCTAGAGACACTTTGGGATCATGTCTCCAGTGGGCCCCTTTTGTATCAGTCATCCTTGTTTGCAAGTCTTTGGAACATCATTCCCTCTATAGTTTTATGGTGTATATAGTGGGAGAAAAATAAAAGAATATTTCATAAGCAAGCATCAAATATTGATCAAGTGTTGCACAAATTGGAAATATCAATATGTGAAATTACAAATTCTTTTGTACATTTTGTGAAAAATGTTGGTTCAATCTTCTCAGATTGGGACTCAAAGCAGTTAAAGAATCGGCAGAGTTTGGTTATTCCTTTTAGAGGAAATTTACAAGTTCCTGTCATCAACAAAGTGGATAGAAAAAAGGTAATGTGGAAACCACCTTCAGTTGGTTTTGTCAAGTTGAATTTCGATGGGGCTTCTAAAGGAAACCCTGGGAAGTTTGGTGCAGGTGTAGTGTTGAGAAATTCTAATGGAATCTTAATTAGTGAAAAATCAATAAAGTTACCCCCAAGAACAAACAATATTGTAGAAGTTCAAGGTCTTTTTTTAGGTCTACAAATGGCGGTAAATATTAAATGCTTGCAGCTTCATGTAGAAGGTGATTTTCAAGTAATTATTAATGATTGTAGGGATAGAAAACAATGTAGCTAGAAAATTACATACTTTCTTGTCCAGGTATGAAGATTATTAGATACTTTGGAAAGTTTTCAGATTACACATACATATAGAGAAGGAAATTAGTTAGCATACCATCTTACAAATCTAGGCTGCGATCAAGCTCAAGTGGAGATAACTTATGAGAAAAGTCTAAATAAAATTTCACAAGACTTGCAAGTTTTTATAGATAAGGAGAAGGTTATGCCAAGGAAATTTTATGGCAGGTGAAATGGTGACTCACAGTAAAGACCAAGTTTGGTTTCATATGAAACCAACTTGAGTTAATCACTCTGTCCATCCTGGATGTGATCAATGGTTAACTTAATATCTTGAAATTTAAAATTTAAATCCCTAATATTTTTTGTGTGTGTAGGGATTTGTTCAAGAATTGTGGAGTTATCTCCATCTTTCATTTCAAATAATAAACTATGTTCAAATTGAACACATTGAAATATTGGATGGGATTTGATATCAATGAAGGACATCTGATGGCATCATCAAATCTTTATCATGCCATTGGTACAACCAAGCATCAGTTGTGTGTTATGAAAGTATATGTGGCAATCAATAGTTGCATCATCAGTTGTTGTTTGTTGCCAGGAGGATGAGTTGGTGGGGCACATAGGTAACATCACCTGCAACAGATGACTTGCTCAATACTGGATGAAGTGGGGATACACGTGGAGCACAAAGGCAATAGAGGAATTATCAATTAAAATGTGTAAACCCCCACATTTGAAATATAATGTATTAATTTTCTCTCAGGAGTAGTCTTATCAACCTGTCAAGGAGTGTTGTTTTTGAATAGATGGAAAACAAATTGAATAGAGTACTAATAGGTGGCATAAAATTGTACTCACACTAAATACACCCAATACATGTGTTGTATGAGGCTGATCAGGAGTATGCAACAACACTTCCAATAATAATGGTCCTAATCCTTCAAAGATCGTGCTTTCAATTCGATTTGTGCAAAATAATGGTTACCATGTCAGAAAAAATTAAATCTCTTTAGTCTTGTGTTACTATCATGATTAATTTCGGTTGCCAGCATACAAATCCTTCCTTTTATAAGGTGGTGATTAATTCATACCACTTTGTAGGCTATTCTAGAAGCTTGGGGTTTCTCCGCTTGTTACCAGTATGGAAATAGTGTCGTAAATATATGCTAACTACTGGGTTCAAGGTAAAGGGTGATCTTAAATATTTTTGTGCTCTTTATGAAGGTTATTGAATACTTAGGCTTGTTGGATTCTTGGTAAAAACTGCTTTGCATTTTCAAACCTTTGAAGGGAATTTCTATAGTCTTCTGAGGGACTATGAATTTATTTGTGGGAGTGCAGTTTGTTCTATTTTCATTCTGGCTCATCTTTGGTTAAATTACAAAAATATTGGGTATCAAGTGTCAACAATGGAGTATTTTCATTTTAATTTCAGGATTGAATTACAAATTAGGGAAGGTGAACTTTCATTTTCAGAAGAGGCATATGAATTTCAGCTTTCTAAAGTCTTTAGAGTTTCTTGCCCAAGTCTGTTGGATAGCATTAAAACTGTAATAGGTCATGAAATTTTATACCCAGACTCCCCAAGGTTGTTATTTCTGACTCAATTGCTTTCCATATTTATGTCTAATGCAATGGACTTGTTGCAGTATTTTGATTTGATGACACTAGTGGTAAAATAAACAACTGCATTGATCTCATGGATGATGATGAGCTCCTTTAGGCCACTCAACCATATAAACTTATGAAAGGGAAAGCTTACATTAGAGGAATTTTTCCTAAAAAATATGTTAGGAAAAAGTAGCATAAAGAGAAGTCTATGGAACCATAAAAAAGGTTCTCCATAATGACGACCCTTGGACATTGTATAGGATTCTAAACACTCATTCTCAAACTCTTGGTCCTTTAATGGTGGAAAAATGCAAGGAAACATACTTTGCAACTTCATACATTCCGTCTCATCATATTCGCCATGGCCCGAGGGCAATTGCATTAGCCACAAAATTTGAAGGGTCTCCTGAAAATGTTGTTTTGGAGGAGGTGCAAGGAACGAGTGCATTTTTCAATACCGTCTACAAGGATGTTGCTTAGCCGAACTCTGGATCAATGGAGATGGCTGATGATTAGAGAAACATAGTTCACAACAATTTGGGCTTGATGGAGGTAACTGTTGGTCAAAAGAATAATACACTTAATTTATCAAAGAGGGGTTTGATATTCTTGATGTTGCTGGTTTAATGGAGGAATGATATATGGAAGTTGCGGCTATTACCGAATAGTGTAGGAATAAAATATTAAAATCTGTACTCCCTTACACTTAATGTGTAATTTTGGCCTTGTGTTTTAAATGTTCTTTAAGTTACTTATGTAATTTGCTACAATGTCTGTTTTTTTTTGATACAAAATCAGAATATGTATATTTGTCAGTACTATAATTCTGGCTTTTTGTAATCCTTTATTTTCAGTAATATTTATATAATATAGGCCATAGCCTTTTGCAAAATAAAATAAAATATATATAATATATCATTATATATTATATAATGAAAATAAATATATTTGATCATTCTTTGAAACTAACAAAAAAAATTACTTTATATTTAATCTTCCAAATATCTAAATTATTTTATGTAAATTACAAAATTGTAATTATTATGTGTTAAAATATTTATTTATGATAAAAAAATATTATGGACAATATCCATAAAATTATGTATTCATATATATATCCAATAGATTTACAATTTTATGCTAATAATTTATTCTCGTATTATCTTCTTCATTGTTCTCTTTGTATCACTAAAATATCTCTATTCTCTCACTGATATAGATGCTAAATACCTTTTTTATTTTTTCCTTTTATAATGTTTAAGATTATCTCTTTCTTTACGATATTTATTCATGAATTTAAGGCTAATCAAAGTGATAGACAACACATATTCATGCACTCTTTGTGTTTTATTATTGCTGATATAGAATTTTAAAAACTAACCTGACAAATTAAGAAAATGCAGTGCAAGAATATGGTTGGTGGAAAAATTACTCTATCAATTAATTTATGTTTGTATTTCTTTTAAAATTCTGTAAACATGTTCATTTATTCTGGTCATAGCTATGTGATTTGTTTTCAGTAGCATTTGGATATAATTTGAAGAGTGACTTTATAAGCAAAGACATGGAAATAATTTTTTTCTTAAAAGCAATTCAACCCTACAGTTCTACCCATATTTTTTGCTTGATTAATTTTTACATTAAATGCAATATTTTCCAAAAGATTTGTGATGTTGCATGCAATATTTTGTATCAAGCATATCTACATGATCAAACAATAATTACACTCAATGGATAAATTCATATCCTAAATCTACAATGTTTTTGACAATGCATTGTATGCTACCATGGACATAAATCAATAAGACAATTATATTAATGTATTTAATAAGATAAATCCAATGATAATCTATGTATACTCTCCTCAAATGATTTATTGTAAACTTGTCTAAATGTTGATTTGATTTAATGTGCCATTAGTTGAGGAAAAGTGTACGAAGTTGCATACATAAAAAAATGTATAGTGCATCCTTTGTTTTTACAACTGCAAATGTAGACAGGGTAAGTTGTTTAGTCTTGTAAATGTCTCATGCCCTTTGTCTGCTCAATTTCTTATAGGATAATGGATTTTGTGTTGTAAACATATTGCATATAGATCGATCATTTAAACTATTTGGAAAAATAACTCAAAGGAGATGTTCAAACAATATATTCAAAGATAAAAAGGGGAAACAATGATGAAATTTCTTTACTTATGTTGCAATTTTATGATGCAATAGCCATATTGGGTTAAGCTATAAATATGCATCAATATAATAACAACATTCTCTTGAAAGTTCACAATATATAGAAAGATTTGGTCAGTGGTGAAATCCATATATAATATTAGCCGTTGTATTTGAATTAAGCTTCATTACATGATTAGGTCGAACGTGGTAAACTTTAGTTTTATCCACAATCTAAAGAATATATTTTCCAAGCATATGTTGATAATTCCAATGCTTAAGCATTTGGATTGGACCTCCATGATATAATCTAAAGGTTACCCTTTAATACAACTTTTCCTTTTTTGGAGCCTTTCATAATATTAAAACAAAATAACATGATAGTCATAAACATGTAACTTTGCATGTATTGTAAGTGAGGTAGCATTGACAATGGTTGAAATGGAAAATAATCTTATCATAGTATAAATTTTGACATGGCATGCACATCACAAAATGACATAGATCTTTATATTTCAATAGATGGGTATAACTAGTGTGACACCCCATAAATTGATCCCAATCCCAATCAAATTGTTTTAATTTTTTGTTTACCATGTTAAACCAAGTCTTATTGTGTAAATATTTTCTATTTCAAAGAAATGATTGTTGATATAGAATAATTGTTCTAAATTGTCATTGGCAAAGAATACTGTCACAAGCCTATTATTTTTTATTTCTGAAATATTCCTTACTACAAATGTTGAAAACCCAACTATTTATTTTTGTATCAACATATAGTACAAACATTTCTTTTCTTGAAGAGCTCAAGCATTACCATGCAAAAAAAGCACTAGTTCTTTTATGATTTAACAAGACATTTAAAAAAAAAAAAAATTAATACAATGACCACTTCACCATAATACACACACATGTATAACAATATGTTCTCAATTACCTCATAATTTAAATCACCTATGTCAAATGAATAATTTACTCTTATTGGATTCAATTTTCTCTGAAAGTTTATCTTTCCTCTACCATTCATAATTTTTTATATTGAACTCACTTTGAGTGAGAACATTCATAAAATTGCAAATAAATATATGTAATAATACGTACCAAAAAAGTACCTATTCGATGTACCCATTGCACACCAAGGTGTGATTGATAGTAATAAGTATGAGTGTCATCATTTTGGAGAAAGTATATTAAGGAGGAAAAAATATATGACAACCATGTTAATCACAATGTTAAATTTAAATCATAATATTACATTTAAACAATAGTGTGTGATTATGATAACAATAAACAAAATATTAATATGAAATATTAAAAAATAATATTAATATTGAGGTGAATATTTCTCCTATTAAGGTGGAGCCCTCTCTTATTGAGGTGGAGCTAAAGGTTTTAGAGATGGTAGGAAGTGATTCTCTCCTTTGTTGGTCCCTATCAAGGTGGTGTGTGCTTTCTCTGGAGGGAGGTTTCTTTGGTAGTTCTGGTCCCCACTTCTTCCTCTCCTATAGAGGGGAGCCCCATCCTTTTGAGGTGGTTTCGAGGTTGGTGTCTGGTTGGTTGGTGAAATTTGAAGAATGTATCTCTACAACAATTTGTGATCCTTACCCCTCTTTTGGTGGGGATCTATTAGGCTCAATTTTGACTAATTTGAGTGGAAGGTCTACTGTAGTCCAATTATTGTAGGTGATTTGTGTCCTGGGTATTTCAGGTAGTCTTTTAGGGCTTTCTTTCTCTGTACTTGACTTAGGACTGTTGTTTGTCCTAAGGGTTCTGTCGCTCCTAATTTTGGTGCCTGGAATGGGTTGTTAGTCTATCTGACTGAGGAGCACTATTGGTTCTGAGTGTTATGTCACTCCTAGTTATCTGGTGACCAAGTGTTGTTTGTTTCTGCTATGTTACTGCGCTATTTCTATTGGTGTTGTTTCTCTATTTGGTTGGAAATTTTTAAGACTTTTCTATTTGGAAGTGTACTTTTCTTAGCTCTATAAAAGGTTCTTGGTCCTTTCAAAACCTTTCTTACCTTATCAAAAACATTAATATTATAAATTTTTTTTTGATGAAATAAGTAGTGTTAGGACCCTGATCTCGTACAATACCAACAAAACTGTCTAGTACAACAACAAACAAACAAGAACAACAAAATCGAGGAGACAACAAAACAAGAAACAACACTAGATCTCCTCACCAAAACCATAGAGAGCAAGCATCAACCTATTCCTAAAGAATCAAAATAGATAACCCTATCCAAGTACCAATATAATTTTAACCATACCATACTATCATTAAACTAGATATTATCATAAGGTAGGCAGAGCCTGTAATAAGTTCCCAAAAGGCATATAACCATAAAAACAAATATTAAAAGTATATAAATGTACTTCGGGATTTCCAAGTCAATATCAAATATAAACCATATAAAAGAGCCAAAAAACTAGTTGACCAAAGCCATAAAAAGGAACAAAACTAAACATAGAACAAAATATTAGGATTCCTCTATTAGGCTTGAAGCCTTCTCTAGATCTTCCATAGTTTCCTTAAGGCTGTCTTTTATCTCCATCGTCTTGGACCAATCAACTTCATCCCTTCTTCCTTTTTTTCTCTACTTCTTTTTGATCTTTCCATATCTCGATATGATACCCATCACAACTCTTTTCATGACACTGTCCAACACTCTATATATATTCTTGATGACATTTTCCATAGTATGGAACCTATTTGAATTGTCTTCTTTTTGCAACATTCTTTCAACTTGCTCCATCCTCTCTTCAAGCATTTCCATTTTTGTCTTTTCTGTTTCAGTGTTTTTTTCATTCAGACTCTCAAAATTGAGAGGGGTATTATTAGTAATTTTGGTGGCTTCCAAATCAATTAGGGTTTCATTTATATTTCCCTTTTCTTCATCCATTTCAGGATTTTTCCCTTCATCATCACTATGCTCCTCCTCCTATTGTATTGCCTTCTTCCTCTTCTTAACTAGAATCCTCAATATCCCCGGACACTGAAACCTCTTCCTCGAAGAGTTTAGTTTCACCAAAACTATCTAGGACATACTCCCCCTCAGAGGAGGTATCATTCTCCTCCCTTGCAAATTTCTTCCCTTTTTTGTTCTCAAGTTCCAAAGGGGTCTCAATCTTCATATATGTAGAATTTTTGGTTTTTTACTTATTTTATTTCCTATGGAAGCAACAAGAGAAAGATGGGTAGACCTATGGCCAACAGGGGTTTTGGAACTGCTTTCATCGCTTATGTCTTGGTCATCAAGGATTGTAATGGTGGGATTTAGAGCTTGGCACTTTATCTTATAAAAAATGTTAATATTAATAATGTTAGTGAGTATAATTTACTATTAATATTAAGAGGAATAGTAATATTAAAATGGTAATTATGATATTGATATACATATTATTAAAATCATCATCAATGGGGATACTTAATATCAACCTTACCATTAATGATAATTATTAATGAGAATAATAATTAATATTGGAGTAGGTAGTAATGTTGATATTAATGATATGTCTATACTTGATTGAAACTCATACACATTTTAATCCAGAAGCTCTCTCTATTAACAAAGAATAATATTAACATTAATAATAAATGGTAATATCAAGTATAAACATATCAATTACAACAACAATGAAATTAACCTCAGTAAATATTTATATAAATATTAAAAGAAATGATTTACAAATAGTAATAACATTATTATTATTAGAGAAGATTATTGGTGTTCACCATAGTATTAATATTAGCTATACAAATAGTATCAATACACATATTAGGTGTTATTAAAATAAATATTCAAGTTGTGTTATTGGTTGGCATATGGCTTCTGGTGTTGTCATTGATGGAAACCTAAGTCATTGATCTAGTGCACACATATGTATTTTTTCATAATCATCGGGATTGTTGTAGAAGCATGGAAGAATTTTCTTCCAGAGATGAAGGAAAAATACAAAATAATATTCTAACTCAAGTAGCGGATGTATGTCTTCAAATTTTGAACCAGTTTTTGATTAAGTAAGTTTTTGGTTATACTCCAAAAAGAGATTACTGTAAGAATTATTATTTTTGGTTTGTCATTCATGCAAAGGGGGAGAGAGAGCAGTGAAAAATGCCTTATCAAATTCAGGGGGAGTTGTGTCTTTTTGAAGTCTTGAAGGATTGAAGTATGTTGGTTTCAACACTTAGTCATTTTTCACTAAGTATTGCAATGAATACCAAAGGGAGAGATTGTTGGCATATGGATTCTGGTGTTGTCATTGATGGCAACCTAAGTCATTGATCTGGTGCACACCTTTGTATTTGTTCATACCTGGAGACAAAATGAAGAACAGGGTATCCGATTGAAGTTGAACCTACTTGCATTACCAGTTTATCAGTTCACATTGTGGATCTCAGGGAAGGTCATTGAGAACCTAGAATATATTACTCTCAAGTTTTGTGTCATTGCATCAAGTGGTGTATGAGTTAGGAGATCCGGTTGATTGATTTTTGTTTAGCAGTGCAAAGAGTCGATTTGGTGAATATAATATATTGTGGATATTTGAGGAGAAATCATTTAAGTATTTTTTATGTTCTATCATGTTGATTTGGCTCATCACTATGCTATGGATGAATTTGGATGATGTACATTGAAAATAATTTGTGGATTTAGCCGATGGTTGGAAAATATTTTATGTCTTATTGAAGCCAACAGGTAGCGATCAAATATTTAGTTGCGAATATATATAAGTGATCGATAATATCATTTTTAAAAAGATGCGAAGTGTGTTGGTGTGTGATGCAAAACTCAGAAGGATAGTTGAGTGATTTCACTTGCACATATAATTTTTTTGATGTGAATTGTAGCAAAGCAGAGCAGAAGAGCAAAATCAGACATAAGATCAAGAAATCGACTAATGTGCTTAACCAAAACTATTCTCAAGAATTTTCTTAAGCTAACTCATAGTTCACCACTTATTTTGTCTTTTGAAATTGATTGTAAGGCAGTGAGCTTTTCTATTTTTGAGTAGTGAGCTTTAGGAAGTGCGCCTGAATGCAAGTGCATTCCCATTTTCTAAAACTTATATTTGAGTACTCAAATTGTGGTTTGACCTCCACCGTGGTTTTCTCCCCTAATAGGGTTTCCATGTAAAAATCATTGTGTTATGGTATTGTAGATGATTTATTTGTGTGGTTGCATCTTTCTTTCAGTTCAATTCTGTAAGTGGTTTAAAGATTAGATTAATAAAGTTAAATTTGTAGAAAATTGATTCACCCCCCTCTCAGTGTTCCTTGATTCCAACAATTGTGGGGTTAATATTCAAAATCTTAGTGAGATAAGAGTATAAGTGAGGAGGTTAATTTAAACCTATATCTTCCTACTTGAATGATAACTATTGATGATGTGTAACCTAATTCTTAGAGTCATGTCAAAGTTGTTTAATGGTGCACACAATGTACTCCACAAACCTGACCTCGTTTATTTCCACACCCCACTCTTGAGAAATGTGTTGATGGTGATGTTGTACATGCAACCTCACCAAATGTGTATAGTACACTACCGTGTGCATCCATGGTTGGTAATTACTAGTGTTTATATGATATTGTTAAAAAAAATTGGTTGTGTTTTTTCCCTATGTGCAAGTTTAGGGTATTATAGTAAGGTAGTTTATATTTGGTAATAACTATGAACGATCCTAACCATTAATTTACCAATAAAAATAATAGAAAATTTTAAAGAATTCTAGACTTGGATTTTGAAGCCTATCCCAATCAACTTAAACATCATGCTTCAATGATAAGACAAAAAATAATCCCAAATAACTCATAGAGACAAGTATATTTATAACTCCAAATAACTCTTAAAGATAAGTAAACTTATAATAGCTATGTCATACAATAGAATATGAATTTTACAAGAAATTTATGAAAATATCACAATATTATTTAAAAAAAATATATGAACACATTTAATTTAATTCTCAAAAAAATACTGAACAAATGGCTCATGCCTGAGATTTCCTACAACGCAAAAAATTGCAAAATGAAAAATGGAATTTAAAAATAATCCTTCAAATCTTTTCAAAATCAAAATAGATGTATCCAAGGAAGCCAAAGTAGATATAGAAATATTGTCAGTCCATAATAATCTACCGCTTCATTGATTTGAAATATTCAAGGGAGACCATCACACATTGGACATGAGAAAAACTAACATTCTCAGTTCATCATAAAATTACTCCCAAAGGACCTCTTCATTATGATCTTCCCAAGCAAAGAAGACTCAAATTAAATTCTTACTAAAGGCATATAGATGATGAGTGAAATCCCTTTGTACATTCAAAAATGGGAGATAAATTTCAACCCTAATAAATATACTCCCTATGATTACCCTTGATGGATTCACTTGTATAACTTTCCACTAGAGTACTAATTTGAATATTTTATAACAAAGATTGGGAGGATGCTTGGAACTGTGATAGCTTTGGATTTGAAAATTATTCTTATGTTTATGCTGGACTTAAGTGGTGGCAATAAAATAATTATTAAAAGAAATTTCCCTAACAATGGGAAACAAGATTTAGATACATTCAATTGAAATAGATGGAAAATGTCTCCTTAAATTTCATAGAATAAACCACTCGACTATAATGTGTTCCTTCCCTCCTATGCAAGACAAAAATTTTTGGACACAAAAGAGTGGGAACATCCAATGCTCCAAAGGAAAATGGTTTAAAGAAAAATCAACCCAATTATCACCCCGCCAACCCTCAACTAGAAAAATAGATAATTCCACCTCTTAGTTCATAAGAAATGACCTATGGAAATAGCCCTACTCAAACAAACACATCGAAATCCTAAAATTGAAGTGCCACTCAAAGAAAATAACTTAGATCTACCACAAGAAGAGTTGGATTGGCCTTTAGACAATTTTGTTGAGGGAGATGAAATATGAATTTTGGATCCACAATCAATAGACCAATCTATATCAAAGATTCTAAAGCCTAATCTAAAATTTTGCAAGAAAATGGAAGAAAATCTAACATGATGCATTGTGTAGAGGATGCTACTACTGATGGAAAAATATCCATTAAAAAATTTTTGAAGGCTAAGAGAGGAAAACCCTCCCTTATGGCATAACAAAGATCACAACTTAGAATATTAGGGGAATCAACACCTCTAACAAAATATTCTTAGTTAAGAGTCATTTACATATAATAAGCATGAGACGAAAAACCTCCCTTAGGGAATAATTTATGAATTCTAATAGAGGAAACCCCTCCCCTAGGACACAACAAAAATCACAACTGACAATATTAGGGGCCTCAATACCTATAACAAAATATGCTTATTTAAATATCAATTATAGAAAATAAACATGAATATTATCCTCTATCAAGAGACAAAATTATCAAAGGAGGATAGAAAAACACATAAAATATATTCTTTGGGTGGGATGGTTGGTTTGTCTCTACTGATGGTGCTTGTGGAGGGATTGGCATGCTATGAAGACCCTAGAAAATTTAAGTTGAAGATTGGAAAAAAAATCTAGTTCATATCTCAAATCACTCACATTGGATCAAATTTATCCTTCTCACTCATTAATGTGTACGTTACATACAAAGAAGAAGACAAAAAAGGTATAGTCTAAAATCACTAATTTCATTTTTTAATTATAATATTATGAAATTATAATACTTGGTGGGTATTTCAAGTCAATCTTGTCCCCAATGGAAAAAAAAAGAGGGATTAGCCATGTTGACCAAAGAAACAAAGACTTTAAGATGTTTGTAAGTGACAATAATTTAATTGACATTCCATCAAAAAATAGAGAGTTCACCTAGATAAATCATAGAAAATGATTCACTAGCATAGTTAAACATCTTGACAAATTCCTCATCTCCTCTAATTGGTGCCAACTTCTTATAACAATGAATTATTTGATTTTACCAATTTTCAATAACCCTAAATTTGGAGAATGATTGTTCATTAGCCCGATGGCCATTCAAATTTTAAAGATGTGGTTAAGGAATGAAGCTTTGAATGGTCTCATAAAAGATTGGTGAGAAAAGGAAAAAGTATCTGAAGATCTAAGATGTTCATGTTTACAATAAAATGATTGGAATCAAGCACAAGCTGAGTGATTGGAATATCAACGACTTTAAAAAACATTTTTTAGGAAAAATAAATTAGAAGTAGAGCAAACATCTCTAAAGCAAAAGGTTACAATCTATGGAATTTTAGTTGAATATTATGAGAAATAAAAAGCTCATGGAATCCCACTCTAAAATATTAACTCAAAAAGAAATCTATTGGAGATCTAAATGAAGCGAAACCTGGTTATGAGATGGATATCTCAATAATAATAAAATTTACTATTTGACAAAAATTAGAAGAGCATAGAATAGAATCACCTCAATTCATAAAGCTAATAGTTTGATACATGTTGGGATAAAGAAAATTCAAGAGGAGGTAGTAAACTACTTTTAGAATCTACTAGCTAGCCCTAATGCCACAAATCTCCATGACCAAGAAATGCTCCTCAACTTCATACCAATTTAGTCACTAATGTGGATAACAAACAATTAGTGGAGCTAATAACAAATGAGGAAGTTAAATTTGAAATGTTTCAACTTCATCCTAAAAAAATGCCTAGACCTGAAAGTTTCGCGACTCTATTTTATCAAGAATATTGGGATATGCTAGGTGATAAACTATGGATGGCAGTAGGGGATTTAAGGAATTCAAAGAAACTACTTAAGGATATCAACACAACATTTTTAGCACTTGTCCCCAAAAAAACCAAACCAACACTCCTTCAAGGACTTTCGATCGATAATTATTTGTAATACCACATATAAGATAGTTTTGAAGATAATCTCTAATCATAAAGAAATTCTTCCAACCATCATCTTTGATGAACAATGTGGATGCACAGTGGGAAGAGATAACATAAACAATATTTTTATCACACAAGAGACTTTAAATTCCATTACATTATCCAACCAGAGCAATAAGATACTTAATTTGGATGTCAATAAAGCTTATGATAGAGTCAATTAAATATTTATGCTAAACTTGTTAAAGAGATTTGGTTTTCAGATGAACTGATGTAATGTCCCCATTTTCAGTCACTTCAACATTGTAATTAGCTTTGGGATTCTCGATGAGTGCCAGCCTTTTTTGAAGGGATATTTGTTGTTGGCAATGAGCTTAGTTAATCTTGAGAACTCATGAAACTTTCTAAAGTGAATTTTGGCTTCTAGTGTGTTCTCGAAGATTCTTGGAGAGAACATCTATTCATAGAAAGTCACCTGATTGACCCCAATCTTCATTATTCATCATCAATAATCTTCCACTATAGTCATATTTTGTTTCTGATGTTGTTTGGTGGTTTCCACAACTCAAGTGAATTATTGAGCTTTAATTTAATTATTTCACTAAGGTTGCTTAATTTTATAAAATAATTTAAAAATCACCTTAGTGTAACAGTTCGTTGGAAAGAGAATTAAAGTTTTAAATCATGTAATTTTAATTAAGTGACTAAAAGTGCCGAGATTATTAAATAATGAAATAAATCACTTTTTAGAGAAATAAGGCTTATTTAAATTATAAAGTGATTTTAAATTATATTTTTTTAGAAAGTTCTAAGAATATAAAAGGGTTGAAGGGTATCATTTGATGCATGTTGGTTATTTTTATATTTTCTAAAAACCACAATTATGGTCAGATTGAACTAGATTGTTCAAGCACAACCTAGAACGAAAACCCTATGGTGAAGATTGGGTTTGGTGGTGAAAGATCATCCCTAACTAATACTATGAAATCCATTCATGATTTCAGTTTGCACAAAAAATATTTGAAGATACGATTAAAGATTTATAATTTGTGAAGTCTTACAAAGAAGACAATTTATCTCAACTATTTAAAAGCATTGGTGAAAATCCAAAAAATTATAGTGAAGTGTGTGCAAGTGAAGAAATGAATTAATATATATATACTATTTTGTACTAGTTCACATTTTTCTTAGTCATGCCATTTTCATTACCTAAGGAAACCATACATATCCCAAAGGGAGAAAAGAAAGGGAGATTAATATATTTAGAGGCTTACGGATTTTCCCACATCCAAGCACAAAAGCCTTTAATATTGTTCGTACATATTGGAAAGTGATTGTAGTTTGTGAAGAGGCTATAAATCCTTAATAAATTCCAATGCAGCCTTTGGAACTCCTCACAAAGGAACCATGGGGCATAAGAAGGAATAAATTTCCTTTCTAGGGAATCTTTGGTGAATAAGACTACATTGGAGATGTCATTGGAATCAAAGCGCAGGTTATTTTTTGGTTATTAACAACATATTTAGTCATCTATAACAACAATAAGGTCAAAAATATTTCATGAGATATGTATGTGAATATTCTATACATATGGATATGAGAATATTATGATTTAGCAATGATATCTTTTATGATTTTTTACATTCATATGATTTGAAAAGAAACAAATGTGTATGGAAAATTATTACAATTGTATTCGACATTAGTGAAGTTAGAGAAGTAAATATTTGCATATTTATAAACTCTAATTTTTTGGAACAACAAATTATTTGTCCATTTTACTTTATTTTTAGCTCTTAAAAGCATTTTCTAATTGTTTAATGAAGTATATTTGCAAAATATTTGAACATTGGCATCATTTAAAAATGAATATATGAATTCAAAATATTAGCTATATCTCTTGTAATGGTTAGCATTTATAAATTCCTCATATTTGGTTTCCTAGAAAGTGTTTGAAAAAATGTCTACAAGGTAAAAAACAAAAAATTGCAAGTTTGGTCAAAATATTTTGGTAGGGGTTCTTATAATGGTATGAAAGAAAAGTATATTGCCAGCTTGTTTCGGTTATGAATTACGACATCATTAAGTGAAGAAGAGTTGGGAATTTTTTTTTTAATGTAGAAGGAAAAATTGAACACCTATATCAGTCAAAAGGTTCTTCTCAACACTTAGGAGGAAGTAAAGGATTGTTTGAACATGGTGAATCAATCACCTTCTCAGTTAATACAAGCAATATTTATTCCTGTAGTGACTTCCTTGGGTAAGAAAAATTTGTTGGGACACAAAGATAATGAGGTGAGATTGATCATTACTTGTTTTTTAAGAAATATCATGAAAATAACAACTAAAACTCCATACAATGATGACAAAATGAAAAATATATTTTATTTATTTGTGGATAGATTCCAAGGTTTGGATGATGTCACAAGTTTTGATTTTACTAGGAGGATAACCATACTTGAAACATTTGTAAAAATAAAATTTGGTAACATCATATTAGCTATGGGTTGTGAAGATCTAATTTTAAAAATATTTCACCATTTCTTTGCTACCATCATAAAATACCATGCACATAATGTTATAAAAACCATGTAGTCCATTGTGACTTTGATAGTTAATGAAAGTGATGATGTGCCACAATCAATTTTATCTATCTTATCGAATAACATATGGAAGGATGACCAAGGATCCTTATCAGTTGAATATGCCTTAGCTGAAATGGTGTTTTCTTAGTTTGATGAGAAATTAAAACCTTATCTGACAAATAAGGAGAAGGAGGAAGAAGAGGGGTTCATAACATGAATTTTTGATGGAGGAAATGTCTTATCTCCAGAGGTATGTATGATAGAACTCTAGAATGACTCCATTGAAATGAATGCATCTGTTGGGAATATGTTTAATAAAGATGTCAAAACAAAAACCTTGGGTGCAATTTTATATCAAACCAATGAATTTTTTGAGACTATTAGCTTCCTAGTTGACACCAATGGAATGAAGGAAAGTGATAAAATTGTTGGGATGACTAAAGCAATTTCAGAAAAAGAGCATGATGAAGTTGATTATGTTGTAAATTTCCAAACAAACTATAGTGATGAATTCTTACATCATTTAAGTGACAATAGTTTAGATGTTGAGAGAAAGTGTCCAATGTCAAATGTGTATCAATTTGACATCCAAAAAACACCTATGGAGAAGAGTGTCCATGCTAGATTCAACTCTTTTGATGTGGAAAGTGACTTGTTTAAGGAAAAAACCATTCATGGGGAACACAATGAGCATTTAATATCATATCCATCAACTCCTAAGTTCATGGGATCTAGGTGTTATGAAATCAAAATATGATGAAGGGAAAGCTTATGATGATTTTACTTTTGAGCATAGTGTTTTCCTAATCTCATGACATAAAATATGCAAAGAAGATGTCATAGAGATAACTAAATTTAAGAGTCATGTTCTTGAAGAAAAAAATGAAAATTTATTGTGTCAAATTGAATTTTATCTAAGGCTTAGTGAATTACGTATTTTAAAGAATCAGTTGATAGTCACTGAAGATAAGGTTGTTGTAGTCTTAACACATTTTGATAATTCACACAAATTCACTAGTGATCTTTGTTGGAAGACCCGATTTGACAAGAAACAAAAAGGAATTGAAGGGGGATCCTGCCTTGTAGATTTGCAAGTAATCAAAGAAGCTTTGAGAACAATGAAATTAGATTGCTTGAACTTACTTTCAGATAGGGATTATTCCATATTTTTTCTGAAGAGATGCTTAATGTATTGAAGGGAAAAGAGGAAGAAGTTGATATGCTCACCTTTGAGCTTAAGTATCCTAAGGGTTTGTTAGAGAGTACTCAAATGGATCTTTAAGAAGCATAAAATCAACTTGTTATTGCAGAACAATTTAGGGAGAAAGAAAAAAAGGAAAGGGCTAAGGAAACCAAGCAAGTGATTGTTGAGCTTGATAGGCTCCATGCAAATTTTGATTAGAGAAGTTTTCCAAGTTTACCAACTTGCAGAGTTGGAACATCAAGAAGGATGGTGGGGATAAGAAAACATTTTTTTTAATTTGTTGATAATCCACTTTTTGTGTTAGATATAGAGTCCACTTTTGATAATCCACTCTTTGTGATGGAGGATGAAACACTTCCTAATTTTAGTGTGATAGTTGGTGACAATCACAAGATATGGGATCTAGCTAAAGTTTACAATCTTGAGATACTGACTCAATATTAGGATGGTGGATTTACAAGAATTGAATGGATTAAGAATAGTTTCTATCATGATTGGCCTCTTGGTTCACATGAAGATAGTAAATTAAGTTTCAGTGATGTACGTAGTTATGTGATTAAGAATAAAAATATTTTGATTGGTGATCCTCTTGATAGACCACCTTATAAATAGGGAAGAATGGAGGTTTTAGTTTACCAAGGAACTATTTTATGGAAGGAAAATGGATAAGATTTCAGATGCAAAATTGTTGTCCACCTTCTAATCAACCAACACATGAATTTTTTACTTGCATACAAAAGGATTGGAAAGTATTTCCAACCAAGGAGGAGTATTTTTTGGTTGGATTTGAATGGTAGAGGTAATCTAGTCACTAGAGAAATTATTTCAATATTTTCCATGTTGATATCTCTTATACATACAAGAATAATTTATCACTGCAACTATTGCCTCAATATTACAATGTTGATTTGAATAAAATTAGTCATTGAGTAGATTGATTTTGAGTATTTATGGCAATGTATTATGGGAGGGTTTTTAGACATGGTTCAACTATTCCTAACTTCCACATGGGTGAGTGTTGGTTATTGCAATCACTTTATGTTAACAACCTTTATTTTTTCAAATGTTGCAACGATGATTGCAACTGATCTTGTGGATTGGTGTGCACAAGGCTACATTTTTAACACTTAGAGATTGAGTGTTAATGAAGTATTATCAGTTTATGATAGTGGAAGCATTTCCAAGATAGCTATGAATTAAAATTTTAGTTGTAACACATCTATCATATTTTTTATCAACTAATTGACAATGATTATTTTGCATCATTTTTGGGACACCATAATGAGTTATGTTGAGAATCATGATTTCTTGTTTAATAAATTAGTTTTCCTGTTGCCCAGGGTCATGTTAGATAGTGGGATTGTAGATGTTGATTATTATAAGATACTTTGACAGGAGATATTCTATGTTACAAAATCTATTCCTTATAGGTATTTCAATTTGGTTTTTGAGGACGACTTTTTATTTGGGATATAGGAAAGGAGAGTGAAAAATTGAAACCATTGTATTCTAATTTTAATCAAAGTGGTGCAACAATAACATGGTGAGACCTTCTTGAGGTTGATTTGGGATATTTGAGTCATATTGAGATTCATTTGGGATCAATTAGTGTATGGTTTCTATTACTTGAAGATAAGCAATCTTTGGGGAGGGTGGACTATAATGTCCATATTTTTGGTCACTTTAGCATTGTAGTTAGCTTTGGGATTCTCAATGAGTGTTGACCTTGTCAAAAGGGATGTTTGTTGTTGGAAATGAGCTCAGTTGGTCTTAATAATTCTCATGACACTTTTCGAAGTGGATTATGACTTCTAGTGTGTTCTCCCAGATTATTGGAGAGAGTGTCTATTTATAGAAAGTTACTTGATCGAGCCCAATTTTTATAATTCATCATCAGTCTCCTTTTGGTATAGTCAAATTTTGTTTCCAATGTTGTTTGGTCATTTTTACAACATGGGTGAAATATTGAGATTTGATTTAATTATCTCACTAAGGTTTCTTAATTTTATAAAATAATTTAAAAATGACCTTAGTGTAATAGTTGATTGGAAATATAATTAAAGTTTTTAATCATGGACACTTGATAAAGTGACTAAAGTGTTGAGAATATTTAAATAATGAAATAAATAAATTTTTGAAGCAATAAGGCTTATTCAAATTATAAAGTGATTTTAACTTGTAATTTTTGAGAAAGTTTTAAGAAGACTATAAAAAGGGTTGATGGGTCTCATTTGATTCATTTTGATCTTTTTTGAAAACAACAATTGTGGAGATTAAATGAGATTTTTCAAGCACAACCTAGGAGAAAAACCCTACAACAAAGATTGGGTTCGGTAGTGAAAGATCCTCCCTAGCTGATACTGTGAAATCTATTCAGGGTTTCACTTTGCATGGAAAATATTTTTAGGTATGATCAAAGATTTATAATTTGTGAAGTCTTACAGGTAAGACAAATTATCTCAGATATTTATAGGCACTGGTGAAAATTCAAAAAATTATAGTGAAGTGTGTGCAAGTGAAGACGTGAATTAAAAAATATATATATTGTTTTGTACCAATTAGGTTTTTTTTCTAGTCATACCCTTTTGATTGCCTGAGGAAACCATACATCTCCCAAAGGGAGCAAAGAAGGGGAGATGAATATTTTAAAGGCTTATAGCTTTTTCGATATCCTAGCACAAAAGCCTTTAATATTGTTGCCATACATATTGGAAAGTGATTGAAGTTTGTGAAGAGGCTTTAAATCCTTAATAAATTCCAACACAACCTTTGGAACTCCTCATAAAGGAATAACTTCCCTTTTTGAGGAAACTTTGGTGAATAATACTAAATTGGAGATATTGTTGGAAACAAAGAGTAGGTTATTTTTTGGTTATTAATAATAGATATATAGTCATCTACAACAACAATAAGGACAAAAAAAATTCATGAGATATGTATGTGAATATTTTATACATATGGATATGAGAATATTGTTATTTAGCAATGATATCTTGTATGAGTTTTGATATTCATATGTTTTGAAAAGTAAAAAATGTGTATGGAAAATAATTATACTTGTATCTAACATTATTGAAGTTAGAGAAGTAAATATTTGTATATTTACAAACTTTGATTTTCTAGAATAGCATATTCTTTGTTTTGAGTAGAGATAAAAAATGGGTTTTGAAGGGGCCCAAAACCCTTTACAAAAAAGAACAACTGAAACCAAAGATACAAAAAATTAAGAATATTTCAGCCCAACCACAACAAAACAACAACAAAATTCAACAAAAAAGCAGGAACCCGACCAACAACAGTACATATTTTTCAGAATATCAGCAACCTCCACATCGCAAGCCGCATTCTTCAAGCCATCATCCTCAACAACAAACATGTCTTTGACAGGAGCTCCAACCTGAGCTTTGGTCTTGTTACTGGTCCTAGCCCCAAGCCTTGCCAAATTAACCTCACTAATCAAAACATTACTCTTCTCACCACCCTTATCACCAAGTGCCACCAACACCAGTTTGAACATCCTCCTTATAGATTTTAACACTATCAATAGGAGAAATAACACCAACAGATTCAAATTTAAACCTAGATTTAGTTCCCTCCCCACCTTTATTCATATTATCATATACCTTCTTCATGAGGTTTTCCAAGGTGTGGACTCTCTCTTCCAGATTATGCTTCATCAAAAGCATTTCCTCCACCACCATTTTAAGAGAATTCATCAGATCATCGATCTGATCTTGAGTAGAAAACTCATATGCTTTACTCATCATGCCACACATTTTCACATTTTTCAAATTGAGTTAATGAAAAATCCATTTAAAAACCTTACATAAAATAATAGAGCCTTCTTTAGCAGCTCCTAAAACATCAACAAAATTTTCTTTATCAATTTTGAAAATTTCCTTACCCTCCTCATCCTCCTCATATGAGGAACTTCCCTTATCCACACCATAAACAACATCCTTACCCTTATTAGCAACAACCAAACCCTTTTCAACAACAATCGACGTCTTGATCTTGCGAATGGACTCCACAATCTCAACAGCAACAACATTATTTTTCATCTTCCTATATAGATCCACCACAGGAGAATCTTCAGCACCCTTCCCCACATCAACCACAACCTTATTATCCTTTGGCGCCTCCTTAACCCCAACCAGAAAGAAATCAACATCTTTTCCACCACCAATTTTAAGTGGGGAATTAAACTCTAGCAATTTACTAGTAGGCTTCACTACCGACTTCTTGCAAATCAACTCCCTTTTTTCCAAAGTAGGGGGAGGCGAGGACACCTCACCAACAACATCCTTCTTCTCCTTTCTGCTACGACTCAACAATTCCTCATCCAACTCCTCACTGCAAGTATCATACCCCTGATTAGGGCTCAAAACCTCTTTCCTAACCTTTCCCATAGCAGGGGAATGCATATCCACATCCATGGTTGCAAAAGAGTCCGACACATAATTCACATCATCTTCAGACGCAAATTCCTTTTCCAAAATGAGTTTCCTCTTTTTGCATTTTTTGCTATCCAACTCCTCCTCAGAAATCGTCTCATAGCATATTATTTGTTCACTTTACATTGTTTCTAGCTTTTAAGAGTGTTTGCCAATTGTTTGATGAAGTGCCTTTGTAAAATATTTGAACGTTGGCATGGTTTAATAATGAATATATGAATTTAGAATATTATTTTCAGCTCTTGTGATGGTTAGCATTCATAAATTCCTCATATTTGATTTCTTGAAAAGTGTTTGACGAAATGTTGCAGGTTAAAAATTATAAAATTGCAAGTTTGGTCAAAATATTTTGGTAGGGGTTCTTACAACTGGATAAATTGGATATATAATTGCACCCCTAATGTGAAATACTATATTTTGGTCAATGGATCCACTTGTGGTTTCTTTGAACAAACATGTAATCTTTGCAAAGGGGGCTCCACTTTTTCCTTTCCTCTTTTCTATCATAGCCTAGGCTCTTGGGAGAGCAATTACCTCCTTTTCTCTACAAGGTCAATTATTCAAAAAATACAATATCTACACTCTAAGATCTCCTAAGAAACTAACAATAGATACTCAAGTTTTGTTAATACCATGTTAGATTTTTCTATGGAGATATGCACCCAAGATTTAGAGGCCAAATAGAAAGCACAAAGAACTTAGAAGATCAATATGACAAGAATAAACTTTATTCCTATTAGAAACACATGATTGTTAATAGTAAAATGAGAAACCTTGGCTATATAAGCCAAGATGGCACATATGACAACATAAGATCATGACATGTGCCTTAACCTTATGGGCTAAGACATAAAGCAGAAATTTCCTAAGCAAACTTAAGTGACAAGGTGTGAAAATAATCCAATATTGAAACTAGTTAGAAAAATAACCCTATTTACACGAACATAATTTAAATTTGATTGAAATTATTCCTAAATAATAAACAATTTTCACTGAATATGGAATAAACATAAAATTGTAATAAAATAATAATTATTACTCATGAATATCTATACATGCATATATTTTTGGATATTTGTTCATTTTATAATAGAAGTCCCTATTTTAGTGCTTGATCTTTAGTTACATTGTTGGAAGTAGTCTGTAAAGACCCTTGCCCAAAATGATGAAATTTTCACGATTATATCTAGTTTGCTTGCTGACCCGAGTTTCCTTCAATGGGTATTTAAATAGAGATTGCATACATAAAATTCATAATGTAAAGTACTTCTATATTAACAATAATTTAGCATTACATCTATCCATTGCATCAAGCCACTAATGAGAAAATAATTATGCTACTATAGGAACTTGTAATAGTAATACATTAATTTTCAGAAATTCTTCCACTTGCATTCATAATAGGCAACCAATACAATTTCCAGAAATTCACATTGAACAATTACAAAAAATTAAATATTCATTACATCATAGATGAATAAACTGGCTAACCTTAATATTGTTAGCTTTCCCTTATACTCTAATCACTGAATTTGTATCCAAGAAATTATCCCTTTAGTTGGTACGATGACCAACGAAGATGAAGTTAGCTAGAAGGTAGGACCCGACTAGTATATTTAAGGATGTTGATTGTTTGTCTTTTCCTGAACTCCGCGTAGGATACTATGGCACAAATTTTGGAGGGAGCAACGAGAGTCTATAAATTGATAGTTGGCATTTACTATGTAACTTTTGACCATACCCTCTATAAATATATAAAATCGCCCAACTATGGATTTATAAATATTGACTAGGAAAAATAAATTAAGGATTTGAGGATTTGAATTTGGACTTGAAAATTTTCTCAATTTCCATAGGTTAGGGTGGAACCATTTCACCATCAAAACCCCAAAGCTCCAAGTTTGAAAGTTCTCAGTAATAAGAGAAGAAATATAAACTACGACGATGAAAATTAATTTCCAAGTACTTTTATATCTTTTTGTGAAATGCCGTTTTCCCTCTCAAATATTTAAATATTTAAATTTTGACTTTAGGAGGGAAATATAATAAAGTGACTTTATAAATAATATAGCTCCACTTAAGTCACTTAAAATAATATTAATTAATTAATATTATTCATATTATTTGTTTGAAAGGAATAATATTAAATAATTAATAATTAATTCCTTTAATTTATTTAATGGCTTACGGGAATTAAACAAGCCATTAAATAATCTAGATTATTAATTGGAAGGGGACATTATAATCCTCCCTTCTTGGAATTGTTTGCCCACAATAAATTTTAGATTAGGATGCTAAAGGATTTGCTCATTCTCCCACGTGGAATCTTCCCCTGGTAGATCCTTGCATTTAACAAGATATTCTTTGATTGTTCTATTTCTCAACTTCCTCTCATGAACATCCAAAATCTCATTCGAAATCAAGACCAACTTGCCCTCTTCATGAAGAGGTGGAAGCTCTACAGAAACTAAAACCTGTTGTCCCAGTGCCCTCTTGAGGCACAAAATGTGAAACACGTTATGAATCCTTTTGCTCTCAAGTAGCTCCAACTCATAAACCACCTCAACAACTCTCCTGATGATCTTATACATGCCATAGAACCTTGATCTCAACTTCTCAACACCACTCATCTTCATGGAGGACTGCCTGTATAGCTAAAGGTAGATATAAACCAAGTCCCCAACCTCAAAAATATGTCAATCATGTGTTTGTCTGTATAAACCTTCTACTGGTTTTGAGTGTGGCACAAATTTTCCTTAAGTGACTTAAGGATATCCTAATTCTCTTGAATCCAATCCTTGGCCTTGGGTGCCCAACTATCACCAACTTCCACATCCATAAATGAATAAGCCTCATATCCATACAACACTATGAAGGGTGACATCCTAATGGACATATGATAGGTGGTATTATAGCAATACTCACCCAAATATAACCATCTAACCCAAGCCCTTTGCTACCCTACAACATAGTTGCATAGATAACCCTCAATCCACTTATTCACTATCTTTGTTTTCATATCTATCCGAGGGTGATAGTTGGTGTTTGGAGTCAATTATGTACCTAAAAATATAAATAATTTGTACTAGAAAGCACTAATGAAATAATTATCCCTGCCACTAACAATTTTCTTCGATAATCCATGTAATTTGAATACCTCTTTGAAGAACAAGTTTTCCACTTGAGGTGCCTTGTACTCTAAAGAGATAGCTATGAAGTGTGCAAATATTGTTAACAAATCAAATGGTACAAAAATGCATTCTCTACCCTATACCTTTGAAATACCAGTGATGATGTCCATCGATATGTTGTCCCACTTTTGCTTTGGAATAGGTAAAGGTTGTAATAGGCCAGCTGGGAAAGTGTGCATTGAATTCTTCTACTAAAAAGTAGTGCACTCTCTAACATGGTGCAAAACATCATCTTTGAGGCCCTTCCAAGACAACCTCTCTCTAATATTCATGTATGCCTTATAGAACCCTGGATGTCCTGCCAAAGGAGTGCCATACACAACTCTTAGGCTTTACTCCTTCAGCTTAGATTCTAGAACTAAAAATATCCCATCCTTGTAGTAGATGATACCATCCACTACCTTATACCTCTCGTCCTAAATTTTTCCATCCATTAACTCACAAGAAAATACATTCTTGAAGTGATCAACTAGGAGATGAGCTCTCCTATCAGTTGAAATCTTAGACAAGGAACATATGGTGGGCTTCTTGGATAACATATCAACAACTATATTCTTCTTCCTCTTCACACACTCAATATCGAAGTCGTATGCCTGAATCTTATTGACCTATTTTTTTTTATGTTCATTCAAGTCCTACTACAAGAAGTACCTCAAACTATTATGATAAGTTCTAACTACAAATCACCCAACAACCAAATACTGCCTGAACTTTTCCAACACATGCATGATGGCAAGCATTTCCTTGTCATATATAGAATATAATCTCTCAACATCTTGGAGCTTCCTACTCTCATAGGAAATGGGATTCCTATTATTCATCAACATTGCACCAATCGCCTCTCCTGATGCATCACATTCCAACACAAAGGGCTGGGTGAAATCTGGTAATGCGAGAACTGGATAGGTACTTATGGCCTCCTTAAGTTTTTCAAAAGCTCATTGAGCCTCTTCGGTCTAGCTAAATGCACCCTTCCTAGTGAGGTCTATGAGAGGTTATCAAAGCTAAAAAACCCCTTGATGAACCTCCTGTAATAGCTACATAGGTCAAAGAACCCTCACAACTCCATGAGTGTCCTCAATGGTGGCCAATCTAAGATCACTTGGATCTTTTCTTGATGCACCCGAACTCCTTGTGCATTGATGATGTGACTGAAGTACAATATCTCCTTCATCTCAAAATCAAATTTGGAGGCCTTGGCATACAATGATTGTTCCTCCATAATACCCAACACCTCATCAAGACACTTTAGGTGGTCCTCCCATGTTTTTCTATATGTCAATATATCATCAAAAAATATGAGGAACTTCCACAATTGTTTATTGGAAATGTGATTCATGCAGAACTAAAATGTTGTTGGTCATTGGTCAAACCAAAAGACATGACCACAAGCGCGTAATGCCTATAATGACACCCGAAAGCTATCTTATGGATATCCTGGTCCCTCACTCTAATATGGTGGTATGCTAATCTGAGATCTATCTTTAAGAAGAAGACAACCCCATGCAACTCATCTAATAATTCATCGACCCTAGGAATTGGATATCTATTCTTGATTATTTTTATTCAAAGCATGGTAATTAATACACATCTTGAGAGTTTCATCCTTCTTATTAACCAACACCACAAAAGAGGCAAAAGGACTCAAAATCGGTCTAATATGTCCCATATCCAACAAATCCTTGATAGCTTTCTCAATCTCATCTTTAAATTTCTTGGGACGTCGATAGGGAGTAGTAATGATAGGCTTGGCCCCCTCCTCAAGCTCAATGCCATGCTCAAATCCTTTGTCAGGTGGCCTCCCAAGTCTATAGACTTAGAGGAAATCAAATATTGTGCTGCCCAAGCAACATCACCATGCCTAAAAGTTATCTCCATTCATTTAGCTGAAACAAATCTAGGAGCTCCATTAGGAATTCCTATGAGTACCACTTTCCTTCCATCTACCTTAAACTTGAATTCCATGGTTTGGAAGTTTTAGGAATGCTTCCCAAGAAAGTGTAACCACTGAATACCCAAAATGGCATTGATTTCACCTAAGTCCACCACATAGAAATCATCAGTAACTTTATAGTTACCAATTGTGATGCTCATCTAAAGGACCTTCTGAATACAATAAATTTGATAGCCATCTACAACCATGACATTGAACCCCTTGCGCTCAAATATCTACAAACCCTTCTTAGTAACCATAACATAGTCTAAAGTTGTGGATAGCCACACTATTGATCAAAACTATGATCCTCTGTCCCTATAACACTACATGCACTCTAAAAGATTTGAATTTTGGTGTACTAGACATAGTATCAAGAGTACCACCCTTCACTCCCTTAGGTGGCACCTCATTGGCTCCCAACTTCTCCTCATCTGACTCATCATGACTGTTTCCCTATTTATGATTATATTTCTCCTCTATCACATATAATCTCTATGTAATGTACCTTGCCCTTACCAAGACACATGTGTCTTGGTTCCCAAACTCCCTATAGCTGAAACACAATTTTTTTCTTCAAAACTCCTATCGAGTCTCATTATCCATTTTTTTTTTCTTGGGCTACTCTTTTTGAAATAGTTTTTTGTTTTTATCCTTCTGAGAGGTAGAACCCTTTGACTAAAAAATATCCTTCACATTAGCAGAATCCATGTCCCCATCTTTCTTGATTGCCTCCTGTAGTGAGCTAGGTTTGAATACCTTGATCCAAATCCTTAGAGGATTGGTTAGGCCATCCATAAATAAGACCAACAATCTCCTCTTTGATATATCAGTGACCAATACAAATAGTCTTTGGAAATCAACAATGTAACTATCAACTGATCCCCATTGCTTCAACTAAGCCAACTCCTTGAAATAGATTTTAGGGTCCTTGTTATCAAACCTCTCAATTAATCTTTCTATAAATTCCACATAAGATGTGATATGGTCATGGCCCATGGTGACCATACCATAATGCCACCATTCATGAGCAATGTTGCCAATATGTATTGCAACATATTTTATTGCTTCCTCCTTTGGCATCATATTTAACTAGAATTATGTATCAAATTTTTGCACCCAAGCACAAGTTGAAGTCTTTCTTGGGCCATCAAATAAGGGCAAGATCAATTTACCAACCTCCCTCCTAAGATCATTGTGGTGCTCTCAATTACCCCAGTTGGGTATATGTCTCATCCCGAGGTCCATATAGTCACAAAGATAAATGTCATGTAGGAAACTTGGATCTACATCAACCCAAGCCTATTTGAGTTGTTCCTACAACTCTATCACTGTAGGCTCATTGCCTTTTTGAGGCTCTACTCTAGGTGGAAATGCATACATTAAAGACCCAAAACTAGTAGTTGTAACACATCAATTTGGCATTCGATTATTAACCGAGTTATCCCTTTGGCCATTATTTCCTCCTTTATGACCATTTTGATTATTACCATTGTTGTTGTTATTATCATTGAGCATGGTTTGTGTCATTAACTCCATCATTTGAGTCATACACTGATTTATCGTCCTTTTCTCTACCAACACTGCATTAAGAAGGTCTTCCCCTCTTTGGTCTTACCCTCTATCACCCATCTCTACCTCTATATGTGCACCACCTCTTGTAGAGGAGTCAGTACCACTGCCTGAAGGAGATCTATGGTGTATTCCCAAAATACCAGAAGCACTTTCCCCTTTTGAAACCTGAGTAGGTTGTCACTGTTTCTTAATCTCCCTATTATAGTAACTACTCTTTCTATCACTCATGAAAACCACAAGATGGTAGGAAAACCAGCTATGATACAACTGTAAAGACCCTTTCCCAAAATGATAAAATTTTCATGAGTATATCCAATTTGACAATGCAAGGAATTTTTCAAACAATTTGTTTGCTTGCTGACCTGAGTTGCCTTCAATAGGTATTTAAATATTGATTACGTGTATAAATTTTATCATGCGAAGTACTTCTATATTAACAATAATTTAGCATTACATCTATCCATTGCATCATTGCCACTAATGAGAAAATAATTGTGCCGCTACATGAGCTTGTAACAGTAATACATTAATTTTTTAGAAATTCTTCCACTTGCATTCATAATAGGCAGCTAATACAATTTCCATAAATTCACATTGAGAAATTACACATAATTAAATATTCATTACAACATAGATGAATAAATTAGCTAACCTTAATATTGGCACCTTTTTATACTCCAATCATTGACTTTGTATCCAAGCGATTATTTCTTCAGTTGGTATGAAGGCCAACAAAGATGAAGTTAGTAAGTAGGTAGGACCCAACCAACATATTGAAGGATGTTGATTGTTTGTCTTTTCTCCAACTCCACATAGGATTCCCAGGAGACTATTTCATGACTTTTGGAGGGAGTGATGAGAGTTAAAGGCTGGGCTCTAAACAAGGGGTGTGTGAATGTTTGTAGACTGTGAATAATCCTATAAAATCAATGGATAGCATTTACCATGTAACTTTTGACCATACTAATACTCTCCTTCACACAACCATATTACCACACTATCCCTAGATATATGTATGCATCAATCCTAAATAAAATAGAACTATCAAATCTGCCTTAAATCCATAGGCGTAGCAATGAGTTATAGGAGCTTTGAAAATTATTTATGAGATACCGCCAATCCCTCTATAAATATATAAAATCACCCAACTCTGTATGTATAAATATTGACCAACAAAACTGAATCTAAAAGATTTTAATTTTATATAAATAGATATATCGATTACTCAACAAATTTGTCTCCAAAGGAGACTCACAAATTTGTTCAATTTTCGTAGGCTAGGGTGGAGTTGCTTCACCACCAAAACCACGAAACTCCAAGCCTGAGATATCTTAGTAATCAAAGAAGAAATATAAACTCTCATGATGAAAATGAATTTCCAAAATGTATTATATCTTCCCATGAAATGCCTTTTTCCCTCTCAAATATTTAAATATTTAAATTTTGACTTTAGGAGGGAAATATAATAAAGTGAATTTATAAATATTATAGCTCCATTTAAGTCACTTAAAATAATAATAATAGTTAATTAATATTATTCATATTATTTGCCTGAAAGGAATAATATTAAATAATTATAATTAATTCTCTCAATTTATTTAATATCTTACGAAAATTAATAAGCCACTAAATCATCCAAATTATTAATTGGAAGGAGACATTACATAGCCCCAATACCAAAATAAAAATTGAGATTAGTTTTACCATTTAATACAAGCACTTTGTCACCATTTTTAATGCTTAAATTTCCTTTTATGGCTCCATGAAATAAGAGAACATATCCACTTCCTAGGGATGGTATCAAATCAAATGCATTCTTCACATAAGATTTTGGGGGAAGATTGAGTTGTGTCTCTTAGTAGAAATTAGACATTCATTATTGTAACTCTAAGAATAAATTTAAATATTTACATGCATTCCAAATGCTCTAGAATATATATCTTTGAAGTAAATGATTGATAAGAAAAGGCCAATTAACCATATTATGCACATTTTCAATGTGACTAGAGACTTATAAAGCCTCCTTATGGTTACAGAGTTACAAATCCTCTTCTGAAGTGGTGTGCCTATTGACACAAGAATTAATATTACTAAGCAACACTTTCCATACTTCTATTGCATACCAAAACTTACACAAAGATGATTAGGATTCTCAACTTGATATTGGTGAAGAACATATCAATTTGGTCAAGGAAAACCTCGTCTTTGAAGATTATCATATGTTAAATGTTGATTTTGGATCAAAATATAGATGAAGTTGACTTTAGGGGTGGCCCCTTTGTGTCATATGAACCCCCTATTTTCCAATATAGGATAATCTACTTGTAGCATTTTGTATCCTTCATTGATAGAGTAAGTTCTTGCACTCTGAAATCAACTAGAATTTCAATTTTTTGTTAGCTTTGATTTTACAAAGGTCTTTAAAGTATATAATTTGATTAATAAGGAGAAAATTATTATGAGTTAATCACCCATTTATCTGATGTAGTGTTGAAAAATGTATTCCTTTACATTTTCACACTATGTTTGGGTCCCCTTAATTAATTGGACTTAATTAAGCTTCTAATTTCCTAAATTATGCATTCCTAAGCCTTATTATTCCCGTTTTCCGAAAGGAAAACTAACATTAAAAAAATGCTAACATTATTTTAAACACCTTGGTAATTGAGTGTCCTGGATTTAGATCCCAGAACCCATTCGCCCAAGGGTGACTGAGACTTCCTTAGGTGCCAAGACCCAATTTTTAATATGTTTTTGGTGGCATTTTAATGATTTAAATTCAAATTTCAAATGTTGGCTTATGGAATCTAATTTTTGGGAAATTAGATAAATGTAGTGACCCTCTTGATGACGTATTTATTTTAGTTGTTTTGAGATGTTGATAGTCGTTAGATGTTTTTGAGACTATGTTACTTTGATATATCATGTTTTGGATTACATGCTTAGTTGTGAAACTTAGTTGATGATACACTTTACGTTATGATGTTTTGTTTACTCTTGCAAGATAACATAATTATGATGACATATGAGGTTCTGTAATGTTTATGATGGTATTATGATGTGAATGATTTTAGATGCTATTTCTTACATCAGATCGGTGAAGGAGACAGTTTAGCAGTACTCATCCGTGAGTGCCTTGCTACACTGTGATTCTTCTTCATGGTGTTTTGCATGTTATCTATGTTGTTTCAGTTGACCGTGTAGTGTGATGCAACTTTCAGGTACATGCATCGACTCCACCTGCTTGTCAGGTCTGAACATGCCATGGCCCAATGGAATCATTGAAGGGAGATATACTTGTCCTCTGTCATGAACCATCAATCTGAAAAGAATGAGTGTCTTTTGTCACCCTTATGTTTTGTTAACATTCGTTTGTCGTTATGTCTATTGGTCGTCTCATGTTGTCATATTTTATAATGTTTTGTTCAAATGATTTAATGATTTGATGTAATGATAACGTTATGATTAATGATTAATTGCAATATTTAAATTTAAAAGCTTATTTTAGAATATTGTGAAATATTAAAATATGTTTATTGTGAAAGGTCAATTAGTTGTAATTGATTTACTTATTCAATTTAGATATTTTCGAAAACTATAACAATCAGTATTGATTGAAAGTTACAAAATATTTTGTTTTGAACAAGATGTTCAAAAAGTTTAACTCATGGATGAATTTGCATGTAATCTGAAAGTTGTATGTGGGAATTGTATTTAATTGGGGAATGGGATTTTTGAAAGGGGAGAGGATTGATGTTTTCATGGAAAAAGATGTTTTCTGTATTTTGTTGGGATTTTGGTTGAAAAGATTAAAAATTGGGACATTGAAGGCTGGGAATGTGCACTGGAAAAGTTACAGTGTTCGAATTTCTGTGTGTTGCTTCCTCAACCACCATAATTCGTAGGAATATATCAAGTTCATTCTAAAACTTTAATTTTAGTTCTATGATCTATATTTAAAGGTAATTGTGGAAAAATCTTTGTGTATTCTCCTGGATACTTCTGACTTGCGAAATTATTTTTATAAAAATATAGTTCATTTTAGCATACGAGAGTTGTCTTGATAATTAATTGTTCCTCTCTACGTGTTGAGCTTTTTGCACACCTTTTTGGTTGAATTCCTGTTGATTTTATACCTCAGTTTGTATTTGGCAGATGATTCAGAAATAAATGGTTGAGTCATGAATTATTCTGTCATTTTCTGCATGTACTTGACGATAATATCATTCCTGTCGATATTCATGTTCTATCATTTTTGCTTAACCCACATTGGATGGTCCTGCATGTAAAGATCTTGGAGCTTCTGTATTATCCTAGTCTTCCGGAGGTATCCTGTTCCGGCAACCAAACACTATCCTGGTAAAAACTGGTGGAAGTGAGTTTGTCATACGAAATGCATGTTTGTTTTTATTTACTTCGCAATATTTTGTTAAAAAAAACAGTGGTATCGAGTGGTGGATACCCGTTCATCTCTCTCAATTGATTCACAAATTCATAACCTTATTCGTTTCGTGATGCCTTTAGATTGTTTCATCTTTCCTTATGTTTAGATGGTTGTGAAGTATGTGAATGGTATTTTTTGAGTTGTGAAATTTATTTGCGTTTGTCCTTAAGTAAGATTCTGGCAAACTGAGTTTATTCACCTTGGTAATGCGTATGTGTAATGATAGCCTTGGTTTTCTCACATTTGATTGTGCTTATTTCCTGTTAAAATCTTGTTCAACTGTATGGATGAACAACTGCGTGATTAGGAATATGGTTTTCGCTGCATTCATCCAGTGGTCCCTTTTCAGCCTTGGCCTGATAACTGAACCATCAGGTTCATTGTTTAATTTCTGTAGTTGGGCACCTTAGGTTTCTTGCCTCTTTTTTCTATGGAAATCTTAAATTACCTAGAGCTGCAATTGAGTGATGAGGTTCTTTTGTTGGATATGTGGCTCTGTTAAAAAAAATTAAAAAACGCATATATGCTCAGTCGATTGCTTGGTTCTATATATGCTAAAATTTGTGTATTAGCCAACTCTCTTTTAATAAACCGACATGCGTTATCTTATTCTTGCTGTGAATAAAATTGGCTATGAGAATTGCGCTTGAGTATCTTGTTTACGTTTTGTTCTAATCCGATTACTCTGTCACAGTTGATATTCTTATTCACTTGTGATACCTTCATACTATTTTATAGTGTTCCCCAATCCGCCGCTTTGGAGTGCTAGATGTTTTGGATCCTATGTTATTCATGCATCAAATCTGAGATTTCATTCTCCCCTTATCTCATCAATATGAATTATTTTCTTTGAGTCATCATACACATGCATTCTGAATCTCATACATATTTTCTGTTTTGATTGTTTTCCGTTATCTTATTGCGTTGGATGTCTCGATCGGCTGTGAGTCGAAACCAACTTTCACGCCTTGTACTTTGCTTGCATGTGTATTGATTGCATTTGACTTTGGCTGTTGCGACGGTTGAAGTTTGAGTCATTGTGTCTTCGAATTTTATGATAAGAGTAGTCTAGACCGACAGTTTAGTCTAGCAGTTACATTTTGTTCTTCTTTAATTTATCATGGTTTCTTCCTTGTTCATTAGCTAGAGTACATAATCTTAATTGTGATCTCCATCTTTATTATAGGTTGAAGCCTTTATAATAATTCTATTTATTAAGAATAGGGAATCCTTAATTCTATTTTGAATTTGAATGTTTTGATCTTTAGAATTCTACAAAAGGTTGTTGAATGAAATCTATAGTAAAAGTGTATTTATGTTTTTGACTTAAATAAAATCAATTAAGGTTTAGAATCAAAGGTGTCAAAATGATTTATTGTTGCATATAAATTATTATGTATTTACCTTTATATCAAGGTAGGTAAATTGAATTTTTACTTTCTTTTTTTTTATCATGATGATTTAATTATCAATTCTATATATTAATATAATTATAATTTGATCAAGCGATTCTAAAATTTTAATAGAAAGGTCTCATCATACTATAAGAATCCTTCATTAGGAGAAACCATAATTTTACTGTATGGAGTGATGATTGGATTCGTTAGGCTTTTGTATCCTTATATAGGTGACTATATATGTACTTTTTATAGCTAGAATTATTGATGGGAATTTAAGAAATTTGGTCTATGTGTTATAATTATTGGATTAAGAGGATAAACACATTTAAGGACTTAGTGAATAATTATTTTATTTGTTAAAGAAAAGGAGAAAGTCAATAAGGCATTTATATTTGTGCTAGCTTTAAGACCTTGTCGATTGAAAAGATTTGATTAATGTTGATAACCTTTTTATTTTGGTGGTTTGATTCTTATGAGTATGAGGTATAAGACTTCTATATATATGGTTATAATTGGTTGCAATATCTTTATAGTTATACATTGATGTTAATGTATAAATGTAAGTAATTGTACTTGTTATTGCATAGAAATAAACAATGTATTAGAATTTTTAGAAATGTTGTTTTGAATTCGTGTATAGAAAATGGTAACTGCTCTCTGATTGATTCAAATGTATAAACGTGGCCCATGCAAGTTTTGAGTTTATATGAATTTTAATTTCGGACAAGTTGAATACTCTAGAGTGGAGTTGAAGTTGCTCGTGAAAAAGTTGCCTAGCTTGTATCGTCGTTTATTGTATATATATCTTGGTATGTACTCGACTATCTTGAGTCTATGTGGAATGAAGTATTCTCTTGAACACAAGTTGGCTTATTTGTTTTTTCTGATTGAGAATTATACTTGTGAGGTGTGGCTTTTGTTAGGGGCCGAACCCAGAAGGGGTTGCATGGGTAACCTAGCGGAAGTTGGTATTTAAGTGCAAAATTTAACTAATGTTCTTGAAGTATGTCTTTTTTCTTGTCATTGGGATGTCATGTTTGTCGACCATGTAATGGGGTGATGTTCTCCTTGTTGTTTGTTTGACTTGAGGACCTATTCTATCTCCTAGCATGGGGGGTGGGCTTTCGAGTTCCGCACGGTTGGGAGGAACATGCCACATCTTCCATTGGGTCCCCTGCAGGTGGTTTTGTTCGAGACATGTTTTTTAGTAGAAGGCTCCTAATTGAATATCATTCACATAGATGGATCGTTGTACGTGCTCGTGGACTTGGTCGTCAGATAATCTTGATCTTATTCTTTACTGTACTCACTCATGATGTTACATGAGGTATCATTATACTATGACTTGTAATGTATCGATATTTGTATCACTCTCGTTTATTGTAAATGTACTTGTATTATAATCTAGATTTGACTATTCACTTGTCTTGTTATACATATAGTTCTTGATGTGTTGTGTTTATGTTTTACTTTAGTAGCATTGTTGTGGAACCCTAGAGCATTTTTCTAGGTTGTAATCACATGTTGTTATTAAATGTTTTATAAAAAAAAAATATTCGAAAGTTTTGTGTTATTGACATAACGTTCCTAGGTTCCATGGCGAGGCGTTACAGCTTGGTATCAGAGCGACAGGTTCATACACTAGATACCTTGGTTATATTTCAGTTAACTATGTTATCCTTGTGAATATGTTAGTGGAATTGTTAAGTGATCACGTGTTCATGGCTTTTACCTTAGCATGATGTACTCTGTGGAAAAGAGTAGCGTGATGGAACCTGATATAAGGTTACGGATGGAAAGTTATGATACGTATTCCATGGTTATGGAAAAATTGATGTTCCTATGAAAGTATGTATGTAGTTGTACCTATGTAAATGTAAGAAACCAGTAACTGTATCTTGTTTGAGTGTTGTGAAAACCCGTACTTGCTTGGTGTGTCTATGTGATGGTGATACTTGATACCCATCCATGGGGAAAAGTTACACTTTGGTGTGGGATTTACCATACCATTGGGTGTATTTGTGTGTTTGTTACCTGATTGAGGGCCAACCCATGTGTGGTTGAAACTTATATATTAGAGTAACCAAAAGTAGTTCTTTTTCTTTTGGTTCTCTAGACCCTCAATCCGTGAAGGGATAGTAGCAGCCACAAGTTCCTTGGGTGGAGTGTGTAGCGTACACATATTGCGGCTTAGAGCATCTCAGCTCAACCAATCCTGAGGAAATGTACCCACTACTTTCCCTTATGATGGATTAGGATACTTGATCCATAAGTGTTAACCTAATCCCCATAGATTTGAGTACAGTAGCATAGGTATGTTAGCTATGCCTAGACGTCTATAGGGGCATTGTTCTAGCATTGTTGAGTTAATCTCATCTATATGAGAGGTGAAGCTCAAAAGCCCCATAGTGATACTATCGTATTGCATTATATTTAGGGTATCTGCACATGCTTTGACATGATATGATAGATATGATGCCATACCACACTGATGTTCTGACATTGTGTTGGTGATGATGCCTTGATATACTGTATTTGTACGATACCACACCCCACTCATGTTCCAACATAGTGATGGTGATTATTTCGTGTTACATGATGCCACATGCCTAGACACATGAAGGAACATTATGAGATTGTCTTTGTTAGCCTACTTGTATGATGAGCATTATGGGGCCTCAAACACTTGTAGAGGGATCCCCATGGCTGCATCGACTGTGTTAGTTGGGTAGTGTATGGGTAGATCCTAGCCATGTATACCTCTGGCTACAACGAGTTCCTCTGTGTGTCTTCTCCATGAGGTATCACGATGTGGAGTGTGTTTTGCGCATGCCTATTACCACAGACCCACAGACACACTGCCATGTGGCATATGACCAGTACATGCCTTCTCCGACTGGCGTATGACTAGGTAGAGTGACGACGTTTTGATAAGTCGTGGATACACTCAGGGTCATGTGGATGGCGTGCTCATTCGACACCACATCAGGGATATTATCATTCTAGCCAGACTTTGTTTCCTCCTTCCTCATTTGGTGGCTAGTAACTAGTCACACAGTGTTGTATAGTGCAATTTTAAAGATTGTGAACTTTCTTTTGGTTGTTGATGATTTTTCAGTTGATTGTGAGGGCGAACACTTTGTTATATTTGATTGTGAAGGTTTAGCCATGACTTGTGATCTTATTTTCTTATAACCTTAGTGGTTATATATTTGATTCAGTGATGAAATTACGCGTATTTATTTCTTTATTGTTGAAATGAAACTTTAATTTTCTCTTCTTTTTGAACTTGGTGGCTAAGCTAGTTATCTTTGTTGTTTTCAATGTCGACTATGTGTCGTATTGTGATTCCTCTCCAAGGATGTATGATGCAAACTTGGTGAGTGTATACAAGGAAGTAGACGCAGGAAACGTTGAGGATGGGGGTATGTGAGGCTGTTATGCAACTAGAACCCACTACTCACCTAGGTGTGATGACTATCTCTTGGAGGCTAATCACCTTATACAAAGAAGAGACAAGTCATGGTGGTCTTGTTTGGATGGTCTCACTTTATGTACGACCTAACACCATCAAACCACTGATTTGATGTTTGATCTATATGAGATGGTTATTTGCTCTTGGTTCATGGATACTTCTATCATGGATGGTATGCTACTTTCCAGTGTCTAGATGGACCCTTGTGTGGCCTTATGTTGTGATTTATGATGCTGTTTATTAGTGTGTACATGGATATGTATAAGGGTATGAAGTTTTACTTCAAAGTTTTTGTAAGTTAATTTCGCCTTTTGGTTGTGACTCCTTTTTTGGATGGTGTGTATAAGATTCCTGGAAGAGGTAGTCGTGGCATCAATTGTTGGAACTCTAATTTTTTAAGTCCCCATGAGAATGATCGTGAGGACCATCTGGGCCCTCTGTTACGTTATATGCTTGGGGAGATTCTTACCTGGCTTGGCTCTATACATAATGGTGGACGTCAGGTATTTTGGGAAAGGGAAAGGATCCCTAGGAGAAACATTTCTGCTTTAGTAGGACCTATGTTGGATGTTTTGAGAGCACGTTCTTTGCCCACCTATCGTTCTTATCGAGGTTTGGGGTTTGAGAATTGGATGAGTGGTGTTCCTTTTGATAGTGTATATCCAGTAGTCTTCGGGTTCTAGGATGATCATCTTATGCATAGGAGGATTTAAAGTTGGATACGAGCACAACTCCATCGTCCCAACCAGTCAGCTCAGAGCACACAGTTTTCAACAGGTCATAGTACAGGATGTTACAATTGCGGCCAGCAGGGCCACTTGGTGAGACAATGTTCTTAGAGGAACACACTTTGAACTAGTTAGAGATCAACAATTACAGAGCCAACAAGTAATGATATAGGAAGGACTCGTGGAATGAGCACAATGATTAATCATCGTCGGACAGGGAATCAGGGTACAAACATGGAAATTGTTGGAAGTGGATAGGCAGCTGATTCAGGAGCTCATGAAAATCTTGCGGTACAGGAGGCTGTGGAGGTGCCTTCAGTGTTGTTTCCTCTGCTTTTATTCTTGTTATGTTAGGATATGTGTTTTGGAGAATTGGATGGTGGTTGCTTCACCATGTTGATTTGTTTGGATTGATAGTGTACTTGGTTGGGTTGTTGTTATTTTTATGTTGAAGTATCGAGTGGTTCAGTATTGGAACCCTTGATTATGTGTGACTGTATGGAGTTTTTACCAGGGATATTTGCACGCTTCCAGGAGTAAGCCTTACCCTAGGGGGGGAGGATGTAGTGACCCTCCTGATGATGTATTTATTTTAGTTGTTTTGAGATGTTGGTATTCGTTAGATGTTTTTGAGACTATGTTACTTCGATATATCATGTTTTGGATTACATGCTCAGTTGTGAAACTTAGTTGATGATACACTTTACGTTATGATGTTTTGTTTACTCTTGCAAGATAACATAATTATGATGACATATGAGGTTTTGTAATGTTTATGATGGTACTATGATGTAAATGATTTTAGATGCTATTTCTTACGTCAGATCGATGAAGGAGATAGTTTAGCAGTACTCATCCATGAGTGCCTTGCTACGCTATGATTATTCTTCACGGTGTTTTGCATGTTATCTATGTTGTTTTAGTTGACCGTGTAGTGTGATGCAGCTTTCAGGTACATGCATCAACTCCACCTGCTTGTCAGGTCTGAGTGTGCCATGGCCCAATGGAATCGTTGAAGGGAGATAGACTTGTCCTCTGTCATGCACCATTGTTCTGAAAAGAATGAGTGTATTTTGTCACCCTTATGTTTTCTTGTCATTCGTTTGTCATTATGTCTGTTGGTTGTCTCATGTTGTCATATTTTATAATGTTTTGTTCAAATAATTTAATGATTTGACATAATGATAACGTTATGATTAATGATTAATTGCAATATTTAAATTTAAATGCTTATTTTAGAATATTGTGAAATATTAAAATATGTTTATTGTGAAAGGTCAATTAATTGTAATTGATTTACTTATTCAATTTATATATTTCGAAAACTATAACAATCAGTTATGATTTAAAGTTACAAAATATCCTATTTTGAACAAGATGTTCGAAAATTTTAACTGATGGATGAATTTGCATGCAATCTGAAAGTTGTATGTGGGAATTGTATTTAATTGGGGAATGGGATTTTCGAAAGGGGAGAGGAATTTATGTTTTCACGGAAAAAGGTGTTTTCTGTATTTTGTTGGGATTTTGGTTGAAAAGATTAAAAATTGGGACATTGAAGGCTGGGAATGTGCACTGGAAAAGTTACAGTGTTTGAATTTTTGTGTGTTGCTTCCTCAATCACCATAATTTGCAGGAATATATTAGGTTCATTCTGAAACTTTAATTTTAGTTCTATGATCTAGATTTTAAAGGTAATTGTGGAAAAATCTGTGTATTCTCCTGGATACTTCTGATTTGCGAAATTATTTTTATAAAATTATAGTTCGTTTTAGCATACGAGAATTGTCTTGATAATTAACTGTTCCTCTCCACGTGTTGAGCTTTCTACACATCTTTTTGGTTGAATTCCTGTTGATTTTATACCCCGATTTGTATTTGGCGGATGATTCAGAAATAAATGGTTGTCATGAATTATTCTGTCATTTTCTACATGTACTTGACGATAATATCATTCCTGTCGATATTCATGTTCTATCATTTTTGCTTAACCCACATTGGATGGTCCTGCATGTAAAGATCTTGGAGCTTCTGTATTATCCTAGTCTTCCGGAGGTATCCTGTTCCGGCAACCAAACACTATCCTGGTAAAAACTGGTGGAAGTGAGTTTGTCATACGAAATGCATGTTTGTTTTTATTTACTTCGCAATATTTTGTTAAAAAAAACAGTGGTATCGAGTGGTGGATACCCGTTCATCTCTCTCAATTGATTCACAAATTCATAACCTTATTCGTTTCGTGATGCCTTTAGATTGTTTCATCTTTCCTTATGTTTAGATGGTTGTGAAGTATGTGAATGGTATTTTTTGAGTTGTGAAATTTATTTGCGTTTGTCCTTAAGTAAGATTCTGGCAAACTGAGTTTATTCACCTTGGTAATGCGTATGTGTAATGATAGCCTTGGTTCGCTCACCTTTGATTGTGATTATTTCCTGTTAAAATCTTGTTCAACCGTATGAATGAACAACTGCGTGATTAGGAATATGGTTCGTGCTACGTTCATCCAGTGGTCCCTTTTCAGCCTTGGCCTGATAACTGAACCATCAAGTTCATTGTTTAATGTCTGTAGTCGGGCACCTTAGGTTTCTTGCCTCTTTTTGCTTTGGAACTCTTAAATTACCTAGAGCTGGGATTGAGTGATGAGGTTCTTTTGTTGGATATGTGACTCTGTTAAAAAAAAAATGCATATATGCTCAGTCAACTGCTTGGTTCTATATATGCTAAAATTTGTGTATTAGCCAGATCTCTTTTAATATGTTGACATGCATTATCTTATTCTTGCTGTGAATAAAATTGGCTATGAGAATTGCGCTTGAGTATCTTGTTTATGTTTTCTTCTAATACGATTACTCTGTCACAATTGATATTCTTATTCACTTGTGATACCTTCATACTGTTTTAGAGTGTTCCCCAATCCGCCGCTTTGGAGTGCTAGATGTTTTGGATCCTATGTTATTCATGCGTCAAATCTGAGATTTCATTCTCCCCTTATCTCATCAATATGAATTATTTTCTTTGAGTCATCGTACACATGCATTCTGAATCTCATGCATATTTTCTGTTTTGATTGTTTTCTGTTATCTTATCGCATTGGATGTCTCGATCGACTGTGAGTCGAAACCAGCTTTCATGCCTTGTAATTTTCTTGCATGCGTATTGATTGCATTTGACTCTGGCTATTGCGACGGTTGAATTTTGAGTCATTGTGTCTTCGAATTTTATGATAAGAGTAGGCTAGACCGATAGTTTAGTCTGGCAGTTACATTTTGTTCTTCTTTAATTTATCATGGTTTCCTCCTTGTTCATTAGCTAGAGTACATAATCTTAATTGTGATCTCCATATTTATTATAGGTTGAAGCCTTTATAATAATTCTATTTATTTAGAATAGGGAATCCTTAATTCTATTTTGAATTTGAATGTTTTGATCTTTAGAATTCTACGAGAGGTTGTTGCATGAAATCTGTAGTAAAAGTGTATTTATGTTTTTGACTTAAATAAGATCAATTAAGGTTTAGAATCAAAGGTTTCAAAATGATTTATTGTTGCATATAAATTATTATGTATTTACCTTTATATCAAGGTAGGCAATTCAATTTTTACTTTTTTTTATCATGATGATTTAATTATCAATTCTATATATTAATATAATTATAATTTGATCAAGCAATTCTAAAATTTTAATAGAAAGGTCTCATCATACTATAAGAATCCTTCATTAGGAGAAAACGTAATTTTACTGTATGGAGTGGTGATTGGATTCGTTAGGCTTTTGTATCCTTATATAGGTGACTATGTATGTATTTTTTATAGGTAGAATTATTGATGGGAATTTAAGAAATTTGGTCTATGTGTTATAATTATTGGATTAAGAGGATAAACACATTTAAGGACTTAGTGAATAATTATTTTATTTGTTAAAGAAAAGGAGAAAGTCAATAAGACATTTATATTTTTGCTAGCTTTAAGACTGTTGATCAAAAATATTTGATTAATGTTGATAACCTTTTTATTTTGGTGGTTTGATTCTTATGAGTATGAGGTATAAGACTTCTATATATATGGTTATAATTGGTTGCAATATCTTTATAGTTATATATTGATGTTAATGTATAAATGTAAGTAATTGTACTTGTTATTGCATAGAAATAAACGACATATTATAATTTTTAGAAATGTTGTTTTGAATTCGTGTATAGAAAATGGTGATTGCTCTCCTATTAATTCAAATGTATAAATGTGGCCCATGCAACTTTTGAGTTCATATGAATTTTACTTTCGAACAAGTTGAATACTCTAGACTGGAGTTGAATTTTCTCGTGAAAACTTTTCCTGGCTTGTATCGTGGTTTATTGTATATATATCTTGGTATGTACTCGACTATCTTGAGTCTATGTGGAATGAAGTATTCTCTTGAACACAAGTTGGCTTATTTGTTTTGTCTGATTGAGAATTGTACTTGTGAGGTGTGGATTTCATTAGGGGCCGAACCCAAAAGGGGTTGCATGGGTAACCTAGCGGAAGTTGGTATTTAAGTGGGAACTTTAACTAATGTTCTAGGAGTATGTATTTTGTCTTGTCATTGGGATGTCATGTTTGTTGACCATGTAATTGGGTGATTTTCTCCTTGTTGTTTCTTTGACTTGAGGACCTGCTCTATCTCCTAGCACGAGGGGTGGGCTTTCGAGTTCCACATGGTTGGTAGGAACATGCCATATCTTCCATTGGGTCCCCTGAAAGTGGTTTTGTTCGAGACATGTTTGTTCATAGCAAGCTCTTGATTGAATATCATTCACATAGATGGATCGTTGTACATGCTTGTGGACTTGGTCGTCAGCTAATCTTGATCTTATTCTTTACTGTACACACTCATGATGTTACATGAGGTATCATTATACTATGACTTGTAATGTATCAATATTTTTATCACTCTCATTTATTGTAAATGTAATTGTATTATAGTCTAGATTTGACTATTCACTTGTCTTGTTATACATATAGTTCTTGATGTGTTGTGTTTATGTTTTACTTAAGTAGCGTTGTTGTGGAACCCTAGAGAATTTTGCTAGGTTGTAATCACATGTTATTAAATGTTTTATAGAAAAAAAAAATTCAAAAGTTTTGTGTTATTGACGTAACGTTCCTAGGTTCCATGGCGGGGCGTTACAATAAACACCTATAATACATAGTTATTTTATCCATTCAAATATAAGAAAAATTATCTAGCATTAAGGAAACTTTCACAAGAGAAAATATTATTGTCAAGAGCATTGAAGAGCAGATTTATCAAGCATCTAGAACAAAAATCAAGATCATATCATCATGTCAAAGTTATGCGTGTTGATATTATATTTTGTAGCTAATATTGCAATGTAGGTTTCACAAATTCAAGCAATCATTCAAGTGTCAAATCAAGCTATCATTCAATCCAATTCATGCAAAATCCAATCCTCAGAGAGATGTGTTAGACTTCAGTCCTCTAAGGGCAACCATTAAGGGTTTGGTGAGTTGTGACATATACTTGTTCATTCATTATTCCTTGTCATTTGTCATTATCTTTCATTATCAAGGTTTATTTTCCAAAATGGGGTTTGACCAAGGAAAACCCCTATTCAGTAAAAACAAGCATTTTTTCCCTCTCTTTGTGTGTGTAGATTTGCAGGTGAAGAAGGATTGAAGATTGCTCAAAAGTATAATTTTGCAAATTTGTCAAATTTGTCACCAAAGTTGTCAAGCCACATAAACTCATTTAGAAGATTTATTTGACTTTCCAACAATGTAATCTAGAGGAATCAGGAGTGCAGATATGCAATCAGAGGACTGTGAAATAAAATTTTGGAACCTTTCTCAAAGACCCATTCACCCTAGGTAAAATTTATCCTAGCAGGACACTCTACAACCATTTTTGGTCATTGGTACACATCATCTTACCCTTCTCAGATCTGCATATAGATTATTGTTTCTATTTGTGTTATGCTTTAAATCTACATTTCAAGTTTCACATTACATAATTGAGTTCATTTAGTATTATATTTTTATCTCCCTAAACTGCATTTCAGTCGTATTTGTCATTTTCTGTCATAAGGGAAACAATAGAACCCCTAATAGGGTTGACTCACCTTTTGGTTGGAAGTCAATCCTACCTTTGGGAGATATCTTTTCCTAATGAAATTAGAAGAAATATAGGCACATCACCCTTCTTGGTTCAATTTTGTTGAACCTAGTTTCCTTCGTTTCATTCTGGTGAGCTCAACATTCTTACACTATAAATTTTTTGATTTGGCAGTCTTTTCAAACCCTAGATCTAGATTTTCCATTACATTAGTTTATTTTGCATCTCATTTAGGGTTTCAAAATTGCATTTTTTATCATTTAAAATTAAATTTTGCATCATTCAAAATTGCATTTGCATCGCTTAAATTCACAAAAATCCAAAAATATTGCATAAATCTTACATACGTCTTGCATGTTAGTTGAATTAAGAGTATTTTTTAGTCATTTAGATCAAAATTTGGGTTAAAATTGCATTCAAAAAGTTGTCATTTTGTTCACTTTTTGTTATTAGTTGCATTTTGATTTCGACATCAAAATCTGGAAAAATTTGTCATAGTAATCATAGTCTGCAACTTGAAACAAAGAACACAAACAATAAACTAAAAACTTAGATTTAAAATTTTAAAACCTCTATGCAAGGACCCATTCACCCTCGTGTGAATTTGTGTTTGCATAGGTGTCTTGACAAAATTTTGCATGCATTACTATCTCTATTTTGACTTCCTAAATCTACTGTTCAAAGTGTACTTTGAAAATTTGAAAAACAGTTATTGTGTGTGCAAGAAAAGGTATCATTTTTTCTCATTTATTGCAAACTCATGAAAATTTTGTTGTATTTTAGTATTGAAAATCATTAGATCTATAGGAAAATTGTTTACATTTAGGAAGCATTGCATATTTTGGATAGATTATTTCTCATTTTTGCATAAATAGAGCATGTTTCCTTTTCAAACATTTGGTTTTGTCATAACCCAATTTTATTGCATTTTAATTATAATATGGTAAATTGAAATATTGAGGAAAATTCAATATGTTGAATGGAAATTTTGATTATTTTTGAAAGCATTGAAAGAAGTTGACCGCCATTGACTATGCGATCTTTTTAAATTATCTTATATATTATTATGATTTGAACATTACTGATGAATTTTGCAAGAGCAGGTGTGTGCAGTTGTAGGGTGATAGGTTGAAAGACAAGAACACGATTGAAGTAGGATCGTTTAGCCAGATCGAACGGTAAGCTAGATGGAATCTAGGTGCACACATCACAAATGGCATGCTGATTTGCATTTGAAATTTTGCATATAGAAGAAATTAATTACTTGATTCAAATTGTTCCAATGATTGAAAATGAACGGCTTGTGGAAAAAAGTAAACCCATGATTTCATGTTTAAATTGTTTACCTTATATATATATATATATATACATGTATGCATATATATGCAAATATATATATAAATCAAAGAAAAACATAAGTGAATGTGTATGAATGTCAATATATATATACATACATATTTATATTTCTTATCAAATGAATTTGAAAACTGATATTATCATTATCAAACTTTTAGAATTTAAACAAAATCATGAGAAAATCTCAAGAGGGTCGTGGTCTGCCATCAACGTTAAGGCAATATTTGAATTGTGAGAATGGGGTGACAAAACAATTAATGCCCATTATCATTCGAAACAACCCCTTAGTGGAGGCACAAAGAAATGAAGGAAAGTTGCTATTCTTGAGAGATAATATTGACACCAACACATAGAGAACGGGTTGTTCAACAAAGCATCATGGAAAAAGTTGAAGAAAAATCCTCATTTTCAGAGGTATTTGGTGTTTTAAATTAAAATGTTTGCTTTTCTTTTCATTTTATAGTTTCATCTATTATCTATGCACAATCTAAATCGTTATATCGTTAGTTCTATTGAATTAAATAAAACTTGTTCCTCAAATTTCTTATGCAAATTATGTGAATCGGATTCATATTTTCTGATTATAAGCATGGCCATGTCATTTGTTTTCTATACTCGGATTTTCCTGTGCATGTATCGCCAACGACTTAGAAAGCCGATTTGTATATTTATTTGTAAGATTGTAATACCACCATCCTTGTGAATAGGTTGCATGTATTCTATTTATTTAGCTCATCATAGGGTTATCGAGTGATTCAATAAGCCTGTGATTGGAGTGATGTGATTTATAAATCGATACCACCCTTTTTAAGGGTAGGCTAAATCTTTCACTAAAAGATTATGTTATATTTTATTTTTCTTAATATTATCCATCTAATGGTCACCCATATGGTGTGAATCCATCATCTTCAATCTTGAATTGAAGGGTATTTCTAATGTTCTTGGTTGCTTCTCACCGTGGGCAATGGTGGGCTTATGTCGCCCAATATAGTATTATGGGTTTTCGTTATTTCTTTGTAGCTGTAAATATCATGTTATGTCACAAAGACATTATGGTTTCATGTCACCTAGTCCATAGAGGAAAAGGGCTAAACGATGAATTCATTCCCTTAATTTGCTTGCATGTGTGGTAATGTAAAACTATCATTCATCATGAACTACACCCATATTGTACTTAGGGCGATTACTTCCAAGCCGAGAGTAGGTGTTTATGGCTACGACCTCAACCACCATGTTTCAGAGCAACAATAAATGACCGTGGGTCATTCTTAGAACAATGGAAGTATAATATGTTAACATTGAATGAGGGTTTACAAAATCGAGCCTAGTTGAGATTGATCCCATGATTCTAATCATTTTATCACTGATGATTAACAGTTAGCATGTCATTCGAGTTCTTTTAAACACCTTCCAAAAGTTAGTAAAAACTTCATTTGGTTATATTCTTACATGAATTTTATATACAACTATTTAGAATAATAAAGCTTGAATTAACGAAGCAATGGTAACTTGGAGCTGTAACTATAAACTATTGCAAACTGCATCGTTCTGTTCTAAACTATAAATAGCATTGTATTATTGTAAACAATGATTATTTGACTATAAACAAAATTGTTTTGTAACTGTTTAGCTGTAAACAACATTGTATTATTGTAAACAAAGAAAGTTCTATTGTAAACAACATTGTTTTGTTACAAACTATAATTGTTTAGCTGTAAACAATATTGTATTATTGTAAACAGTGATTGTTCTACTGTAAATTACATTGTTTTGTTACAAGCTATAATTGCTTAGTTGAAACAACATTGTTCTATTATAAACAATGTGTTTTATTTGAAAACAACATTTTTCTGTAATTGTTAGCTGAAACAACAATGTTCTATTATAAAAAGTGAATATTTTATATGTAAACAACATCGTTCTATAATTGTTTAGTTGAAAACAACATTGTTGTGTTATAAATAGTATGTGTTCATTAGTAAACAACATTGTTTTATTATAAACTATGATTGTTTAGCAGTAGAAATCATCGTTATGTTAAATAGTAACTATGTGATTACAATATAATTGTTTATTATCATAGCATGGTTGATACAAACGACATAACAGTATGTGGGAAACTGTTCAAACAAACTTGTTCTTAAATTCTTACTTCTTGCAAACTAACAAACTATATGTTATCTGAAATATTATTTGAATGTTAGAAATCTGATCTATTGGTTTTAAATTCTGAATGTATGCACAAATTCATAACTTAATTAGGAACATATATGTGTATGAATGTAGACCTTCATCTAGGTACATACACATACTTGTGACATGCCTTCTTTTGTTTCATATTTTCTTTATTCTTAAATGAATACTAAATTATAATGAATGCATTCACGTGACTTGTGCTTTTAAAGGATGGATAATGTTTTGATCAGTTCCATTAGATTTATTTTTTGAATTGTAAATAGAATAGAACAATAACACCTAATAGACTAGAGTGCCTAAGGGTAGATGCTGCTAGAGGGTAGTTAGTTGCTATTAGATAACTTGATGATGAAAGTTACCTTCCAAGACAGGTGTCAAAATGGAGTTCAGAGAGTATAGATTTTTGCTTTTACCAAAACCTATTGTTTTTTGTTGCAACAATATTCTTATGCTTGACCAAGTAATTTAGTTCATTATGTATGTATGGAATTTGTGATATAACTCTCTACCTTTCCTAGCATAGATCTTGCATTTTATTTTCTAACTTGTAGATAGAAATGCATGTTGATGTATGGGCATGCACCGGATTCCACCTTGCAAATTTTTCTCTTGCTAAACTTTTTGTGTAGGGTTAGGTATTCTTCAAGTTGGAAGAATTTCAAGGAAGCTTAAGCTTCATGGTTGGGTGGTAAAGTGATTCAACCATGTTCTTGTCCACCAGTGGAGGCGAGCGTCAAGAGGAACCTTGGGATGTTTACAAGACTATCTTAGTCTATGACATAACCTTGATGTAAAATTATTACAATGTATTGACTATGTGGCCTAAGAGCTAAGTCAAACATGGATATTACAATTTGGCATTCAAATTGCATTCAAATTGAATATATAATCTTTGACTCATTTTAATTAGACATGTTTTTCTATGATTGACTATAGCTACTTAGTTATGCATTTTTAATTTGAATATATTCATGTCATTTGCAATAATATTAATTAAGTAATAATTTAGGATGGATTATTACATTTGGTATCAGAGCTTAGGGTTAAACTCTAGGAATTTTGAGTCTACCATAGCCTTGACTAGGGGATAGTTGACCCTTGACCAAATTTAGTTATCCTGAGAGTTGACCAAGCCTGGATTGAATGTAGGTATGGGAAGTTCAAAGGTAGGAAAAAAGAAAGGGAAAACTGTTAGGACCTCACATAAGAAAGTTGTAATGGAAGAAAATGCTAAGATGAAGGTTTGACCTGAGATTCCTGATGATGAGACTCTAGCTCAAGCCCTCACACAACTTAATCTAGAGAGAGGCAAGAAGATTGATGAGAAGTGAACACCTAAGATAAAAAATCTTTCCACAATCGAAGATTAGCCTCTAGGGTGTGGACCCAATGCACCCTTGTTAACTAAAGAGGAAAAGGAGAGCCTGCATGCTCAACCATCATCTTCTGCAAAATTTGATGTAAATTCAAATGAGGAACTAGAAGAATGCCCTCTTTCTGATGATGAGGAAACTAAATAATGTAACAATAAGATTTTTTAAATAAGGGTCTATTGACCCACATTTAATATAAATAAAACAAGATGATATTTTTGGTGTGTTCAAATGAAGAACTCTGAGATATGTCTTCAATGCATGAATGTGTATGTAATGAAATGTAGAATAAGAAAAATTATTCATAGAAATCAGTGTTAAGATGTGATAGACGTGAATGTGATGTAGGTTAAGTGTGAGTCAACACGGTGACCACCATGCAAGAGAAGGGTGGTAGTGGGCCAGACAACAAACCAAACAAGAGGCTAGAATAGATTCTAGAGCTTTTGAACCGACAAGAGGATTGCATGGATCACATAGAACAAGAGGTCTGAGTGGCACGTGAGGATCGAGGCCACATGAATGAAGAAATCAATCAAGGAGACGGTGGTCTAGGAGCAGGCCCATGAGGTCAAATTTAGGAAGAGGTTGGAAATGATCTCAAAAGAGTAGCACTGCCTAAGTTCGATGGTAAGGCTATCAAAGTAGGAACAAAAGAATGGATTATTGAGATGGAAAAATTATTTGGGCTCTGTAACCTTTCTGACCAGACTAAAGAGGCATGGGCTATACATCAACTCTCAGGTGAAGCAGTGACTTGGTGGGATAATGAGAAGTCAAAAAGGAATCTTCATCCTGTTGAGATTACTTGAGAAATATTCCTCCAATATTTTAGGAAGAGATGGTTACCACAACTCTTTTTCAACAAGGTGTCAGAATTCCAGAATTTAACTTAGGGGAGCATGACTGTGACCCAATATTGGGAAAAGTTAACCAACCTATTGAAGTATGTGCCTTAGTATCATGGAGACAAATGTTTTCTTATTCAAAAATTCATATTGGGACTGAGACCCCACATTGGAGCTGAAGTGGATATGCATGATTCTCTTACCATGAATGAAGTCTTCCAAAAAGCCACCAAACAAGAGCATAAACTGCAATAGTTATCCAATTATTGCAACAATGCAAATCCTAAGTCACAGTTTGGTAACAAGAAATTTCATAAAGGAGACAAGAACCATCAGATCCATAATCTCAAGAGGGGAAGTGAGTCACAAGAGAAAGGTGAAGATGGAAATGATGGATAAAACAAGAAGGTAAACAAAAACAAAGGTAAAGATGACCAAAAGCAGAAGGAATTCAAAGAGGACAAGCTAGGAGGTCATAAAGGGCCTTGCGACGGGTGCTATACTTATGGAGGTGATCATTATGCCTCAAATTTTCCACAATGGTCAAAGTCGCAGAAGGAAATAAACTATCACCAGACTCAACTTCACCAGATCCATGTTGCAATGGATAAAAAACAAGTAGAGCATTAGGCCTCACCAATTCAGCTGATGGGTAAGCTCTATGGTCAATCTGTCTCTATTTTAATTGATACCAAAGCTACTGAATGTTTTATAGATCCTAGAATAATTTCCAAGATACCTATTAGACCTGGATACATGGAAAAGACATGGAAAATCCAATATGGTAATCGAGCAGAGTGGAGGGTAGATACCTGTATCTTTTGCAATGACTTAGAGATTCCAACCTTTCAAACCCAGGTCAACCAATATGTGGCACCTTTAGGCTCATATGATGTAATTTTGGGATTAAATTGGTTAACCAAGCATAAGGCTGTAGTGTGTCTCCTTGGGGAGCACCAACTATCTTCTTGAAAAAGAAGGATGGAACCTTGCATCTGTGTATAGACTATTAAAGGTTGAACAAGGCGACCATCAAGAATCGATATCCACTCCCGAGGATTGATGAGTTGTTTGATTAGATGAAGGGAGCCACAGTGTTCTCCAAAATTGATCTTAGGTCGGGGTACCATTAGTTGAGAATTAAGGAAGAAGATATTTCGAAGACTTCTTTCCAAACTTAGTAGGGACATTACAAGTTCACTATGGTACCTTTTGGTTTGACTAATGTACTAGAAACTTTTATGAACCTCATGAATAGTGTATTCAGAGACTGCTTGGATGAATTTGTTTTAATCTTCATTAACGACATCCTATTTTACTCAAAGTCTATTGAAGAGCATGATAAGAACTTGAGGATAGTTCTACATCATTTGAGAGAAAGGAAACTTTGGGAAGCTATGCAAGTGTTCATTCTATCAAGACAAGGTGCACTATCTAGGCTATATTATTTCAGCTAAAGGAGTCTCTATAGACCTCGAGAAGATCAAGGCGATCATGGAATGGTCGGTGCCTCAAAATGTGTTAGAATTTTGTAGCTTCATGGGCCTCACAAGATATTATAGAAATTTTGTGCAAGGGTTCTCCTAGATTGCATCTCTTATTACATCACTCTAAAGAAAGGGAACGTGGTTTGAATGGACCAAGAAATGCAAATAGGTATTCCAACTCCTAAAGGAGAGGCTCATGACAACACCAGTGTTGACAATCCCTAATCCTAATGGAAGATTCATAGTAATCACATATGCTTTAGGAGAGGGATTGGGAGAAGTATTAATGTAAGATAAAAAAGTGGTAGCATATGAATCAAGTAAGCTTAAACAACACGAGGTGAACTACGCACCACATGATTTAGAATTGGTTGCAATAGTTCATGCCTTATAGATGTGGAGGCATTATCTCTTGGGAAAAACCATTTGAACTCAAAATAGATCACTTGGGGTTGAGATACATTTTTACTCAACCTAACCTTAATGCACGACAAAGAAGGTGGTTGGAATTCCTTAGTGATTATGACTTCAGAATTGAGTATATAAAAGGAAAAGAGAACAAAGTGGCTGATGCTCTTAGTAGACGAAGAAATCTGGCAGCCATGATCTCGACAAGGTCTAATTTGAGATAATAGGTGATACAACATCTGCCAGGGGATGAGCACTATGAGAGAGTGAAGAGTACCCTAGCAGAGAATCCTACAGATCATCAATTCGATGGGTACGAGATCAAACTAGATGGTATTTTTGGATATCAAAGGAGAATGTATATTCCAGACTCTGGAGAGTTGAGGAAGTTGGTTTTAGAGGAGCTTCATAATGCACCTTATTGAAGACACCTCAGAGTATCCAAGATGATCGTAGAATTGAAAACTTTATACTTTTGGCCTAAACTTAAGAAGGATGTAGTGGAGTACGTAGCCAGATGCTTAGAGTGCTATCAAGTCAAGGTTGACCATGCACATCTGGTTGAGCTACTATATCCTAATGACATACTCGAGTATAAATGATAGGTGATCAATATGGACTTCATAAATGTCTTTCTTTTGAGCAAGAATAGGCATGATGTTATCTTGGTTGTGATTGATAACTTGACTAAGGTTACACACTTAGTTATAGGAAACCTTAACGATGGATCGTTTACCTTGGCCAAGAAATTTTTCCAAGAGATATTTTGCTTGCATGGAGTGCTAGAGACTATCATTTCTGGTAGAGACACTCAGACGACCTCAAGATTTTGGTTGACCCTGAATGTCGCATTGGGAACCAGGTTAAATTTAATCTTAACTTATCCTCCTTAGACTAATAGGTAGACATAAAGGGTGAATCAGGTAGTCGAAGACCTCTAAATGTACTGCATGGACCAATAGTATAAGTGGGAAGAATATTTACCATTGGTAGAGTTTTCTTATAATAACTCTTATCGAACATCCCTAGGTATGGCACTGTTTGAAGCTCTTTATGGGAAAAAGTGTCGTACATCGATCAGTTGGTATAGATTGGAGGATAATATCATAGTAGGACCTGAAATGCTTAAGGAAATGGAAGAACAAATGAGTCATTAAGAGTAGACTAAAGGAGGCGGCTGATGAAAAAAAGTGTTATGATGTTAAGAATATACATCTTAGATAGTTTGCGATAAGGGATAAAGTCTTCTTAAGAGTCAAACCTCATAAAAGATCCATTGCCTTTGGAAAGTCTTCCAAGTTGGCCTCGAGATATGTGGGACCATTTGAAGTCTTGGAAGTGATTAACTCAGTTTTTTATAGACTAGATCTACCACCTACTCTGACTCGAATTCATAATGTGTTTCATGTTTCTTTGCTTAATCCATATAATCCTAATATAGCTCATGTGCTTGATTGGAAATCCTTGTAGGTGTAGGATCCAGGAGTGGTGCTAGTGGAGCCCATTAGAATCTTGGATAGACATAATTTTAAGTTGTGAAGCAAAGATATTGATTAGTTTAAGGTCCAATGGGACCAGTACTCCGAAGATAATGCTACTTGTGAGGATGTAGAAGAGATGGAACACTCCTTTCCACATTTACTTTCTTAAGAAAGAGACTTTGATTGTTTTTTTTGAAAATTTTGGATTGAAATATTATGATGTTTTGGTTTGGAACAATATGATGTGAAGTTGAAATAGACATATATTCTTTAATTTTGATTAAATAGATATCAGGATGATGTCTCTTCCAAGAGGGGAAGGATGTCATAACCCAATTTTATTGCATTTTAATTATAATATGGTAAATTAAATTATTGAGGAAAATTCAATATGTTGAATGGAAATTTTGATATTTTTTGAAAAGATTGAAAGAATTTGACCATTGTTGACTATGCGATCTTTTTGAATTATCTTATATATTATTATGATTTGAACGCTACTAATGAATTTTGCAAGTGCAAGTGTGTGCAATTGCAGGGTGATAGGCTGAAGGATGAGAACACAGTTGAAGTAGGATCGTTTAGCCAAATCAAATGGTAAGCTAGATGGAATCTAGGTGCACACACTAGAAATGGAATGATGATTTGCATTTGAAATTTTACATATAGAACAACTTAATTTCTTGATTCAAATTGTTCCAATGATTGAAAATGAATGGCTTGTGGAAAAAAGTAAACCCATGGTTTCATGTTTAAATTGTTTACCTCAATTTTGTTTTGAGAATTTGGAAGGAAATGGTATATGTATTCTAAAGTATGATTAAAAAGGATAAGAATTTCATTATAAGAAATTAAGTAAGAATCCCTTCTTGCTTAAATATATTGATGCTTGAAATGAAGTAAAAGTTGTTTTATTTATTTAAATGTTGGTATATGAAACACATAAACCTCTTCAAACAAATATATATATACATGTATGCATATATATGCAAATATATATATAAATCGAATAACAAACATAAGTGAATGTGTATGAATGTCAAAATATATAAATATATACATACATATTTATATTTCTTATCAAATGAACTTGAAAATCGATATTATCATTATCAGATTGTTAGAATTCAAACAAAATCATGAGAAAATCTCAAGAGGGTCGTGGTCTACCATCGAAATTAAGGCAATATTCGAATTGTGAGAATGGGGCGGCAAAATAATTAATGTCCATTATCATTTGAAATGAACCCTTAGTGGAGGTGTAGAGAAATGAAGGAAAGTTTCTATTCTTGAGAGATAATATCGAGACCAAAACATAGAGAATGGATTGTTCAATGAAGTATCATTGAAAAAGCCGAAGGAAAATCCTTGCTTTTAGAGGTATTTGGTGTTTTATATTAAAATGTTTTCTTTTCTTTTCATTTTACAATTTCATCTATTATCTACACACAATATGAATCATTATATCATCAGTTCTATTGAATTAAATAAAACTTGTTCCTCAAACTTCTTATGCAAATTATGTGAATCAAATTCATATTTTTTTATTATAAGCATGGCCATGCCATTTTTTTTATACTCGGATTTTCCTGTGCATGTATCACCAATGGCTTGGAAAGACGATTTGTATATTTATGTGTAAGATTGTAATGTTGCCATCCTTGTGCATAGGTTGCAAGTATTCTATTTATTCGACTCATCATAGGGCTATCAGGTGATTCAATAAGCTTGTGATTGGAGCGATGTGATTTATAAATCGATACCACCCCTTTTAAGGGTAGGGAAAATCTTTCACTGAAAGATTATTTTATATCTTGTTTTTCTTAATATTATCCATCTGATGGTCACCCATATGGTGTGAAGCCATCATCTTCAATCTTGAATCAAAGGGTATTTCTAAATTTCTTGGTTGCCTCGTCGTCACGGGTGATGGTGGGCTTATGTCGCCCAATATTGTATTATGGGTTTATGTTATTTCTTTGTAGTTATAAATATCCTGTTATGTCACATAGACATTATGGTTTCATGTCGCCTAGTCCATAGAGGAAAAATTCTGAATGATGAATTCATTCCCTTAATTTGCTTGCATGTGTGGTAATCTAAAACTATCATTCATCATGAACACCACCCATATCATCCTTGGGGCGATTACTTCCAACTCGAGGGTAGGCCCTTATGGCCTTGACCTCAACCACCATGTTTCAGAGCAATAGTCAATGAATGTGGGTCGTTCTTAGAATGATGAAAGGATAATATGTTAACATTGAATGAGGGTTTACAAACCTGAGCCTGGTTGAGATTGATCCCATGATTTCGATCATTTTATTATTGATGACTAATAGTTAGCATGTTGTTCAAGTTCTTTTAAATACCTAGCAAAAGTTAGTGACAAATTCATTTGGTTATATTATTACATGAATTTTATATACAACTATTTAGAATAATAAAGCTTGAATTAAAGAAGCAATGGTAACTTGGAGCTGTAACTATAAACTATTGCAAACTGCATCGTTCTATTATAAAATGTAATTATTTATCTATAACTAACATTATATTATTGTAAATAGTGATTGTTCAATTGTAAACGAAATCCTTTTGTAACTGTTTAGCTATAAACAACATTATATTATTATAAACAAAGAATGTTCAGTTGTAAACAACATTGTTTTGTTAGAAATTGTAACTATTTAGCTATAAATAACATTGTATTATTGTAAACAACGATTGTTCTGCTGTAAACAAAGTCATTTTGTTATAAACTATAATTATTTAGCTGAAACATCATTGTTCTATTATAAAGAGTGAATGTTTTAATTGAAAACAATATTGTTCTATAATTGTTAGCTGAAACTACAATGTTATGTTATAAATAGTGAATTTTTTATATGTAAACATCTTTATGTAACTGTTTAGTTGAAAACAACATCATTTTGTTATAAGCAATATGTGTTCATTAGTAAACAATATTTTTTTTATTATAAATTGTGATTGTTTAGCTATAGACAACATCGTTCTGTTAAATAGTACCTGTGTGATTACAATAAAATTGTTTGTTATCATAGCATGGTTGATACAAACGGCATAACAATATGTGGGAAACTGTTCAAACATAATTGTTCTTAAATTCTTACTTCTTGCAAATAGACAAACTATATGTTAATATGAAACATTATTTGAATGTTAGAAATCTGATAGATTGGTTTTAAATTTAGAATGTATGCACAAATTCATTACTTAAGTAGGTGCATATATGTGTATGCATGTAGACCTTTGTCTACTTACATACACATACTTGTGATATACCTTCTTTTGTTTCCTATTTTCTTTATTCTTAAATGAATACTGAATTACGATGAATGTAATAATGTGACTTGTGCTTCTAATAGATGGATAATGTTCTGATCAGTTTCATTAGATTTATTTTCTGAATTGTAAATTGAATAGAACAACAACACCTAATAGACTAGAGCACCTAAGGGTAGATGTTGCTAGAGAGTAGCTAGTTGCTATGAGATAACTTGATGATGAAAATTACCTTCCAGGATGGGTGCCGAAATGGAGTTCAAAGAGTATAGGTTTTTTATTTTACCAAAACCTATCGTTTGTTGTTGCAATAATATTCTTATGCTTGGCCAAACAATTCAGTTCATTATGTATGTATAGAATTTGTGATAGCACTCATTGCCATTCCTAGAATAGATCTTGCATTTTCTTTTATAAGTTGTAGATAGAAGTGCATGTTGATATATGGGCACACACCAAACTCCACCTTGTAGATTGTTCTCTTGCTAAAAATTTTCTTGCAGGGTCGGGTATTCTTCAAGTTGGAAGAATTATGAGGAAACATAAGCTTCGTGGTTGGGAAGTAAAGCACGTCAACCATTTTCTCGTCCACCAGTGGAGGCGAGCGTCAAGAGGAACCTTGAAATGTTTACAAGACTATCTTAGTCTATGACGTAACCTTAATGTAAAATTATTACATTGTATTGACTATGTGGCCTAAGAGCTAAGTCAAACTTGGATATTGTAGTTTGACATTCAAATTAAATATATAAATATTTAAACCATTTTAATTAGACATGTGTTTTTGATATGATAAGTAGAATTTGCAGGGTGTTGTACCCTTTACACAATGAGCCACTAGGGCCAAAAAACATCATGTCCAAAAAACTTAAAATAACATAGCCAAAAAACAAAATAAACAGACTAACAACCGAAGAGCACCACACAACAACAACAACTAACAAGCATTCTCCCAATTCTGGGAGAGAGTGTTGATAACATCATCACCGAACTATTCAAGGAATTCTTCAACAATATTCATGTCTAACTCATCCTTCATAACAACAAAGAGGGTGTTGGTGACACAATGAACAAACTTGACAGTGAACTAGGTCAAGCTTCTTAACTTCTTCTCCATCTTCTCCATCCTCTCCTGAAACACACAAAGATACTCTCCTTTATCCATAGTCTTCACAGTAGTAGTGCACTTCACATCAAGAGGGTTAGAAGACTGGGAAACTGAGTTCTCATTATGCACTTTTTTGAAATCTGAGAGGGTGTGAGGCCCTTCAATAAAGTCCTCAACATCCTCCAACTCCTCGTTTCCATCACCTTTTTTGTCAGAGCGCTCCTCATCAGAATCCAACTCATTAATCTGCATTTTATTATTATTTTTTGCCAATCTGCCAGATCTCCTAATTTTGGTCATCTCAACCCTAGTATCCATCGTTGTAGCCACCATAGTTTCACCCTTGGAATCCTTCCCCATAAAATTCTTGTCTCTATTGTATGTGGCCGACAACTTTGTCAAACCCTTCCCCTCATCTTTCGCTTTCTTTTTGGTGGTAGGTTTGTTGACCGTCTTTGCAAGGCCAAACTTTAATTCATAGAGACCAGCCACAACACTTGACTAGGCTATCCCAAAATTTCCCTTAATCTTATTGGGGGCTAGTTTAGGTTTAGGGGTTTCCAGAGGGGTTTTTCTTTTGGGACCCTTAGACTCGGTTGAGGAAATAGTCTACGCAGGTGGTTCAATTTCCTCAATTCTTATGGCAAAGATGGGTTTTGGCGGGAAAAGAGCGAGATGAAAGTGGTAGAGCCTCAAAATGAGGCCTTGATGAAGTGACAGAGGAGGAGAATCCCCTGAGTTTTTGGTATTAGATTCCATACATTTCTCAACAGAGTTTTCCAAATCCGTATGCAAGAAAAATGGGAAGCTTAACAAAATTTTATGGCGGAGGTGATTTAGAAGAGGAAAATGATAGAAATAGTAGGTTTTTTATCTACCTTCTAGGGTGATGTACTTAATTAGGGCAAGGAAGACCTGATTCCAAGGTTGTGGTAGAGCCTCTCTTTCAAATCTCGACTAGTTGCGCATAGGTTATTCATTACCAACAAAGAAAGTCTTCAGGAATTCGTTGTCCTATGCCTTAGTATGTTTTGGGTACTTATTTCTAGTGTACTATAGCCCCATAGCATGGGAAATCACCTCCTCATTAACTTCAAAGGAGATACCACCCATGGTAACCCTTTGTTCTTTCCAGGAGTTTGCAAGTTGTGCGGATAACTAGGATTATGACCCACCAAATTCTCCATTAAAGGCTTAAGCCCGCCTTCCATGCATATGTGACAGACCAAAGGGTCTTTATGGAACTCCCTGCAGTTATCAAGCTCCGTTCACACCCCATCACCACCCATGTTGCTTCTTTGCACACGAAAAAACCAGAAAGTTTGTGAGTAAAAGGTTTGATATTTTTATAATTTGAGCAGTCTTCCACATATATAAAATGTCAAGCCAAACAATGTAGCCTTGGGAAATCAAAGCCATGTAAAAAATACACACTTGAAAAGTAACATCCCAAAAGGCAATCTTGGTGATCACATTAACGTAAATCTTCAAACACTTGCGGCCAGGTAAGTAAGAAATGATGGAATGGGAAGGTTTTCCATCCATGTTGCTTTTGCATAATTTCCAAAGAAAGTTGGTCGCGAGCCAAATTTAGCTAAACCTAAAATCCTACCATTTAGTAGTAGCATCAAATTAGCGGGATAGAAAGGACCAATTAAGATCTTCACCCTGTGCACGCTAGTCACATCAAATTTAAATTCAAAAATTTACACTATTAAATAGGTGCAAATATCAAACCCCAATAAAATATTACGTAAGGCCAAATCCAACTTTGCCATAATCATAAATTACTCCCCATCACTCCTCATAACATCCTTTTTAAAAACGATCTCAACCTCATTATTCCAAATTTTACACTTGTAAGACACCTCAATATTTAAACCCATCCACATGGCCCAGTAGACAAGAATGTGGACCCCCCATAAGGCTAAAATCATCGCATAATTATTCATCATCATGGATAATACATGTGCCTTGCTCCTTTAGGATTAAACCTTGAATAATAGGCGAAAGGTTCCCCAAATCTCACTAGCACTTAGAATTTTTCCAATGGGAGCCAAAAATTTCCATAGCATCTGCCACTTGGTCACCCTACCTATAAATATGGGTAGCAACCTTCAAATTTAGCTTAGACATTAGATGTTTTATGTCTATTAAAATGTCTTTAGTAATCCATCCCAGTAATTTTCCCAGGTTGACCACATCAATTAAAGACTTAAAATCTCCTTCAATATGTAGATTCCCAATCCCCATAGAGACAACCAACTGAATTCCCTCTAGTAGCGCTCTAGCTTCAACAATCATAGAGGATTGAATCCCAATCCCCCACGAGTAATCAACCTCAAAATTTCCTTTGCAATCCCTTATTATACCTCCAATATTTTCCCTTCTTGGGTTGCCTACTTTGGAAGCTCCATAAAAATTGAGGTTATTCCAACCACGGTCAGGAGGTTTCCAAATAGTATCTTATCGAGCCTGAGATCTAGAGCTGTCAAAGGAATTGGTCTCCAGATTTTGATGCCAAGCTTTAGCCATTTTTATTTCCCACTCAGTCGAGGCCTTATCTGGGATTTTCCCTTTGAAGAGAAAAATGTTTTCCGCAATAAGCCTTGCCCCTATACCAAAAACCTCCTTTGGGCTCATCTCAATATTTCTAAAAATCTTTTTGTTCCTTTCTTTCCATAAACACCAACAAATAATGGGGGGGACTTGATTCCATATCTCACGAGGAACAAAGTGAATGAAAGGCCCATACCAGCCCAAAATAATGGAATTAATGTCCTTGTTCATAGCCCACTTAATGCCCAACCTCTCCAAAGCCATCTCCCACACACAAAAAACAAATGGGCAGTGCAAAAGCAAGTGGTCCACAAATTATTCATTACACTTGCATAACAAACATCTGTTGGGGATCTGAAATCCACTTTTCCTCAAATTATCTTGAGTAAGAATCCTATTATGGCAAGTAGTCCACTAGAAAATTTTTATCTTTGGGATCATGTGTCTATTCCAAACCTATTTCTAGGGTATGAGGGTGACACTCTAGTCTGACAACATATTATAAGTTGTTTTAACAGAAAGCTCCCCCTGCTTATCAGGAGTCCAAAAAAATTCATCCTCCATGTTGTTCAACAATAATCTTGTAAGAGGTTATGAGCTTTTGAAACAACTTGGCTATAATAGAAAAGGATTTGGGATAAGAGAAAAATGTATTCATGTCTCTATAGAGCCTACCCTGCAAGAACAAACAAGAGGTCTTGGTTATTGTCCTTCGAAAGAAATGAAATAATCAAAGAAACCTTTGCCTAATGCCAATGTCATCACACAAAACACTCTTAGGACAAATATTGCTTCATCTTCAAACACATTTCTTAGCGATGATTGGGGTTCATTATATTTTACACCCTCTTTTAAGGGATAATACAACATCTCACAATATAAAGAGTCTTGTGTATGTATGACACCTTGTACTAAGTAGGAAATATTTTTATTAGAAAAGAAAGACACATCTTCTACTATTGATCAAGAGGGTACCTTGTCAAGGCTTCTCCAAGCTCGCTTGATATATCTCCCTCCAAGAACATGAAATAAATTTTATAAAAAAAAATCATTTTATGCATATCATCGAGTTCATGGTCATTCTATTAATGAATGTAAGGCCTTGAGTAATAAAATTCAACACCTTAAGGATTGTGGTGCTCTTCTTTTTGTTGATGCACCTATTTCCTCTAATTGATAATGATTTTCATCCTATCATGTTGCTAATCACTATGTGGCATTAGTAGCTTTATGTGTCTTTCTAATTTCTATTCATGGTGGTACAATCTTAAGTGCAACCATATTTATCTTGACAACAATATGATAGTCCTTGATGGTTGTCTTTGTCTCTATGATTGGGGGCAATGATAACTAGTTTTTGGAGGTGTGAATTATCTTCAAGGATCCCCTCCTCTTCTCTTTCTACTGAAAATACCAACATAGCAAGTATGCTAACATTTTAAGTGGGGGGCATATTGTCCCTCATTCATTGTTTGCATGTTCCCTTCTTAGTGATGATAGCATACATCTCCTAGGAAGTGTGAAATTTTATTCAAAGTGTGGCTTTCTTGATCTATGTGACATGTCTTGTTTATGGTGATATTATGCTTGATGTTCTACAAGAGTTTGACCTTTCTTGGCATATGACATTCCTCTTAGTGATAATGTTATGACTTGCATTCCATAAGAGGTGAATCTTTTATCCTCGACTATCCCTCTCTTGGTGATGTCAAGTGTGATGTTCCCTAAGGCGAGACCTTTCATGTATAAGGAAAAACCCCTTTGATTGTCCTAACCCAAAACTAATTCATGGCCACTAAGCATAAGACAACCTGCTTTGTGGTGTCTTTATGTCATGAGTGTAGCATAACACAACTTGCTAGCCTTGTGAAAAACTTTGACCATTTAGTGTGGCACCTTATCAAAGTTATCAGGGAGCATAAATTTTGGTATGGTTGACGTATGGGAGCATGTAGACCTGGCATGAATTTCCCATCACCATTTTTTTTGTGAGTTCACACCTTGTAGATCTAGTATGTGAGCATATTTTTTATGGCCACCTAGCATAACAAAACTTGCTTGCTTGTAGAGCCATCTGTTTTATAAGAGATTTTACATCCTTATGAGTGTATTTGATGGATGTGGCATAACACAACTTGCTAGTTCATCTTTTATTGCATTAATTTTGACATTATATGTTTGTGTATCTTGCCTTGTTGCTTCATAATATACATTCATGTGTGTCCCTTTGTGCTTATGTTCATTTTCCATGAGATCTTGGATCTTGGGGGATTGCACAAGCCCCTTGATCCTTGTCATCCTATCCCCTCAAAATTTGTGCACTTGGACCCCTCTTGACATATATTTGTCTACTTTAGTGTGTGTTTCAGCATAGGGATCATACTCTCACTAAAGTGGGGGCTAAATGTAGTGTTGAAAAATGTACTCCTTTACATTTTCACACTATGTTTGGGTCCCCTTAATTAATTGTACTTAATTAAGCTTCTAATTATGCATTCTTAAGCCTCATTATTTGAAAGGGAAATCGACATTAAACAAATGCTAACATTATTTTAAACACCTTGGAAATTGTGTGTCTTGGATTTAGGCCCTAAGACCCATTCTCCCAAGGGCGAATAGTTCATCCTTAAGTGCCAAGACTAAATTTTTAATATGTTTTTGGTGGAATTTTAATGATTCAAATTCAAATTTCAAATGTCGGCTTATGAAATCTGATTTTTAGGAAATTAGATAAACACCTATAAATACAGTTATTTTATCAATTCAAATCTAAGCAACATTATCTAGCATTAAGGCAACTAGTTCCATTTGGTGAACTTATTTTCCTTATCAGATAGTTGAGGTTTAAATTTTGCTTTGATTATGTCTTCAATAAAATAGATTTTCTCTCCATTACCAAACATCCAAAAAATATATTGAGAAATGATATCTTAAGCAACATCCACATTCTTCCGAAAAAAATTCTAATTGAAGGAGAAAAAAGAAGAGATGCTCTTTTTACATGATAATGGTATTTTTGGGATGAGTTAAATTATTATCTATCCTTAGAAATAATCAATCTTTAGAGAAGGTTCACAACCAAGACCTTTTGAATCTTGATGATGGTTCATGGAGTTTGATCCAAAATGTTGATGCAAAAACTTCTCACACAATCAAATCTAGAAATTGTTTTAGCAAAAGAGCATTCTAGCTAGAGAAATCAACCAAACATTAGACCAATTGCTAATTTTTACCATTAAATTCTAGACTAAGAAAAGGAAGAAAATTTACAATGTACCTATGATAGAATTTGAGTATATTGTTGATTATTTATTTTGTAAAAGGATTCAATTCTACCTTTCAACTCCATTTAGAAGAGATACCTTTTTACCACTAAATGTTGGAAGAAGCAAAGGAAGAAAGTTTTCAATGTACTTATGATAACATTGGAGTATGTTGTTGATTATTTATTTTCTAAAAGGACCTGATTATACCCTTCAACTCCATTTTGTGAGCCATGATTGAGAATTCTTATTCAATTTGTTTGATGTAGGAGCTTTCGGGCTTACAAGCAATCCTGCATTACCAAAAATATTTCAAGTTTCATTCTCTAGTTTTATTTATAGTTTTGGTACATTTTTGTTGCTTTGTAACTCTTTTCATCTTGCTTCTTTTGAGGAGTTATAAGATGTTTCAATGTATAAAATGTGTATTTGTCTTGTAGTTATGTTGTAGAATGCCTATGGGTTGTTTTAGATCATTTTCATTATGCTATATGGTAGTTTAAACGAGTCTATAAGTTGCTTAAGGACAATTTTATTAAAAAATATTTAGAAACTAAACTCAGTAGATTATGTGTTATTCTACTATAAGATTACATATTATGTGACTTTAGCTTTAGGAGATCTACATTTAAATGTTTAACTTGGTACTTGGTGGTGATATGAATTAAACAAAAGGCTATTTGTACAGTTTGAATTAAGTCACATATTCTATTGGTCAAGTTAATGATTATTAATGCCCTATGTAATATAATCAAATAAATAATATTTTTTAAACTCTTAATACAACCATAAATTGTCATGGATTTCATTATTCCTATCAAATTTATTTTAAAAGTAATATAAATTGATTTGGAGATATTTCTACAATCACTTTTGATACAAGGTAGTTGAATGTGAAGGGGGGGTGGGGTGTATTATACTTTTCTTTCCTTATCATATTATTTTTTTCTAATTTATTATTTATGATAGTTGATTTAATGGAGGTTGATCTTCATTTAAAAATATTCCTTTCTAAGCAACTAATTTCCATTCTTGGATGTGCCTTTTCACATCATCTCTTCATGGCGAATGATTTTTTGTTGTATGGATGGGCATCGTTTTTGTTTTCTATATGTGACATCATAATATGATATTTATTGGAGTGGATTATTCCTTGTCCACCACTTGTTATGTCATTTCTTAAGTCTCTTTGAATACACAACTCATTCCAATCTTTCCTTTGGTGTTTGATCTTCCCACTTTCAAATTCTGGTAGGCCATTTCCTTGGTTATGTACCCCATCATTTTGTGATAGTGTGACTTCATGGGGAAACTTTTATTTGATATTTTCCTTGGTTAATACATTTTCCTCATCATTGTGACTAATCTTTGGTTGGTAGAAGGTTTTTACAATTTTACATGGAAAAATCATTTCCTTGGTCATGTACCACATCTTTTTGTGATAGTGTGACTTCATGAGGAAACTTTTATTCGATATTTTCCTTGGTTAATACCTTTTCCTCATCACTGTGACTAATATTTGGTTGGTAGAATGTTTTTACAATTTTACATGGCAAAATAATTAGCCCCTAATATTCCTTGTGGTGGTATTCAATTATCCTTCCTTGGGATAATAGTTACTATAGACACCTCAAAATTGACCATTCATATAATTAACTAAATAAATATTTAATCAATTATTTTTGTAATTTATCACTTTTCCATTCCCATAATTAATTAAATCACATACTATTTAATTAATTATATTTCCACTTCTTCTAAGGTTAATTTAATCAAAGTAATTTAACTATAACCGCCATTCACTAATTCTTCTCATCTTGATTAATTAGTTAATCCTTGATTAATTAATTAATTAACCTTCACTAATTACCACTAATATTTTCTACAATATTAAATTCATCAAATTCCTCAAATTCACCATCATCTAACAAGTCTCCACTCTCCCTTTAATTCTTACACATGTATGATAACACCACATCAACCCACTCATTTTCTCACACATATGTGAGCATGCAAGCATGTAAGCTTGAGTCAATTTCATATCTCCACATCATCTTTGTATCTTATGGCCTAGGTTGAATCCTTTTCTCACACATGTGTGAGCATGACCTATCTCACATGTGTATCCACCCTAGATCCTTTCTACTTATCCATTCAAAGTCACCCTACTTCTTACACATGGTGTGCTCACACATTGTGAGAAAACCTAGATCTTACACCTATGACATGTGTCATTCTCATAGTTTCCCAATGTGACAATTGTCACAATGCTAAACCTTTAATCCATACACTCACTCTCATTCAATCGTAGCCCTCCATTAACCAATGAATCCTAACCCTCCACTTTGTTAGTGTAAATAAAGTCATTATTTACCTAGTTAGCTAATCACCTTTCTAGGATTGACCTTTTCACACTCATAACTTAAGTTAACTTAGGTTACTTTTGCTTTTGTCTCACTTCATAGCATTGATACATGTGTCTTCATCACTTGAGACACCTGTTGACATTCTCACACACTTGTTGAAAGTGAGCTCACAAGTGTCCCATCTTTGGAGGGTTAGTCAATTGTTCTATCCTACCTTCCTACCTCATCCAGCTTGCCTATATATGCAAGGTTTCTCATTGTATTATACACTATCATTTGTATATGGATAGACATACTACTGCACTCATATTTTCACATGTGAAAGGTTATAAATCTGAGCTCTTTAATCTTGCCATTCTCCAACATGGTATTAGAGCCATGAGAGCACGTTCCTTCCCACATCAAGGTGGCTACCACACATAGCTCTATCAATAAAGCGTCGTGGAGCCAAATAGACACTATCATTGTGTTTGGAAGGCTCGAGAAACAAAGAAATACCTTTCATTTCATCAATTTCAATAACTTTGATTTTTTACAATTTTTGGACCTCTATAAATCTATTGTACGAAAAGTCAAAAAATATTTTTTAACAGAGAGCCAATTTTCCATTTGCAATTTTTTTGTCACACTCCACACTCCACACTCCACACACCAAAAACCTTTACAAAATTTGCAAGATTTTTTTTTTTTTGGTGTTTGGTGTGTCAAGCTCCAGAGTCGTCGACCTCATCTCTAGCTACAGTAACTTTTTTGCAAGAAGACGACCTCACACGTGGTCGATAATGCATATTCATTTTGCCCCTATCAATTCACATGGCCTGCCCCATCATTTGAAAGTTTGTCCAACATTTTCCACCAACAACAACCTTCGCAGCCTCTCCATTCCAAGCATGGTATTCTTCCCATTTCATCACGCTTAACAGTTGGATATTTTGTGGAGTTTTTAAACTCTAATTTACATTTGGAATCATGCAAGTTTCTGGGTGTCGTTGCTATTATTTCAGTCATAGACATAGCAATTTTTAGATGCCCACATGATATGTCCAACTGCCTCACATTATTTGTTGCGCCCTATCTGAGAATTGTATTATGATGTGGAAGGTCTTAGCATGGATCTTGGCAAGCTTTTCTTGCATTGACCATCCGCCCTCATTACCATGCAGCTTGCTATAGGCATTCAATCACAGGAAATTGTCCTCCAATTTGCATACAATGATAAAGACCCAAATTGACCTCCAACTTTGTTTGAAGTTTTGTGATTCTTTGTAATACCACATACGACACAAAGATCAAGTCAAAAACCCTCTTATTTCTCCTAGCAGTTTAAGATTTCTTATGTTAGTACTTATTGTAAACAAACACCTTTTTTCTGCCTGTTAAAATTCAAATTTGTTATCAGTTATTGTTAGCATTTTATGTAATGGTTAGCTAACAACCAAGCTATACCAAAGAGTTTGCAAAGGGGGTATTTTTCTTTTTTTGCATATTTTGCAAACAAAGAGTCAAATATTTAAGTGTGAATAGTTGATGTGAAGCTCTTTCTATGTTTGACAAAGTAATGTTAAGATGATTTAAAAACTAGCTATTGCACCTTAGGTGTGCAATGGATTACGCTGAATAATTGTATGGAAGTATTTTATTTTGTGTAGACATTTTAGTTGAAATATAAAGTAGTTTAGATAATCTAAAAAGGCAAGAAATGAACTAAATTAAATGCAAATGATTATTTGCCTTATTTGAGTGTTTTAGACATATTGATTGAAATAGAACAATATGTATGTAACAAGTATTAAAAGGACACATTAAAAAACTTAAATGGAAATAGTATACAAATAAAAAGGAACTTATAATTATGTGATTACAAAATGTAGAATAAGGATATATATACAATGCTGAAATTAAAGTGTTTTTATAGAATGTTTAATTTGTATTAAAAGAATGTATGGAATTGAATACAATGGTATAGTAAAATTGTAACATAGTATCTGTAATAAACAAAAGACATATTTAGTATTTGAAAAACAACTAAATAGAAACGAGAATGTTGAAGTTGAAATTCAATAAAAATTATTAGTTACCTTTGGTTGAGTAGTTTGTAGGTCTTAGACAAAGAGAACATAGTGTAATTGAGCAATGAGAGGAGCTTGCAGTTAAGAAAGAAGAGAGATATAATTAACAAAAAATAAACTCTATAAATATTGGCAATGAAGCAAATAAGAAAGTGGCATTCCTGTAGTAGTTCAAATGCTCTTTAAGTGTCTGATGAGTTTTAATTTGACATTGCTTTCAATTGATTCTCTTCGCTTTTCTGGCGAGCAACATATGGGATTTGTTGAATGTGTGCATATCGTTGGAATATGAAGGCTAGGTGTATGCGAAAACTTTGTAGATGGGGAATTCGACATATGATTGCAAGTAAAGTACAATTAAACTTAACTTTAATATTTTAAATAGCTAATACAAACATTTTAATTTCCTTGTATTGATTGAATAAGTATAAAACATAAAATAACACTATTTTTTTCAGATTAAATACTAGTTCATGTCTGAAAGATAATGTTTTTATCATTACTATATACTTAAAAGTCTTTCAAGACTATTCAACTGAAAAATATTATTAAGTAATCAACATCAAGTATATACTATATGATGGGAGCATGCTTCACTTCAGTTGCAACTAAGATGCCAAACAATTATGATACAGATTTTAAAATTGTCCAGGAGATTAACATGGGATTCTAAAAGCCGACTATTACACTAATTGTAAAAATTTAGTTTGTATTACTATTTTTTGGGGTTTGAAATTTCTATTTTTTTAATAAAATAGAAGAATTTTAACAAGTTGGAAAATAATTAATGACACAACAAACTCTAATTTTGTAACTTCTAAAAATAAAATATTATCAAGTATCTAAAAATACGTATGAAATAAAATAATTCAATGTTAAATAAAGACACTATTTTTTAAGATACGTAATAAATAAAATAACTCATCCATGAAATAATTTTTTTTTCTAGCTCCACAACTTATCTATTTTTCAAGGGCTATGTATATGGTATCTTGTATAAAAGCATACTCTTCTTCCTATGCAAGGACATACACATCTTGATCGACATGATTTGTCTTCTTAAATAATTGAATTCTTTCTCAAGCATCTTCTTACCTAGGACAATCCGTCGTGATTGCTTGATGTGACCCATCTTCCTGATTGTAACTAGTGATCCTGAGAAACATGGATGGTGCGGTGTATGACAAGTGGATGAGGTGGCAGAAAAAGATATATTTAGTATTTGAAAAAGAACTAATAGAAACATAATTACTTTTGGTTGAGTATTTTGTAGGTCTTAGACAATGAGCACATAATGTAAATGAGCAATGAGAGGATATTGTAGTAAAGCAATAAGAGAGATACAATTTATAAAAAATAATATATATAAATACAAGTAGTTAAGCAAATAAGAAAGTGACATACCTATAGTGGTTCAAATGCATGTTAAGTGCTCGAGGAGGGTGATTAAAAAATGTAGATTAAGGATATATATACAATGATGAAAATAAATTACTTTTATAGAATGCTTAATTTGCATAAGAAGAATGTTTGCAATTGAGTACAATGCTATAGCGATATTGTAACATGGTCACATCGAACTCCAATGTTTCTATAATAAAAAAAAGATATATATTTAGACAATGAGAACATAGTGTAAAAAAACAACTAATAGAAACGAGAATGTTGAAGTTGAAATTCAATAAAAAAAATTAGTTACCTTTGGTTGAGTAGTGTGTAGGTCTTAGACAATGAGAACATAGTGTAAATGAGAAATGAGAGTATCCTGTAGTAAAGCAAGAAGAGAGATATAATTTACAGTAAATAATCTATATAAGTTTTGGTAGTGAAACAAATAAGAAAGTGATATACCTATAGTGGTTCAAATGCATTTTTAGTGCCTGGGGAGGTTGATTTTGACGTTGCTTTCAATTTATCACCATGAGACCACATTATCACCATGAGACCACACTATCGCCATGAGACCACATTTCTTTGAAGCATTTTTTCAAACAACTCATTGCCTTGTCTATGCTACCACATTTTCCATACATGTCTACCAAAGGATTTTATCAAATAGTTCACTTCCTTGCTGCTATGGCTAAAAGCCTAAAACATGTGCTTTCAAACAAACTATGGATGCATGGAAAAAATCTATCAAAGCATAATAATAAGAAAAAGCATAGACAAGGCAATGAGCTGTTTGAAAAAAGCCTCAAAGAAATGTGGTCTCATGGTGATTTTATTTGAGGATTTTTTTTAAACAACTCATATCCTTGTCTATGCTACCATATTTTCCATACATGTCTACCAAATCATTTTTTCAAACAACTCATTTCCTTGTCTATGCTCTTGCTTACTATTATGCTTTAATAGATTTTTTTCAAGCATTCATAGTTTGTTTGAAAGCACCTATTTTAGGCTACCCTTCAAACATAGAGGGTTTAGGAATTAAAACCCCTTCAACCATCACCCTACCCAAATTATATTGCTGCCCCTTTTGGACTGTCATATTCATATTCATATTCATTGCTACCCCTTTTGGACTGTCATATTCATTTTCATTGCTCCCCCTTTTGGATTGTTGTATTCATATTCATATTTAGAGATATTCATTGCTGCCCCTTTTAGGACTTTCATATATCATAATTTCATATATTTGTGTAAGATATTTCTTTACTTGATTAGTACTATGGTGGAAATAATCTTTATCTCTTTTTCATGCTACAGGTACAATTATTTGTCATGCCAAGGAAATGATCAAATATTCACAAGAGGATCAAGCAACTAAGAATGCAAAGAAAAAAGAATAAATGAGGCAACTTCATGAAAAGAGGAAATTGAACATGATAGAAGAAGATGTGCCAATTGAAGAGGAACAAGAAGATAGGAATACAAAGAAAAGAGAATATATGAGGCAACTTCATGAAAAGAGGAGATTGAAAATGATAGGAGAAGACATGCCAATTGAAGAGGAACATGAACCTCCTCTACCAGAAGTTGGAGACACGTCCTCTATCGCAAGTCAAGTTAGAGGGACACCATCTACCGTATCTCAAGTTGAAAGTACATCATCACTCACATGTAAAGGAGGTACACATTATTTCCCATCTCAACTTCAAGGTATATCATCTATTCCATCTTCGATTGAAGGTATGCCATCTATCCCATCTCATTTAAATATTCATGAAATTCCTAATGTTGAGCAAAATTTATCTTTTTGAATGCAACCTAGAAGTTTGGATAGAAAGCCCAAGTATTTGATTGATATTGATGATAATATTTTGCAGCCAATGGAAGGTAAGATTCCAAAATGCACTTGTTGAAGATATTCTCATAATATTTGGAGAGTGTTCTTTGAAAAGTTAAATGAGACTGCAAGATGTCAACTATTTTTTGAAATGATGTGGAGTATAAAGTATAGGTCCATCATGAAAATTCTTGGGTTGAGAACATTAGAGGCTTCAAGTGAAAAAATTATTTTCAAGAATCTAATGAGTGCATATGAGAGTGTGGGTAACACCTCACACAAAAAAGATATTAATGTCACACAATATGTCATTACATCGGCAATAGTAAGTAATCAAATGAGGAAAGATCATCTCATTAGAAACAAAAGTCAAGCATTGAGAATAAATAGGGAAAAATTTATCAAGATCCATTGAAAGACACCAAAAAATCAAGGACACCATGAAAATGAATTATGGGCTTTCTCTGGAAGACTGCCACAAAAAGATAAACCAATTGTTGAAGCATTGAGATCACTAATTGAAGACTTTTGGAAGAATCAAACAAGGGTATCTCCAAACCAAAAGGATGTGGTAATAAGGAGAATTGGTAGTCAAAACCGTGAGCCACATCCAAAACATTTTTTGGATATGACTCAAACATAATTTTTTGGTAGATTTCTAGAGATGTATCCTCAAATTAAAATTAGTCAAAGATTTTTTGAAATGATAAAACCTTTCTATGTTAAAATAGATCACACATGCACTAATTGTTGTTGAAGAGTACACATTGAATTTTCTAACCATTTTGATGTTTATCGGTCTATATGTTTAGATTTTCATACTAATAATGATTTATAGGATTGTGGCATACATGCCCCACCTACATATTCAAGAGACTTCGTATCAACAATTTTATGTGAAAGAGAGGAAGGTCAAATATTCTATAAGAAATTACGCTTGGATGACACATGTTAGCATTGTGGTGACTTGAAACATATACCAATATATGCACATATGGAAAATACACATGCAGTTGGAAATGAACTAGTAGTGTTTGGAAAGTATAATATAGTGGCCTACAATATAAAAGACGGTAAAGAAGCAAAAGGGTGTGATTTGGGGATAAAAATGCAATCACTGTTAGCTTCCTCACGGTCAAATACGCAAACTATAATAATGAATGAAGGAGTGTCAATGCAACAACGTTGCTTAGGTGGGTGAAAGATATTTTAATTTCCTTTATTACATTTGACTACTGTAGTCAATGTCTTACCACCGACATCCTATAAATATCACATTGATATTTTGATTGTGTTAATCTCCATCAAATTTAACCGACCTTTGAGACCTTTATATATGTAACCATCCCTTTCTTATTTTCACTGCCAATTATTTGCGCTTTCTATGGAGCTCGTCATCTTTGTTTCCATTTGTTTGTTTGAAGTCTTTTGCACTTTCTCATCAGGTATTTCTTTAGTAATTTTTGTTAACCTTTTATATTCCTCATAGTGATAATCAAAGTATGTACTGTCATGTTAGTGTAATGCAAAGAGGAAAGTGTCTATACCGAAGTTAGTTGCTTACTATATTTTTTGTCTTGTCTTTTGAGATTTGAAATTACTATGCGAAGTTAGTTGCTTACTATATTGTTTGTACTGTCTTTTGAGCTTTGAAATTACTATGTGTTTACTGAACTTTGCATATTCACACTGTATTTTGTCCTCATTTAATTTCATTTAACATGGCTGTTGTGAATAGATTGAAGCAACAGTTGTAGGGAGTGTAGTTAATATATATATATATATATATATATATATATGCTAGTTATATAAATAAATGATACCAAGTTTAGTTTTCTTTTAAGTGTTAATATTCTCTGATATTAATTATAAATTTAATAGATATTTATATTTATATTTGACCAATAAAGTTACAATTTCTTTTTGTTTACTTTGAAATAATTAAAAAGACAAATTATGTTACTTTCTATTTATCATTTTCTCTCCCAAAAAATGACTAAACAAACAAATAATAATGATTTTTAATTTTTAGTTCATTGATTGGTTTATTTATATCAATGCTTTTTAATTTTTAGTTCATTTATTTATTTTGTATGTATTTTTGTGTCGATGTTTCTGATCACTGAGGATCAGGAAGAGGAGAAAATGAGATGGAAATACAAATCAAGCCTTATCATTATAATACAATTTTCATGTAGTATCCCATATAAATACATTTAAATCCTCAAATAGGGATATGCCAATACCATGGTGCAACTAGAACACGCTTGGATTTTTTTAGAACATGGACATTTGCAATAACCCTAAGTTTAAGGAACCTACAAATGAGACAAAAGCAAAGCCAAATGGAAAATCAATGGAAAGGATTATAACATATGTTTTGAAGTGAGCAGGGCTCGAGTGATCAAGCAAATAAACAAAAAATGATGCAAAAAAGTAAGTTGAGAAAGAAATACAAGGAACAAAAAAATATGGTAAGATCCTCTGAGACAATACCCTGAGCAAAGTAAGTTCTACATATAGTAACAGTGTAGAACGAACAAAACATGCAAATAATCTCGGTAGCACGAATTCACAAGGAAGGGTATATCTGTAAAGGTACAGTACAAATAAGGCCCTTAGAGTATTACATGGTGACATGTGGATTTTTGAGAACCATGAGCAAGCATCCAACAAAATAGACTAGACTGAAATGGTCTTCATAGTGATCTCATAAAGCTTTCAAAAGTAATTTGCATCATTTAGAGATAAACGTGTTCTTGAAAATAAATCTTACAGTAAAAATTCTCTAAAGACATGTTTTATGCACACATTCTCTTAAAACCTAAGAGAATCCAAACACATCAACATGCCAACTAGTGTTGTCAAGAAAAAAGTATGATGGTTGCCTACTGTATAACATTTACAAGTTCACTCTAGAAACTCTAACATAGTGGACCACTACAAAGGCTTTTAGGCTAGGGGTTGGTGAGAATCCTCTTCTTAAGTAATTGCTACTGTGCACTTGGAACTCTGATAATTTCAGGAGCTAATCATAATAGGAAACTAACATTATTTTGCATAAATAAGAACAAATGTTATCTGCTAGTAAAATAGTAGTATGTATGCAGAAGCTAAAGCTGTGAACTGATGCAAACATCCAACTCCAAAGGTTGTTGTTTGAGTTATCCCTTAACCCGACCTTTATGCACATTGGAGACGGTGATGAAGGGGCAGTTGAAGAAATATCAACAAAGAAATATCAGGGCACAATCAATGTAAGCCTATGGTATTGACTTGACAATAGTTATGCAACCGAGAAACAATGATAAAAAATGAAGGAGACAAATGAATGGGGTAGATGAGGTGTATAGATCTAGAATGCAATATTCTACCACTCGCACTTGCTAAGTAGTGCCATCAAAAGATCTATGGAATATGTGATTTTTATGGCATTTAAAGCAAGATTTGTCCGGTAGGCTCAGATCAAATTATTTCGATTAAACGAATCTCAAGACGAGGTGACGGTACCGACCGTATTTTCGCTGCTTTCCCTGCCTCTATTAGTATCCGCTCCTCCAAACTCTTGCTAGTATTGACCTTTTAGTTCTCCAATTTGGCGAGTTGTAGCCTAAAAATAAGGTTTCGACGAGGGTTATAGAGAATCTTTATATCCATTCAGCCAACTATTGATGTTTATCCAGTACGGAAGGTTTGTACTTTGGCCATTTGTATTGCTTTAGAGTGATCAAATCAGAATCACAATCTATACTGATAAACTACACGTTAGAACTCCTCTTCTCCACACAAAGATAGATGACCGGATATGAATGAAAATGACATAAACGGGTGCGATGAAAGTAAGTGTCTCCCAACCGCTTTTACATCGTAGGTTATAAATTTTAGCTTCGTTCATTTCAAATTGGATATGCCTTCGATGTAAATAAAATAGCAAGATTTTTTTAGATATTTTAAATGCATTTTAATACATAGTATAATGATGTAAATTTTATCATTTCATAAGTAAAATAAAAAATTACATATAAACTTATTTATAGTTTGATCTATCATAAATAATTTTAAAAATCTAATAGATCAAATATTGGTTACTTTGTAATCTTTGTTCAACAAAATAAAATCTTGATGAATCTTAATTAAATTGGTTGTCTTAATAAAATTCTTTTTTAAATAGTAAGATTTTATTTAGAATTTTTTATAAAATAATATTGATATCTATTGATGATTGCTAGATAGATGTGATCAAGACTTCTATACTAGCATATCTATCATAATTCCTTTTACACAAAAGATGTTAGGACATGATTTTTCCTTACAATCTTGAAATATTCTATACCCTATATCCTTTCTAAGACTATATAGAAAGCCATAAAAATGATGAAGTGGTTCTTACGTATTTGAGAATAGTCTAAATTAAAAATGATGAAGTGGTTCCTAAGTTTTTGAGAGTAGTCTAAGTTTGATATATCAAACTCTAAATGCTTTTGACTTGGAGCTATGAATCAATGAGATCACAAATGAGACCTCATCCCGAATCTAACACTCAACAATAACACCTCAATGGAATTTGAACCTTGATGGCAAGAACAACACCACCACATTTAAACCTTCACACTATGCCAATACTAGTTACATTGACTCGTAAATAAATTATTAATAAAATAAATTCAATATATTTTTATATTAATTTTTTTTTATTAAAATAAAATAAAATAAAATAAATATATCTATCCTTTAAAAAAATCTATGTAGAATTGTCCATAGATATCATTCTCAATAGTCTATTTTTTACTTAGATTTGTGTTTAAGTAAAATAGATGCTTGTGTAGAGGAGGGGGACTGACTGCTCAAGACCCCAGGTCACGAGAGGGTCTAGAAAAATTAGCTGCCCTGATCTACCTCACACTAAAGGATTGTCTAAAGTAAGTCTAATGTTTTAAGAGGGTGAAAAGGAAGGATAACTAATTTGTCACTTTACTTTTGTCAACCCAAAAGGTTTAGGAGGTTAGATGAACAAATCCCAAGTTTGAACTGCAACCTAGGCAACTCTCCGCTAAGGGACTCCAATGCAAAAGACGGATGACAACATGTTGCACTAGTGTCCCAATCGTGTGCTAGTGTTAGTAACATAGAGAGTACAAAGTACATTCAAAATTAACAGAGAACTTGCTAACAACCTGATAAGTGCGGTACTACACGATGACAAAAAGCTCAAAAACAATTAAGTGACTAAAATAGCAAGAAGAATACCTTAAATTAATAAGTAAACCAATTAAGGACAAAATAACTAGTAAGGGTGGTAGAAATTCAACTTACAATCGGTCCAACCTCTCACAAGCTCCACACGAATGAAATACCCACACAAAAAAAAAATGAAGAAAAATGTTGGGGTTGTTTCAGCGCTTGTCATAGTCAAACCTTCGTTTCGGTGTTTCGACCTCCATGGACAATCACAATAGCCACAATCAAGAAAATATGATAAAGAAAGTATTGAAAGGAAGAAATACAAAGCAATGCTAACAACAATATTCTACTAAATCAATATGATAATGCTAAATGAATGGATATCACCTTCCCAACAAGATGATCTCAAGGCATGTGAAGGGAGATGTGAGCTCACAAGCTTGAGGATGCTAGCATTTCCGCAACAAAAAGTGGAGTAAAACCAACAAAGTTTACTTGGAGCTTCATAAATGGTGGAAGTGTTGTAAATGGAGTATTAGAATGTTTGAAAGAAGTGTGAAGAAGTGTGTAGTGAGATTAAAGAAGATGAATTCAATGTGAGAGATAGTAATTTGAAGATGAAATGGAGGTCAAAAGAGTCATTCTAGGTTGGTCGAAGGGGAAGAGGCATTATGCTTCATTGCCAATGGAGAACTGTAACACCTTTGTAGATTCCAGAGGTAGGAATCCTATTAGAACGTTTGCATGCCGCGCTTGTGTCCCCGACAAAAATTCCCCCACCGACACTACAAATAGCCATGAAATGGATGGAGGATGGATGAAGGACATGGAATAACATCATTGGGTTTGATTGTTCTAAGTTAAGGGGTGTAATGGGGAATTTGCAAGGGGTGAAAATTCATGCCATTACATTTTACCCCCACTTTAGTGGGCATATGTTCTATCAAATGCGAGGTAAAGTAGATCGAAAGAGTTTAAATAAAGCATACTTGAACTGTCAAGGAAGAAGATCAAAATATGACACAACCGAAAGCATAGGAAGAAAAGATGGCTCCACAAGTACTTGGTCCTGAGGAGAGTTGAACAAAATGCACCATAGGTTCATAGACTTACAGAAAGGTGAACAAAAGGCTTTGTAGGTGCTCGGTCCTACAAAGTTGAACAAAGAGATCCCATAGGATGAAAGCGCTTAACAGGTCCTCAGACTTGCAAAGGAGGTGGCCCCAAGTGCTCGGTCCTGAGGGAAGCCCGATGTGAGAGGCTTCACAAATTTTTATGGGACCTTAAAGGTGCTTGGTTGTGCAAGGTTGATTGAAAAATAGCTTCACAGGTGCACTTGCAAAGCAACATGTTAATCCATAGACAAAACATGCTAGATAGAAAAAATCCATGCTAGCAGACAAAAAGTCATGCAGACAGTCAACAAATGAAGGAGAATATTTCAAAGGGGTCCCTCGAGAACCCTTCAAAAGAAAAGGGGTCCACTCAAGGGACACTCTATTTGAAAAGTGATAGGATTTTTCACCAATGATTCTAGCATCAAGGAATCCTTTTGAAAGATTTATTTCATCAAGGAATTCTAAAGAAAGAATACTCCCTCGCAAGGGAAAGTTTTTAGAATTCTTCATTAGAAAAGTACTCCCTTCATAAAGGAAAGTTTTCAAATTTTATCTTACGAATTTGTGATGAAAGAAAGCTTTCACTAGGGGTCATTGTTGAAGAATGCAATTTTTGAAAAATAAAATATTTCCAACGAGATTTTCGTTGGTCACTGAATACACCTTTTTGAAAATTGAAGTAGTACGATAGCCCCACTTAGGATGGTGCATGTTGAACACAAAGGTACATGCCATCCTAAGGAGAGAAAAATAGGAATGAAAGTGATGTTGTGGCCCACAAAACATGAAAATATGTAACTGTGGTAATGTTGTTGCACATGCAAGGGACAACACATAAGCACCACAAAATCACAAAGCAAGCAAAGAAAAGATAAAAAAAAATGACAAATAATGAAATAATGAACAAGAGACAGGGGGATCTGATATTTTGGGGTTAGAACTGCTCATAAATATACATAGATAAATATAATAATATATAAATGAAGTGTCATCAACCCCCTACTATTATAGACCATGTGAAGAAAGTTACATGAAGACAAAAAATTTTGGTCAACTTGGAAGGGAGGCCTAAATGCCCCCAACACTTTGCATCATCCCCAATTTTTGAAAATCAAAGCACAACAAAGGAAGAATGATGTAACAAATAAAAGAATTTTACGACACAAAGCACTCCTATATCCAAGCACCTACAAGGGTGGCAAGGGTCCTCTAGGAACATATAAAACAAACATGGGGGAAACACAACACACACAAATCTAATCTACAGGTAAAGAAGAGGTGGCCCCCTAGTCCTCATCAACCAAGAGGTCATCGTTCTCCCAATCTAGATCATTGTAAGGGGAAGGAAAATGAGCTTGCAAGGGTGGAATAGCATGGGGAGAACCCTTTGACTCTCTTGCGACAAGATCCAAGGAAGAGGGCCCCTCAAGGTCTTCTTCGCTCAACTCATGTGAGGTACACATCATTGATTTTGCAAAAGTCATCGACATAGCCATGACATTGTCCACTGAGTTGAACATGCACTTGATAGAAGTGCCATGTGTCAACTGAGTGGGCGACAAAGGAGGCGCTTGAGATCCATTGCTGACTTCACCGGAAGACTCAAGAGTAGTGACAAACTTTGGGGATGTCGAGGTTGCCTCCGTCACTAGGATGGTGCAAGCCAAAATATATTCAAATACTAAAGAAGGCAACCCTTTCTTTCGACCTCCATTAGAAGAAGGGTCATTCTCTAACTTGCGCTTCATCAGAGGATGCGAGATCCCCACAAATAAAGCAGAAAGTGAGGAAGAAGCAGAGAAAACTGCAACAAACACCATTGAGGTATTCAACATATCCACGAGCTTGGGAAAAGACGAGATGTTCAGAAGGGATGTCAGTAGAGGAGGCTCACTAGCTTAGCCGAAGGAGCAATGAACACTTGCACCCTTTTAGGGTGAGGATCATCCATGCTCATAGAGGGAGCTGGAAGCAAGATTGAGGCAGAGGGAACTGAAGTAGAAGGGGTGGAAGAGGAGGAAACAACATATGACATTGAAACCGAAGCTACTGGCTCCTCTTCCTCCAGCGAGGCAGCCTAATCAGTGACCAAATCCTTCCTTTTACGCTTATGCTCATGTGCAAGGCAGTTTATTTGGCTCCAAGAGCTAGAGGCTACAACTTGAGTAGGAGCAAGAGGCTCCTATTCAGTCATCGGAGTATCCATCACAACTATTTTTGGCAAAGAGAGTGACTCTTGGGCAAGAACATGAGGAAGAGATGCAGGAGCAGAGATAACAATAGGTAGAGAAGCAAACTCAAGCGCCTCAATGGCAGGCCTCTTCTCATTCGCTACCTTAGAGGTAGGAGTAGTAGGAGGTTGCAGAGGCCGAGATGTAGAGTTGACTTCAAGGAGACCCTTCCCCTTACCATACAAGATAGGTCGAGGCACGATGGGCAAGACAAGAAGGTCAAATACCTAACGCTTGGCCTTCCGCTAAGAGGGCACTGTCAGACTCCCCAAGAGATGCATAGGGGTAGAAGTTGAGGGCACCAAAACAAGGCGAGAGGCAAAAGCAGGTGGAACTACAAAGGAGGAAGAAGAAGGGCCCTGAGCGGACTTCTCCTCCTTTTTTCAAGTGGCAGAGGCAGCCTTATGTTGCACTATCATGGAAGCCTTAAATAAAATAGCATAGGGAGAAGTTGGGTAGGTCACTTTCGGTGCTATACCCCCATTCTTATATTTTACATAAGTGCAATACAACAGGTTCATCTTGGGAGGGAGTGGATCAACAAGGGTAGGCTAGAAGTTATCAAGTGAGTAGCCACCACGCGCCACCATCGATTTGTAACTGGTGTCATGGACTACATGCATGAAACCCTCATGAGAGAACTTTAAGCATTTATGGATCACCGAGGGGATTACGTTCATGGAAACTAGCCAAGGAATGCCTAGTTTCACTTTGAACAAGTTAGACCTCGAGATAATGTCAAAGAGGGCATTCACAGTCCTGGGCCAACCAAGATTTCTAAGGTGATAGAACTGATGAGAGGAACAAAAATCCCATCATGTGTAAGTATAGTGCTTTAGACTCATCATACCCATCCTTGTGTAAGAAGTTTATTAAAATGATCTCCTTTGTGATAATATTAACCTGACACACGAGATCAACGAGAATGCCAATTACAGTATTCCCATTGATACGAGTGGGAATGTACAAAGGAGAGGGTTCTCTATTAGCATTCATCGACAAATCCTGCTAGGTAAAAGTTACAACGGAAGACCCACTCATAGGCTACATAGATAGATGGGAAGATGCATGAAGGAAGCCATCTCTACGTACACTAGAAAGGAATTTCTTAGAAGCCCCCAAGGGTTTCACAAGTAGACAATGACCTATTTAAGCTTTTGCTTCACAACGTTGAGGGACTCTTCTAGCTATGCCACTAGCCCTACAATGCACATACCTACAACACACCTAGAACATTAGAGAAGACTCCTTCAACCCTACAAAATGAAATCAAAACAATTCACGTTGGGTTCACTAAAATGTCGAGGAGGGGACCGACTGCTCAGTACGTCAGGTCATAAGAGGGTCTAAAACAATTAACTGCCCTGATCTACCTCACGCTAAAGGATTGCCTAAAGTAAGTTTGATGTTTTAAGAAGGTGAAAAGGAAGGACAACTAATTTGTCACTTTCCTTCTGTCAACCCAAAAGGTTTAGGAGGTTAGGTGAACAAATTCATGAGTCTAGACTGCAACCTAGGCAATTCTCTACCAAGGGACTCCAATGCAAAAGATAGATGATAGCGTGACATGCTGACATCCTAGTCGAGTGCTGGCATCCGTACAAACAGAGAGTACAAGGTACAATCGAAACTAATAGATAACTCGCTAACAACCTGATAAGTATAATAGCACACAATAACAAAAAGCTGAAAACAACTAAGTGACTAAAAGAACAACAAGAATACCTTAACTTAATAAGTAAACTAAGGCATATAGTAAATTCATCGTCAACAATTCATTGATGGAAAATTCACTGTCAGCAATTCACCGCCGCAAAAAATTAACCGCATTAATATTTTTGATAAAATCAAACTTTTCAAAATATGTAGTAAAAAATATTAATGCGATTAATTTTTCCATGGTGAATTGCTGGTGATGAATTTTACTTGGTGGTGAATTTTCTGTGGCGGTGAATTGTTGGTAGTGAATTTTTTGTCGGTGAATTGCTGGCGGTGAATTTTTCTAGGTCGTAAACTAATTAAGGACAAAATAACTAGTAAGGGTGGTAGAAATGCAACTTACAATTGGTCTAGCCTCTCGCAAGCTCCACACGAACGAAATAACTACACACAGTAGAACAAGGAAAAATATTGGGGTTGTTTCAGGGCTTGCTGCAGTCAAACCCTTGTTTTGGTGTTCCCACCTTCACAGACAACCAAAATAGTCACAATAGAGAAAATATGACAAATAAAGTATTGAAAGGAAGAAATAAAAAGCAATGCTAACAAAAATATGCTACTTAATCAATATGACAATGTTAAATGAATGGATATCACCTCCCCAACAAGGTGCTCTCAAGGCACGTGAAGGGAGATGCGAGCTTGCAAGCTTGAGGATGTCAATGTTGCCGCAATGTAACAAGTGGAGTAGAACCAACAAAGTGTTGACTTGGAGCTTCAAAAATGGTGGAAGTGCTATAAATGAAGTATTAAAATGTTCAAGAAGTGTGTAGTGAGATTGAAGAAGATGAATTCAATGTGAGAGATAGTCTTTTGAAGATGAAATGGAGGTGAAAAGAGTTGTTTGAGGCTGATCGAAAAGGAAGAGGCGTTATGCTTCATCGCCAATGGAGAAGTGTAACACCTTTGCAGATTCTAGAGGCGAGAATCCTACCAGGATGTCAACACATTGCGTAGACATCCACACACTGCGCTTGCATCCTCGACATAACTTCCCCCACTGACACTACAAATAACCGTCAAATGGATGGAGGGCAAATGAAGGACATGGAATAACATCATTGGGCTTGATTTTTCTAAGGTAAGGTGTATAAATGGGGAATTTGCAAGGGGTACAAATTCACACCATTACAACTTGATATTGGTATCTCTTGATGTCTTTTACATAAATTTTGCTAAAAATAAATATATCGATATAAAATACTAGTACTTGAATACTTTAGAAATTATAAAAAGTTACTTTACAAACATATTCACAAAAAATTGGAGTAAGATCACACTCTTACTTGTGAGGGTATGTTCCAAAGAACCTATATTTTCTATAGCAAAAGGGTGGTTGAAACTGAAAGGCACTTCATTTTCAATTGTGCTACTTATGAAGATATTCGTATCCAATATGAAAACAATTTGAAGGTGGATAGTCCAAATGAGCTTTTTAAGGAGGCAAGATAATAGGAAAGTTAACATTGAAAGGAACTTGAAAATAGTTAAAGATACAACTCTTGATCCCATAAACTGATGGTCTCGTAAACATCATTAAAATCATTCATTTCATTTCATTTCATCCATTGTCAAGCTGTGGACCCACTTTGGTTGAAATATAAGAAACCTCATGAAATGAGCTATATGATACTCCATCTTGTTTGGCCTAGGAATTGTCTAACTCCTCAAACCTTATCCTAGACCAATATATTGAGTATCTGCAGCATCACCAATGAGTAGGGCATCACTGGTTATATCAGTAGCTTCTCGAAGACCTATACCATCCTTGAAGGCCATCTCGTTGTTCTAAAACGTTATTTACAACTAGGGTTACCGCACCTTTCACTGAAATGACCACCTAAGTTTCGATTGTAGGACATCACGGGGCACCAGGCACCACTAACTAGACTGAAAATGGTAACACATCCACCCAGAATCAAGGTGGACACGCCATGAAAAAGTGGCGAGTAAAACCCAAACCTCCATGTTGTTAACACTAGTTTGCAACTGAAATTGAAGGTTGTGCATTTTTCTTTCTAGATCGGTGTTGGAATTCAATTGTTTTAGGTCACAGTTGTAGATACGGTTTGGATACCGTAGAATCACAGGTTTTTGTTAGCTTTGATTTTAGTAGGGTCTCTACAGTCTAAAGTTTGATGAATAAGGAGAACATTATGCTGAGTTAATCACCCTTTTAGTGGATAAGATAGTTGGGGTTTAAATTGTCCCATGATAGCCTTAGACTAACTGTTAATTTTACTGTTCATTTTGTTAATATTTTTTTTAGTATGTAAATTTTATTTGTTCATAAAAATCAGTAATTGAGCATGTTTTAATAGTTGTTATAACATTTGTTGATTTACTGTGAGTATTCATAATTGAAATGAATTCTTTAGATTTTAAAAGCAACAAATCATGTGATGTCATATCATCACACCAATAAAACATGATTTACTGCACAACTATTCATCTCACTTTTTGTGTCTTTTTGAACACCTCAAAAAAAAAACATGGTGATCATATTTGATGATGTGGCCCTCAAACCTTAGTTATAATTATGGGAGTGATTTGAAATTTTCACATAAGATTTTGAAAAGCTTGAAATTAGGATACTTGACTATTGAATCCTCTCCCCTATTCTGAACAAAGGTTGAATCAATCCCATCAAAAATGAAAAATCATTTTGTTTTTAGTTCAATAAAAGAACAATATAATGAGATAAGAGCTGAAATGCATCAAAATTATTATGATAATTTTATTTGTTCTTGAAACTAGCAATCTTTATATTGAAACTATTAAAACATGTTTTTAAAGAGTTTACAAGATTCAGTGTAGAAGTTCTAATCTATTTTCAATAGCAGAAATGGCAGGGCAGACACACTGTTATACAAAAAATCTTCAATACTTAAAATAGGTTGCTGTACGTGACAAAATCATTCTAAATAACTTTTTAAAGAAACCCACAAACAAATTACTCTCTAACAGCCAGCACCCGCCATGACATTTTGTCAAGATTGTACAAAAGAGCTTGAATACAGAATTACCATGTATTATGCAAACCCAGAAACACGGTCAACACTATTATGATATTTAGAATCTAATGATACACAGAGACAAGACCATAATCACATACTCAAAACCATCAACATGGTTAGAATTTACATAAACACCTTCACAAGACCATAATCAAGGTTTTAGGAGTGGAACCTCAAAATCGAGGTCAACCAAAAAGTTTCCATGACTAAATTCTATTCTACTCTGCTAACATTTTCTCTAGAAATATTCTGAAATCAACGGTTTCAATAAATGGGTCTGATAAAAGATTTGCATCAATCCCATGCTTAATACAGATTAGCATTATATGACAGGATTCCAAGCACGAATTTGAATCGAAAAGCAATAACTCCAGTATTATGCATTTTAATCCACAGCCAGAAGAGGGCTATTCAGAAAAGAACCGTTCCCTATTTCATGGGCGCCTTACCTTTCTCCTGCCGAAGAGCACTCTTGGTTTGTATTTTACCCACAGTCCTTGCCAAGTAAGCCTTCACAGCTAAGTCCACCAAGGATTTGTGCTTTTCTGGATATAAATCTATGGTGTCAAATACAGACAATTGCCTTTTTAATGCCTCCAGAGTCTGTCTCAAATCTTTGTTTTCTAATCTCATGACTTGTAAGTTCTCATAGTCTGATAATTCTTTTCTTATTCGTTCAACACATGCTTCCAGCTGTGCATTTTCTTTCTTCAAATCACTGATACCCAACTCCGCCATTATGCAGGGAGCACAGGTTCCTGTAAAGAATGGCAAAGAAAAATTAGGTTAAAAGGTTTGCAGAAGCCCTCCAAATTTGAGTTATAACCCAACAACAAGAATTGAAATATCACCTGTCAATACCCTCTGAAGAATGAGATCCAATGAAGGGAGATGGTGCTCAAATCTCAGAATCTTTATGCTACCAAAAACCTGCTGCATACCATTACAGAAATTTTCGATGAGAGTTCAAAAGATCACCTACTCAAGAAATTCTTTATTAAACAAGGGCACAGGCAGCTTTATAAGATGACAGCTTGCAGATTACAACCAAGAAATCTATAAAAATACAGATACACAGTGATTTTGTTATTGCTTAATTTACTTAGATGAAACTACAAATTACCACTTATTTTATGTGGCAAGAATTTAAATGAGTTAATGGATCAAACCCAAAATATTTTGTTGTTTTCCATAGCAGACACCTGAAATAAGTAATATCTCCTTCGTTACACTATAACCATCTTCAACAAGTGACAAATAGAGAACTATATGGATTATTCTCTATATGGATTATAACATTTAATAAGGAAAATTATTAGTTATTAGGATAACTTAAATAATATTAATTTTAAATTATTTATTTTGTTTATGGATATTATAGGTATTATGTAAATTATTCATAATTATTTTTATATTTGAAATAATAATGAGAATAAAGTTGTTTTATTTTTATTTTTTAATATATTTTTTTAGACAATTTGTTTTAATTCTTGATTTTTACAAATTTATTTGTTCAAAATTTATTATTTTTAGGAGATTAAGTTGTATTTGTTTCTCTTGTACTTTTAAAAAATATGATTTTGGGTGGTTTTTGGTGGTGTCCATCAACTACCTTGACACCTTTAGGTAGCCACCCTTGTACTACTAGATTGCCACCCTTAAAAAGTTAGAGCCATGCACACCTACCTAGTCAACAAACATGTTGGTGTATAAAAACATTGTATAACCCCTAAATAGTTAGAAGACTAGTCCCTACATAATTAGCTTGCCATGTTAGTATATATCCCTCTACATATTCATCTTGCCATGTCATCATGTGACATGCCATATTATCCTACCATGTCATTGTATAACTTCCCACATCAATACTCTATTAGTGTTTGTAAATTGCCACATCAATTGTTTGTACATTTTGAAATTGACATGACATCATGATGATGTCATCATTTGCTTGAGTGTGCCTTTCTTATGGGAATTTGCATTTCAATTTGACACCTTGATTTCATAATTCTTGGTTTCACTCATTTTTTATTTTTTTAATAAAAGGGGGTAAAAACTTTATTGATAATCATAAAGGAACATTACAAAGAAAGCAAAGCAGCACAATCCCAAGAAACAACAAAATCACAAGGACAAAACCCAACCAAAGTCAACCAAATCCTTAACTAGCCTTATCCTATGCAAGAATTCCCTCCAAATCATGGCGAAGCTCGAGAGGAACAAGCTCCCATTCCTCGACTCTCCAACTATCATCACGCTCAGAAGCACATTTTGCCAAGCAATCCGCAACCCTATTCCACTCCCACAGAATATGAAAAAAAGTCACCATTTCCATCACCGAACTAACCTGCAGAATCTGTTGCACAATCATAGCCAATTGCCAGTTGACACCCATCACTTTCCGCTCAATGAGAAATTTAATCAAGATTTGATAATCATATTCACAAATAAGTTTTCTCCACCCCAAAGCATGAGCCCTCTCGAAGGCACATAGGATTGCCAAGCCTTCCACAATGTTGATAGTCTTCTTCCCCTCATGGACTAAAAAGAGGAAAATCACTGAACCCGAAGAATCCCTGCCAATCCCCCCAATACCAGTAGGCCCAAGATTACCCCTGGAAGAACCGTCAGTATTAATCTTGAGAACCCCATTAGGAGGAAGCTGCCATCTTCCAACCCTATGAATTTTCTGTTGCATCTTTCATCCTCTCCTGACACATGCAGAAGTCACATACAACCCCTGAATCCCCACTCTGCACCACCTCAATATCCCTTTTATGTAAAGGAAAGCTCACAACACACTAGCCTCCACCATCTCCTGAATCATGCCCAATATTCTCTGCTAGACTTGTTGCACCAACTTCTGCTCGCCACAAAAAATACGACGATTCCGTTCGAGCCAAATCCGCCACAACATAAAGACAAGCCCCACATACCACACTTCTTGTAAAAAAGAAGCCACATAGGGAGGCCTACCCACACTATTCCAAAAATCAATCAAGGAGGAAGCATGCACATAGGGGCTCTGCCAAACACCCCACTAGAAATGCCAAATCTGGATCGCATAGGGACAACAAAAACACAAGTGAGAAGACTCTTCCTTAGCAGCCCCACACAAAACACAGATAGAAGGGCCCTGGAAACCCCTCTTCTGAATATTGTCCCAAGTTAAACACCTATTCCAGGTCAACATCCAACCAAAGCAATTACACTTTGGCTAGGAGAACTTGTTCCAGACCTTCTTCCACCACTGAACTTCCTCCCCCTCCACCTTGTGGGACAATAACACCCTATATCTAGAGGCAACAATATAAACACCCATAGGATTAGGGGACCAGGTGAGCACATCCTCCTCTCAGAGTGAAATACACTGGCGACTGGAAAGGATACTATGCAATTCAACACATTCTTCTTGCAGACCAACATCCGTCTAGACATCAGGAGACTTCCATCTTGCCACCTCTAGTTGCCCGCAGAGAGAGGAGAATTTAAAGCCACTCACCCGAGACCAACCAGCCTCGAGAAACCTCTGACAAAGATTCAATAAATTAGGATACTGAGAAATGAGAGGAGGGGAGCCATCGCAGGAATCAGACCAGACTTGAACTACAGTCCCCTGCCTACAAACCCAAAATAAACCTTCCTTAATAAGAGCAACCCCCTTCTTGAGAGTGCCCCAAATCACCGAACCCTTCCCAATAAGGGTATAGCGAGGGATATCATTTTGAGGAATCCCCAAGAAATACTTCTGAGATAGAACCCGGGCCCAAGTTTTATCCTGCTCAGTGCATCACCGCCAATACAGCTTCGCAGCCAGGGCCACCCTAGTCAAAGCAGACTGTTGTAAGCCAAGACCTCCAAAATGCTTTGGGCTACAAATAACCTCCCATCTAACCAGACTCCATTTGGAGGACCCTAGACAACCAGTCCATAAAAACTATCTAGCAACGAAGTCAAAATCGTTAACAAAGCTTACCGGGGCAACTTGGAGCATGCATCTGTACATGGGCAAGGCCTACACCACCGACTTAATTAATTGAACATGCCCAATAAAAGATAACCACCAATGAGTCTAGTGATTAACTTTCACCCAAAATTTATCCAAAATATTCTGCCAAGACTCCCTAGGCAATCTCCCAACCGAGATGGGTATTCCAAGATAGGTCAAAGGGAGAGTCCCGATCTGAAATCTTAGACTCTGAGCAAAAATCTATTGGATGGGGCCTGGAGTATTAAAAAATAAGATGGAAGATTTGTCCTCATTAATCATTTGTCCCGTCACAATTAGGTAGGTGTCCAACACCCTGCGAATATTGGCAGCCTCTCTTAATGTAGCCAGACCCATCAGAGCAGTATCATCCACAAACTATAGGTGAGATTGTGGAGGAAAGTCACCACCCCACCACCAATCCTGGATGAGACCACCCTTCACATTTCTTTTAATCAACTGCCCCAAACCTTTAGCAAGGAGAAGAAACAAATATGAGGAGAGGGGATCCCCTAGACGCACCAAAAAGCTCAAAGTGTTCCTTGTTAATAAGCACAGAGAAAGAAACTGAGGTAACACAACTCATTACCCATTGGATCCATTCTTCCTGGAAACCAAAAGCACTGAGGACTTTTTGAAGGAAGGACCACCTGACTCTGTCATAGGCCTTAGCCATATCCAACTTAATAAACATCGCCTTTTCTTTGGAGTGGGCCATAGAATGAATGGTCTCAGTTGCAATAACAATTCCATCCAAAATTTTCCTACCCACCACAAAGCCACTCTGCTCCTTAGAGATCAGCTCTTTAAGCCCTTTCTTTAACCTATTGGCAATTAGCTTAGAGATGATTTTATAAATGACATTGCAAAGAGAAATGGGACGAAATTGACTTAACATATCAGCCCCATCATATTTGGGAATGAGGGCAAGAAAGGTAGAATTTAAAGCCCTTAGAATCTACTTATTCCACCGAGATTCCTGAACCACAGCCAAAAGATCCAACTTGATAATATCCCAGAATTCTTGAAAAAACTCCATCGGGAAGCCATCAGGACCAGGTGCTTTCCGTTTCTTCATCTGGAAGACAATATCCTCAAGTTCCACTAGTGTGATGTCAATCAAAACAAGTTCATTCAATTCCCTAGACACCAAAGAGGGAATGCAAGAGAGAACCTGGGCTTCTTCGGGGGACCCCCCTTGTGAATCCTCCCTAAAAAGAGAGGAAAAATACTGCACTACCGCACCCGAGATTTCAGGAAAGGAGGAAATCTGCTCACTTCGATCATTCACCAGGACTGAGATAGAATTGCCATGCCTCCTGGCTTTTACCGAGTTGAAGAAAAAAGATGTATTTTTATCCCCTTCCTGAAGCCACTCTATCCGAGCCTTTTTTTTCCAGAACACTTCCTCCTGCAACTCACACTCCTCCAAAGCTTTCAAAGCCTGAGCCTCTTCCTACAGACGATCTTCAGTCACCCCAACCTCCCTTATCAGCCTCGTGATACCATTCAAAACATCTTGGGCTGCAGCTTTAGCATGAAAGACACTCCCAAAGCAGTGAGGATTCCACCTCTTGAGCTGAAATTTCATAAACTGAAGTAATTTGGCAAAGGTATATATTGCCATACCAAAAGTAGGTCTACCCCTTCTCCACCAGTCAGCCACAAAATCATACAAGGATTGGTCCCACAACCACATGAGTTGGAATCTAAAAGATGGAGAGTGAGGCATACGACTAGACTCAATAGTCAACTTGATAGGCCAGTGGTCAGATCCCCTCCAATCCAAGATTTCAGAACTAGAAAACCACATACCACCAATCCAGTAACAGGAAACCAAGAACCGATCCAATTTGTCAGCAATACAATTATCCCCCACCTTGCGGTTGTTCCATGTAAACTGGCCATTATTGGGCTTAATATCAACTAAATTCAAAGAAACAATGTTATCACACGGGAGTAGCGCAGAAGGCTCCAACCTTGCAGTACCCCCATGCTTTTCAGCTAGCTTAGTTATAGCATTAAAATCTCCAGCCATAATCTAGGGATGGAAAGGGGCCAAACTGCAGACAAACCAGATATGGGACCATAAAGTTTGCTTACCCCAGAGATTAGTAGGAGCATAGATATTAGACAAGAGTAAAATCTCCCCTATCTCAAAGCTAGAACCAATCATAGACATAACATACTTAGAAGACAACCACCACAAAGGACGGATCTTCTGCAGGTTCCACAGATAAGCTAAACCCCAAGAAGACCCATGAGCACCAATGCATTGACACTCCCCGTTCCTCCATATCTTAGGAGCCAAACTAAACATTGTTTCCACTGATAGCTTGGTCTCTCGTAGAAAAAGAATATCATGGCCTTGATTTTTGACCAAATCATGAACCACTTTTTGTCTAGGGCCGCTGTTCAAGCCCCTTACATTCCATGATAGGACAATCATTTCAAGGGGCTTGAAGAATGAGAATCCAAAGTCTTTACCGACCTTGAATCCACCAAGGTCTCACCTATCAACTTGATCTTTTCCAGATCCTTATTTCTACCCAGTTTGGCAGATTTCTCTGCCCCACCTTTTTTGAGATCCCTTTGCAAAACACCCAACTGAGAGGAAATATTGTTGCTCTTGGCCGCATCCAAACTTACAATCCACCTAGGCTAAGAAGAATCCCCACCACCTTTCGGTGCCTTAGGAGAATTAACCGGTGCCACAAAAACTACTAGTTGTTGATCCGTATCCATGTGCAAAGTATCAACACTTGGGTGGAATCAATGAATCACTAGAGATATTGTCCTCCTGAGCTAAACCCACAACCTCTCGAGCCATACTCAACAAACCCAGGTTCACTTCCCGCTGATTGAGATCATCCAAAACCTCAAACCTATTAAAAGTATCCTCATTCTGACTTTCCTTTAAGGTCCTCTTTTGACCCCGGTTCCTGTTACGAGCTTTGACCTGAACAAAACCCTCAGCACCAACCACCTCACCAGAGGCCAAGCTCTTCCCCTTATGAGCCGCAGGGGGGTTGCGATGAGGTTGTGCAACCTGAGACTCCACCCACTTATATCTTGGACATCTATGCTGTAAATGGCCATACTCATGACATAGATGACAACGGAAAGGAAGAGTTTCGTAATCCAACTGTTGCACCCAAGAAAAATATTCCCACACATATCCACAACATCAGGTAAAGGCTTACTAAGATCAATTTCAACACAGATATGAGCATAGGTCAATACCTTTTTTCTCAGGGTTTGCAATGAAGACCCAACTGGTTTTCCAAGTAGAGAAGCCAACATGAGCAAAGTATCCTCTCGACAACATTCCACCAAAAATCGAGGCAAACGAACCCACACCGAAACATGATTTGGCATCTCCTCTGAAGGGATGAAGCCAACATGCCATGGTTTGATAAACAACCCCACTTGGTTATGAAAATAAGGGCCTCCCTCAAAGACCCTATTGCGATCAACCATGCAATTAAAGGTGACCATAAAGTAACTAGTGGCAAACAACATAACCTCCATTTCTCCTTCTGGTGCCCAAGTCCTCTGGGCCCAGGTTTCCAAGAACTGCAAAGAAACCCTCATCCCCAAAAATTTACAATATAAGGAGTGGTTCGAGTAATATTCAACATCTTTGGCAATCATTTTAGGTGTGATCACCAGTTTAGGCCTCTCCAGGCAACGCTCAAGACAATCGTTAATCTTCTTGAGCTTCAATCCATTAGATGAATCCGCACCTCCAAGCCCCGTATCCAGAGCAAATAATTTATTATCAAAGGAATTCATCCCATGGTTCGAAGGCTTTGAACCAAACGCTACCCGAAAATCCATCTTGGGAGACACCCCCGATGCCTCACCCTTATGTAATGACATCAAGCCCAAGATGGGCATGCAAACACCCAACGCACCACCAGTAGTGGGTGGGGAACCCCAAACCTCCACACCTGACCACCCTTCACACACACCCCCTACCAACCGAACCCTACCACACCTGCTCCAGGAAAATGCCCAATGACAGGAGAAACCCCTGTGAGCCACCAAAATCCACAACCTCACACTTGCACCCATGCCAGCAACCTCACACTTGCATTCATGCCCATGCAGACAAAGGGAAAGCTGAGGTGAAGAAGGCGTAGACAGAGAACACCCTGCAACCACCCAACACATAAAAATGACCAAAAAGAGAACGCAACCCCCGAACGTCGCCAACAAAGCCCAACCCCACTACGCACTAAAAAACAAAGACTGGTCATGAGCTAGGGCATGGGTGCCCTAGCCCGGCCCGAAAATTGCAGACGCCATCCTCCTATCATCTTAGAGATAACTTGAATTTCCCTGGTTTCACTCATTTGGACTCTAATTGGGGTCCATATTTTTTATTCTAGCTATTTTTTGATGGCCATGTAGTGGTAATATTTTGTTTTGGCATTTGCGCTCTTAGTTTTTATAATTTGTATTTTTATCATATTTGTGGCAAGTAGTTCACAATGTTGGAACTTCTAGAGGTCCATTTGAGCTCATACAAACTTCTTTTTGAGTGTTCTATTTTAAAGTGCAATTTTTTACATGCTTCACATTGGTAACTTCTATTTGTTCATATAATAAATTTATATAAAAAAATTAATTCTTGGCATTTTTCTTGTAACTAAATAACTTATGATGTACAAGCTATGCCTTATGTATTATTTAATTAAAATAAAGTCTCACAAATTTTGGTGGGTTACTATCATACCTTATAATAATAACTTCATGTTAACCACAACTAGTTGCATGGTAAAGACCAATGACTAGGCATTTCTAGACTACTATCATGCTAACACATTCCTATGTCTCACCTAATGCACATTGAGTTCTATGCTCTATGCTTGATCTACATGCTACATATTACTGATCTTTTTCATGCATACTACACATGAGCACATATAGTAAACAATATTATTCCAATATTCTTGTATTAATAACCCATCATCTCTCCATCATATCATTCTCTATCTCTCCTCTTTATATATTACTATGTCCCTTAGTGCTACCTAGACTAAATATAGGTGCATGCACAGTTAGGATTTAAAGTTGACTTACTTTGAAGACAACCATGACTTGCATGAATCCCACAATATAATTTATCCATGAATACATTATCTTCACTTTGGTTTATCTTTTATCTACACTTACACATGTTAAATACAAAACCATATGGATGCTATATATAACTAGACACTATTTATGGTACTAATTCAAAATAATACAATTGGGTGCCAACATCATCCCAAAATAAATTATGTGTTCTATCTTCATAACACCAAAAATAAAAAAAAGGTAGGATAAACAACAACAACTAAAACCATAAAGAAATGAAAAGCTATAACACACACACTTCATTGCATTTGATCTCCTCGTGCAACAACATATTATGCATTCATTACTTGTGTAATCATTGGTACAACATCAAAAAATATTTGGGAAAACTCCTTTAGATGTGTAATTCTAGATGGGATGCAAACCTTTGTTTGTGTGATATAGTTAATAATTGCTTCCAACCAATTTACCTTTTTAGCATTGAGCCTTGACAATAGTTTATTTGAACTTCCTCTATCATATCTTTAGTCATTTGCCTTCTAAATCTAATTGGTTAACTTTGTTGCAACATGATACCATTTATATATTTTAACATATATACTAATGCAAGAGGACCTCCAAATCCTTAAGCTGGGTGGTGATGGAACCCTAAATTTTTTTTCATGTTCCACAAGTTCAAATTGCATTTTCCTTGGTATTTTCTTGGTCTATTAGGGTTTAGGGTTTTATGTGGGAGCTATTTGGCTTTGAATAACTTCTCTTTGTCTAAACCTTTGGTATTTCAGTTTATCCTTTTGTTGACCTCCTATAATCGATTATGGGTCATGTTAAAATAAATTGAGCCATTGAAGCCCATGAAGTAACTGGCCCCTGTGCCTAGCTCTGAGAAATACTTTTATTTTATAAGGTTGACTGATTGACCTTGTTTGGCCTTTACATCCTTTGAATAAAATATTTTTAAGTCTTTTAAGGCCTTATCTTATGTCGTCCTAGGTGGTCCCATTTCCAAAAAAACTTATGAGCATGTGTGACCAATTTGGTTTTAAAGTGAGATGATCAATGACTAGGGTTTAAACATGAATGACTAAGTGTCAATTTTCTCGTATGAGCTTTCTATCAACCATTAATGGTGTTACACTCCATTTCCCAGCCGTAAAGAAGGTAGTTGGCTTGTTTTCTGCACATTTAGAATTTATTAGGAGCGAAGAAGACAACCAGAGTATGAGGAAACAGTGTGAGGAGCTCCAACAAGCAATTGCAAAAGCATTAACACCAAAATTTCACCTAGGTAAGTAAATTGTCATATCTCTTCCTATTAAGTATATTGAATTGTGCTAGTCTGAAAACTAGTAGGGAGTTTGAAAGATAATTTTGCTTAGGGTTTACTCATTGTGTGTCCTTAATTAGGGTGGTAAGGATTGTACAAGGTTTGGGAGTGTTTTATTCTACAAATTATTGTCTTGGAATTTGAAACCTGCTAGGTCTCTTTGATTAATTAAAAATTGTAAACCCTAGCCTTGCCACATTGCAAAAATGAGCGAACCAAAACACAGTGAGTCTAGAATTAGGCCTGAGAGAAAACCCAAGAAAAAAAGAGTTAAGAGGCCTAAGACCCAGGATGTTTCATCCGCAGTTAAGCCAGAAGCACCTAAAACATCTAACCCTATGCCAAATTTCCCTGCGACATCTACAACTTCAAAGAGTGTGAAGAAAACTCAAGAAAAATTCATCAAGGGAACCTTTAGAGACATAAATGAAGGTGGGTCACGAACTAGTAAGAGACCTATAGGGCAAGTTGTAGTGACAAGCATATTAATTGACATGGTTGGTGAAATTAGAGAATTGGCCCAACCTTAACGTGGATGGCAATTGTTTTTGTATGCTTTTAACAAAAGGTATGTTAAGAGGTCGACTTGTTACCTATGGGGCCTTAACCTCGGGAAGCTGGTAGCACCTAATGTGTTTTTGGAAGTGGATGTGATGATGGAATTAGCTAAGCATTATGATCCCACAAATAGGAATATCAAGAGTGAAAATGGCTCTATGATCCTCGAGGTAACAAGGGATAAAATTGTGGAGGTATTTGGGTTGAACCCAAATTATATAGTTGGCATTAAGTGTGCGGATTTGTATGGTGAGTATGAGCATATATTTTCATTCAAGAACATATTGCTTGTAAGGCATAGAAAGAGAAAGGAAATATTTGGCCCTAAGGATATAGAGCCTTTTGAGAGTGAAGAATTTGTTGACAGTTTTAAGAACACATATTATTGTTTGAATCAAGTTTTGGCTCATAATTGTGATGCTAGGATAACCACTGACTTGTTTGTGATGGTGACGGATATACATAGTCCAAATTCAAACACAAGTTTTGATTATGATGCTTATATTGCAAGGCAAATGCATAAGGATTTTACCAATCTAAAGAAGGAAACTCTCCCTCTATCTTTTCCACATTATTCTCTATTAATACATATGCTTCTACTTGTGGGTCAAGAGAAATGGAAGAAGAAGCTGAGATTAAGACAAAAAGGATAATGAGAATAATGATTTTCCTATCCAAATGTGGACACATATTTGGGACCAGGATTGTCCCAATTCAAACTATTTCATGTTTTGTAATGTCATCAGGCTTGGTATTATGGAGAGTTTGGGTGTGGCACACATTCAAAGGGATTTTAAAATTAATCAGAGACATCATGCACCCAAATGAAGTGACATAAACAACTACAAAGGATAATTGGGCAAAATGGTTTCTGCATTTAGAATATACTCTTATCAGGGCTTATGGAGCCAAAGTAGCACCACATTGCTTGCCCCTAATGTCTTTGGTCGATTGGAATTTATGGAGTTGATGTGGCAGCTTGATTTTATGGACCAATAACTGCTCATAAAATCTAGGAAGGGCACTGTGCTAGTACCCCAAAGTTCCTTTGCTTACTTTAAAGCTATTACCATGGAGGTGTATGAGAAATTTGGAATCATGGTGAATAACCTCGGGTTACTTGCTGATGAGGTTAGGAGTTTTGACCTAGAGAGTTTTGTGCACACAAAGAGAAGAAGCAAGGGTTTATTCGAGTTCTCCCACCATTTCTTGTACACAGATGATGTGTTGAGAAACTTGACTAGTGATGGGGCTGTTATATCTAGGAAAAAGGAATGGACAACCATATGTGACATTGAAGAAAGTATTATGAAGATAAATTCCTTCTATGTGAGTCCCTATGATATAATAAAGAGTCCTTTTGAAAGGGATTTTGCAAAGGTAAAGGATTACCAAAGTGGTTATTTTAAGGAAAAAGTAAAGAAGGTTGTTGAGAGAGCACAATCTCTTTTAAAACAATAACCTTAGGCTATGGATATTCCAGAGCATCCTGTAGATTTGCAAGGAAAATATGTTCAAGTAATTGGGGAGGAACAAATGGCAGAGCATGTGCTCGATGATGAGGAAGTGGAGAAGAAATTCCCTCCTAATATTGATGAGGCTCTTGACTCAGAGGTTCCCCGGGATAAAACTGTCCAATGGCATTATAATGAAGAGGTTGATGATGATCCAAGGATCAAGGCATATGATGAGTTCCTTGTGGATAATGAATTTTTGCAAACTAAAGAATTCAAATAATTCATTATTCAATAAAGAAGTAGGGAAATAAAGGAAAGGATTGAACAAGCAAAGGATAATGTTGATACTTCTCAACAAGAGGAAGCTAAGAAGGCATAGGAAGAAAATATTATGGTTGAGATTGCAACTATCACTCCTACCGAGGCCAGGAATATTGTCACAAAAAGTGGAATGATGTTACTAACAAGGTGCACCGTCATCTCAAATATTGCACTTGATGCAATAAGAAGAGACCCCTAGGCTTCTATATCGGAGGAGCATTTCGACAACAAGGTATTTGGGTCTGGGTATGGTCCAAAATTGTATACTCTTGTAATTTTTTCCATGACACCCAATATTGGGAAGCATGAGGTCATTAGGCCTATTGAAGAGGTCATTGGTTCAATGATAGTGAAGAGAGCTACACATATAACTCTTGTCCAAAAAACAAAGTTAATTGTTCATGCTACAATGCTTAGTGCAAATACAACACAAATTTCTCAAAACAAATATGATTCCTTATTGAAGGAGTAATATGTGGAAGACAGTTAATACAAAATATTGAAGACTAATATTTTGCTATTAGTTGCTATGTCTAAATCTTGTTCTAGGTATCCTTGCTATCCAGACATTTATGTAGCATGTTATAAGTTTTGGTATGTCTAACTGTATTTCTCCAACTGGTACTAAAATTGATGTTCATCAATATTTGGTCTTGGTTGTGGTGCTCCTATCAAATTAATGTTGATTGAGATTTGGCCTTGGTTGTGGCGTTCCTATCAAATTAATGTTAATCAATATTTGGTCTTGGTTGTGGCATTCCCATTGAAACCAAAATATATTTCATGTAATTCAAAGTTAGCTATCTTTTGGTAATAATGCTATATCTTATGTATGACCTATTTATGGGTCCTAATGTAACATGGTAAGAAGATCCTTTATGTGCAACCTATCTTTTGGGTCTGGTGCTAGCGTGTCAATCCCTATTGAATATTTTAAGGTTATTCCTCAAGCTGAAATGTTTTTCTAGGCCGATTAATTTTGTTCTCCGTATGTATGTATATATACATGTATGTGGAACATCTTTCAGAGAATCCAAAAATAAGAAGTGTGGAATGTGCGAACAATGATAAAGGTGCGAAGGATTGTGCGACAAGGATCAAAGAAGGAAGTGAAGGAAAGTGCCAAGTAGAAGTAATCTATTTTGCTAAAGTAGTGGAAGGAAGGTTGGAAGAAGATTATTAGATTTGTTGCAATCAGATGCTGTGCTCTTAACTGGAACTGAATTCATGCATATGTAGATGCAAGTTCATCGGTTCATGTTTTGTCCATTTTTGTAATTAGTGGTTTTCATATCTTGGGAAGTGAGCTCACCAATAGTGAGCCACTCGGTAGTGAGCCTTACTTGCAGTGAGAATTTTGGTAGTGAGCCCTTGTAAAAATAACTTTAACCGATGTCACCTTAACTGGTGTTTTATAATTGAGAATTAGCATTCTCCGTGGTTTTTCCCATCTTGGGTTTCCACGTAAATTTTAGTGTTCATTGTGCATGGTTTTGTTTAGTGATTGCATGTTCATATCTATTTTAATTAATATATGAATGGTTTATGATTGCTCCAGATTAAGTGAAGAAAAAAAATGTGTTTTATGATAATTGATTCACCCCCCCTCTCAGTTATCTAGAGTATTCAACAATTGGTATCAGAGCATGGTCCCTTGCAGATAGAGCTTAACCGCTTGAGGGAGATCTTGGAAGTTTGAACAGATGGCACAAGATTATTACTTTGAGGAAGAACTGAAGCCAATATTGAGTGATATGGAAAGTATATAATTTGAAAATGAGGAATTAAAAGAAAACATAGAGGAAAATGCTTGCATATCAAAGATAAAGGGGAAAATTTGGAAACTCAAAGCAAGACATAAAGAGGCCAATGAGGAATTAAAAGAATCAAAGGAAAGTGCTATGAATCTAAAGAACACTATCAAATAGAAAATCTAAAGGACACTATCAAATAGAAAATGGAAGAATGGAAGAAGATTGAAAAATATCTCAAAGATAGCATCAAACAGAAAATGGAAGAATGGAAAAAGACAAAAGAAAATCTCACAGATATCATCAAACAAAAAGAAGAAGAAAATGAGAAGTTAGATCAAGAGTTAAGAAGGATAAAATCAGAAGCTAGAGTGTGTGAAAGTAGCATGATTTTGGATCAAATTTTGTCCCTATAGAAATTTCACAAGGATAAGGAAGGACTTGGCTTCTTAGGTGAAAAATCAAACTTGAACACCAAGGGTAAAGACAATGCAGTTGAAGTTGAAGCAAGACCTGTTGTAACAAGTAAGGTAAACTCTAGAACATCTACAAAAAGACCTCTGATAAGGCAACCAAATGCTCAAAGGTAATTATCATTCAATGGGCATTTTTTTCTATGAATTTTTTTTGGACATAAGGCTATAGAGTGTAGACGCAAGGAAAAACCAAGTATTCAATGCTTTACTTGTCACAAGTTTGGTCACAAAGCAAGTCATTGCAAAAGTCAATTATCCAATCTAGCTAGAAGGAAAGAAATGAACAATCTCTTTCATGGTTATTGCTACTTATGCCATGGTAATGGTTACAAAGCTAATCAATGTAGATCCAAGTTTCACTCAGTTAGGTCATGGCAAAGATGTTACAAATGCAATGAATCTAGACATTATACTAAAACATGTAGATATGTCACTCAGGAAAGTACTAAAGACAAAAAAAAGGTTGTAGAATTAGATGAATCTAAAAAGAAGACTATCATCATTTGGAAGAAAAAGGAAACACGTGGGGAGAGCCCTTTTGTGGTACCGGATCTCGGTACTAGCTCTTCTGGAAATTGAGCTAACTACCTTGGCTCAAGGGGAGTTTTACAATGCATATCCTGTCGGTTCTCCCTCTCTAAATAAATATTGATGTGTTTCCAGCATGACTAAGCTGGATTCAGGTGATGTTGTATAATGAAGGTTAATTCGGCTGATTGAAAAGTGAAGTACAATTTTTGGTGTCATCGATACACGTGTTGGTGGTGAAGTCATCATGATGAATTAAGGATAAAAGATGAAGTTTTAAATCATTTCTCACTATTGAAAAGAAGAAGAAAAGTTTTTTTTATTGAGTGATAAAGGATTGAAGAAGCCGAGTGCGATGATGGAATCTGTGTTGATTGGAAGAAAATATAGTGGAGGTATTTCGTTTAAGCTAAAGGGAGTTGAGTTGGATGAGTTTGATCATCAAAAGATGAAGGAAATGGAGTTAGGGTTGAAGGCTGATGAATTGCAAAATGTGAGTGTCGTAGGTATGGATTTGTGGGGAGAATTCCCCTAGTTTGCCGAAAAAGAATCTATCTTGTTCTTGTTGAGTTGTTTCAAGGATGGCAACATCATTTTGGATAAACCCTATCAGGTCACGAAGGAATCCATTGAAGCTATTATTGGGTTGTGTAGATTTGGTGCCCTCCTTGGGAAGAAAATCGTGAAATACAGAGATGTGGAGGAACTTATTGGTATCAAAAAAGACCCCCGAGATCTACTGATAAATACCATTACCGATACTGTATTAAGGTATTTTGCTTATGGTATCTCATACAAAATCTATTTATGAAATTGTGAAGGTTCTACATCTGCTATTGTTGTGTTTCTTGCACATAAGATGGTGAAGGAAAATAAATAGTTTGATCTATGTAGCTTGGTAATGGAAAAAATAATTGAGAATGTCAGAATGTCTATGGTTGAGAGTTATCCCTTCCGGTTTGGGTCTCTACTCATGTGCTTAGTTTTCTACTTTATGAATTTGTTACCGTCAAAGGAGAATGTTAAGTGGAAGTATGGAATCCCTGTCAGAAAGCAAGTTTATATATATATGGAATGTTTGGAAGATAAAGTAAATGCATGCAAAGCTTATGTCTCATCATTGTAGTTGAATCTATTCTTTGGTGTAATAGTGTCTAGTGCTATTCCTATTAGTCATATTGAGGAAGGTTCCTCCTTTGGTAAGAGGGAATTAGAGCTTGTCATTGGTGGTTCCCCTCTGGAACCTAAATGTAGGAAAATTAACATAAAAAATATCATCACTATCCCATAAGAGAGGGAGAAGGAAGAAGAGTCTCTACTTGATTTAGATGAAGTTCGATCCATGTTGGATGAAGGTGATATGATAAGGTTTGGTGAAATGTGGAATGCCTACTCTCCGATCAGTAGGCCTAGAATTGAAGAAGCCTTGGTGGAGTATCTGCTCGAAAAGGGTATTACAATTTTTGGTGTTTCTGACTCTTTACCAGATGAACTAGTAGAAGTTTTTGAAGAAAGGTTGTTGCAAGAAAAGTCTAAAGGAGATAAATTACAAGCTATGATTGAAAGAAGGTGTGTCACCAGCAAATGAAATTTACCCAAACACATTGGTGAGACAAGAGAATTCCTTAAGGAGATGTCTGACATCTACAAATACTATCTTTGGTGGCCTGCAACTGTTGATAATTTTAGAAGAATAATTGAAGCTATTGAATCTAAATTGAATGAGATTGGGAAGTGTTTTTATTTATTCAAAGATAAAGATGGAAAACAGAGGATAAGAGTTGGTGAGTTGCAAGCTGAGTTGTTGTCTACTCAGAGATAGAGGGAAGATGTGATTAAAACCTTCTGGTTGGTTAAAGAAATTGTTGAGGTCCGGTTTGATCATCTCTCTAGGATACTTTATGATGCAGAGGATTATGAACAATAGTGCTTGTCTTTGGAATGGTCATCTTCATTTTGGATGTTGATTCTACACGGGAGTGTGTGTGCAATAATGGTGTCTGTAGTGCAAGCTTGGAAGAAGATTCTTCCAATTGTGAGGGAAAGGTACAATAAATTTTTTCATGTGAAAAGTGTTATCTTTACTTAATATTTTGAATATATTTTGGCCCTTTTCCTTTGATGGAAAAAAAGGGGGAGAAAAGGAACATAAGAGAAAAGAAAAACAAAAAGAGGATTTAAATTTATTGGCTAAGGGGGAGTTCTTGGAGTTTTTGTATTTTTGAGTTTTTTTGTTGTTTTGCCATTAATGCCAAAGGGGGAGATTGCTGAGAAGTTGTTATTGTGGCATTGTTGTCATTGATATCAAAACCTAGGATCTAGAAGGTTGTGCTCCGGATGATATACAAAAATGATATATCCTATCATATGCTATAAATTTGCGTAGTATGGATGGTATCCTTGATCTAGATAATGGTAGTACTTCTTTTTGAGATATATGTGGAAGAAAGTTAATGCAAAATATTGAAGACTAATCTCTTGCTATCGACTGTTGTGTCTAAATATTATTTTGGGTATTCTTGCCATCCAAACATTCATGTAGCATGTTACAAGTTTTGGTATGTCTAAGTGCATTTCTCTAGCTGGTACTGAAATTGATGTTGATCAAGATTTGGTCTTGGTTGTGGCGCTCCTATAAAATTAATGTTGATCGAGATTTAGTATTGGTTGTGGTTTTCATATCAAATTAATGTTAATCAAGATTTGGTCTTGGTTGTGGTGTTCCCATCAAATCTGAAATATATTTCATGTAATTCAAAGTTAGCTATCTTTTGGTAATAACACTATATCTTATGTATGACCTATTTATGGGTCCTGGTATAGCGTGGTAAGAATATCCTTTATGTGTGACCTATCTTTTAGGTCCAGTGCTAGTGTGTCAAGCCCTATTGAATATTTCAAGGTTGTTCCCCAAGCTAACATATTTTGTTCTCCGAATGTATGTATATATACACGTATGTGGAACATCTTTCAAAGCATCCAAAAAAGAAGAAGTGTGGAATGTGGGAACAATGATAAAGGTGTGAAGAATTGTGTGACAAGGATCAGAGAAGGAAGTGAAGGAAAGTACCAAGTAGAAGTAATCTATTTTTTTGAAGTAGTGGAAGGAAGGTTGGCAGAATATTCTTAATTAGATCTGCTACAATCAGATGTTGTGCTCTTAACTGAAACTGAATTCATGCATGTGTAGATGCAACTTCATCAGTTCATGTTTTTTCCATTTTTGTAATCAATGGTTTTTGTATCTTGGACAGTGATTCCACTGACAGTGAGCCACCCAATAGTGAGCCTTACCTATAGTGAGCATTTTGGCAGTGAGCCCTTGTAAAATCACCTTAACTGATGTCACCTTAACCGATGTTTTACAATTGAGAATTAGCATTCTTCATGGGTTTTCCCATCTTGTATTTCCATGTAAATTCTGGTGTTCATTGTGCATGGTGTTGTTTAGTGCTTGCATGTTCATATATGTTTTAATTAATAAATGAATGGTTTATGATTGCTCTGGATTAAGTGAAGAAAAAAAAAGTGTTTTGTGATAACTGATTCACCCCCCAACTCAGTTATCCAAATTGTTCAACAACTTCCAAAGTAGCCTTTGAGACCTCATGTTCAAAAGGTAAGAATACTAGGAAAGAGAGGGTAAAAAGTGCCTATTGAAAAAGGCCTAGTCATGATGAGAACATGTTTATCAAAACATAGATTGATCACTTAACATATATTCTTGATCAAGATCACATTAGCATTAATTGACTTGACCAAATAAAGATCATTGTATTCTAAGGCACATGATAATAGTAATGGGAAAGGAGAATAAAAGCCTAATTCTTTGTAGTATTTTCATCTCCACCTTCCACATGGGTGCTTGATTCAAGTAATTTTTACAAATGGCTTTATATTATCACGATTTCATATGTTTGGATTTTTCTTCCATGTTGGCTATTTTGATGGGTGATGATTCTCTTATTGAGGTATGTGGAAAATGGGTTATTCACATGGTTTATGGAACACCTCATGATGTTATATTTATGCCTTCATTGTCAACTAATTTGACATAAATCTTCTAGATTACTCACATAAATTTATTCTACAAAATTCAGTCCACTCCCAATTTAATGTTAACTAGTGATGTGCATAGTGGTTCTATAGTTATAGGAGGGAGAGAAAATAACCAGTAAAACTATTTTTTTTCACATTTTATTCCTATTCCTTTTTTGGTTGTACTTCTCACCCATTTTGAAGATGTGAGTAGGGCATGGAATAAGTAGTTTGGCCATCTTAACTACTACTACTAATTGGAGTAGCTTGTCCAATAGGATATAGTTATAGGGTTTCCTTGCATCTTATGGAATTTTCCATGGTATAATCCTTGGTAAGAATCCCAAAGAGAAGTACAAGAAAGGAAAGGAATAAAGATAAAAATGTATTCTAGAGTTTGTTGATAGTGATGTCTCATCCATATCTACATCCTTATTTGAGTAGAGATAGATATGTCTTGACCTTCATCAACAATTTTTGGAGGTATACCTAGGTGTATTTATTTGATGTAAGTGTAAGGTCTTTGATTAATTTCAAGATTTCAAATCTCTAGTTGAGAGATAATAAAGAAAATCCATCAATATGTGTTGCAAGATAATACCGAAAATTATGTTAACCATCATTCTGAGTAGTTTTATACTTTAGAGGGGATTGATATATAGTTCATAGTTGCATAAAATTAAAAAAATGGTGTGGAAAAATGAAATAATAAATATTTGAAAGAAATGGATAACTATATGATACACTTTAGATATTTTTCATCTCATTATTATACAAATACTATGAATAGTGAGAATTATATCTAAAATCACAATACTCATTAATCTTTGAAAGGAGTCACTCCTTTCAAAGCTAGGAGTGGTTAAAAATCATAGTTAAACACTTTAAGGTATTTGGTTCTCAAGAAAGGTACCACATTCCAATAGAGAAACATAAGGCCATATATTCATAGAGCATGTATTTGCATCCTTAGAGGTTATCTTGATGTTATCAAGGGATATAAATTTATCCACCCTACCACACATGAATTATTTATTTAGAGGAATGCTCATTTTAAAGAGATATCTTCAAGCTCTAATTCTCATTCTATATTCATATTAAGGAGTATTTGGGCATAGATTATATTTTTAACAATTCAAATCTACCTAAGCAGATTATTAAGGATGAGGATTTTATTAATCCAATTTTGATGATGATAATTCATGTCCTTACTCTCTTAGTCATCATTTAGAGGTTGAGGAATATCGTATAGGTTCTCTAACTATAGTTCCACTTTAGACACAACATACAATGCAAGATGCAAGCAATTAGGTTAGGGATCTATCATACACTAGAAATATGTGTTCATAATTTTAGGCAGTTTGACATAATTTTATTTCTAATGACTTTAGTACATGGTCTTTACATGATGCATATATCATTATTTAGTGAGATGTATCCATGTAGTAGCATAGTTCCATGATTAAAAACCACTCTTGGGACTTATTTTCCCTTCCTAAGGGAAAGGAATGTTTTGGTGTTTGTGGATATATTGTACATAATTTTATAATAGATAGGCCAAGGATATATTTATAGCATAAATATTAACAAAGTAGTTTTTACAAGTCCTTTATATTAACTACACTAATACCTTTGTAGAAATTCCAGAGATGAAATTTATCCATATCATGCTTGCTATTGCTATAACTCATCAATATATGTTTCATTAGATGACTATGAAGATTTCCTTTCTTCATGGGGAATCGAGGAGATATGCATAGATCAAATATAGGGTTATGTATAGGATTCTTCCATTAAGTGTGTATATATGGCATCAAATAACCCCTCATTTCTCATATTCCAAGACTGATTCCCTCATTCTTACTATTAAATTATCTAGATTTTATTCTATTTTGATCATCTATATTTTTTGACATCTTGTTTCTAGTTTTGTACTTTGATGACCTATTTATCATAATGAGTTCGTCATCCTACATTCTGGTATTAAAAATAACCTATGTGAGAGTATATGATGATTCACTTGGGTTTGTTTCATTGCTTTATTAGGATTGAGATTAATTAGTTTAATTATAGGATCACCATTACACAATCCAAGTATACTCTTTATTTTCTCTCATTGTTTCACATGATTTACTAAAAGATTGACATGACTTCCTTTCCTTCTAGATTCAAAATTTAGGCTTAGTTATCTTCATTATTGGTATATGGTACTATGTATCAACATATTTTTAGTATCCCCATTTATTTGACTCACACTAGGCATAATATTTCATATTCTATGGGAATACTCTCTCAACTTATGTAGGATCACAATTACCTACAATGAAAGGCTATAAAGTGGATTCTCAATTACATGTAGGGTACATATAGTTTTGGGATTCACAATGTAATAGATGTTGATATTGATTTGATGGAATATAAGAAAATAGATTTGGTGGGAGATTCATAAGATCACAAGTAAAATTTAGGTTACAAATTCTCTCTTAGTTTAGGTCTAATTTATTTTTCAAGAAAGAAGCATTTTGTTGGTGTAAATAGGTGTTTTACCTATCTAGTTCACTTATAGGTCATATATACATGTTAAGTTTACTTAGGTCTTAGATGTACTACTAGAAGTCTTAGTTGTATAGATAAGATCTTATCGTATTTTATATTTAAATTTTATTTAACACTTGTGTCCTATGTCATTTAATAATTTTGAGGTAGTTATATCATTATATAGGATTAAGACACATTGCAAGATCTTGTCTAATCCTATCTCACATCTTTTCCTTTATATGTAAGGAATAATATGTACATCCAATCTATTCCAATCCAATATAATTGTAATATTGAGCATTACATATTGGCCATATTATCTTGCATCTATTATTATATACTTATGCTCATTCTTTTCTCTCTTATAGAAGATTTGTTTTGGTTTTGCAGGTGATCCTAGAGGCTTGAGTCCTTGAGTGACTCTAACATGGTATCATAGCTTCAAATTTGCAAAATCCTTCTTAGATATGAGGGTGATTCGGGCTTGATATTTTTTTGAGTGCACTTTGGGGTGAAAAAAACCTCAACATTGAGTTTAGAAGGCCCAAAAACTCCTATTTTCATATAAAAAACTTGATATTTGGGATTTTTTTTTTCCATTTTTTGAGGGTTTGATAGGGATTGTGAAAAAAGTTGACTGTATAGTCCATACAATATATAGATCCATATGCTTTGTACAATTCATAAAAATCCATACTATCACATGCTTTAGGTATATAAAAGGATTGGCATATTCACATATATATTCTTTTGTCAATGTCAGTCGGTGTCACATCTTTGTTATTTGTATGATCTAAATTTTTTATTAATTAAAAAATATTTTTAAATCATAGTTTAAATTTTAAATTTTCTATCGAATTTATTGGTTTAAGCCCCTAGTTTCTAGTGGGAGGCCTTGTGAGTGCCCATAGGGATTAACAACCCATGAGAGGGGCACGTAGAAGCCACCACCCCATGCCTAGATGAGGTGATGCTTCACCCACCCATCGCCCTATGTGGCGGTTGTATTTTTTTAAAATCTTTAAGAACACAAGTGATCACATGGGTGTCTGAGGGCCAAGTGCTCAAGGGCCCAAATTTATGCCCCCTAAGCCCTAATAGGGAATTTTTTTCAAAATGCCATAACTTCTACTAGGGTATCAAAATTTTACAAATGAGATATCAACGTAAAGCTGGTTCTAAGCACTTTATATTGAATTTTATTGTTGATTGAAGCCACATTTTCATTTTTGGACCTCTGAGCTTATAATTGTTTTCTAGAATATCCAATTTTTGTGATTTTTGTGGTGTTGGAAAGATATTGAGGAGCTCTACATTTCTATACATGCACTTTTTTTAGATTCATCCCCAAGTATCTTTTATTCATATTTGTGCATATTTACATTCCAGTTGATCACTTGGACATACTGACACTTGGAGAAGATTTGTCATTTTTGGAAGGCTTCATTTTCAGTCTAGATCATATTGGGAAAGTGTAATTTTTGTTTGAGGATCTCATTCAGAGATATTGTAATTTTCCATCTTTGATCCATCTTGGCATTATAAATATAGAAAAAAATTTGGTATTGTAATCAAAATACATATAAAGTGAGAACAATTTTTTTTTTGGGGGGGTCTCGTAATTGAATAATTATGGAGTAATCTTGTGATTTTGTTGGTTTGATTCTCTTGATTGGTCTATTATGTGACTAAAGCTGATAAGTTTAGCATGTATAGCACAATGTATCCATCTATAATTTAATTAAATATAGGGAAATATAAGGCTTGGCAAGATGGTATGATGAAGCATTTCAAATGGCTTAATCTTTTTCCCTACATTTATGAAGTGGTTACTAAGCCAATAAATGGTTGGGAAAACAAAGAGTGGTATCTTAAGACTAGTTATATTCTTGAAACTATGTGTCTTGATGTTGATATCAAAACAAGGGAAACCCTCTCATATTTTAAGTCTCCTATTTCTTCTTGGATGAAAATTTGGTTTATATATGGAGATTCAAATAATGATCCTCTCCTAGATGATCTTGTAATACAAATATTCACACTCAATAATATTGTGTGGATACATTATTTGGGGATGAAAAATGTAGTCCTATGACATGCATTGAGATCTCATGTCCTCCATCTTCTATTGCATTTGATGATGCTCTTGTTGTCATAGTTTTGGCCTCTTATGATTCAATGCAACAAGATATACATTGTCTTCTAGATATATCTATATGAGATGAGTACTTACCAAACATTTCTAGTTTGTTTTTTGAGTCCCACATTTTAGATGGAGATGATTCTTCTTTAGTTTCCGTGAGGGAACATTCTAACCCTCTTACTCATTCTCTACATGATCATTCTTCATAGTTTGATGTGAGTATGGATTATTTTGGATTTTTTTTGGAGGAGGCTTCTTTGTCTTTAGAGGAGGTATCTTTTTCTTTGGATTATGTTCTATATTCGTCTCTATGAGATTATGGATTGCCCTTTTCAATAGTGTAGCTTGGAATGCCTATGTGGAGTGTGTCAATTTTCAACATCGATATGGAGACACTTGAGCACAGTACACATATGTCACACATCATCCTTCTTCTGATATCTTCCTTTCAAGAATGGGAATACATCCTGCATATCATCTTGGTTTTGTTTCTTTCTAAGGGGATGAATATTTTTCGTTGAGATTGGATCATATTTAGCATTCAATGTAGATAATATTCCATCATTGTAGGAGAATCAAAATTGAGGGGGGATACATGGTTTCTCTTCTTCTCTCTTATTGGGTGCCTTTTTCCTCGCATGGGTTTCTGTCCTCATTCATAATTGAGAGCATTTTTTTTTATCTCTTTTGGAGAGGAGTTTTGTCCCATTGGGTTTCCTCCTTTTCTCTATTTATGAGAGATTGCATTTGTACATGGGTACCTAACATGGCCTAGTAGCTAAGAACCATCTTTGCATCATTTTCATAATAATCTAATCCCTAAGTTGCACTTAAGGGGGGTTTTGGTGTAAATAGGTGTTTTACCTATCTAGTTCACTTATAGGTCCCATTTATATGTTAATTTTAATTAGGTCCTCAGTGTTTTTCTACAAGTCTTAGTTGTCTAGATAAGATCTTATCATATCTTATCTATTTTTATTTTATTTAATGCTTGTGTCCTAGGCCATTTAACAATGTTGAGGTAGTTGTCTTATTATATAGGATTAAGACACATGTAAAGATCTTGTCCAATCCTACTCACATATTTTCCTTTATAAGAAAGGAATCATATGTACATACAATCTATCTCAATCCAATATCACTGTAATATTAAGCATTCCATATTGTATATATTATCTTGCATCCCTTATTGAAAATTTATGCTTTTGATTTTCTCTCTTTAGAAGGTTGCTTGTGGTTTTGCAAGTGATACTGGAGGCATGATTCCTTGAGTGACTCTAACAATTACTCTATCTCCCATGGAGGTTAAGTATCAAGGATTGTTAAAAACAACTATTAAGGCCATTTTGGTTTATCACAACCTGAAAAAGTTTGGTATCCAGTACAAATAACCACCTATGATTTTATATAACTAGAGAAACATTAAAATCTCATAAAATATAGTCCAATATCAGTAGACCAATAACATAGATTATGATATGCATTACATTTGAGAGCTCATCCATGGACATGTTCTTGAGTTATCATAGAACCTAAATTTAGATTAGATAATAAACATATTCACTGAACCCTTTATAAAGATATTTTTTGTGCATTTATGAGCTCTGTCAAGGGTGTAGGAGGCTTCATCTAGGGGATAATTAGTCATCTACTCTTTCCCCTCTATTTTTTAGTAGGGCCCATGGGGATTTTTTAAATAATTTTCCTCCTTATCTACTTTGAGGGGATAATTTTGTACATGGACACCTAATATGGCTACACATTTGTTAGGTTCCATCTATCCATACCCATCTAAGCTATGATTATGTGGTGTTGGTGTGTTGTTTTATTTTTGCATTTAGTTAAATACTACTTTATTTTATATCATGCATCTAGGATATGATACACTTTCTTAGGTAGGAATCTACTTGGGTAGGTTGTAGTTTATGCACGTAACTAAATTTCCTATTATTCCATATTGGTTTTACATTCATATATCTTGGTGGTGTATCTTATATATACCCAACTATTGACTTCATTTTATATATTGATCATGTAATCATAATCTATTGTGATTTTCCTTAGTCTCTTAATCTTGGATGGTTTCCATAGAGAAATGTTATAACATAGTCCCCTTCATTTTTAATTTTCCCTCCCAATGTCTAGTTTTGCTACTATATAGTGTGTGATATTTTTCTACAATACCTTCAAAGTATTATCCTCCACAAGTTACATTTAATTTGAAAGTCTCTCTTGGTGGAATTCTTTATATGCATGTTCTTAGATAAAATAATAATAGTTTTAATAGTAGATTCTTTACAATTACCCATTGAAATGAAAGTTTTCTTCAAATAGCTAATGATTTTATTTAAAATCTCTTGCTGATAAATTTTGGATAAGTATCAATATCCATCATCTTTATGATGCTAAAAATCAGCCAGCATAACATGCTTAATACCACCTTATGAGAAATTATAACAAAATAAATAAATGATAACATCACCATAAGATAACAAAAAATATGCATAAATCAACATAAGAACATCACATAACACAAGATTTATGTGGAGAAAACCTTGCAGGAAAAAACTCCACCAAGAAGAGAGGTCAAGTATGCATTATTTTCAAATAAATGAGATTATAATGCATTCCCTTCCATTCTCCTCTTTTCCTCCAACATGGTAGCACATGTGTACTTGTGAACAACCTCTTTATGCCTCAACATGTCCTTGTTCTTGTAATATAACTCTACATTCAATTGTTCCTCATAGTTTCTACATCCAAGGAGCTGATTTTATAGACTTGTGAAGAGGTTTAGAATGCACCAAACATGGCGCCCAAAGATGGATCTTCATTCCAAACATACCCAACCCTTGGATTGCCTCCTTAGAATGTGAAAGGAAATTGGTTTCGGTTCCAATACTTTCCCTCCAACTTTGGCCCCCAAACTTGGAATTTAAACATTACATTAAATGTAATAAATGATGGAATACCAAGAGACACATGTTGCTTCTTTCCAAACACCCACTTGGAGAATACAAACAATTACTCATTTTTTATTTTCCTTAAATTTTACCATTCTATTCTAGGCATCCACACGTGGAGAAAATAATATTAAATGTTTATGTCCACAAGTCACCTTGACCAATGCTGGTGGAACCCATCATCCCTTATGAATGTAATACAAATAATGGTGAGTATATATATTACACAATATTTTCCCAACAATCCCTAAATGCCTAGTGCCACTTTCCAAGGATGTTGGCACCATACAATATGAAATAGGATTACCACCCCAAATTCACATTAATTTTTTTTTACTATTTCATGATCTCCATAGAAACTAGACAAGAAGTGCATCAATGTTTAATTTTCAATTTTTTTAACATAACATGAATGCAATTTAAACAATGTCACTTCCAGGTGACCTATTATTCATTCATATCTCAAAATAATAGACATGTAATCAAAATTTTGTAATTTTAAGACACGAGGGGTTCACAAAAATGTGCTGTAGGAAAAAAGGGATCTAGGGCCTATATCACACTTTTCAACTTACAACATAGGGGGGACACAAAATAACCATAAAATACCACTTGGATATTATCCTCAAAGAAGAGCCAGAATAGATGATCATGGTTTTGGTACTCTTTGAAGGTTGTTTGGATTCAAGTGATTTGAATGTGTGTTATTTTGTGACAACAAACAAGGTCAATTATGAAGCTACAAAAAAATCACTAATTCAGTCAAACTCATAACTAATACACAAAAACATAAAGTAGGAGAGCACCAAGTAGAGATAGAGGAACCTAACATTTAACTTTGAGATCAAACTAACTAGATAGGGGTGTGGGTGTCTTAGTCTAAAATAGGGTTTCAAAAACTTTATAGCATATGTAGGTGATTACATGATGCAGGAGCATCCTGGGGTACCAAGCAATCCGACACAACCCAAAATATTTTTAAATTTTATGCTCGTGTTTTATTTTGATTTTTGGCTGCAGGTGCAAATTGTTGAAATTTTCAACTCTTCCAGAATAGCAAAATTTGGTGATGGATTGTGGGAAAATAAAATTATTAATTGACTCATTTTTAAAATAGTTTTAAAAGATGTTAATTTTTTAAAAAGGAAAATCTTATGCCCAAGCTTGGAGTGGGCATTTAATATGCTCTACAACTCCACTTTGAAATTTGAATTTGTATTTTGTTACAAGTTGGGAATGTAGGGTGTTGAGGGAGAGTGGAGATAGTGGGTTGGAAAGTGGGAAGAAAAAAATGAATTGAACATTGAATGCACATACCGAGAAGAGGAAATTTGTGCTATGAAGGAGTAATGAGCATTCTGGAGGTTTAACTAGCATATTATTATTATTGGGGAAAAAAGAGAAAATATTGTCTGGGTCATAACCGCGAGACTCGGTCTCAATAAAACAGTCATAAATTTCTCATATCAGATCAAAATTAAGAATTTTAAAATGATCTGGGAAGATGGAAACGATGTGCACCAAACCTAGAAAGATATGAAAAGATGGAAATGTGGTGCACCAAACCCAAAAATTGTTTGAGGAAATTCTGACGAATGATAGAGCATTGATAGGTAGAAAGTCACGGGTTTTCCTAGTGGTTTACTGAAGGTTGTTTTGAGAAACCAATAGTGGTTTCTTCTCACACATTTCCATATATTGATGCTTGAAATTTGGTGAAGGGGGGCTTTGGAGAAGAAGAGTTTTGCATACTCCAATGTCGCTAGAATGAAGCTAGAATGTTGAGCTGCAGATTTTTGTATGTGTAAAGCCCATGAGGCATGGGAGAATATGAGCTCCATGATAATGTAATTCATTTTCAGATTTTGAAATGAATATATGTTGCATATTTCTCTTCCATATTTTTTGGTTAATGTTTATTTGCAACCTTCTTGCATAGTGTTGTATGCGTGTTTGGTTTTAGATTTGAAAGGGTGAGTATCCCTCTTTGTTAGTGGTATTAGAGCAGGAGTTCTTGAGTGTGCGGGCAGAGCACCAAACATGAGGCAGTTTGCACTAGGACCTGATGGTGGAGAATAGGTGGATTTTTATTGCAAATGAATGTGCAAGTAGTAAGAAGACATTTTTAGAGAATTTGAGGAACTGAGGTTCCCATGATCGTAAGCAGATTGTCGAAGGAGGTAGTTTACAATAATAATGGTAAATATTGGAAGAGAGTTTTGTAAATAGATCACCAAAGGAGGTAGTTTAGAAGAGACTACAAATATTATGAGGCATGGAGAATGAGACTACAAATATTGCAGTGGTAGAAGAGAGTTCTTTAGGGAACACCTATGAAGTTGAGAAGGATGATTTATTCATTCAGATTGAAAGAGAATGAGATCAACTTATTGTAGGGGAAGAAAAAGTTGCACCGGTGGAGGATATTGAGGTAAAATTTATTTTTGATAATGTTTTTATGACAATGAATGCGATTATAATGAAGTTGCAGTAGAAGAGTATCCTTTGAAGGACATAGAAGAAAGTGAAGGGGATGATTTATTGATGTGAATGGAAAAAATTGAAAGAGAGTGGGATGAATTAATCTCAAGTCAGAAAAGGGTTGCAGAAAAAGGTGAGGTAAAATCAAATTTTAATATTTTCTTTGATGAAGATAGGAATGTAGAAATGGAGAAATTTGTTGCAACAAAGAAAGAGAATAATGAGGACTTGTTGGTGGATTTAGAGCATCAAATTGATGAAGAGGTAAATTTTGATTTTTGTACATTATGTGATGAAGAAATTGATTTGGATGTTGTGTAGAGAAGAGAAACGTTAGTAGATATGAAAGAATTTATAGTAATATATTGACATTAAGGGGATGCAAATTTATATGTAGAAGTTGTAGGGGTAGCTTTGTGTGAGTATGTTGTAGGTGTTGATGTGTATGATGAGGAAATTTGGTGGAGGTGGTCAGATTTTGGTGGGTCAAGACCCATGGAAGAAGATAAGAATGGTAGGAAGAGTATTTGGAGGAGAGCGAAGCTAGTTCTAGCAAGATGTTGCAAGAAGAGGAAGAAGAAAATATTTCATGTGCACTTTGGACAGCGATGGAGTTTGTTGTAGATTGCTTACAATCTGAAAGAGTGGTTCTACCATTAAAATCCACTTTTGTGAAACTATGCTCAGAAAATTTCTACCCCGTGTGTCTGATGCAAGAGCATCCCGTGGTACCAAGAAAGCCTGCACAACCAAAAATATTTTAAAATTTCATACTTGTGTTTTATTTTGATTTTTGGCTACAAGTGCAAATTGTTGAAATTTCCAACTCTTCCAGCATAGAAAAATTTGGTGATGGATTGTGGGAAAATCAAACTATTAATTGATTCATTTTTTAAACTGTTTTAAAAGATGTTAATTTTACAAAAAGGAAAATCTTACACTCAAGCTTGGAGTGGGTATTTAATATGCTTTGCAACTCCACTTTGAAATTTAAATTTGTATTTTGTTGCAAGTTGGGAATGCAAGGTATTGAGGGAGAGTGGAGATAGTGGGTTGGAAAGTGGGAAGAAATATTTGAATTGAACATTGAATGCACTTTCCAGGAAGAGGAAATCCATGCCAGGAAGGAGTAATGAGCATTCTAGATGTTTGACTGGCATATTATTATTTTTGGGGAAAAGAGAAAATATTGTCTGGGTCGTTGCTATGAGACCTAGTCTCAATAAAATGACCATAACTTTCACATATCAGATTGAAATTAAGAATTTCAAAATGATCTAGAAAGATGGAAATGAGGCACACCAAACCTAGAAAGATATGGAAAGCTGGAAATGAGGTGCACCAAACCCATAAACCATTTGAGGAAATTCTGATGAATGACAAAGCATTGATAGGCAGAAAGTCACAAGTTTTCTTGGTGGTTTACTAGAGGCTATTTTGAGAAACCAATAATGGTTTCTTCTCACACATTTCTATATATTGATGCTTGCAATTCGGTGAAGGGGGAATTCAGAGAAGAAGAGTTTCACATACTCAGATGTTGTTGGAATGAAGCTAGAATGTTGAGTTGCAGATTTTTGTATGTGTAAAGCCTATGCGGCATTGGAGCATATGAGCTCCATGATTATGTAATTCATTTTCAGATTTTGAAATCAATATATGTTGCAGATTTCTCTTCCATATTTTGTTGTTAATATTTATTTGCAGCCTTCTTGCATAGTGTTGTATGTGTGTTTGGTTTTAGATTTTAAAGGGAGAGCATCCCTCTTCGTCATTCAAATATGTAGGTGCTTCCCTATCAAAATTATCTTTGAAAATTTCTTATTCAATGAATAATTGATCTTGCTCTAATTTGATGAAGTAAGGTGTTTGTATTCTTGATCTTGATGTTAGGTCTTCAATCATCTGCATATCCACTTCAAATTTTACAACCTACAAGAAAGAAAGGAGAGGAAGGGTTGTGTCATATAGGGCCTTGCCTAAGTCAAACCCTATTTTGGTGTTTCTACCTCCACAATGACTATGATGATGTTGGATAAAGAGTGCTTACCCTAGGTTGGTAAGAGACAAATGGATAAAAATAAATAATAAATCACAAATACTATCAACTTGCCGTTCAAATTAGTATTCCTTGATGGAATAAAGTCATGCCACACATCTCATGTAGAGAAATTAATAGTTGATTGAGGATCATGCAAGTGTTAGTACTCACAATGATAATGAACATTAAACATGAAACAATATTACCTATGAATTGATAAGAACTTGATGATGCATTGTATACATAATCTTGACCGATGAAAGTGTTGTAAAAATTCTACTAATTATGCCCTTGAATTTCCTTGACTAAATTTTAGGATGTTCAATTGATAAAAATTTTAGTATGTGTTCAAATGGTGAACACAACATATTTATATGAATTTCAACATTTCCTACAATAATTATTTTGAGACGCGAAAAAATAAAGTTAAATCTATAAACATATTAACGCAAACAATAAAATATTTAAATTTCAAATGAAATAAGGAGGAAAAGGGCGAGGGTGCCCTAGTCCAACCCTATTTTGAATTTAAGTTTCTCATTAAATAAAAATAATAATTTAATTTCCAAATTTAACTTTATTCTCTGAAAAACAATAATAAAATAGGTAAATAATAAGCACAATTAGGTCCAAGAACTTAAGGGGGGGCCAAACATGGTATAAAATTGCTAGGGTTAATAGTTTACAATGCTACACCAATAATTGAAAATCTACACTAATTCATTCCCATCTCATTCTACAAATTTTGTAAAAGCTAAAACTTCTTGAATTTCTATTCCATACATAAAAATGGTTGATGTGGTCCCTACATCACTTAGAGCTCGACACATAAAAATTCCCAATATTTCTAGATAATGATTTTCCATATAATAGACAATATGAAACTTTATATATTCTTGCTTGATTCAACTAGAAAACCATAAATGGGGTCCTTTTTGATCCCGCAAGCGACCCGTTAATATTATAACAGAAGAAACATTATTAATTAATGAATTTCATAGAGAAAAATATGATAGCTCTTTTGTGACCATTCACCTTACAATGGTACCACTTTTCATTTTATAGGTGCTATTACTTTAATGGTCTAGGTAGGACTCAAGTCAGTAGCAACCACATTTGTTGTCATCCCTAAGATTGATCTATTCAAAATCAAACTAGGCATCCCAAGGCTAGTTTATATGAATGTGGTTTCTTCAGTGGTGTATAAATGTTTAAAATTTCCTCACAAACATATAATGCACACTATACAAGACACCAAATATAATCCATTTGTGTCTCATGGTGGATTTTCTTTAGATTATTTCTTTCCTACTCTAGTAGAACCCTTACAACCTCGTGATGACTTATTATTTAAAACATGTTCTAAATTTAAGGCACGTTGTTTGGTGTATTCTTCTGTTATTGAATCTTCATCATATTTTATGATAGCCGTGGATGATGAAAATGTGAATTAAAAATATCAATAATGCAAAAATCACACTCTCACAATCATGCAATGAAATTCAAGATCTTGACTCAAAATATAGAATTTAGATAACAAACAAAGTCATCACAGCTAAGATCTTGATTTATTCCATTATTGGTTGCTCTTCAAAGTAACAAGCTATGAAAGAACAATAATGATATGATGTAATGATAATGATAAATTCTCAAAGATGAATGATACCTATGCTTCATAAATGATAATTATAAATGCTTGACAATGCTTGAATTCTTGGTAAAATATTTTGTAATATTTATTCTCACCATTATTTATATTACATTCATAAAGGGTGACAGTTTCCACTAGCAGTGGTAAAGGTGACTTGCGGAAATAAATATTTAATATTATTTTCCCCGCATGTGGAAGCCTAGAATGGGATGGTAAAATATAAGGAAAAAGATAAATGAGTGATTATTTATATTATCCAAGTGGGTGTTTAGAAAGAGGCAACATGTATCTTGGTATTCTATTATTTATTGCATTTAATGTAATGTTTAAATTCCAAGTTTGGGTGCCCAAGTTGGAGGAAAAGTATTAGATCCAAAACCCCTATCATTTCGTATTTCGAGGAGGAAATCCAAGGGTTGGGGATGTTTGGAATGAAGAGCCATATTTGGGAAACATGTTTGGTGTATTAGAGCTCTTCACAAGTCTATAAAACTAGCTCCTTGGATGTAGAAATGATGAGGATCAGTTGAATGTAGAGTTATATTGTAGGAACAAGGACATTTTGAGCCATAAAGAGGTTGTTCACAAGTACACATGTGCTATCATGTTTGAGGAAAATAGGAGAATATAATAGAATGTATTGCAATATAGTTTATTTGAAGATAATGCATACTTGACCTCTCTTCTTGGTTGATTTTTTTCTTGGAAGTGCTTCTCCATGTAAATCTTGTGTTATGTGATGATCTTATGTTACCGATTTGTGCATATTTTCTACTATCTTATGGTGATATTATTACTTATTTATTTATGTTATAAGTTCACATAAGGTGGTGTTATTAAGCATGTTATGTTGGATAATTTTTTTCATCATAAAGAATATAGATCTAATCATGGTAATTTCATATTAAGATGTACTTAATTTCATATTCATGCATAAGTTTTAGATGTTTATGTTGTTGTAGTCTAAGACTTGTATGTCATCCATTGAAGTCATATTTGGATAGAGATTAATTTTCCCAACAATTGGTATTAGAACTTGTATATTTCTCATCATTTAACATCAGAGCCTAAGGGTAACTTGGTTTTGGGTATTCCTTCATTTTTGATTTCTTATCCTCACAAGCTTGTGGGAATTCGATAGAAGGAATTGAAGGTTGTGGGAAGGCTTGTAGGGATATAATGAGCATCTTGTGAGTTAATTTTTTTTTGTAGATGTGTGAGATTAGATCCATGGATATTGTCAATGTGATCTATGTTGGACATTGAAAGCTCATAATTATGGATCTTTATCGAGTTGGTTATGTTTCAGCAACTTGGAGCTCCTGTTTGGCAATATATGAGTATCCTCTTTTTTTGGTAGTTTTGTTCCTTTACCTTGTGGTCATGTAAAATGAGAGGGTGTTCATGTTGGATGGGTAATTTTGACATCCTGGTCACATGGAGAAACACTCACTATTTAGACTACAAAAGGAGTGCTTATGTTGGCTTCATGGTTTTAGCCCTTGGTTACGTGAAAGAACCAAACGATAAGTAATTGAAATCTTTGTGAGTTGTGGAGATGATATGTTTCATATATTATAATCTCTTAGATAACTTGATTTTCCTATTGTGTTGTCGTTGCATCTTGTTTTTAGATATGGGTTTGTAGATTTGTGCTTATTCAATTATTTAGATGACATGTTTTATATGAATGTCTAGATGTTTAAGTGGATTTCATATTTACAAAGATGGTTTTGCAAGTTTCACATGTTAACTAAAATATGCAGAATGTAAATCTATGATAATATTGTATTTAGGGTGTTCTAGATGAATAAAGCTACAAGTTTGCATGGATTCTTGGAGTGTTATTATTGATCTATGGTTAATCTTATGTGGGTTTGTTTGGAAAATAAAATATAGCATTGATTGTGGTGTTTGAGTCTTGAAAATATGTGTTATACCTAATTATCAATGTTTTGCATGATACTGATGTAGGGTTGAATCTATTTTTAGTTATTTGAGACTGGAGCATTGATTATGCATTTATCCTTTGAGATGTATATATATAGATCTTGTAAAATTGTTTGAAGTGGATTTTTTCTGGTAGGCCATATTCTTGGTCACCATTATTATATTGGTAAACTTATTACAACGAGAAAAGGTTATTGGGGGTACTTGATATGGTTTTTTATTTGAATCTATAACAATAGTTTATGGTGCATGATAAACTTTATTCACTATTAATAGAGTGTTGGAAATGATATCGATCATGATGCCATGCATAACTTGGTATCGCCTTCTGTAGGAGCTTTACACAGTTACATAATGTGTTCTATCTTCTTTGTTTCAGGATTTTGGTTTTAAGTTGTTGTTGTTGCACTATGTAGTGAGCCATGGATAATATTTGATTAGAATATAGATGGTATTTTGAAATGGTTATTGGTGTCATAAGGATCTCTAGCATTCTACATTTATATTATAGTGAGAGTTTGATGACATATTTAGTTCTATTGACAAAGGATGTGAGACAATTGTATCTTCTTGGTTTGGAGATTGTGGCTTGAATTTACCTTTTGGGAGTTCATGGTGTTGAGTTATTTGATTGTGTTGGGGCCATAGATGACATTCAATAAGGATTCGGTTATCAAAATTCCTATAGAGCTTGGTTACATGGTTTGGTGGGATATTTGGTAGTGATATAGATTCATAATTTGATGATGGATGGTTATATTCATGTGATCTTCTTTTGAGGAGATGTTATATTATGATGTCATGTTATTTTATTGATTCTATAGTTGGAACTTTACTAATGGTCTTGTTTGTTCTTTTTTTCTTTGAGCAATAGTCATTTTCTTGGAGCTTCATGATTTTGTAGGGTTGTATTTGAAGTTGGATGCTCATGGAGTCTAGAGAGACTTTGGTGAGGCTAAGAGATATCTTATTTATGGGATCACATGTTGAGATGGTTACTCTTTGATGAATATTTTAGTAGAAAGACCAAGGAACCTATACCTGGTTATGGTGTGATTCCATTATGGATTTGAATAAAAGATTGCCACACTCTTTTCTTGGTAGGTGATTTTTTTGAGAGGTATTGTCTACTTCAATATCAAATGCATTATTTATTAAATTGTATCTTGTCTTCTCATTTGAGTTAGTATTAAATATAAATATTATGAGGTATTTTTAAGAATAAGATGCATGATTATATGGATTTGTGTTGTTCTCATTATTTTGGTCTTGAGCTATGGATTTAGTTTTGAGGACTTATTTGGAGAGGTATATGAAATGGTATGTGGCTTTGGAAATATTCATTTTTTTGTGGGAATGATTGATTGGTTTGATCTAACTTTAGTATGAGAGGTTTACATATATATATATATATATATTGCTATCATATTTTCATTTGAATTGAACGTTAGATGTTGATATCCTTTCAGTTTGGGAATGGTGAAGGAGATCTTAATTTATAAAGCTTGGTACATGTTAGTATGAAACAAGGATATGGTTTGATTTATGGGTTGGGTACATTTGGAATGAAGATCAATCTTTCGGTTGCATGTTTGATGCATTATACCTCTTCACAAGTCTATAAAACCAACAACATGGATGCATAAATTATGAGGAATACTTGAATGTAGAGTTAAATTTTAGGAACAAGGATAGGTTGAGACATAAAGAGGTTGTTCACAAGTACACATGTTCTTGCATGTTGGAGGAAAAGAGGAGAATCAAAGTGAATGTATTGTAATCTCATTTATTTGAAGATAATGCATATTTGACCTCTCTTCTTGGTGGAGTTTTTCCTACAAGGGTTTCTCCAAATAAATCGTATGTTATGTGATGCTCTTATGATTCTAATTTGTGCCTATTTATTTCTATCTTATGGTGATGTTATTATTTATTTATTGTTGTTATAAGTTCACATTAGGTGGTTTTATTAAGCATGTTATGTTGGCTGATTTTTTGCATCATAAAGAAGATTGATCTAATAATGATAATTCCACATTAAGGCAACTTAATTTTATATTTTCATAAAATTTCAGATGCTCATGTTGTTGTAGTCCAAGTCTTGTATCTCATCCATTGAATTCATATTTTTATAGAGATTAGTTTTCCCAAAAATTGGTATTATAACTTGTATATTTCTCATCAAACATTCTACGTGAAGAAACACAATGATTCTATTTTGGTTCACTCTTCAGCTAAATAATGTCTCTTGAGTTATTATTTAAAGGGTATTTAACTAGAAATATAAAAAAGTAAAAATTTTCCAAAAAACATCTTTCATGAGTCCTACATTGATATAGAGCCTTTTTAAAACCTGTGTAATGCCCCAAGTTGACAATCTCGAAATAAAACCTAACAAAATATTTTTTTTTGAAACAATGACAACCACACTGATAATGTAACAATAACATTTCACACTTGTACAAAAATATGCACTGATGTGTCACAATGAAACAACGACAAGAACAAAAGGAAAATTTGCCATTTCTTAAGAAAGTTGGCAATAGTGGAAGACTAAATACTTATGGGATAAATACACCATGATGAACATATGAGAGATGATCAGTTACTAAACCATTATCACATTCTATCAAAACACAAAAAATGGATAAGATGAGGAAAAAATAAATGTCCAATCCATATCCAAACACACCAAACAAATATGAAAATAGAGGCAAACCTACACAAGAGGTTTCCTAACCAAGAGGCACACAATCACCACAAACTGGAATAAAAATGAGTCACTTCCAAACAACCACACAATTCACAAGACATACTATCACAACAGGAAAGAAAAATAAGGATAATACAAATCCACAACAATAATGACCTATGAGGAATATTGAGGAAACTACAAAGTCCAACCAAGAAGGAATAAAACCTTCCCAAGTCTTCACAAGACTAGGTGCATGATCTCCCTAACCCTAGGTTTGACAATTGGGAAACTTCAAAAGAAGACACATAAAATGAGGCAAGAGAATCCACAAGTTCTCAATGAAAACATATAATAACCTACATAAAAGACCAATAAACCCATGGGACCATAAGTAATAACTTTTGTTTACATGGTTTTCCCATACAAGGCCTCAAAACATGGAAGACAAATTAAGTCTTAAAACATAGAAACTTGACTAGGTTTTCAAAGGATTCTAACGACTAAAATGATTGAAATGGGAAATAAACGAGGCATAAAAATTATTCATCAGTGGAATTAGGCTTATAAATTTTTTTTCTATCATTGGTTAAGAGGGCTTACATTCTATTTTTTGTATGGGAATGAGGTCGCCCAAACATAGAACAAGGCCTCCTAAATAGAGTTAGTCACAATTTGTATTTTTTGGCCTACCAAAACCAAGATGCCCCACTAATAACCAAGCTTCTCAAATATACCAAAGGGATTTCAAAAAATACCACAAGGCTTCCCAAATTTACCAGGCTACCCCATTGGAGTTAGATAACTTTTTGGATAGGTTGGGTTAATACAGTGAAGAAAAGGTCGCCTAGTTACATCACCAAACCACCCAATTGTGAAAGATGACACTTAAATTAATTTTAAGAAGTAAATTAGATGTTAATAATTTTTTTAACATTTAAACATCATGATATGAAAAATAATAAATAAATCATGCTTGGTACCAACACCGAGACATGTAAATAAGCCAATAATCTGCTCCTTTATAAATTTTACATCTATCTCAAGGAGAGGTGCTTTGTCATAAATATTAAATTTTGTATGAAGGATTAAAATATAAATAAATTAAATAAACTAAAGATAAAATCGTTCCATGATTTCATTCAATCAAAAACCTTCGATCCTAATAATGGTTCCATGCCACTCAACCATGTGATAACTATAGGCTCACCCCATCGTGCTAGGAGATAGTCACAAGGCCCAATCACTTACACATGCAATACACATGGGGAGAAGGGTGTACACTAACATAAGAAATATAGAAAACATTTAATATAAGGATACAATGAAGTTAACACCAACATGAAAGGAAGTCACATTTTATGTTTAGGTGCTACTCAAACTACTTTAGGACTAGATGTTAGAGACCTAGTTAGGGAGTGTCATCATGATTCTCAAAGGGATGAAATCATATGGAATCTAGTACTCATCTCATATAGACAAGGATAGTTTAACTTGCAAGCCCCAAGCTCCTTGAGTTGTCATGTCTTCCCAAACATCCCTAGTCTTTACGAGCACTCATGGCATGAGAGGGCTATACATTATCTTGATTAATTTATTACTCGTGTTTCATTAGTTGCCACTTGATTATATGACTCCCCACCCATGATCAACCTAATTTCCACTTTGGGTTAGGTAAAAATTGGGAGACTCCCCTCTAACCCTCTCTAATACCTAAGTCCTGAGCTCATCACACCCTCCAATGAGTGGCACAAAAACAATGGAAAAATTCTAACTTTTTCCAAATTTCATGGCATGTTTTCACAATATCTATTATCAGATTTAACAAAGTAATATATTTTCAAAATATTCAAAAACATCCATTTGCATGAAAAAAATTCAAATTTTATCAATATCTTCACAAACCAATAACTAGGAAATTCCCAAAAACTACATTGAAATTTCTCCAAAAATTGAAGTTTCAAAAATAAAAAATATAAAGATACCCTTTGGTGGAAAAAGTTCCCAACACCCCTTTCAAGCAATAAAACAATCATTTTATGAAAAAATCAAAACTTTGGGCATCATAACCCCGTATTTTGGAAAAAAATCAAATTTTCAAAGTTTAAATAAAACAACAAATATAACATACTAAATCACAAAATAACATAGGTTAGGAGGATTCTACACTCCCTTAACCTCATTCCTACAAAAAAATTGAGATAAAAAGCTCAAATTAATTAAAACAAGAAAAATACCTTCTTTTTTTTTCAAAAATTAAAATACAAATCATGTCAAACATGCCACATAATTATAGCCTACAAGAACCTACAAGCACAATCCCCTATTGATTCCTATCCAATAAAATTAACCTTTTCAAATTCCACATCCGAATGCTCACCCAATGAACAAATTACCAATTTTCCGAGAAGAGGGTTTCTCTCTCTCAAATTCCCTTCCTAGAAACACATAAAAAAATGAAATGCTTTTTCCCTTATTTACCCTTTCCCAAAACCCAATGTAAAATAATTATAATTTATATTGTGATCCTAATAAAATGTCAAGTCCTAAGATGAGATGCTAAATGATGCAATAAGAGGAGATAACATAATAAAAGGGCACCTCAATGATTAGCCTAAGGCAAGATAAGCATAAAAACAAGATGACAATTAATTGAAATTGGCTATACCTTTTATGCTGCTCCTTCCTTAGTTGGCCCTTTGATTATTGAAGAGTTGTGTGCTCCTTGGATGACAAGCTATGTTGAATGTGAAAAATGATATGCAAGATGGATGAGGGTATGATGATTATGAGATGAGAGCTAAAATGGAAAATTGACAAGAGTTTGGTAGCAAAAGGCTTCATCTTAAAATGAGGGAAATGAGGGGGTATTTATAGGATAATTGGAATTCTCTAGAGAATTCAACGGTTGAGATTGATCCAACAAGATCAAGATGAAGGGCTATGGTGAGTTGAGGACTCACAAGCCCTCACATCTTGACATGCAGAATGTGAGATGTCTTAGGGTGGATGATGTGGAAATGAGGTGGAAGAGGAGTACATGAGGTGGAAGAGAAGTACATGAGGTGGATGAAGGACAAGTACCTTTGAGGTACCTTGGGGGATGAGAAGATTTCCTCAAAAAGGAACTTCTTGTCCCCTAATGAGGATGAAAGAGACATTTGAGGGATTTTAGAATTCCTCAAAAATCTCCATGTGAAAAGGGGAAGTAATTGATCATTTGAGTTTGTTCATTTTGCTTATCATCTGAGCTTGAGTCTTGGAGATTTTGGTGTCTTGCTGGATTGTCATTTTCGAGACCATCTTGTCTATGCATTTGAGTTTTGTGTGCGTGGATTGTATCCTATTTACGTTTGACGGTTATCTATTGGCATCACCAGTTTCGGTCTTCTCGCGATCATGGTATGTAGAAATTTTGTTTTACTCTGTTGATTTTGAATTGCTTCGCTTCATTTGCCTACTGGTCCTTCATGGTTCTTGAATTCCTTGGGTGTGCGAGTCATCCTTGGGAATTTTGGGGGTTTTCATTGTTATACCAGTCTGTTTGGTTGGTCATTGGTGTTTATTCTTGGTCTGGTGTTTTTTATTTTCGGTGTTTGCTTGCATTGGTCTTAAAACTCTCCATTTTTGTGTATGAGCAAGTCGTGCCTTGTTCTCTATGCTTTCATGGCAGACATTTTTAGGGTTCCTAACCTAGGGCCTTGCCATCCTCCTCCAATTTCTATGAAGAGTGTTCTAAGTTCATGTTTTATCCTTTGGAGGTCTAGGTTAGGTCGTTTTCGAAGTACAGGCCTTAGATCCAAAGTGTTTTGAATTGTTTTGGTGAAAGTAGGAAAGATGTGGATGGGTTCGAGGTTTCGAGGTCTTCACGGAATTCCGCTTTCCCCAGATTTTCTTGACTTTTCCTTTTCTTTCTTTTCACCACTTTTCCCGGATTTCGTCTGTTTCACCAAAATCCGTTTGGTCCGGATTTTCCCGATGTCCGTAGTCGGTTCATTTTGCCGATTTTGTGCTTGGGTGGTGTTTTATCTAGTTCTCACCAAAATCCGCTTCCTCCAAATTTTCCCGGATGTTCCGTGTCTCCATTTTTTTGGGTTAGTTATAATTGTTGCAGTTTTCGCCAAAATCCGTCTTTGGCAAATTCTTCCGAGTTTTTCTAGGAAAATGTTGAATTTAATGATTAGAGGGGAATTTTTTATTGATAATGAAAGTGATAGATTAAATGAACTTATGCTAAGTGTTTCTAACATTTTTCTATTGATTAATTAATGGATTAAAATGATGTTATGGGATCTTGCATGCTTGGTTCGCTGGAATCCACTTGCTCCGGATTCTCCCAAAAGTTCTCACCAGTCTGGAATCCTCAAGGGGGGCTAAATCCTGAACTTTAGGATTTTGATTCCCTGTACTTCTTGTTTCTTGTGGATTTGATTGTGACCATCTTTATGTGTTTGCAGGCAGGATCATGATAGGATGTTGTTGGCCAAGAGAGGGGAAAGCATCAGATACAGGTGCAGAGACTTCTGCTATCTCAGATGCAAAGAAAGTGAAATTGGACATAAAGATCCTGAGAGCAAGGTAACCTCAATTTGTTCAGGAATCATATATACAAATGTAGGAATGTGGGACTATGAGGAATTTAAGGCTGAGATGTCAGCACCGAGCCCTCCTTTGTTGGCTAGGAGAATGGTGGACTTCGGAATGGCTCATATAGCAGGTTTCCCTTCCATGTTGCAATGTTATGAATTGGTGCTTGAGTGTGCCAGAAATTATGATAGGGGGACACAAAGGATAATTGGTCCCTAGGGAAGGGTTCTGACAGGTTTCAGCCCTGTGTCTATTGCTACAACCTTTGATATGCCTGACAAGTCACATATGGTGGATTTTGGTATGGATGGTGCCAGAAAGTATTATGAAGAGAATGTAGTTAAGTCTCAGTAGGTGATTAACTCTTGGCTAGAGAAGCCTAAATATCATTTCTCCAAGTTGCCTAAGCAACTATTCAAGCTCAAGTTCAAGAGAGAGTACTACAATGTTATCAATCTTCTTAGCAGGTTGGTGGGATTGAAGAGTGTAGGTGTGTTCGAGACTTGGATGTTCAATGTGATTGCAAGAATGGAGCAGGGAATTGACTATCATTGGGTAGGTGTCATTAGTGCGGTGATTCATGAACAGTTATACAATGTCTTGCAAACCAAGACTTTTACCATGACTTCTTACCTAGTGTATTCATTGGCAAGACTTTACCCATACAAAGGGTTGAGCACTAGGGGTACCTTTGGACAAGATGCTATATATGAGGTATACCCACAGTTGCACCTGACTGGAGGAAGCTACAGGAGATCCAATGATGCTTTCACAATGTACATCACCAGATTGCTCTAAGGTGCAAAGCATATGAGAATCTTTGACAAGGCAAAGGAATTGATAAAGAGATATGGGGCATGGTTTATCCAGTTCCCCACTTTCTCTTATATTAGAATTAATGATTTTTAGAGGGCTCCCTACAAACTCCCTAGATACCCTAAAGATCATATCATATTGTTGGAATTCACTAGGTAGATTTGTGACTTCAACAATGTTGTGAAGGGAGAAATGCACAAGATAGGTTTTGGGAATGACTTTCCCTTAAAGATAGGAATCGACGAGGTCTATCCTTCTATTCAGTTTTCTCATGCTTCTAAAGAGGAGATGAATACTTTTTTTCTCTCTTTCCATTCCAAGAGAACAAGGTTTGACATCACTGGTGAAGCACAGAAGAAGGCCAACAAGGAATATAGCCATAAGGTCAGTATTGAAGATTACTCGGTTAACCTTGCTGATGAGTTTGAGGTAAGAAAGAAGAAGTTCTCTAGAGTGGCAGTGGATTTGATAAGGCTATACAATGTGAGGATCATCCTTGATCAAGTGGAAGAGGATGTAAACCTAATCCAAGATCATGTTTATGAGGCAGTGAAAGATAAGCCGATTGGATAAGTTGATTGGTTAGAGGAAGAAAAAACAAAGTTGGATCAAGTCATGACCTCGGTGATTAAGTGCACCAAGATGTGGTTGAAACAAAATATTCTAGAGTTGGAGAGCGATGGTATTCCATGCACCTATGATCTGATGGGAGACTTAGAATCTCACTCTGCTTCTAAAGAGTCAATTGAACCAGATCCTAAGGGAATGGAAAAGGTGGATTCTCCTTTTAGAATCCAAGTTAGGGATGTTCAAGTTGAGAAGGCAGCAGAGTTAAGTAAAAAGAGGAAGCCTGTTGCTAAGAAGAGGAGACATGCCTCGAGGAAAGAAGTTGAAAAGAATAAGGAAGAGGTGGAGGAGGCATAAATTGTTCTTCCATTGACAAAGAGAAGGAGAATTACAAAGTTATTAGAGAAGATGGAGGAGGCTCCTAAAACTGACAAGGAGATCGAGCCACCAGTGGCAGAAGTGGAAATGTCAGGGGAAAAGACACAAGTATACATGAGGAGGTCAAGGACTCCTTCCCCAAGGGATACTGTGACAAAGGAGGATGTTTCAGTAAGTGTTCCTGTTGTTGAGCAGGTGGATATCTCCATTCCTCAGGATGCTCGTAGCACACAGGAGGAACCAAGGAAGGATGAGGATCCTAAGGATTTGGGAAAGGAATAATTTCAAGAGGGAGACCTCTATAATGAAGAGGCAGAAATTGACAAGGTGATCCAGTCCCCTTTGGTGGCATATGCAATTCACCTGTGAGGGATCAATCAAACAAGTCTCCATAGAAGGAGGAAATACCAGCTAGGGCCCCTTAACCGGTATAGGTTGTTGTGGAAGAACAGTTGCAGGAGAAGGAGAATCCAGTCATGGATTCCCCTATAGTATCAAGTGTTGGAAAAGATGCAATTGAGGATCAGCAGGAACATGCACAAGATGGGAAAAATACAGTGCCTATTGGGTCTACTATTCCAGAGTGGCTTGATAAGGAGTTGAAGAGAAAAATGGTGATAGTGGAAGATGCTCCTCCTAATTGGGATGTCCTTATGGATAATGTGGAGAAGGAAAAAACTAAGAAGAAAGCTAGGGTTGTATCTCAGATTGAAAGACATGGGTCAGGCAACAAGGTGGCCCATATTGCTACCCCTGCTCCAAATAAAGATAGAGACAATTTGACTGCCCAGGATTACCATGTGCAAACTATTGACTTGGGGCATGCTATTGTGGAGCAGGATATTGAAGAATATGAAGGCTCTAGTGATGTGATTGTGGGTAGGTTGAAGAAGGCTGTGCAAAAAAGGCATGAGCTAGAGAGGGAGAATGAGAAATTGAAGAAATACTTGCAAGAGTTGATGAAACCCTTGCAAGCTATTAGCTCTTTTTCCTCTACTACAGGTTTCTTGCCTCAGGAAACAATATCTGAGCTTGAAAAAATGAAGGGCACCACTCATGTTGCAGTTGCTTGGTTGCAGGGTGTCCAAACCAAAGGAGATGATGCTATTAAGGACATTTTTTCAACTGGTGGTGATGCTATGAGGTCGATTGATTGGTTGAAGGTTGTATTGTCTCAAGATAAGGAAGATACTGATCTCCTACTACAGAAAACCACAACAATCATGGGGTTCATAGAGGATTAACTTGTAAAGTGTGGGATTCTTTCTTTTCCAAGGGTTTCTAATCCTTGGGAATGGTTTGAAATCCTACAAATGAGGAAGAAGGCCTTAAGAAAGATTCATAAACATGCTAGGCATATTGAGGACACTTTGACTGGTATCCATGATAAGTGTATCTCATTCTTTGAGGTCATGACTGGGAGGAAGAATTTTTCCCCAAAACATCTCAATCTGGAATAACTTAAGAAATGGTGGAGAGATGTTTATTCTCCAGTCAGTGAAGGACCAGTTATTGGACATTAGCTGGATGATGCTACAACATATTTTGCAGTCATGGACCGATACTTGACTAATAAGGCTGATTGGGATGGTACAGTTAGGTAGGCAAGAGATGACATCAAGTCTCTTGAGAGAAAGATTAGGGTTTGCCTATGCCACTTGTTGCTGAGTTGGATAAGGTCCTATTGGCCGTACATGGTGAAGAAGATAGAGCTAAAGACAAGGATGGGGAGTAGCTACATAGGGCTACATCGAGATTTGTGCTTCCCATTATGTATTGGGTTGACTTTTTGGGTATAATGGTCGTTTTGGATGAAATTAGTGCCAATGGCACATTTCAAATTATGTTCAGATATCTTTGGGCTGACCTCTTCTAGGTTATGTTTCATTGTAAATTATATTTTGGGCCGACCTATCTTAGGGATTCTCTATAAAAACAGGCATGTTGCCTCATTTGAAGATATAGATAGATAGGATAATAGATAGGCATATAGAAGGATAGAGATAGAGGGAAAATAGATAAGTGGTATTAGAGCGGCTTAGGGTTTATTCTCAAGCAAGTGTTGTAATAGAAAACTAGAGTTGTTGCTATTTTGGATGACTTAATATAAGAGAGATATTGTGTTTGGTATCTATCTTGTGGAATTTCATCTAGCATGGTTCCTGTTGTTCTATCTTTGAAATTTCTTATAAGTTTACAATTAAATGGTTTGGTAATGCTTAGGGTTTCATGTTTGGAATGTTTGCAGAAATCTCTAGTCCATAATTTTTGATGTTAGCTGATTGTTAGCTGCTTTGCAAAGTTAGTCTGGACTTAAAATTGTGCTTAGTTTAGTTATAAAGGTTTGTTCATCTTAATTGCGATAGAATTGACTAAATGAATGTTTGTGATTTGAAAATATTTAAATACCTTAGAAGATTGCACTATTTCTATGAAATTTCAGATTTATCTGGGTTAAGCAAAAAGTAGTTTATGGGAGATCGGTCCATTCTGAGCATTTTATCTTTTGGCATTTTCAATATTAGGGTTAGAAGTAGTCTTAGAATTATTTCTGAAACCTTTATATTTGTTGTTTCTTTATTATCAGGGTTTAAATCAAGTTTCAAAGTATCAATTTATTGATCAAATCTGATAAATTCAAAGTCCAGTGTTTGCTCGTAGTAAGGACCCTTTGTGATTACCACCATTTTCACATTATCACTGAGTTGTTTTGTTGCATTTCCAAGAACTGACATTAGAGACCTTGGGGTTATCTCTTTTCCCATAGAGATTTATCTTTCAAGAGAGATAATATATCATATTTTGTCTGAGTTGTTGCTGTGTAGAAAACACCATCAAAAGATTGGCACTAGAAGGAGGGCCTTAAACAAGAAAACATGAGTGTTTCTTAAACGCCATCTCTCCTGAGAGGCTTAGAAGAAGAACTAGATCTACCCCAAGAGGAGAAGAATTTCAAGAGTTACAAGCCCCTACTAGGTCAAGAAGGACCAGGGGAGGGGAAGAATCATCATCAGCTCACCCACCCCCATCATCTCCATCATCCTCATCTTCATCTGACTCTGAGGGAATTCTTATTCCACAACCACAACCAGTCATAAATCAGCCATTACCACCCCCACTTCCACCTGTTAATAATATGTCCCCATTGGTCTTTAATAATTACAATGTCATGCCCAAGAACCCTGAGCACTTTTTCTCTAAGTTTCATACCCATGACCCCAATAGGACAGCAGAGGAGCATATCAAGATTTTTAAAACTTGCCTGAGGGATAGAGGAATTAACCACGAGGATGTTGCATACATGATTTTTCCTTATTATCTAGGAGAAGAGGCCTTTTATTGGTACAATCACTTACCCACTGCTTCCATTCATAATTGGACGGAATTAAAAACTGTATTTCTGTAGAAGTTCAAGATTCCCATTAGTGCTAATGAGCTCTATTGGCAATTTACTAGAGTAAAAAGAGAAATTAATGAGCCCATAGGATCATTCAATAATAGGTTCCATTGAGCATATACCAGACTCCAGGCGCCTTATGCTGGAAATGAAAATATTGCTTTAGAGGTTTACCTTGAAGCCTCGGATAGCCTTATGACCACCTTCCTTAAACAAAGGACCAATCCTCTGAATACCATGCTCACTGCATATGCAAAAGCAGTAAAGGTTAGTACAGACTTGAGGCAACATTTATCGGGACCTTTGCCTTCTTAGGGACCTGTAGCTCACCCTGGACAAATTCAAGCCCTTAACCAGGCTTTGACCAGTCATACTCCAATCATGAATCCAGTACCCTCATTACCTCTGGTTCCTCATCCAGGACCACCTTTGAATCAAACTCAACCTATGAATTCATATCTACAAAAAAGAGTTAATCAAACCCTTCATCAACAACAAGCTAGTTTTCCTACATACTTGCAGAATTCAGAAGTCTTGAATCAGGTTCTTGGTTCTGGAAACATACCTAGATATTCTTCTAGTGGAAATTCAGCACAACCTAATAATCTGGATAAGGAGAGGTTGGATGAATTATCTAAACAAGTGAAGAGGTTGAATACAAAGGTAACTTATTTGAGAAATTAGAATAGCTAGTTGCAGGCTGCTCAAAAGAATATACAATCTAATTATGGCAGGGAAAACAAGAACTTTGAAAGAGGTCAATACTTTGAAATAAATCAAAATTATGACAGAGGGCAAGGTTTTGGTCAGAATTTCGATAGGAGATAAGGTCCTGGTCATAATTTTGAGAGAAATCAACAAGGTGGACAAGGATTTGACAGAGGGATACAACCTAGGTAGAATGGGTCTTGGATTACTAGACCAAATAATGGAGGGATTCCTACTCCCTTGGATCAACCTACTACTCAGAACAAGCCTCTGAATGGTGTACAGTTAGTGAATAAGCTTTGTCTAGTTGGTGCAGGCTCCATAAAACAAGTCAACACTCTGAACTAGATTGTGCTGAATTTCAGACAACAACTTCTATCTTTAAATATGAAGTGGAGAATAATTCTACTGGGTAGCAAATTGTACCTTCAAATCCATACGATTCTCCAGTACTGGTACTTAATCATGCCCCATTTCCCAGAGGTGAGGAAAATGAATGAGAAGAAGTATCTATTATAGAGGATGAGGCAGAGCAGGTGTTAAATGAAGATGAGATTTCCCAGTTGTTTAATGAGGAAAATGAGAATGATAATAGCCCTTTCGATGAGGAAGAAGTTAGTGTTGAAGAAGTTCAGATGTTTCAACAACCAACAAAGAAATATAATTTAAGGAATATGCCTAATAGAGGTCCACAGGCTGGAGGTCCTTTCACTACTTCGATCCCTCCTAACAATTTTAATACTCCACCAGATCCACAAGTGAGTAATAATCCACCCTATCCTCATGTGCCCACACAGTATCTGTCAAAGGGAAACAATGCTGAACATCTAAGGATGAGCAGGCCAGTGGCTGCAAGGAAGTCCATACTGATCTAAATGTGGAGCAATTGGGTGAATATGTTACTAAAGAGTTCAATAAAAGTAAAGGTAAGTCTTTCTACTTTTGAGTTGTTAAGAATTCTTGCTGTTAGGAATGCATTTTTTGGGTCATTTAGTTCAAATATAACACCACAAGGGATAGCCACCAATGATGTGCTAATAGGTCTTATAATTCTCAAACACCTAGAAGTCAGGTCCCACCTGTAGAAAAGAGGGGAGATAAGGATAAAGGTCAAGTTGCACAAGACGATACACATTTGAATTTGTTTCAAGGCAAGATGGAAACTCCTTTCTTGATTTCTATTCGTATCTTTGGAAATAATTTGCATAATTTTCTTCTAGACTCAAGAGCTTCCACAAACTTTAAGCCTTTTGCTATTCGCAAAGTGTTAGGTATTACCCCTATAGCCTCTCAAAATAAGGTTACTCAATTGGAAAAAATAGAGGTGAGTGTAGTTGGAGAATTGAACATGATCCCTATGCAGCTTGCATCAGATCCTAGGGTGCAAAAAGTGATCAATATCCAAGTTGCCGACATTCATGATACTTACGGTTTAATCCTAGGCAAAGATTCACAAAGGCACTAAATGGATATACATCTACAAACCATTCCCATATGTGGTTACCATGGAAAGGAGTCCCAAACCAGATCATAATTGAAAGAGAACCCCGAATGAAGTATGTAATCACAAAATACCAAAATGTTTCGAATGAAGTATTGGTGTCTGAAGTTGGAATGCGAAATTATGTGTTGGTTGCATCAGTTATGAAAGATGAAGAGGTTTTCATGTTGCAGGATTCTACAGATGAATACATTCCAAAGAGTAGTAGTCTTGGGGCATTGTTGTGCAGTTTTTGCACACACGCCCCATTGAAAGTGGGGACCTTCTTTTTTCGCTTTTGGTGTTTTGGGCCTTCTTTTTTGGGGGATTTTCACTTGCTTGGGTTCATTCTTTAATGTCTATTTTGCCAACTGAAGTGCAACACTTATGAATATCATTAAAAATCTTGAGTTTTGACCTTATTTCAGAGTTTTCACTATTTTTGGGAAAATCTGCATGGGCCAGATTCTCCTGGTTTCCTTCTAATGTCCGGAGGTTGCCACCTTTTGACCCTGCTTTCGAGAAAATCCATATGATCTGGATTTTCCCAAAGTCCATCACCGTGTCGAATCCTCAGGTTTTTATGGTCGTGGCTGTCTTGTTGACCGCATTAATGGTGTTTGTGCGAGTGCTTTGGGGCTTTGATATATTGGATTTTGGGAAGTGTTCGATCATTTGAGTTTGTGCATTTTCTATCATTTGAGCTTGAGTCTTTGAGCTTTTGGTGTCTTGCTGGATTGTGATTTTCGAGGCCGTTTTGACTGTGCATTGGAATTTCATGTGTGTGGATTGTATCCTACTCGTGTTTGATGGTTATCTGTTGGAATCACCAGTTCCAGCCCTTTCGCTATCATGGTATGTAGAAATGCTTCTTTGCTTTGTTGATTTCGAATTGCTTCGCCTCATTTTCTTCCTAGTCTTAATGATTTCCATATTTCCATTCGTATGTGCATCATCATTGGTCATTTTGGGGGTTATATTGTTGTACCTGTCTGTTCGGTTAGCTGTTGAATATTTATGCTTGGCCTGGTATTGTTCCTTTTGGGCATTTTCTTGCATCGGTCTCAAATTTTCCATTTTAGGGTGTAAGCAAGTCATGCTTGGTTCCCTATGTTTTCATGGAAGATTTTTGACCTATGCAATGGCCAAGCCTCCATGAATTTCTATGGGGAGTGTTCTAGATTTGTATTTGATCCATTGAAGGTCTAGGTTAAGTTGTTTTCGGAGTTTGGGCTTGAGATCTGGAGTAATTTGAATTATTTTGGTGAAAGTAAGGAAGATGTGGATGGGTTCGGGTTTTTGAGGTCCTCACGGAATTCCGCTTCCCTCAGATTTCCCTGGCTTTCCCTATTCTTTCTCTTTTACCACCTTTTCTCTAATTTCATCCATCTCGCCAAAATTCGCTTCCCCCAGATTTTCCCGGTGTCCGCGGTTGGTTTGTTTTACCGATTTCATGCTTTAATAATGTTATATCTGGTTTTCGTCAAAATGCTTGCCTTCCATATTTTCTCGAATTGCTTGCGTCTCCTCCTTTTTCTCATATTGGTTATAACTGTTGCCGTTTTCACCAAAATCCGTCTCTGGTAGATTCTTCCAAGTTTTTTGGGAAAAGGTTGAATTTGATGGTTGTGAAGGATCTATTTATTGATAATGTATTTGATGAATTAAATGAGCTTATGTTAAGTATCTTTTGGGATATTCCTTTGTTATTTGATGGATTAAAATGATGTTTTGGGATTTTGCATGCTTGGTTCATTGGAATCTACATGGTCCAGATTTTTCTAAAAATCCTCTCCAGTGTAGAATCCATGAGGGGGGCTAAATCCCAAAATTTTAGGATAACTGATTTACTGCACTTGTTGTTTCTTATGGATCTGATTGTGGTCGTCTTTATGTGTTTGCAGGTAGGATCAAGAGAAGATATTGCTGGTTGAGGCAAGGGGAAGGCAACGGATCCAGGTGTAGAGATTTCTACCATCTCAGATGCAAAAAAGGTAAAGTTAGACATAAGAAGCTGGATTCCTGAGAGAAAGCTGACCTCAATTTGGTCAAGAATCACAGATACAAATGTAGGCATGTGGGACTACGAAGAATTTAAGGCTGAGATGTCAGCACTGAGTCCTCCTTTGTTGGCTATGAGAATGGTAGACTCTGGATTGGCTCATGTGGCAGGTTTTCCTTCCACAGTGCAATGCTATGAACTGGTACTTGAATGTACTAGAAATTATGACAGAGGGACACAGAGGATCTTGGCTGGGTTTTGTCTTGTGTCCATTGGTGCAACCTTTGACATGCCTGATAGGTCCCATGTGGTGGCCTTTGACAAGGATGGTGCTACGAAGTATTATGAGGAGAATGTAGTCAAGTCTCAGCAGGTGATTAACTCTTGGCTAGAGAAGCCTAAATCCCATTTCTTCAAGTTGCCTAAGAAACTATTCAGGCTTAAGTTCAAGAGAGAGTACTACAATGTAATCACTCTTCTCAGTAGGTTGGTGGGATTGAAGAGTGCAGCTGCATTCGAGACTTGGATGTTTAATGTGATTGCTAGTTATGGAGCAGGGAATTGACTATCACTGTAGTGATTCATGAACAGTTATGCAATGTCTTGCAAACCAAGACCTTTACCATGACCTCTTACCTAGTGTATTCATTGGCTAGACTTCACCCATACAAGAGGTATCTTTGGGTAAGATGCCATATATGAAGTATATCCACAGTTGCACTTAACTCGAGGGAGCTATAGGAGATCCAATGATGGATTCACAATGCACATCACCAAGTTGCTCCAAGGTGCAGAGCATATGAGAATCTCTGACAAGGCTAAGGAGTTGATAAGGAGATTTTGGGAATGGTTTATCTAGTTCCCCACATTATCATGCATCAGAATTGATGGTTTTCAAAGGCCTCCCTACAGACTCCCTAGATACCCTACTGATCATGTCATATTGTTGGAAGTCACTAGGCAGATTTGTGACTTTGACAATGTTGTAAAGGGAGAAATGCACAAGACTAGTTTTGGGAATGATTTTCCCCTCAAGATAGGAATGGGTGAGGTTTGTGCTTCCATTCAGTCTACTCATGCTTCTGAGGAGGAGATGATTAATCTTGGTCTCTCCTTACATTCCAAAAGGGCAAGGTTTGACATCATTGGCGAAACTCAAAAGTAGGCCAGTAGGGAATATAGCCATAAGGCTCACATTGAAGACTACTGGGTTAACCTTGCTGATGAGTTTGAGGTAAGAAAGAAGAACTTTTATAGATTTCCAGTAGATTTGGTAAGGCTATACAATGTCAAGGCCATCCCTGACTAGGTGGAAGAGGATGGAAACTTAATCCAGGGTCATGTCTATGAGGCAGTAAAAGATAGGCAAGTTGGAGAAGTTGACTGGTTAGAGGAAGAAAAAACTGAGTTAGACTAAGTCATGGCCCCAGTGATCAAATATACCAAGATGTGGCTGAAGCACAAGATGCTAGAATTGGAAGGTGAAGGTGTTCCATGCACCTATGATTTGATGGGAGACTTAGAGTCTCACTCTGCTTCTGAGGGCTCACTTGAACCAGATCCTAAGGGCAAAGAGAAGGTGGATTCTCCTTTCAGAATCAAGGTAAGGGAGGTTCAAGCTAAGAAGGTTACAGAGGTGAGTAAATCAAGGAAGCCTGTTGCTAAGAAGAGGAGACATGCCTCTAAGAAAGAAGTTGAAAAGAATAAGGAAGAAGAAGAAGAGGTGGAAAGTGTTCCTCCATTGATAAAGAGAAGAAGGATTACAAAATTGTCACAGAAGGTGGAGGAGGCTCCTAAAGTTGATAAGTAGAGTGAGCCACCAGTGGTAGAGGTAGAGAGCTTAGGGGGAAAGACCCAAGTATACATGAGGAGGTCAAGAAATCCTTCCCCAAGGGACATAGCAACAAAGGAGAATGTTCTAGTGAGTGTTCCTATTGTTGAACAAGTGAGTGTCTCCATTCCTCAGGATGCTCATAAGACACAGGAGGAACCAAAGAAGGATGAAGATCCTAAAAATTTGGGCGAGGAAGAGTTTTAGGAAGGAGATTTCTATAATGCAGAGGCAAAGATTGATAAGGCAATATAGTCCCCCTTTTTGGCATATGCAGACTCACCTGTGAGGGAGAAATTTGATAAGTCTCCTCAAAAGGAGGAAGAGATACCAGCTAGGGCCTCTTCACCAGTATAGGTGGTTGTGGAAGAAAAAATACAAGAGAAAGAGAATCCAACTGTGGACATTCCCAATATGCCAAGTGTTGAAAAGGATGCAACTGCTGATCAACAAGAACAAGGGAAAGATAAGAAAGATACGGTGCCTGTTGGGTCTACTATTCGAGATTAGCTTGAGAAGGAGTTGAAGAGTAAAAATGGTGATAGTGGAGGATGCTCCTCATAATTGGGATTTTCTAATGGATAATGTAGAGAAGGGAAAAAATAAGAAGAAAGAAAGGGTTGTGTCCCAAATTGAAAGAGATGGGTCAGGTAACAGAGTGGCTCACATTGCTACCCCTGCTCCAAACAAAGATAGAGACAATGTGACTACTCGAGACTATAGTGTGCAAACTGTTGACTTGGGGCATGCCACTTGGGAGCAAGATATTGAAGAATATGAAGGTTCCAGTGTTGTGATTGTGGGCAAGTTGAAGAAGGTTATGCAAACTAGGCATGAGCTAGAGAGGGAGAATGAGAAACTGAAGAAATACTTGCAAGAGTTGATGAAACCCTTGCAAGCTATTGGATCTTCCTCCTCTGCTACAGGTTTCTTACCTCAAGATACAATCTCTGAACTTGAGAAGATGAAGGGCACCACACATGCTGCAGTTGCTTGGTTACAAGGTGTCCAAACCAGAGGGGATGATGCTATTAAGGAAAATTTGTCAACTGGTGGTGATGCTTTGAGATTAGTGGATCAATTGAAGGGTGTATTAGCTTAGGATATTATGGATACTGACCTCCTACTACAGAAGGCTACTACAATCATGAGATTTACTGAGGACAAATTGGTAAAGTGTGGGATTCTTCCTTTTCCAAGGGTTTTCGAACCTTGGGAATGGTTTGAAATCTTGCAAATGAGGCAGAGGGCCTTGAAAAGGATCCATAAACAGGAAAGGAAGATTGAGGATGCATTGGTTGGTATCCATGAAAAATGTATTTCATTCTTTGAGGTCATGACTAGAAAGAAGAAGTTTGCTTCGAAACATCTCATTTTGGAGCAGCTTAGGAAATGGTGGAGAGATGTTTATTCTCCAATTAATGAAGGGCCAGTTACTGGACATCAGCTTGATGATGCTGCAACTTATATTGCAGTGATGGACATATACCTGACTAATAAGGCTGAGTGGGATGGTACAGTTAGGCAGGCAAGGGATGACATTAAGTCTTTTGAAAGAAAGATTAGGGTTTCACCTGAGCCATCTGTTGCTACGTTGGATAGAGTTTTGTTGGCCATACATGGTGAAGAAGATCAAGCTAAAGAAAAGGATGGGGAGTAGCTATATAGGGTTACATCAAGATTTGTGCTTCCCATTATTCACATATATTGGGCCGAACTTTTGGGTATCTTGGTGGATTTTGATGAAATTGGTGCCAATGGCACATTTTATGTGATGTTTGAATATAGTTGAGGCTGATCTCTTGTAGGTCATCTTTTTATTGTAAAATTATCTTTTGGCCTGACCTATCTTAGGGATTCTCTATAAAATAGGCATGTTGCCTCATTGAAAAGATATATAGAATAGGAGAATATATAGGCATTTTAGATATTAGACAAGTGATACTAGAGCGAATTAGGGTTTATTCTCAAGCAAGTGTTGTAACAAAAATTGGAGTTGTTGCTACTTTGATGATTTAATATAAGAGAGATATTGTGTTTGATATCTATCTTTTGGAATTTCATCTGGCATGGTTCTTTTTATTATATCTTTGAAATTTATTATAAGTTTATGGTTAAATGTTTTGATAATGCTTAGGGTTTCATGTTTGGAATGTTTACAGTGATATCTAGTCCATACTTTTTGCAGTTAGCTGATTGTTGGCTACTTTGCAAAGTTATCCTGGACTTAAAATTATGCTTAGTTCAGTTATAAGGGTTTGTTCATCTCAATTGCAATAGGATTGGCTGAATGAATGTTTATGATTTGAAAATATTTAAATACCTTAGAAGATTGCACTATGTATGTGAAATTACAGATCGATTCGAGTCAAGCAAAAGTAGTTTATGAGAGATCGGTCCATTTTGAACATTTTATCTTTTGACATTTTTAATCTTAGGGTTAGAAGTAGTCTTAGAATTATCTCTGAAACCTTTATCTTTTGCTATTTCTTTATTATCATGATTCCAATCAAGTCTCAAAGTATGAATTTATTGTTTATATCTGATAGATTTGAAATCCAGTGTTTTCTCGTAGTAAGGTCCCATTGTGATTAGCAACATTTTCATATTCATCACTGAATTGTTTTGTTGCATTATCAAGACCTAACATTAGAGACCTTGGGGTTATCTCTTTTCCATAGAGATTTACCTTTCAAGATAGATAAGATATAATGTTCTGTCTGAGTTGTTGCTATCTAAAAAACACCATCAAAAGATTGGCGCTAGAAGGAGGGCTTGAATTAGCAAACTAGAGCATTTCTTAAATGCCATCTCTCTTGAGAGGCTTAGAAGAAGAACTAGATCTACCCTAGGAGGAGAAGAATTTCAAGAGTTACGAGCCCCTACTAGGTCAAGAATGACCAGAGGAGGGGAAGAATCATCATCAACTCACTCACTTCCATCATCTCCATCATCCTCATCTCCATCTGACTCTGAGGGAATTCCCATTCCACAGCCACAACCAGTCATAAATCAGCCATTACCACCCCCACTTCCACTAATGACTTTTCTTGCTAATAATCCATCCCCACTGATCTTTAATAATTACAATGTTATGCCCAAGAATCCTAAGCACTTCTACTCTAAGTTTCATACTCATGATCCCAACAGAACGACAGAGGAGCATATTAGGATTTTTCAGACTTGCCTAAGGGATAGAGGAATTAACCATGAGGATGTTGCATGTAGGATTTTCCCTTATTCTCTAGGAGAAGAGGCCTTTTATTGGTACAATCACTTACCTGCCACCTCCATCCATAATTGGAATGAATTAGAAATTGCATTCCTGCAAAAGTTCAAGATTCCCATTAGTGCTAATGAGCTGTATTTGAAATTTACTAGAGTAAAAAGAGAAATTAATGAGCCCATAGGATCATTCAATGATAGGTTCCATCGAGCATATACCATACTCGAGGCACCTTATGCTGGGAATGAAAATACTACTTTGGAAGTATACTTTGAAGCCTTGGATAGTCTTACAACCACCTTCCTTAAACAAAGAACTAATCCTCCGAATACTTTGCTCACTACATATGTAGAGGCAGTAAAGGTCAGTACGGACCTGAGACAACATTTTTCAGGACCTTTTCCTTCTTTGGGACCTGCAGCTCACCCTGGAAAAATTCAAGCCCTTAACCAGGCATTGACCAATCATACTCCAATCATGAATCTTGTACCATCATTGTCTCTAGTTCCTCATCTAGGTCCACCTTTAAATAAATCTCAACCTATGAATTCTTATCCTCAAAAGAGAGCTTATCAACTGTTACATTAGCAACAAGCTAGCTTCCCTACATACTTACATAATTCAAAAGTCTTGAATCAGGCTGGTGGTTCTGGAAACATACCTGGATATCCTTCTGGTGGTAATCCAACACCACCTAATAGTCTGGATAAGGAAAGGTTGGATGAATTATTGGAACAAGTGAAGAGGTTGAATACAGAAGTAACTTATTTGAGAAATCAGAATAGCCAGCTTCAGGCTGCTTAGAAGAATATACAGTCTAACTATGTCAGGGAAAACAGGAGTTTTGAAAAGGGTCAATACTTTGATAGAAATCAAAACTATGACAAGGGCAAGGTTTTGGTCAAAATTTTGATAGAAGGCAGGGCTCTGGTCAGAATTTTGATAGAAATCAGCAAGGTGGACAAGGATTTGATAGAGGGCAACAGCCTAGGAAGAATAGGTCATGGAATACTGGACCAAATAATGGAGGGATTTATACTCCCTTAGATCAACCCTCTACTCAGGAGAAGCCTCTGAATGGTGTATACTTAGAAGAAGCAGCTTTGTCTAGATCATGTAGACTCCATAAAATAGGTCAACACTCTAAGTTAGACTGTGTTGAATTTCAAACTTCAGCTTCTATCTTTCAGTATGAGGTGGAAATTAAATCTACTGGATAGGAAATAGTACCTTCAAATCCACACGATTCTCCAGTACTAGTACTTAATCATGCCCCATTCCCCAGAGATGAGGAAAATGAACCAGAATAAGTATCTATTATAGAGGATGAGGCATAACAGGTGTTAAATGAAGATGAGATTTCCCAATTGTTTAATGAGGAGAGTGAGAATGATAATGGCCCTTTAGATGAGGAAGAAGTTAGTGTTGAAGAAGTTCAGATGTTTCAACAACCAGTAAAGAAATATGATTTAAGAAATAGGCCTAACAGGGGTCCACAAGCTAGAGGTCCTTTCACTACTTCTATTCCTCCTAACAATTTCAATACTCCACCAGATCTACAAGCTAGTAATAATCCACCTTATCTTCATGTACCAACACAGTACCTGTCGAAAGGGAACAATGCTGAAATATCCAAGGATAAGCAGGCAAGTGGCTACAAGGAGGCCCATGCTGACCTGAATATGGAGCAATCGGGTGAATATGTGACTGAGGAATTCAAGAAAGTAAAGGCGAGTCTTTCTGCCTTTGAATTATTAAGAGTGCCTATCATTAGGAATGTAGTTTTTGGATCATTTAGTTCAAATATAACACCGCAAGGGGAAGCTACCAATGAGGCTATTACTAGGTCTTCCAACTCCCAAATGCCTAGAAGTCAGGTCCCACCTATAGAAAAAAGGGGAGATAAAGATAAGGGTCAGGTTGCACAAGCTAATAATCATCTGAATCTATTTCAAGGTAAGATGGAAACTCCTCCTTTCCTAATTTATGTTCGTATCTTCGGAAAGAATTTGTATAATTGTCTTCTAGATTCAAGGGCCTCTATAAATGTTATGCCTTTTGCTATTTGCAAATCCTTGGGTATTACCCCTATAGCCTCTCAAAAGAAGGTTACTCAATTAGACAAAATAGAGGTGAGTGTAGTTGGAGAACTAAACATGATCCCTACACAACTTGCTTCAGATCCTAGAGTGCAACAAGTGATCAATATCCAAGTTGTTGATATTCCTGATACCTATGGTTTGATCTTAGGTAGAGATTTCACTAAAGCTTTAAATGGATATACATCTACAGACCATTCTCATATCTAGCTACCATGGAAAGGAGTCCCAAATCATATCAGAATAGAAAGAGAACCCTGAATGAAGTATGTAATCACGAAATACCAAAATATCTCAAATGAGGTGTTAGTTTCTGAGGTTAGCATGGGGAACTATGTGTTGGCTGCATCAATTACAGAGGATGAAGAAGTTTTAATGCTACAAGATTCCTCAGGTGGGCACATTCCAAGGAGCAGTGGTCTTGGGAAATTGATTGAACAAGAGGATGAAACAAATGACCAGGAAGATAGACAGCTGGGTTTTCTGTATAACTTTCAGGAGTTTATCCGGAAGTGTATGGAAGACCAGATACAACTGAAAGGAAAAATGACATTTTAAGAATTATTGCTTCCAAATTGGTGCAGGGTCCATGATGCTCCTCATTCTGAGTTGGAGTGTGACTTGTGTTAGACTGTTGTCCGACAGATGCAAAAATGCATTAATCTAGTTCCACCTATTGGACTTAATATGCAGGAAGAATTAAACAATGATAAAGGTAAAAACCCAGTGCTTCCTAAAAAACCCACTATCCTCAGCAAAGAACATGGTAAATTGAAACCAAAGGAACTAGATGGTTGTTGGACATTAAGATTTGATGGATCTAATTCTAAGCAGGGTGCTAGCGCATGATTCAAATTGATTAGCCCTAAAGGTAAGAACTATTTTGTGGCCCATAGGCTCTAGTTCCAATGCACTAATAATGTTATTGAATATGAAGCTCTGATCCATGGCTTGTTAATGGCATCAAGGAAGAAGGTTAAGATATTACATGTATTCAAAGATTTAGAATTAGTAATCAAACAAGTAAGAAAATAATATTCATGTCATGATAGAAGAATGAGCAATTACAGGCATAGGGTACAGGATCTCATTGAAGGGTTTGATGCTTTTAATATCTAGTTGATCCATCGAAACAAAAATCAAGTTTCTGATTCCCTAGCACAAGCTGCTAGCACCTTGCAACCTTTGTCACTTTCAAGATTGAAGAAATTTACAGTTGAGCTCACTCCAATGCCTTTAGTACCTGACAACATTACTAATTTCTAGGTATTTGAAGATGACAAGCATATTCTGGACTTCATTACAAGCTGTGATCTGTTTCCTTCCCAAGTTATTGATGAGATAAAGCCTCAGGAAGCAGAAATTGACTTTGGAGGAATCATTAATTTAAAGACTAATACTATTCCAAGAGGTATGGTACAACTTGAATGAATCTTTGATTTAGATAAGATAATAGATCAAGAACAACAGACTAAAACATAGTCTCTCAGTAGACAGTGTGAAACATATGATATGGGAATGCTTGGTGACACAAAGAATGTTCTTATTGGCAAGGTATGCACTCCAGAAGAAAGAAAATGAATTATTGATACCTTACATACATATCATGATGTAATAGCTTGGAGTTATGAAGATTTGAAAACATATGATACTTCAATCATCACACATACCATTCCTTTGAATTCAGATGTCAAACCATTTAGGCAGAGACATAGGCCAACAAATGCTTTGTTAGAGCCCATTATTCAAAAAGAGGTGCAGAAATTTCTTTCAGCACGCATCATATTTCCAGTAAGACACTCTACTTGGGTGGCGAATTTGGTTCTAGTAAGAAAAAAGAATGGAGAAGTTAGATTATGTGTAGACTTTAGGAATCTGAATAGAGCATCATAAAAGGATAATTATCCAGTTCCATCACTAGATGAGGTGCTTCAAATTTTTAATGGATCTCAAATGATGTCCTTTTTGGATGGGTATTCTGGATACAACCAAGTTATGGTGCAGTATGAGGATAGGCACAAGAATGCCTTTACTACAAAATGGGGAAATTTTTCTTACAGAAGGATGACATTCAGGTCGATTAATTTTAGAGCTACATTCCAAAGAGCTATGGACATTGATTATAAGGATATAATTGGTAAGTGCATCATTATTTATATGGATGATTTGACTATTTTTTCCAAGAAACAATGCGACCATATAATAGATTTATGCAAGGTGTTTCAAAGATGTAGAGAGTTTGGCATCTCACTTAATTCGAGGAAGTGCATTTTCAAAGTTACAGAAGGAAAGTTGTTAGGACGCATTATCTCAGAACAGGGTATTATTATTGATCCTGAGAGAATACAGGCTATCTTGAAGATTCAGCCTCCTCCAAGTAAGAAAGAGATGAAGTCATTTTTTGGTAAGATCAACTTTGTTAGGAAATTTATCACTGGGTTTGCAGAGATATTCAAGTCTGTTGGTGTAATTAAATGTTTTGTACCTTGTCCTAGGTCATAATTACAACTTAGTTAAGTTTACTTAGGGACCACATAGGATTTGTTGGAGAATTTCCACCTTTGGTGGACTTATCTTCTTATTAATTTATCATCTCCACCTTTCATGAATATATCATGTGATTACCTTTCCACCTTTTGTGGGTGATCCATTATTTGTGGTGGTTATCACATTATCACTTTCCACTTTAGGTGGAGTGATAGCTTTTCATTTTTGTCTCATGTCATAAGATTACGACACTTGTCATAATCTTATGCACTCCTATGTTCTCACCTTGGCTATATAACCAAGGGGTCTCTACTACATTTGTACACACACACACATTGAATATAGTTTATTCTTGTCATATTATTTTCTCTCTTCTTGTGCTTTCCATTTGGTCCATAGATCTTGGCATCCATAGCCAATTCTAACATGGTATCAGAACGAGTTGGGTGCCATTGGAGAGTCTTTTTTTGAAGAGAGGTACCAAATTTGGGGAGGTTCCCTTTTTGGCTCTTTATTGCAGGTTTACATCAGAGCTTGCTGGTGCAAATCTAAGCTCACAATTGCATCCAGAAAGTTCGAGAAAGTCTATTTTGCCTTTTGTTTTGTCCAAATCGGACATACGAGGCCAAATCTAAGAGGGTTTGAAGTTGCATTGCGGTTGCCAGATCCAAAAGGTAGCTACATTTTTGGAGCATTTTGGATCAAATCTGACCCTGCCACCGCATCCAGAAGGGCCAAAAACCCTAAGATCGACTGTCCATTCATCCATTTTGGAGCAAGTTATCCGATGAGGCAAAAAAAATTTGCCCGGAGAGCCGTACGGCCCCCAGGTCGCCATCATTGCGTTGACAGTACGATTTTCTTAAAAATATTATTTTGTCCGTCGAAAAATATTTTGGAAATTTTTTTATGAAAAAAAAACCAATTTTGCCTATTTAAATCTTTTGAAAAGATTTTATTTTAAAAATTAGAAAAAAGGAAAAGTTTTTTTAAGTCTGCGGTTGGAGATTGGTACACTGCGTAGGGTACCGCGTACCCTGGCAACATACTTCCCCCATATCGCCATGTGGCCATTGGTCATGGCGGGCACTCATACCCACCGGTGCTCAAATAGTCCAATAGGCTATTTAAACCGCCAGCCGGTCAATCATCACTGCCACATAAAATCCGGCAGGTAACAAAAAATCCAGCAAAAAGATTCAATACCAGAGAAAGCATATTTTGGCCAAAAAATCAAAATATTCCAATGGATTCCGGCAACCCTTTGACGGTCATTTAACCGTCAATCTTAAGCTTGTGACATACGAATATTCTAGGCCAGGGGTATATTCTTTTTTTGATGGCCAGGAGGACGTCAAATTAAATCCAGTAAATAGATGACATCAGCAGCGTGTCATCGATGATGTCAACACCTCTTTTGAAATTTTTGGCACCCTCACGATTTGCAGTTTTGAATTTTCAGTCCAACTTTGAAGCTCCATAACTTGGTCATTTTGGCTCCTTTTTTTGAGATTTTCTTTTTTATTTAGGCTAATTCTTTGTGATCTACACAGTGGTGCAATAATTTTTTGGTTTTGGCTTCTGTTTTTTCCAAAAATTGCAGATTCTCACAGGTGTTGTTGCTTCATCCTCATTTTGGGAACTTTGGGAGCTCATAACTTGCTCCTACGGTAACATTTTTGAGTGTCGTTTTTATTGAAAGTGCATAATTTTTCATGTACTTCTCAGTGGTATGATCAGATTGATCTCATTTTGTACCAAACATTGTACTTGAATCTGTGGCCTATTTTGGCATCTGCATGTACCAAAATCAAAGTCCACTTTGCTTTTTTTGGCAATGGAAATTTTAAACGCACTAAGTATAAAGTGCCAAATCAGATATTGCTTGGGGGGTTTCTTGATTGAGTGATTTGGGGGGTAATATTTTGCCTTTGTTGGTTTATGTCTCTTGATTGGTCTATTGTGTGACTAAGTTGAGGAGTTTAATATGGGCATCAAAATACATCCTATTATAATAAGGTTAAATCCATGGAACTTTAAGTCTTGGCAAGATGGAATCCTAACACATTTTAGGTGGCTCAATCTTTTGCCATATCTCTATGGACTAGTTCCTAAACCTTCATCAAAATGGAAGAGTTGTGTGGGACATAAAAATATAACATATTGTGGGATTAATTGGTTGTAATATTGATATTGATATACTAATGGACATTGATGATATTGAGATCTCTCATGATCTTATGACCAAACTTTGGGAGATGTATGGAGACTCGAATGAACCTCCATTTCAAGAGGATCCCGTTGTAGATTGTCTTGTTCCACTTGCAGAGTTTCGACCTATTGATGATAAAACAACTGAAATACTTGTCGATTGGGAAAGGTATGGTAGTTTTGATGACACAAAACCTTCTCCTTCTCCTCCTATAGAGACATCTATTAATACTTCAGTTTCTATGGCTCCTAATCTAGATTTAGAGGGTTCATCTTCTTCATCTATGAGTCAACATCTTGAGGCTGAGGACTCTTGTGATCTAGAATTGGCAGATTCATCTACTATTGTAGTTGATGATACTTGTGATTCCATAGTTTGGGTTCCTTGTGATTCAGTGCAACAGGATATACATTGTCTTCCAGATATGGCTACTTTGGATGGCTTCTTGATAGGTATTTCAGACTTGTTTGTGGAGTCTCATCTTGCAGATTTGGGGGACACCATTGATGACATTCATCTTCTCTTTGATGAAGATGCTCCTTCTTTAGTTGTTGTGAGGGAACACTCTGACCCTCTTGTTCATTCTCTACATGATCATTCTTTGCAGTTTGGCGTGAGTGTGGATAATTTTGGACAACATTTGGAGGAGGCTTCTTTGTCTTTAGAGGGGATATCTTTCTCTTTGGATCATGTTATATATTCTTCTCTACTAGATGTTGGATTGTACTCTTCAACAGTGTGGCATAGAATGCTTGTTTGGAGTGTGTCATGTTTTGACATTGACATGGAGACACTTGAGCATGCTCTAGAGACATCATACATCCTACATACATCCTTGGTTTTGTTTCTTCCTAAGGGGAGGAACGTCGTTCGGCGAAATTGGATCATCTTCAACATTCAATGTCGAGCTTCTACCACAATTGCAGGAGACTCAACATTGAGGGGGAGCTTCCTTGTCTCTCTTCTAATTCTCTCTTATGGGGGGGTGTTTTTCCTCACATGGGGTTTTTACCTTCTCATGCATCATTAAGAGTATTTTTATTTTGTATTTCATCTCTCTTTTGGGGAGGATTTTTGTCCCACTGGGTTTTCTCCTTTTCTCCATTTGTGAGAGATTACATTGCATTTGTAAATGGGTACCTAACATGGCCTAGTTGCTGGGACCCATCTTGCATTGTTTGCTTCTCCCTAAGTTGCACTTAAGGGGGGGTTTTGGTGTAATTAAATGTTTTGTACCTTGTCCTAGGTCATACTTACACCTTAGTTAAGTTTACTTAGGGACCACATAGGAGTTGTTGGAGAATTTCTATCTTTGGTGGACTTATCTTCTTATTACTTTATCATCTCCACCTTTCATGGACATATCATGTGATTACCTTTCCACCTTTTGTGGGTGATCCACTATTTGTGGTGGTTATCACATTATCACTTTCCACTTTAGGTGGAGTGATAGCTTTTCATTGTTGTCTCATGTCATAAGATTACGACACTTGTCATAATCTTATGCACTCCTATGTTCTCACCTTGGCTATATAACCAAGGGGTCTCTACTACATTTGTAAACACACACACATTGAATCATCTCATATCATTGACATTGAATATAGTTTATTCTTGTCATATTATTTTCTCTCTTCTTGTGCTTTCCATTTGGTCCATAGATCTTGGCATCCATAGCCAATTCTAACATGGTATCAGAGCATGTTTGATTCTAACAAAGCCATTGAATGCTATGTTGAAACACGAAGAAACAATAGAGTGGAATGCAGAAGCTAAGGAAGCATTTGCAGAAATCAAGAAAGCTATTGCTGAGGCCCCCATATTGGTAAGTCTAGATTACACTAAATATTTTTACATATATTCATTCGCTTCTGATCACTCTTGTGTTGCAATGTTAACTCAAAATTTTGATCAAGGTGATGAACACCCTATAGCCTTCATGAGTACTCCCTTAAAAGATGCAGAATTGAGATATCATAACGTAGAAAAGCAGGCCTATGCTTTGGTCAGAGAAGTGAAGAAGTTCAGGCATTATATCTTGAGGAATAAATTTTTTGCCATAGTGCCTGATCCTACAGTAAAGCTATTGTTAATGCAGAATGAGTTAGGTGAAGGAAGGGCCAAGTGGGTGACCATGTTGCAGGAATATGATATGGAAATCCAACCCATTTAATTGGTAAAGGGACAAGGACTTACAAAGACAATGGCCGAGACCGGTCCTGATCTTACAGCTCAACATTATTACCTTCAAGAGGTGTCTCCAGGAGATTGGTATGATGAATTTTTTTTCTATTTGTTGAATGAGCCGTGTCTTGATCACCTCAATACAATTCAAAGGTGGGCCTTACGATTGAGGAGTGGAATTTTTATGATGAAAGGAGCTATCTTGTATAAAATAAATCATGAAGATGTATACTTAAGATGTCTGTGAAAAGAAAAAGTTGTCAGAGTGATGATTGAATTTCATGAGAAATATGGCATAGGCCATGGTTCTGCATCATCTATTGCACACCAGATCTTGAGGGCAGGCTACTATTGGCCTACTTTATTCAAATATGCACACCAACATGTGAGAACTTGTCACATATGTCATACTACAAGAAGTAAGGAAAAACATGTAGCTCTTCCACTCCAACCAGTCATAAAGGTAGAACCATTTGCTCAGTGGGGTATGGAATTCATAGGTCCAATTAATCCTTCATCTTTTGCAGGCCATAGGTATATTATTACCATAAATGATTGTTTTACTAGGTGGAAAAAGGCTCTTGCTTGTAAACAGTGTACTTCAGATGTGGTAATCAATTTTCTTGAATCAAGAATTATCAATCGTTTTGGTTGTCCACTATCTTTGGTCTATGATAATGGTCCTGCATTTGCTTCACTGAAATTTTCTAATTGAGCATATGACCATGGGATTTTCATTAATTTTTCATCCAATTATTACCCTCAAGGTAATGGTTTAGCTGAGTTTTCCAATAATAACCTATTGACAGTTATTCGTAAGTTGTTAGAACAAAATCCCAAGGATTGGCACACCCAACTCTGATTTTCTCTTTGGGCTGACCGTACTAGATAGAAGGCATCCATAGGGACCTCTCCTTATCACCTAGTGTATGGTTTGGAACCTGTGTTTCCTATCCAGTTGAAAATCCCTACCCTACAGTTCATTAATGAATACTATAATGAAGAAGATAAACGTGAGGCCCGTTTGGCTAAATTGTTGCATTTGGAAGAGAAAAGAGATGAAGCCCTAGAGAACTTTGCTAAACATCAGGGGGTAGTAAAAAGATGGTTTGATAGGAGAGCTAAGGTGAAGGCCTTTAGAATTTCTGACTTAGTTCTCTATTGGGATAAAGCCCATGTTCATAGGGGAGAGCATGGTAAATTTGATAAACTTTGGCTTGGTCCTTACCAGATTTCAAAAATTCTGGGAGATAATGCTTTCCATTTGAAAACCCTCACTGGTGAGGATATCCCGCTGTCTGTTAATGGGCAGTATTTGAAGCATTATTTTCAACCTTGAACTACTTGCAGTACATACTGTACATAGCTAGAGTAGGTTTTCTCTTTTTTTTGCTTTGTTGTTGGCTTTGCTTTGGTAGTTTAGGTTTGCTTTGGTTCGTTGTGATTTTCATTTTTGTTTTTTCCTTTGTGTTCCTGGTTTCCTTGGGGTTGTTGCACCTGTACAATGGGTTATTTTGTTTGAGATTGTTCTAGAAATTTCTTTTATAAACTCTAATCAGTTTCTTAGAGTCAGGTGGTGGACTTCTTTTATCTGATGTCCCTTGTGCTTAGAATCATAATCACTTGTTTTAGATACACTTTGGAATATATTTGGGTCCTACATTTTCACACTAAAATTTAACAATTCTGAAATTGCATTGGGTCTTTAAGTGATTTGGCCTGGTAAAAAATCTTATATTTTGCTTCAATGCCACTGTGTTCCTCATCCCTGAGTGTGAATTTCATTACTCGCAAAGGTGAAGAAGAAATTTCTATAAAACAAAAAAAAAAGAAAGAGAAATTTTTTAAAATTTGAATGAGCTTCACCTCATCAGGAGTATCCTAGTATCTCTACCGAGGCTATAGATGCCTGGCTAGTAGTAGAGCTATGCTTGGGAGGATCACAACGATAACCTTGCCAGAGCTATCGATGCTTGACTAGCAGTGAGGGTCTATCCAGGTTGCTTTCGAAGTTTGAACTTTTATGTAGCTTGGTCAGATTCATTCTGGTTCCCATTGTACTTACAGGATGAGAATAAATGCATAATACACACACTTGGACCCTGGTATAGGAAAAGGTCTTCTTGCTTATGGTTTCTGAAAATTTGATCGTAGGTGTCTTGATGAGAGGACTGAAACCAGAGATTTCGGGTTCTTGATTTTGGTTTATTCTTGAAATGCTGTGGAGCATTTCCCTAGTGGAGTCACCATTTGTTGTGCAGTTTTTGCACACATGCCCCACTGAATGTGGGGACCCTCTTTTTTCGCTTTTGGTGTTTTGGGCCTTCTTTTCTGGGGGGTTTTCACTTTCTTTGGTTCTTGCTTTAATGTCTATTTTGCAAATTGAAGTGGCACACTTATGAAAATCACTGAAAATCTTGAGTTTTGACCTTATTCCGGAGTTTTCACTATTTTCGGGAAAATCTGCATGGGCCGGATTCTCCCAATTTCCTTATGATGTCCAAAGGTTGCTGCCTTTTGACCCTGCTTTCGGGAAAATTTGTATGGTCCGTATTTCCCTGAAGTCCATCGCCATGTCGAATCCCCAAGTTTTTGTGGTCATGGCTATCTTGTGGACCACATTAATGACGTTTGTATGGGTGTTTTGGGGCTTTGATATATTGGATTTTGGGAAGTGTTCGGTCATTTGAATTTGTGCATTTGCTATCATTTGACCTTGAGTCTTGGAGCTTTTAGTTTCTTGCTAGATTGTGATTTTCGAGGCCATTTTGACTGTACATTGGAATTTCGTGTGTGTGGATTGTCACCTGCTCGTGTTTGACGGTTATCTGTTGGCATCACTAGTTCCAGCCCTTTCGCTATCATGGTATGTAGAAATACTTCTTTTCTTTGTTGATTTCAAATTACTTCACCTCATTTGCTTCCTAGTGTTTCGTGATTTCCATATTTCCATGGGTATGCACATCATCATTGGGAATTTTGGGGGTTTTATTGTTGTACCAGTCTGTTCGGTTGGTTGTTGAATATTTATGCTTGGCCTGGTATTGTTCCTTTTTCGGCATTTTCTTGCATCGATCTCAAATTTTCCATTTTAGGGTGTAAGCAAGTCGTGCTTGGTTCCCTGTGTTTTCATGGCAGATTTTTGACCTAGGACATGGCCAATCCTCCACGAATTTCTATGGGGAGTGTTCTAGATTTGTATTTGATCCATTGGAGGTCTAGGTTAAGTTGTTTTTGGAGTTTGGGCTTGAGATCTGGAGTTATTTGAATTGTTTTGGTGAAAGTAAGGAAGATGTGCATAGGTTCAGGTTTTCGAGGTCCTCGTGGAATTCCACTTCCCTCGAATTTCCTCAGCTTTCCCTATTCTTTCTCTTTTACCACCTTTTCTTGGATTTCATCCATCTCGCCAAAATCCGCTTCCCCTGGATTTTCCCGGTGTCCGTGGTTGGTTTCGTTTACCGATTTCATGCTTTAGTAATGTTATATATGGTTTTCATCAAAATCCTTGCCTTTTGAATTTTCTCGAATTATCTGTGTCTCCTCCTTTTTCCTGGATTGGTTATAACTATTGTCATTTTCGCCAAAATCCGTCTCTAGCAGATTCTTTCGAGTTTTCTGGGAAAAGGTTGAATTTGATGGTTGTGAAGGATCTATTTATTGATAATGTATTTGATGAATTAAATGAGCTTATGTTAAGTACCTTTTGGGATATTCCTTTGTTATTTGATGGATTAAAATGATGTTTTGGGATTTTGCATGCTTGGTTCGCTGGAATCTGCCTAGTTCGAATTTTCTCAAAAATCCTCTCCAGTGTAGAATCTGTGAGGGGGGCTAAATCCTGAACTTTTGGGATAACTAATTTCCTACACTTGTTATTTCTTGTGGATCTAATTGTGGTCGTCTTTATGTGTTTGAAGGCAGAATCAAGACAAGATATTGCTGGTCAAGGCAAGGGGAAGGCAATAGATCCAGGTGCAGAGACTTCTGCCATCTCAGATGTAGAAAAGGTAAAGTTAGACATAAGGAGTCGGATTCCTGAGAGCAAGCTGACCTCAATTTGGTCAGGAATCACAGATACAAATGTAGGCATGTGGGACTATGAAGAATTTAAGGCTGAGATGTCAGCACTGAGTCCTCCTTTTTTTGCTAAGAGAATGGTAGACTCCGGATTGGCTCATGTGGCAGGTTTTCCATCCACAATGCAGTGCTATGAATTGGTGCTTGAATCTACCAGAAATTATGATAGAGGGACACAGAGGATAATTGGTCCCCAGGGAAGGATCTTGGCTGGGTTTTGTCCTGTGTCCATTTCTGCAACCTTTGACATGCCTGATAGGTCCCATGTGGTGGCCTTTGACAAGGATGGTGATGGGAAGTATTATGAGGAGAATGTAGTCAAGTCTCAGTTGGTGATTAACTCTTGGCTAGAGAATCCTAAATCCCATTTCTCCAAGTTTCCTAAGAAACTATTTAGGCTTAAGTTCAAGAGAGAGTACTACAATGTCATCACTCTTGTGAGTAGGTTGGTGGGATTGAAGAGTGCAGGTGCATTCGAGACTTGGATGTTTAATGTGATTGCTAGATATGGGGCAGGGAATTGACTATCACTGGGTAGGTGTCATCAGTGTGGTGATTCATGAACAAATATGCAATTTCTTGCAAACCAAGACCTTTACCATGACCTCTTACCTAGTGTATTCATTGGCCAAACTTCACTCATACAAGGGGTTGAGCACTAGAGGTATCTTTGGGCAAGATTCCATTTATGAAGTACATCCATAGTTTCACTCAACTGGAGGGAGCTATAGGAGATCCAATGATGCATTCACAATGTACATCACTAGTATGCTCCAAGGTGCAAAGCATATGAGAATCTTTGACAAGGCTAAGGTGTTTATAAGGAGATATGGGGAATGGTTTATCCAGTTCCCCACATTATCATACATCAGAATTGATGGTTTTCAAAGGGCTCCCTATAGACTCCCTAGATACCCTACTGATCATGTCATATTGTTGGAAGTCATAGGCAGATTTGTGACTTTGACAATGTTGTAAAGGGAGAAGTGCACAAGACTGGTTTTGGGAATGATTTTCCCCTCAAGATAGGAATGGGTGAGGTTTGTGCTTCCATTCAGTCTACTCATGCTTCTGAGGAGGAGATGATTACTCTTGGTCTCTCCTTCCATTCCAAAAGGGAAAGGTTTGAAATCATTGGTGAAGCTCAAAAGAAGGCCAATAGGGAATATAGCCATAAGGCTCACATTGAAGACTACTGGGTTAACCTTGCTGATGAGTTTGAGGTAAGAAAGAAGAAGTTTTCTTGATTTCCAGTAGATTTCGTAAGGCTATACAATGTGAAGGCCATCCCTGAACAGGTGGAAGAGGATGGAAACCTAATCCAGGGTCATGTTTATGAGGTAGTAAAATATAGGCCATTTGGAGAAGTTGACTGGTTAGAGGAAGAAAAGACTGAGGTAGACCAATTCATGGCCTCGGTGATCAAATATACAAAGATGTGGCTGAAGCACAAGATGCTAGAATTGGAAGGTGAAGGTGTTCCGGGCATCTATGATTTGATGGGAGACTTAGAGTTTCACTCTGCTTCCAAGGGATCACTTGAACCAGATCCTAAGGGCAAAGAGAAGTTGGATTATCCTTTCAAAATCTAGGTAAGGGAGGTTCAAGCTGAGAAGGCTGCAGAGGTGACTAAATAGAGGAAGCTTGTTGCTAAGAAGAGGAGACATGCCTCTAAAAAGAAGTTGAAAAGAATAAGGAAAAATAAGAAGAGGTGGAAAGTGCTCCTCTATTGATAAAGAGAAGAAGGATTACAAAATTGTCATAGAAGGTGGAGGGGGCTCCTAAAGTTGATAAGCAGAGTGAGCCACCAGTGGTAGAAGTAGAGAGCTCAGGGGAAAAGACCCAAGTATACATGAGGAGGTCAAGGAATCCTTCCCCAAGGGACACTGCAACAAAGGAGAATGCTCCAGTGAGTGTTCCTATTGTTGAACAAGTGAGTGTCTCCATTCCTCAGGATGCTCATAACACATAGGAGGAACCAAAGAAGGATGAAGATCCTAAAGATTTGGGTGAGGAAGAGTTTCAGGAAGGAGATCTCTATAATGTGGAGGCAGAGATTGATAAGGTAGTATATTCCCCCTTGGTGGCATATGTAGACTCACCCGTGAGAGAAAAATTTGACAAGTCTCCTCAATGGGAGCAAGAGATACCAGCTAGGGCCCCTTCACCATTACAGGTGGTTGTGGAAGAAAAAGTACAAGATAAAGAGAATCCAACCATGGACATTCCCAATATGCCAAGTGTTGAAAAGGATGCAACTGTTGATCAAGAAAAACAAGGGCACGATAAGAAAGATATGGTGCCTGTTGGGTCTACTATTCAAGATTGGCTTGAGAAGGATTTGAAGAGTAAAATGGTGATGGTGGAGGATTCTCCTCCTAATTGGGATGTTCTCATGGCTAATGTAGAGAAGGGAAAAACTAAGAAGAAAGTGAGGGTTGTGTCCCGAATTGAAAGAGATGGGTTAGGTAATAGTGTGGCTCACATTGCTACCCCTGCTCCAAACAAAGATAGAGACAATGTGACTACCCAAGACTTTAGTGTGCAAACTGTTGACTTAGGGCATGCCACTTGGGAGCAGGATGTTGAAGAATATGAAGGCTCCAATGCTGTGATTGTGGGAAGGTTGAAGAAGGCTATGCAAACTAGGCATGAGCTAGAGAGGGAGAATGAGAAACTAAAGAAATACTTGCAAGAGTTGATGAAACCCTTGCAAGCTATTAGCTCTTCCTCCTCTACGGCAAGTTTCTTGCCTTAGGAAATAATATCCAAGCTTGAAAAAATGAAGGGCACCACACATGCTGCACTTGCTTGGTTGCAGGGTGTCCAAACCAGAGGAGATGATGCTATTAAGGACATTTTGTCAACTGGTGGTGATGCTATGAGGTCGATTGATTGGTTGAAGGTTGTATTGGCTTAGGATAATGTGGATACTAACCTCCTACTATAGAAGGCTACTCCAATCATGGGATTTACTGAGGATAAACTGGTAAAGTGTGGGATTCTTCCTTTTCCAAGGGTTTCTGAACCTTGGGAATGATTTGAAATCCTGAAAATGAGGCAGAAGGCCTTGAAAAGGATCCATAAATAGGCAAGGCAGATTGAGGATGCATTGGTTGGTATCCATGACAAATTTATTTCATTCTTTGAGGTCATGACTGGAAGGAATAAGTTTTCTCTGAAACATCTCAATTTGGAGTAGCTTAAGAAATGGTGGAGAGATGTTTATTCTCCAATTAATGAAGGGCCAATTACTGGACATGAGTTGTATGATGCTGGAACTTATATTGCAGTCATGGACAGATACCTGAATACAAGCAAGAGATGACATTAAGTCTCTTGAAAGAAAGATTAGGGTTTTGCTTGTGCCACCTGTTGCTGAGTTGGATAGAGTTTTGTTGGCCGTACATGGTGAAGAAGATCAAGCTAAAGACAAGGATGGGGAGTAGCTATATAGGGTTACATCAAGATTTGTGCTTCCCATTATTCACATATATTTGGCCAAAATTTTGGGTATCTTGGCGGTTTTTGATGAAATTGGTGCCAATGTCACATTTCATGTGATGTTCGAATATAGTTGAGGCCGACCTCTTGTAGGTCATCTTTTTATTGTAAAATTATCTTTTGGCCCGACCTATCTTAGGGATTCTCTATAAAATAGGCATGTTGCCTCATTTGAAAAGATATATAGAATAGGAGAATAGATAGGCATTTTAGATATTAGACAAGTGATACTAGAGCGAATCGGGGTTTATTCTCAAGCAAGTGTTGTAACATAAACTGGAGTTGTTGCTACTTTGATGATTTAATATAAGAGAGATATTGTGTTTGATATCTATCTTCTGGAATTTCATCTGGCATGGTTCTTTTTATTATATCTTTGAAATTTATTATAAGTTTATGGTTAAATGTTTTAATAATGCTTAGGGTTTCATGTTTGGAATGTTTGCAGCGATCTCCAATCCATACTTTTTGCAGTTAGCTGATTGTTAGCTGCTTCGCAAAGTTAGCCTGGACTTAAAATTGTGCTTAGTTCAGTTATAAGGGTTTGTTCATCTCAATTGCAATAGGATTGGCTGAATGAATGTTTATGATTTGAAAATATTTAAATACCTTAGAAGATTGCACTATTTATGTGAAATTGCAGATCCATATGAGTCAAGAAGAAAGTAGTTTATGAGAGATCAGTCCACTTTGAACATTTTATCTTTTTGCATTTTTAATCTTAGGGTTAGAAGTAGTCTTAGAATTATTTTTGAAACCTTTATCTTTTGCTATTTCTTTATTATCAGGATTCCAATCAAGTCTCAAAGTATAAATTTATTGTTTATATATGATAGATTCAAAATCCAGTGTTTTTTCGTAGTAAGGTCCCATTGTGATTACCAACATTTTCACATTCATCACTGAGTTGTTTTGTTGCATTTTCAAGACCTGACATTAGAGATGTTGGGGTTATCTCTTTTCTATAGAGATTTAACTTTCAAGAGAGATAGGATATCATATTCTGTCTGAGTTGTTGTTGTGCACAAAACAACATCAATAGGCATTAATTGAACAAGAAGATGAAACAACTAATCAAGAAGATAAGCAACTTTTTTTGTTGGAAAATTTTTAGGAGTTTACCCAGAAGTGTATGGAAGATCAAATACAACTGAAAGAAAGCATGACATTTGAAGAATTATTGCTTCCAAATTGGTGCAAAGTCCATGATGCTCCTCATTCTAAGTTGGAATGTGACTTGTGTTAGACTGTTGTCCGACATATATAAAAGTGCATTAATCCAGTTCCATCTATTGGACCTAATGTACAAGAAGAATTTAACAAAGATAAAGGTAAGATTCCAATGCTTCCTAAAAGGCCTTCTATCCTTAGCAAAGAACAATGTAAATTGAAACCAAAGGAACCCAATGGTTGTTGGACATTGAGATTTGATGGATCTAAATATAAGCAAGGTTCTGGTGCAGGATTTGAATTAATTAGTCCTAAGGGTAAGAATTATTTCACTACTCATAGACTCCAGTTCCAATGTACTAATAATGTCATTGAATATGAAGCTCTGATCCATTGCTTATTACTGGCATCAAGGAAGAAAGTTAAGATATTAGAAGTGTTCGAAGATTTAGAGTTAGTAATTAAACAAGTAAGAAAATAATATTTATGTCATGACAGAAGAATGACCAACTACATGCATAGAGTGTGGGATCTCATCAAGGAATTCGATGCTTTTAACAGCTAGTTGATCCCTCGAAAAAAAAATCAAGTTGCTGATTCTCTAGCACAGGCTGCTAGCACCTTGTAGCCTCTGTCACTTTCAGGATTGAAGAAATTTATAGTCGATCTCACTCCAGTTCCTTCAGTGCCTGACAACGTTACTAATTTCCAGGTGTTTGAGGATGATAAGCATATTTTGGACTTTATTACAAGTTGTGATGTGTTTGCTTCCCAAGTTATTGATGAGGTAGAACCTCAGGAAGTAGAAATTGACTTTGGAGGAATCATTAATCTAAAGACTAATACCATTCCAAGGGGCATGGTGCAGCTTGAATGGATTTTTGATTTAGATAAGATAAGAGATCAAGAGCAACAGACTAAAAGGGAGTCTCTCAGCGGCCAGTGTGAACCATATAATATGGGGACACCAGATGACTTAAACAATGTTTTCATTGGCAAGGTATGTATTCCAGAAGAAAGAAAGGGAATTATTGATACCTTACATATATATCATGATGTGATAGCTTGGAGTTACGAAGATTTGAAAACATATAATACTTCAATTATTACACACGCCATCCCATTGAAGTCAGATGTCAAACCATCAAACAGAGATAGAGGCCAATTAATTCTTTGTTAGAGCTAATTATTTAGGAGGTGCAAAAATTGCTTTCAGCACACATTATATTTCCGGTAAGGCAGTGTACTTGGGTGACGAATTTGGTTCCAGTAAGGAAAAAGAATGGAGAAATTAGATTATGTGTAGGCTTTAGGAATCTAAATAGAGCATCATAAAATGATAATTATCTAGTTCCTTCACTAGATGAGGTACTCCAAATTGTTAATGGATCTCAAATGATGTCCCTTTTGGTTGGGTATTCTGGATACAACCAAGTTATGGTGCAGTATGAAGATAGGCACAAGACTTCCTTCACTACTAAATGGGAAACATTTGCTTACAAAAGGATGCCATTCAGGTTGATCAATGCTGGAGCTACATTCCAGAGAGCTATGGACATTGATTTTAAGGATATAATTGGTAAGTGCATCATCATTTATATGGATTATTTGAATAGTTTCTCTAAGAAGTGAGGCAATCACATAACAGATTTATGCAAAGTGTTTCAAAGATGTCGAGAGTTTGGCATTTCACTTAATCCAAGGAAGTGTATTTTTGGAGTCACAGAAGGAAAGTTGTTAGGACATATTATCTCAGAACAGGGTATTACTATTGATCCTGAGAGAATATAGGCTATCTTGAAAATTTAGCCTCCTGCAAGTAAGAAAGAGATGAAGTCATTCTTTGGTAAGATTAACTTTGTTGGGAAATTTATTACTGGATTTGCAAAAATAGTCAAGCCTTTTAATTCTATGTTGAAACAAGAAAAAAAATAGAATGGAATGCAGAAGCTAAGGAAGCATTTGCAGAAATCAAGAAATCTATTGTTGAGGCCCCTGTACTGGTGAGTCCTGACTACACTAAGCCTTTTTACATATATTCATTCGCTTCTGATCACTCCTCTGTTGCAATGTTAACTCAAAAGTATGATCAAGGTGATGAAAACCCTATAGCCTTCATGAGTACTCCCTTAAAGGATGCAAAACTAATATATTATAATGTAGAAAAGAAAACCTATGCTTTGGTCAGAGCAGTGAAGAAGTTCAGGCATTATATGTTGAGGAATAAAGTTTTTTCCATAGTGCCTGATCCTGTAGTAAAGTTGTTGTTAATGCAAAATGAGTTAGGTGAATGAAGAGCCAAATGGGTGACCATGTTGCAGGAATATGATATGGAAATCCAACCCATGAAATTAGTAAGGGGACAAGGACTTACAAAGACAATGGCTGAGACCAGTCCTGATCTCACAGGTCAACATTATTACCTTCAAGAGGTATCTCCAGGAGATTGGTATGATGAAATCATTTTCTATTTGTTGAATCAGCAGTGTCCTAATCACCTTAATACGGTTCAGAGGCGGGCCTTACACCTAAACAGTGGAAGTTTTATGATGAAAGGAGCTATTTTTTTATAAAAGGAATCATGAGGGTGTATACTTAATATGTTTGGGAAAAGAAGAAGCTTCCAGAGTGTTGATTGAATTTCATAAAAAATATGGCACAGGCCATGGTTATACATCCTCCACTGCACACCAGATCTTAAGGGCAGGCTATTACTGACCTACTTTGTTTAAAGATGCACACCAACACGTGAGGACTTATCACATATGTCAAACTACAACAAGTAAGGAAAAACATGCCGCTCTTCCACTCCAACCTGTCATAGAGGTAAAACCATTTGCCCAGTGGGGTATGGATTTCATAGGTCCAATTAATCCTTCATATTATGTGAGCCATAGGTATATTCTTACCATAATTGATTATTTTACTAGATGGATAGAGGCTCTTGCTTGTAAGAAATCTACTTTAGATGTGGTAATCAATTTTCTTGAATAAGGAATTATCAATCATTTTGGTTGTCCATTGTCTTTGGTTTGTGATAATGGTCCTGCATTTGCATCACTAAAGTTTTCTAATTGGGAGTTTGATCATGGGATTGTTATTAATTTTTCATCCAATTATTACCCTTAGGGTAATGGTTTAGCTGAGTCTTCCAATAAGAACCTACTGATAGTTATCCATAAGTTGTTAGAACAAAATCCTAAGGACTGGCACATCCAACTCTGATTTTCTTTGTGGGCTGACCGTACTAAATAGAAGGCATCCATAGGGACTTCTCCTTATCACCTAGTGTATGGTTTGGAACCTATGTTTCCTATCTAGTTGAAAATACCTACCCTACAGTTTATTAATGAGTACTATAATGAAGAAGATAAACGTGAAGCCCGTTTGGTTGAATTGTTGCACTTAGAAGAAAAAAGGGATGAAGCCCTAGAGAACTTTGCCAAACATCAGGGTGTAGTAAATAGATGGTTTGATAGGAGAACTAAGGTAAAGGCCTTTAGAATTTCTGACTTAGTTCTCTATTGGGATAAAGCCCATGATCAAAAGGGGGAGCATGGTAAATTTGATAAACTTTGGCTTGGTCCTTAACAGATTTCAGAAATTCTGGGAGATAATGCTTTTCGTTTGAAAACCCTCACTGGTGAGGATATCCCATTGCCTATTAATGGGCAGTATCTGAAGCACTATTTTCAACCTTGAACTATTTGCAGTTCATCATGTACATAGTTAGAGTAGGTTTGTTTTCTACTTTTCTTTTTTGTTGTTGGTTTTTGCTTTGGTAGTTTAGGTTTGCTTTGGTTTGTTTTTTCTTTTTGTTTTGGTTTTTTGCGTTGGGTTCCTTGTTTCCTTGGGGCTGTTGCAACTACACAATGGGCTATCTCGCTTGGGATTGTTCTAGATATTTATTTTATAAATTCTAATTAGTTTTTCAGAGTCAGGTGGTGGAATTCTTTTGTCTAATGTCCCTTGTACTTGGAATTAGAATCACTTGTTTTGGATACACTTTGGAATATATTTGGGTCCCACATTTTCACACTAAAATTAAAGATTCTGAAGTTGCATGGGGTCTTTGGGTGATTTGGCTTGGTGAAAAATCTTATATTCTGCTTCAGTGCCACTGTGTTCCTCATCCCTAAGTGCAAGTTTATTAACTTCCAAAGGTGAAGATGAAGTTCTATAAAATAGAAAAGAGAAATGGAAGCTTTTGAAAATTTAAAGCAAACTTCACCTTATCAGGAGTATCTTAGTATCTCTACTGGGGCTATAGACGCTCGATTGGTAGTAGAACTATGCTTGGGAGGGTCACAGTAATAACCTTGTCGGGGCTATGGATGCTTGACTAGCAGCGAGGCTCTATCCAGGTTGATTTTGAAGTGTGGACTTTCATGTAGCTTGGTCAGATTTGCTTTGATTCCCATTGTACTTACAAAATATGAATGAATGCATAACACACACAATTGGACCCTGGTATAGGAAAAGGTCTTCTCGCTTGTGGTTTCTGAAACTTTATTCATAGGAGTCTGAATGAGAGGTGAAACCAGAGATTCTGGGTTCTTAAAACATTGATCTCACATCAACAAGTTGCAAATGGGAGGGGCACTACAACCTTAATGAGAACTCCCTTGTATTTTTATCTTGTTGTTAGTAGTTTGAGAATTTTTTAGATGAATAAATATGGGAAGATAATATAAAATCAATTGTTAAGGCTAAGAGAATACTCTCATAACACCAAATAATATCCTCTTCTGTTAAGACTAGATGTGCCATTTATCTAGTAATTTATAATTCTTATAATTTTAATTTATTTATATAGATGATAATAAAAATCTAGTCTCCAAACATCATGAAATAGGGAAAGTTTGACATCTATGTGAAGGAGGGGAATTTTTTATTATTTATTTATTCATTTGGATACTTGGAATATTATGTAAGAAGGAAATGAATGGGGAGTTTACATGTAAAATATCAAAATCAAGAGTTACAAAGTATCTTCTTGATTTGGTGGTTATGACACAAACATTGAATAACCCTCGTGGAGTACCTAGCTTTGGAATCTTGATCAATTTGACCATTCTAACCAAATCTATGATGTGTAAAAGAGTTGTAAGAGTAGTTACTACTAAAAAACTCTTTACCATGACCATTGGGGTATTGGATATTTATCATAGCTTATGATTTTATATACTTCATGGTTTCTAGTTTTTAACATTTATATAAATAGGAGGCATGGAATAGTTGATTTTATAGTTCTTTATATGTAATACTATGCTATTGAACTATAGTTAGAGGGATATGTTTATTCTATTATTGTACCTCATGATTTGAGAATAATACAAACTTGATTTTTTTGAGGTAATTTTTTTTTCTCACAAGGGAGTCCATGTATATTTGATATTATAGTTTACATTTTATGAGTTTTCTAATTTTTCATATTACTTGTCTATTTATTTATTACTATAAGTTCATTGGCTTAATCATATCATAATTTTATTAAACCCTACTTTTTTATTATTTCCACTGCGCCATTTATAAATTCATTTCAAAATTTTGGTAGTAGAGATTTGGATAGATTATAGAAGGGGATTCCTTTCTTTTAGTGTTTTGGTATTTGTTGTGGTTATGGTGGGAGTATTATTTTAATGGTTTTATGAATCTAAGAGTGGTTAGAGAATCCATGGAAATACAATCACTATCAAATATTGAATAGTTCAAGGACATTGGATATGATTTGTAGAAACTTAAAATGGAGAATCTCCTAGAGAAGAAAAATAAATGGAGATCTATAACATAGAAGAAAAATATTATGAATAGGTTTGATATGCATTTTACAAAGATGGAAAAAAGTCTCAATAGTAAATATGGTCATGTCTCTTCAATTAATTCATTTTGAATGTTTTTAAGGAGACTATAGCACAAAGTGTTTGCAATAGTTGTAATTGATGTCAACACTTGGTGAATTGTTGTGGTTGTCATTTATGTCAACACATGAGATTGTTGCATTTTTGGCATTGGTTGTCATTGGTGTCTTGGTGAGGTTGTTATAGTGACTTTCTTGTTGTCATTGGTTGTCAACATGGGAATATTGTTGTAGCGATTGTCATTATTGACAACATTCGGTTTGGACTATCATTGATGTATGATGATGTGTTTCTAAAGTTCATGGTTGGATGTCATACCTTGTTTGATGTCATGTAAAGAAGTATTATGTATGGTTTCTATCGGAAAATTTATTTTCATGATGATATATTAAGATGAGGAATATAAGTATTTTTGATGGTGGAGAGATGTTGCTGATGGCCTATAACACATCGTATGCTCTCTATTGTTGTTCCTAAAGAAGTATGTGTTGATGCAAGTTCGTTCTAGCCTTCACAAGTGAGTAAGAAGTTTTTGTTTCATAATGTTACTGTGAAGACTATTTGGGAATGCTCCACATTCCTCCATTGTTGAAGATGTCTTGTGGTTTGGGATTTAGTGTTTGTGCTCTATGGATGTTGCACTCCTATATTTATAGGTCACTAGTGTTGCTAAGGAAGTTTCTGTTAATTGCAGATGGTTGACAACGTTGTTGGTTTTGTTGGACTGGTCTAGGAAATGCTCTGCATTTCTCCGCATTGATGTCTCTGATTTTGTGGCTTGGTGAATGTGATCTCAATGTATGTGTAATATCTCAGTTCAAATTTCATGTGTTGAAATGGTCTATAAGTTGTTCTATTAATGTTATATCTCATGCTTGTGTATTATGTACTTCTATATTGAAGTATTTTGTTTATGTTTGATTTGCAGTAGTTGTTGGTGGTATGATAGTATGAAATAAGTGTTTGGAAGTGTTTTTGGATGTCCAAGGAACATCTCTTTGTGATTTTCACATTAGTGTTTGATCTCTTTTGGTGGTGCATTTTTTTTGAGTTTTTCTTTTAGGTAATTTGTGGATATCTGGTTGACAAGGCTTGTCATCTTAATTATACTATGTGCTTGAGGGTTTGTACCATCATATTAATTTATGTTAAGATATATTTGGGTCCTGACCTAACTTGGTTATAACCAAATTGAGTGAATTCAATTGGAAGTATGTTTTTGGGCCGACTAATTATGTGCTTCATGTTTCATCTACACATTTCCTTGTTGTCGACTTGAGTTGATGTGTGCTAGTACTGATTTGTTTGGGATCACATTAGAATATATAATAAGATTGTTTTTGGTCCTCTCTAATTTATGGATAGGACCACATTATGATTTTGTGGTCTACTTGTTGAGTTTTTTATTTATCTTCTTCCTAGATGACGTAATTGAAGTTGTGAAATGTTGTGATGGATATAAATGTAAAAAAAAATCAGATGCAAATAAAGGGTAGTGTGAGTGAGTGAAATGTATCAATTATCCTACAAAATAAGTGAAAAAGGGAATGGAAGATAGATCATATATTCTTTAATGCCTCAATTAGCAGAGTTTTATGTTGATTAATATTATAATTTTTATAATCTTCATGTATCTTGATCTGATAGTGAATCTCATCAGGTCCTTGTACCTTTCCCTAGAGATGTTCACTTTGGTCTGAAAGTCCTCTCTATCTTTCTCTAAGGTTACACACCTTAGTTTGCAAGTCTTTTGGTAGTGAGACTTATTTTGTAAGCAATGAGCTTCATTTATTGTGAGTTAACTTTCACTTTAGTTTTTCTCTCATTGGGTTTTCCACATAAATTTGGTGTCATCTTGTCCATGTATGTTTCATTTCTACTAATCTATTTAAGGTTGATTTGTTTTACCTTTTATTGCTACTGATCTAGTTGAGGGTTACTAGAATTTTTAAGCGATTAAATTATTATATCCTTTATTGTTGCTGATTTTTTAAAGGGTTTCTAGTTGTTTTAGGAAGTTAGAATTTTGCTAAGGTTTTAAGTTTTGAAGGGGTTTAATTTTTTGAAGATACTAATTCACCCCCCTCTCAGTATTTAGTGTGTTCAACAATTGGTATCGGATCCAAGTTCCTCTAAAGAAGCTTAATCACTTGAGGTAAAGGTCCAGGATGGCATATGATGGATCATATAAGGGTCCTAGGTTTGATGGGACTAATTAGAATTTTTGGAAATTGAGAATGGAAGGCCATCTAAACTCTCTAGGGTTTGGTGTGTGGAAATCAGTCAAGGATGGTTATGTTGCTCCTGCTACTCCACCAACAGATCCAACTGAAATTAAATTGCATGAGAAGAATTCCAAGGCTAAGAATGTTGTCTTGTGTGGTTTGGATGATTTAGAACTCTTGAAGGTGATGAATTATAGTTATGCTAAGGATGTATAGAAAAAACTTAACAACATCTATGAAGGAGATACCAAAGTAAATCAAGCCAATATCAAAATTTTCAAGAGAAGATTTGAGACCTTGGGGATGGCAGAGGATGAAGATATTGCAAGTTACAGGCTCCAAGTGCAAGAAGTAGTTTTTGGAATCATGGGTCTTGGTGGTGTAGTAAAAGAAGATGAGATTGTGAAGAAAGTTATGAGATCTCTCCCTAGATATTATAGTCATAAGGTTCCTATTATTGAAGATTCCAAGGACTTGGATAAGTGCTCTATAGATGAAATTTTTGGTGCTCTAACTGTCTTTGAAATGAGATAATTTGACAAAGATGTTCCAAATAAAGAAGCAACATTCAAATAAAATAAAAAGATAGAAGATGAAGTTGCTGATCAAAATGATGACTTTTATGAGGTTGAAGCAAAATTTGTAAGAAGATTAAAGAAAGACACTGACAAATACAAAGGTAAGCTACCTTTCAAGTGTTTCAATTGTGGAAGGATTGGTAATTTTACATCTAAATATCCCTATAAAGAATTTTATGACGATAACAAAATAGATAAGGTTAAAAATAGTTTATATTCCAAGGAAATAAGTTGTTCCTTAGATGATGAGGAGAATGATTCAAATGATTCAAATGATGAGACTCTTTCTATGGCTTGGGAAGTTGGTGATAAAAGGTGTGATGTTGAGAATTGTAAGAAGTTTGGCTCCTTGTGAGATGAAGATATGTTTTCTTTTGAACCAAATCTAGAGTCAATGGAACCTGAAGGTCAAGACTTCAATTTAGATGATTGAGAAATATGTTTTGAAGGAAAACTCCAACCTGATTTAGAAGATCTGAATGAAGAAAGGGCACTAAATCATAAATATTAGAGCTTTCTTGAAAAATCAAAGGAAGAAACTATCAAACTAAAAGTTCAATTAGAAGGAGGTAAAAATAAACTAAAAGAAGTAGAAGGTGTGATCTATGATTTGAAAGAAGTTCAAAAATAAATATGTTGAATGCTTAAAACTTGAGGAGGAGATTTTCACTCTAAGAAATGAACTGGAAAAAGAAAAAGAAAAAAATGATAATGGAGAAAATTATAGTCATGATAACTTATATCATAGCTCCAAATAAAATGGTAAGTCTAGAGGAAATGAGGAGAAAGACTGCACTGAGGATTCTAAGAAGAATTCCCTTGGAGATGCAAATAAAATCAAGATGGAAAGAAAGAAGGTGGATTCATTCCTATCTGGAAACAAAAAGCATCAAAAAGTCCTCCACCTACAAGACAACATAATCCTAATAGGTTCAATCAATATTTTCTAAGCTTTTGTTTCTCATACAATAATTTTGGGCATAAGGTTATTGATTCTAAATTTAGATAAAGAAGGAATAATAACATGAGAAGAAGATCATTTGTGCCTCAAAGAAACAATGCTATTTCATTTCATGGATATTTCTATACTTGCAACAACTTTGGTCATAAAATTGCTAAGTGAAGATCTAAGGTGAAGAGAAACAATTTTGTTTTGGAGCACAAAATTGTGTGCTACAAATGAAATAAAGTGGGACATAAGGAAAATAGTTGCAAAAGTGGTTTTGTGAAGCCATTAGTTCAGAATAAAAAAAATGATGAAACCCTTAATCAACAAGATAAGGGTAATGAAAAGGTTTGGAAGGAAGAACAAGTTCAAGAAAAGGAGATGAATGATTGATTGTAGGATGTCGTTTTTGTCTCAATTCCTACTAATTTAATTTCTTTAATGTCAACCTAGGGGCATTTAAAGCTATTTGCGGCAAGAGTTGGATCAGTTTTTTTTGGGGGGGGTTGTTTGTTTCAGCTCGATTAAGAGCATTTTGGAGTTATTTTTTCTCTATCGAGAGCATTTTTGTGCTATACCTATTTAATAAAAAGTGATTCTTATAATATCCTTCTATTCCATGATCTACTCTAAATAACCTTCAAAATATAATTTAAACATAGAGGTTTCGTTTTAGGACAATTTTGATTTATGAAAGAATGGAAGATTAACTTTATCTACTCTGCTGAATCTTGAAATTTATTTATAACTTAAGTAATTTCTTTAGAAATAAAATATTCCATTCCTCACTTCACTAAATTGACAAGTAAGTGTTCCTCTTTGCACATAATCCATTAAAGTGATGATTTAGACTATTTCAGATCTGCAAATGACTTTGAACTCAAGAAATAAACCATATAAAACTTAAACAGTAAAATGTAACTTTGATCTAAAATTATTTGTAACATACAACCAATAAAATGATTCTAATATTAAGATGGAATAGAAAAAAAAACATAGAAATAAAAAATGAACTTAACAACTAAAGGATCACCTTCCTTTCGAAAGTGGACTGTTCTACTTTTGGAAAAATTAAGTGTAGAGTTGAGATCAACTTCTTTTTATTTCCATAGAATGTGCCCAGATAGGGACGAAGTACAAAGAAAATGATTCTAACTTAAAACATAAAAAGAAATTACATGAGAAAGTTTCAAAAATTTAATACAATCTAACATCCAACTATGTTGGGGCTAGATATAAATATCCTGCTTAGTTAAAAAAAAAGATAAGTGGGAAACTAATCTAATCCTAGTCTAAAAGATATCTTGGCGTGTAGGAACATAATTGGTGTGGATCCTTATCACTTTCTTTAGTTGGCATTGAATTACAGATTTCTAAATTGGATGTGCTTTGTTGGAACTATGGTTGTGGTTGGTAGATCCTTCATTTGAAATGATGAGTAAAAAGGAGATCAGCAGACAAACAACTCATTTAAGGATGAGTCACAACAATCCAACCATTCATCACTTTTAAACAGAAAATAGTTAGCATTCGATTGAGAAATAGATATAAGTCTAGTTGCATAATAAAGGTGCAATTATCATGAAACATTCATAGGTTAATCACCACATTAATCATGCATTTAAAAAAAATAAGAATTCACATTGACCATTCATATTCTAAGTCTTTATACCTCATTAAGTTCATAAATGTATACATAAAGTAAAATATTATGAGTTCCAAAGCCAAAATATAAAGTATTAAAAAGGTATAAACTTAGTAATTATGAGGTCTTTACTAAGCCTCATCATTCTCCTCCTCCTATTTTTAACCATGTCCTCATGGTTACCAATTAGATGGAGTAGGAATACCCCTGTTGAGTACTTCCATTTAGAGAGCATAGTAAAAAATACCTCCTCTGGACTCCATAATAGTTGTTGTAGACAAAGAAAAACCATTATTATTTTCTAGCTTATCATACCATATTTTTATGACTTCAACTGGTATTTGTGCAGATGCATTTATCTTTGGTGCATGCATGATGATCATAGGCATTTCGAACCTCATCCCAATCCATAATTCTTTCTATTGATGAATTAAATTGATCGCATGTCTTACTCGTACTAGACTCCATCTGATATTGTTTGGTGTTATTGGCTCCCTTCTTTTTAGTGGTTTTGGAAGTGTTTTGAACCTTTCTTTACATGCTTGTAGAGCTATGGGAGGAAGATCTCCTTCAACATCCTGGTAAGTTGCAATACTATTCAACATATTAGTAACATAGATAAGGGTTACATCATTGAGTCTTGCAATGGATCTGAATCTTTTGATGTAATATACTGACTGTGGATATTCTGGCCTCATTGGTAATCCATATGTTTGTTATATTTTCCTATATTCTTCCATCCTAGCTGACCAGTCAACTTGGTTTTTCAACAATGAAAAAAATGATTTGATTTGGAGTTCACCAATGTAGACATTAAGGAATGAATCATCATTATTACTAATGAGAAATGCATGCTGGAAAAATTCACGCATTTGATTCTAGATGTCTGGGTAACCATTAAAGTAACATTCCATTAAGTCATAATCAATCCAAAAATCAATAGGTCTTTTCACTACAATTTGATTCAATTTCCATTTCAGAAACAATTCTCTAAGAAATAATCCATATATTCCTAAGGGCTTCCTGGGGCAAACTAATGCAAATTCTATATCTACTGTCTTGATTATCCTTTCCTCCACTTCTTTTCTTTTGTGAATTTATCCAATTTTTCTTGAAGTTATTTATTAAGCTGCTTGTACTTCATAGCTATTAGAGAAAGGTATCTAGGCCCTATAGGTTGTTCTTTATGTTCCTCCTTAGGTGGGGGTAGAAGCAGTAACATGTTATTGAGTGCTTGTGGCTGTAATTTTTCTTATCTCAACTCTTTCTAGTTTTGTCTTTAACCTTTGAATCTCCCTATCCTTTTGTTCATTTTGAATAGTTTCTTTAGTCATATTTTCTCCCATTTCTTCCATGTTGGAAAATGTGCCTCAACTTGCTGGTTTGAACCTCTATTAAGGACTTGATGAATTTACTCTCCATACCGTGAAGTCCTTCCTTCCCTTTGGCGGGAGCGCAATGGACCTTGGCTTCATTGGTAGAACAATCGCATATCGATGAGTGATAAATGTTGTGTCGGTGAGACTTGGGGTTATCGGTGGAACCCAATCGGTAGTCTCAATGATAGATTGATATTCTTTGTCGGTGTGACTTGCGGTCATCGGTGGAACCCTTCACTCGGCTACACTGATGGCAGATGTAAGCAACTTGGTGGGGATCACAGCATAGTGTATTGACAAATGGGGATCTTGATCTACAATTGAGATTTGACTAATCCAATGGTGCTCATTTTATTCCACGCTCAGTTGAAATGAGTACCGACGAACTCCTGTGAATCGAGTGGAATCATCTGAGTGTTTGACACTTGGCGGCATGTGAATTGTGTAGGCTTTGAACATGAGTCGTTGTTCCAAAAGTATTTTTGGGAATATTGTTGGTGCCTTTTGTGATTCCTTGAAATTGCACAAGATGTGTATGCATGTATTGGTGGACTCTGGCGGTCTGGAGATTAGATGGTTATCGCCATATTGTGGTAGCTCAGTAGGAGTTGCTCGGGGCATAGTTGACCATTTTGATAGTCAAAGTGATGGACAAATGGCATGACGACACGTGGCATGATCTCATTCATTGATTTTACATTGCTATTGTAATTCAATTGTTATTGGCCAAATGTTTAAATATGTGAAAGGGATATGTGCATTAACTGTAAGATCTGATTCGACGGTTGACAAAATCCAAATCTAGGTAATTGTTCGTAACAAAATTAAATGCTTGGGTGGCCCAATGCATGATTATAGGGCGATCTGATCAGAGATCTAGTTGCTTTTCGGTGAAGTATGAAATTAAATAGACTCCCCCTTTGGTTGTTGAAGAGAGATAGGAATAGAGACCTAGGGTGACAAAGAGTGAGTTCATTGTATGCTGGAATAACATTGTATCAGTGAATGTGTCTTTTGAGGAGATCGACTGGAGTGCTGCTATGAGCGAACATTAGAAAGTGAAGTCTGTAACTATGTATGTAATCTGTTTACTGTAATACAAAGTGATTTTTCTTGGTGTGGTGGTTTTTCCTCCCGTAAGGGTTTTACCACATATATCTAGTGTTATCTCTGTGATTATGTTATTTTTGTCTTTCTTGTTATATTGTGTTTGTTCATCTCAAATGCTTAAATTTTTTAAAACTGGTCTTTTCACTTCTCCTTTGTGGTTTTAGCATTAGGAAAGCGTATTCCAAACCTCTTCTTTTCATTTCATTCCAACTATGAGGACAATTGACTAATTTCCTTCTCAATTTTTTCTTTTAATTCACTATTTTTTGTTTGAGATTTGAATCCTTCCTCATCTTTTTGCTTTAATTTCTCCTCTAACATTAGATTCTGCATTCAAAATTCCTCCAATTATTTTTCTAACTTAGATATCCTAAGTGCAACTTGAATATGTTCTTCCTCTTTTTCTTCTAAATTATCATTATCTAGTGGTGTCTCTTCCTTTTCTATGGGTTGTTTCCCTTCACGGTGGATGAATGTTTCTTCACTGTGTTGAACTATCTCTTCCTGTTGAACTTCTATAGTTGGTATTTCAACTTCCTGAAAAAATTCCATATTTGGCATTTCAACTTCCCGTTCAACTTCCATATTTGGCATATCAATTTCTTGTTCAACTTCCATATTTGGAATTTCAACTTCCTAAAAAGGGGAACTAGGAGCAGAAAAATGTTCTTTCAGAGAAGTACATTCCGAGCTTTGCATTGGAGGTTGTGATCTTGCTTCTTTTTTTGACTCCTCCTTTTCAGGATCCTTTTCTTTTAATACCTCCTTTTCAGGCTCTTCTTTTTCATGCTCATATTTTTCAGGCTCTTCTTTTTCAAATTCTTCTCCCCTAGATTCATCAAGATTAATGGTGGGAGGAGTCTTTTCAGATTCTACCTTCTCTTGCTCAATCCTTTGTGTTTCCAATCTTTTTTTTCTTTTAGGTCTTTCAATCTTTGCAGTTTTCTTCTTTTTGGAACTTTTTCTCTTAGTCTCAAAACCCTATGAGGTTTTGTTTTACTCTATTTTTCTTCTCTTTATTGAAGTAGAACTTTCTGATTTTTTCTTCCTAGTTCTCCCTATTGGTTTGACTAGGTTTTTCATCAAAACCTCTGTTTTTCTTTTCTTCACTAGAGAATAACTTTTTGGTTTTTTTCTTTTTAGGTCTTCCTATTGGTTTGACTAGTTTTTTGTCAAAACCTCTATTTTCTCTATCTTAAGTGTTCTACTCTCATAAATTTTAGGTTTTTCCTCTTTCTTCTTAGTATTTAACAAGAATTTTCTCCATTCTTCTTCCCACTTAGGTTTTTTGCATGAAATGATGTTTAACTATCAAATGCATTAGTCCATGATGAGTTACTCCATTTTATTTTTCTTTTCATTTTGCAGCCATTTCAGTAAGTTGAGAGAAAAGGAAAGTAGGTAGATTAACCCTTACTTCTAGTTTAGTCGCACCATGTTGAACATGATTCAACAGCTTGAGTGGCAGCCCTAAAATGGTGGAAAATTGACCTTCGCAAGTGAAAAAATTCATAATGCAGTGTGTAATGGATGCCCAGGGTTCTTGTAAACTTCCCCTCTCAATGCCCTTATTCTTCCCTTTATGTATATGAAAGACTGGCAAAGGTTGAGGTGTAATGTAGAAGATTTCTAGCAACTCCTACAAATTAGAAAGCCAAGGTTGAATAATATCACCTTCTGGTGGAATCCCAGATAAAGCACTGATTATAGTAGTGGATACTTCAATGGGTTCTCCTCTGACCACAGTGAAAATTATATGAAATTTTTTGATAAACTCCAACACTATATCCCATTCGTATCCATCATACTTAAGGATGAAATCCAACCATCTTGCCCACTATAAATATTTCCTCGACTTAGCATCCAAGGTGATTCCCTTCGGTTCTTCCATTCTCTTGTACCCCATTTTTTAAAAGAATATGAAACCTTCAAAAACCTCAGAGATTCGCCAGCAATATCTACACTCAATTTCCAAAAATAGCAATTCTCTTTTGTTTTTGAAATGGTAGTGTTAAATTTCATTCCAAATGAATGACAAGATATAACAATGAATGCAATATTAACTATTTGTACTTGCATGCTTATTTTGTCTCATCAATGTACTGACACCAGCGTGTTACATACATCTGAACATTATTGCATATCACTTCGCATTAAAAATCATCTTGTCACATTTATTACTCAATTAAGTAATGATGATTCCATTTGTATGTTCAAAACAAATCATATCTGTCTTATCAAACAATCATAATTTAATCCCATAAGAAAACTTTATAAACTATAATTAATGTACTTCAGACTTTGAAAAATTCCTGGCGATATAAATTCTTACCTGTCAATGATGACAAATTCAAATGATGTTGAATAATGATAGGATGTGCCCACTTAATCCGTGCGATCTACAATAAAACCTGATCTTAATAAAATTTGAATTAATTAATGCAAGACACGCTGAGCTCAACCCTTGTGGGAGCCCACTTGTTTCCACATGTTATGTCATTAATTTTGAAATTTTTAACTAGCCCTGTACCTCCACATTTACACAAAAGAATTAGTAATAAATGAAGCTGAAAGCTTCTGACAACACATGATCATTTCTTCATGCTCCTGATTGTCATGAATTATCACAGTCATCATTCAAAAAATTTCTTCCCCGATTCATCAAGAACAACTGATTAGAAGATATCAAGAGTGATCAAGAGTTATTATGAAAAATTCAACCATTGGAACTTCCTTCTAATTAGGCACGATCAAGAGGTATTATAAGCTTGAGTCACTTTAATTTTTAATCTGATCAAACATGATGAGAAGCGTTATATGAGCTTCTAAATCATTTCAATTCCTTTTTGATCAAGCATGACCAGGAGCTATTTATAAAATATCGTGAACCAATGATTTTTTTTCACTTTTATCAAGCATGATTAGGAGCTATTATGAGATATCATGCCTAATCAGGCTCTATCAGAACTATTCATATTTATTCCTAGGAGGATTTTTTCTCCATTTTTTAATTTTTTTTTGCAAAGTAAATCGTCATTTCTGGTTTTCAATTTACTCTGTTTATTTGTGGCCATCTATAATGGATCTAAGGATTGACCATTTCACCTAAAGAAGAAAAATATTCTTTACTAAAATGCTCAATTCTTGCTTGAAGCTCTGTGACAAATTCCTCCTCCGATGCTGGTTTATGAAAAAGCTTAAGCCTATTCCCATTTACCAACATCATTTTTCTCTCTCCATTTATAGGTATTAAATGAACAACTACATTATCAAATACTTGTGCAATCTCATATGGCCCAAGCCATCTGGTGTGTAGTTTCCCTTTAAATTATTGATTCCTTAAATCAAACAACAAAGCCCAATCACCTGAAGTAAATTCCTTACTGTGGATATTTTTATCATGCCATTCCTTCCTTTGGCCTTGAATGATTTTAGTTCAATGCAAAACTTAAGTTCTCATTTTGTCCAACTTATTCAGCTCCATTATCCTATTCTTTTGTGATTCAATAAGATCTATCCCCACATTTACAACTGTTCTAAGTGTTTCTAACTCAAACTCAATAGGAAAGATATGAGTTTTTCCATAAACTAGCTCATATGGTGAAAATTCACTATTTTTTTTCCATATTGTATTATATGCCCATACAGCTTCGGTTGACCTTTCAGACTAGTCATTCTTTCTAGATGAGACTATTTTTGTGAGAATATTTTCTAGTTCTCTATTAGTCACCTCTACCTGTCCATTTGCTTGAGGATAGTAGGGTGATGATTTCCTGTGTTGAACTTTATATATAGCTAGAAATGCTTGAAGCATCAAAGACATGAATTGTGGCCCTTGATTCGACACAAGTGCTTTAGGTGCTCCATATCTTTGTAGAATTTTCTTGTATATGAAATCTGCAATTTCTCTTCCTTCGTAGTTGGCAATGCTTTGAATTCTACCCATTTTGTAACATAATCAGTACATACAAGTATGTAATGATTTCCCTTTGATGGAGGATCTATTGGGCCAACGAAATCAATACCCCATTTTTCAAATGGCTCAAGTGACACTTGTGTCTGTAGTGGCATCTCTATTGATCCTATAGGTTTCCCCATTCTTTGATATAGGTCACAATGTCTGATATAATGAGATGTATCCTTGCTCATAGTAGGCCAGAAATAGCCCACTCCCGAGATTTTATACACTGTTCTTATAGTGGAATGATTTCCTACTCCTGGTTCATCATGACATGATCTCAATATATCATATACATCAGTCTCCTGCACACATCTCTACATTACATGATCTGGGAAAATTTAAAAAAAACAACCATTAATTCATTCAAACCGAGAGCTTTCTCTAATCAACCTTTTTTTCTATTTTTCTGAAAAATAAGGACATTTCCCAGTTACTAAGTAATTTACGATATTAGAAAACCATGGTGAATGAATAGATATTGTAAATAGATGTTCATCAGGGAACACATCTTCCATAGGTTCATTATTACCCTGCAAAACCATTCTTGACAGAAAGTCAGCCACAACATTATCTCTACCTGGCTTATCAATGATGGTTATATCAAAATCTTGTAGTAATAACAACCATATAATAATACGTCCTCCCACAATAGCTTTATTAATAAGATAACAAATATTTGCATGGTCAGTATGCATGAAAATTGTCTTATATCCAGTGATATAATGTCAATTTATTTATAGCAAACACAACTACTAAAAATTCCTTCTTAATAGTAGTGTAATTTAGTTATGTTGGATTGAGGTTTTTTCTTACATAATATGGCATGCATTGCTCTAGATTCATCTTTCTACCCAAGGACTACTCCAATTGCAAAGTTGGAGGCATTTGTATTAATATGGAATGTTCTACCCCAAATTGGACCAACAATGATGGGTGAAGTTGTTAAAGCTTGTTTGATTTGATCAAATGGCTCCTAACATGATGAAGTCCACAAAAATTCAGAGTCTTTCTTCAAAAAAGTAAAGAGTGGACCTACAATTTTACTGAATCCCTCAATAAACCTTTTGTAATAACTAGAGTGTCCTAAAAAAATCCTTACATCTGTTTGACTCTGAGGTATGGGTATTTGCAAAATTATTTCAACTTTCTTTGGGTCTACTTTAATTCCTTCTTTTGATATGTGGTGACCCAAGACAATTCCTTATGTCATCATTAGAAAACTCTTCTCATGGTTTAAAGACATCCTATCTTCTTTACATCTATTTAGGACTTTTTCCAAACTTTCCAAAGACTCATCATAGGTTTTTCCATGGACCATGAAATCATCCATATAAACTTCCACACATGTTGTTGTTAAGTCTACAAAGATAGCAAGGACAACATGTTGAAAGGTTGTAGGAGTATTACATAATCCAAAAGGTGAAACCATATAATAAAAATTACCCCATGGACATGCAAATTTCATTTTATCTTGATCCTCTAAAGCTACCCAAATCTGGTTGTAGCCACTAAACCCATCAAGAAAGGAAAAATAACTACTTCCAGATAAATTGTCCAATACCTGATCTATGAAGGGTAATGGAAAATAATCCCTTTTTGTAGCCTTCTTTAGTTCTTTGTAGTGCACACACACCCACTATTTCCCATTTTTCTTAAGTACAATGACTAATGGAGAAACCCATTTTCTATCCAAAATAGGACAAATAAATCCTACCTAGAGTAATCTATCTCTAATTTAACAAAATATCTTAGTGCAGGGTTGATTCTTCTCTGAGGTTGTATTATTGGTTTGACATCCTCAGTATAGATGTGGTGTGTACATATGTCTGGATGAATTCCTCTCATATCCTTATAGTCCCAAGCGAAGGCTTCTTTATTTTTCTCCAAAATTCCTTTTAAACCTTCCTCTTGTTTTACTGTTAAGGAACTGCTGATAAGTAGAGGTTTATCCACTTGTACTAGAATTTTTTTTGTCTTTTCCTAAACATTCGAGGGGTCACCAATTAAATTTTTCAAAGGGAAAGGATGCAATTGAAGTTGATGAAGTAACCGAATCTCATCAAATTTTGTGATATTAGCAAAAGGACAACATTGTAGAGTTTCAGATTTACTACATTCTCCTATATCTTCCTCTTTTATGTCTACAGAATCTTGATATTCCTCAGCATGCTCTGTCGAGGTCATCATTACAAGGCCCCTTATTTCCTCATCTTCAGAATTAGGATCATCAATCCAAATTTGATTATCAGATGTTAGAGAAGGTTTTTCTATGGATACAAAGTCAATTCCTTTTGTCTAATCCCATTAGAAATAGTCATACTACCAAATCTACAATCAATAAGTGTAGTAGTTGTTGCTAACCAGGGTCTTCTTAAAATAATAGGATAAATTGTCTTTCTTTGTTTAGTTTGCAGAATGAGGAGATCAACAGGATAATCCCAAGTGTCAATAGTGATAATGAAATCCTCAAGAATTCCTTCAGGTTTTGCAATTGGTTGATCGACTAATTGTAGAACTGTAGTTGTTGGCTTAACATTCATAATTCCTATCTTTTCAACTATTTCAGTAGTAATAACATTAATGGCAGCTCCCAAATCAATAAGAATGTTCTGAATTTCAACACCATTAATGCAAAGGGTAACCAAAGGACTTCCTAGATCACCATAATTTTATGGAATTAAATTTCCTAATAAAACATCAGACAACTTCCCTCCAACTGGAATTGTATGGGGAAATTTATTTTTCCTCCTTGGTGTCTCAACACAAAGAGTTTTGATTATCTGGTTGATTTCAGGTATATCATGAATAGCCTTCAAAAGGGGAATTTAAATTTTTATTTTATTAAGCTCAACAATAATCTAGGGATCAACCAAATCATTAGTTTTATCAACTTGTTCAACCAATGGTTCCTGATGAAATCGTGAAGGAAATGGTGCTTGTTTAAAACGATCATCCTTGATTCCTTGTTCTATCTCCTTCATTATATTTTGTTGTTGATCTTCCTTAGTTTCATCAAGTTTTGATGGTACAACTCTATTCCTTAAATGAATATCCCCTATTTCAATGTTATTCAAATTAACTGTGTTAGGGTCAACATTATAGGCAGGTTGTTGAGGTTTAGCATTCTTAGGATTAGGAACTGGCTGAGCAGGTATCTAAGGCTGATTGACTGGTTCAAATCTTGAAGGTTGGTTTGGTCTAGTTATCTGATTTTGATTCCAGGGTCTCTTTGGCCCCTGATTCTGCCATTAGTTATTTCCTTGATTAGGCTGGCACTGGTTAGGCTTCCATTGGGTCTAATTCTGCTACCATTGAGGTTGGTTTGGCTGCCACTAAGGCTAGTTCTATTATGGATATTCATATTTTCCCCATGGTGGTACCAGAGGGTTTTTTATGGGTGTAGGTGGAGTTTTCATTTACTAAGGATTCCACTGTGATTGGGGTTCCATTGGCCAGGAGAATTCCATTGGTTACTCCACTGATTTGAGCCCCAATTAGAATTATTTCTAGGTTGACCAAAGGCAGGATTAAACTCTCTTTGTCCTACAAAATTCAATTCCTCCTCTACTGGTGTTGGTTTTTTCAATTGGTTCCTAATTTCTAGGAGGATACTACATTTACTAGTAGAATGTTTCTTTTCCCATATCTCACATAGATCTACTTGATTAAGAGGAAATTCTCTTAGTGGATGTTTATCCCTACATTTAGGATAGAAAATGGACAAAGGTTCAATTGTTCTTTTATCTGGCTAAGAACTAAGGTGAATGAGAATATTTATTTTTAAGTTTGCCAGTTCTTCCATAACTTTGGAGACATCAGTTGAGGAATCCGTGTTCCTTCTCCTATAACCTGGTCTTGTTCTGGAGTAATTCCTACAAATATCAATGATTTCCTCAAATGTTTATTTATTAATATCTCCTTTTCCTATCAAATTTAGGGCATCTCTATAATTGTCATCAATGCCTTTTAGAAAGATAGATTTACTGATTTCTCGATCTAATCCATTTCCACACCTTTGCAGAACAAATTGATATCTGTCTACATAGTCCTCTAGACTCTCATCTTCCAATTTCCTCATTTTAAACAATTATTCCTTCCTATCCCTAACTCTACAATAATCCTGACATTTATCTAGGAATTTCTTTTCCATTTCATCCCAAGTGTTTATTGAATTTGCATTCAATCCCATAAACCATCGTAAAGCTGATTCCTTAAGAATGGATGGAAATAACTTCAATTTTCGATTGTTTGATGTATAATCATAAGTTTGACACAACAATTTGAACTCAAATAAAAATTGATTAGAATCTTCCAAAGTTCTCCCACAAAATGTAGGCAAAACAAAGGGTGAGATGTTTTTCATTGGTGGTTCATTTGCCTAGACATTTAGAGCAATGAGAAAATAAAAAGTTCTATTAGGAACCTCTTCTTCCTCTTCTCTGTCTCCCATATTTTTTGATTGGGTGGAGACTGTCCTAGTGGAGGGTGAACTCGTAGTACTAGACTGGGATCCTTCATGAGGAATCTCTAAATGTCCTCTTACAAATCTTCCAAACTGATAGAGAGATTCTTACCGACACTTAAGGCTTAGATTTTCTTTTGAAGCCAGATGTTCTCCAACAACGATGCCAAAAATGATGGTAGGATGTCGCTGCTATTACAATTCCTACTCATTTAATTTATTCAATGTCAACCCAGGGGTGTTTGAAGCTATTTGTAGCAAGAGTTGGATTGGTTTTGGGGAGGGTTTGTTGGTTTTGGATCGATTAAGAGAGTTTTGGAGTTATTTTTGCTCTATCGAGAGCATTTCCATGCTATACCTATTTAATCATAAGTGATTCTTATACTATCCTTCTATTCCTTGATCTAATCTAAATAACCTTCAAAATGGAATTTAAATAGAGAGGTTTCATTTCAAGACAATTTAGATTTATGAAAGAATGGAAGATTAACTTTATCTACTCTGCTGAATCTTGAGATTTATTTAAAACTTAAGTAATTGCTTTAGAAATAAATTATTATATTCCTCACTTCACTAAATTGACAAGTAAGTGTTCCTCTTTGCACAAAATCATTAAAATGATGATTTAGAACATTTCAGATCTGCAAATGACTTTGAACTCAAGAAATAAACCATAGAAAACTTAAGCAATAAAATGTAACTCTAATATAAAATTATTTCTAACATACAACCAATAAAATGATTCTAATCTTAAGATGGAATAGAAAACAAAACATAGAAATAACAAATGAGCTTAACAACTAAAGGATCACCTTCCTTCCGAAAGTGAACTATTCTACTTCTAGAAAAATTAAGCGTAGTGTTGAGATCAACTTATTTTTATTTGTTGGGAATAGGTTCCTCAACTTCTGGCTTGAACCTTTGTAAAAGACTTGGCTTTTTGCAGCCTTTTCTGGACTTTTCCTCTCTACCGCTAGGATTTCTTCTTAGAGGCATGGTAGCACGGTTTACTGCCATACTGCAGGCCTCTATTACTTTTTCTGTGGATGGGTGGTGTTATCGCCATACCATGGGGTCTCTAACTTGACTTGGAAGTAGTGGGGTTGAATACGTGGTCGGTGTGATCATTTACCTTCCTACTGTGAAGGTTTCTCAAATATGGTGTGGTGGTTGTAGTTAACGAAGACAGTCAACAAAGATCGCTTACTACCACACCGCGATGGCCTTTTGGCCATGTCATGGTGGCTTGGTAATCCTTGGCAGTTAGAGAAGACGCTTACCTCCTTACCGTGGAGGTCTGGCGGTCGGGGCGCGGTAGCTCGGTGGGCTCGATGGCTAACACAGGCGGTTACCGCCATATTATGGAAGGGTTCGTAGTGCTCGTCGGTGGCATGGTGTTGGGCAATGGGCTAGAAAACAAGTTACTACCTCGGTACCGCAAGGGTGTTAGGAGAGACCAGCGGTTATGCAGTGGCACCACCATATCATAGAGGTTTTTCAACCTTGGAGCGATGACACGGTGACACCGCCATACCATGGTAGTCTCTTTGGCTCAACGAGGTAGCACAATAAGAGGTGTTTAGAATTTGTCTTGAGTGGTCTGGCTTGACTGGTAGTAGTGAACAAATAGGAAGGTGACATGTGGCAACTAATCAATGAATTATTGGCTGAAGTTTGAAGTGGTGAAAGCATTAACTGCAAGGCTCGATTCGATAGGTGACAGGATCTGATTATGACAAAGAGAATTAATGCCTGGACGATCTGATGCGTGATTGCAAGGAGACTTGGTCAGAAGCAATCAAATTCATCTGTCATAAGGGAGGTGCATAATAATGGCACCTGATTGGTTGGTTGGCAGAATAAGTAGAGGTCACTAAGGTGACGATATTAGAGATAATTATTCATTCTATGCAAAAAAAGTAACAATGAAGAAGTCGAACTGAAGTTTGCTGCTATGAGTTGGTGATCAGAGAGAGTGGTCTGATAACTTTTTATGTAAACCTTTTACTGTAATACAAATTGATTTCTCTTGGTCTAGTGGGTTTTTTTCCCGTAAGGGTTTTCCCACGTAAATCTGGCATTATCTCTGTTATTGTTATTTTCTATTACTCTTGTTTTCCTGTATGTATTTATCTTAAGTGTTTTAAAGTTTTAAAACTGGTCTTTGCACTTCTCCTTTGTGATTTTAGCGTTAGGAAAGCGTTTTCGCACTGTTTCTTTTCCTTTCAAGTGGTATCAGAGCTTGGCTAGTTGTTTTATCCTTATTAGTAGGGCTAGTTTTTTGTGCGAATACTGTTCCAGTGATCTCGCAAAGTTAGAACCTAATTCTATTTGAGATGGCAAGTACATAGGAAGAGTAGAGATTGAAAAATTTAATGGCAGCAACTTTGAGTTGTGGAAACTCAAAATGAAAGACTTTCTTGTGGATAGAGACCTCTGGGTTGCTGTGTCTGGAACTATGCCACAAGGTATGAAACAAGAAGATTGGGACCTTGAAGATAGAAAAGCAAGAGGTCTAATAAGACTTAGTCTGGCTAATTCTATACTCCTAACGTCCATGAGGAGAAGTCCACAACTTCATTATGGAAGAAGCTTGGTGAAATTTATCAGGGAAAGTCTCTGGTAAATAATTTATTCCCGAGGAAGAAGTTGTACTCCTTGAAGATGGAAGAAGGTGCATCTTTTGTAGACCATCTGATCTCATTTAATATGAGTGTTGCTCAATTGGCATCTATGGGTGTGAAGATAGAGGAGGAGGATCATTGCATGATCCTGTTATGTTTGTTACTTGACACTTGGGATGATCTTGTAATGGCTATTGGAAGTACGACCACTACTTTCAAGATGGAAGATGTTGTTGCCTCACTACTATCTTCAGAGATGTGAAGGAAGTCTTCAAAGATGGCTAAAGAGGCCCTTGCTCTTCGAGGTAGGTCGAAGGAGAAAGGAAAGAAGAAGGACAAGAAGTCTAAATCTAAATCTGGAGGGAGATCAAAGTCTCCTGATAAAAATTCCAAGGTGAAATGCTGGAATTGTGGGAAGCCTGACCATATCCAAAAGGATTGTAAGGAGAAGAAGAATAATAATAATGCTTCAGACAATGACTCTTCTTAGAGTGATACAGATACCTTCATTTCAGCCTTGGAAACTCAAGCATCAGATGATGTTTGGCTGGTTGACTCAGGTGCATCTTTTCACATGACATCTCATAGAGAGTGGTTCACTAAGTATGAAAATTATGATGGTGGAAAGGTGTACCTAGCAAGTGATTCAACACTTCAGATTGTTGGCTGTGGAAGAGTCAAAATATAGTTCCCTGATGAAAGAATCAAAGGGATTGGTGTTGTACTAGACATACCAGGTTTGGCTCGTAACTTACTTTCCATCAGTAAGTTGAATGATGTTGGTGTGGAAGTTTCTTTCTCGAGTAAAGGATGTAAGATGGCTAGAGGCGCTATGGTGTTGGCTAAGGGTGTACATACTAGCACTTTGTATAAGTTGGATGCATATCCTATTCAATGTAACAATGTCTCTGTAAAGTCAAGAAAAGTTGCTCCTATAGAGAAGGATGATGAAGCTCTTCGAGGTGAAAATGCCTTGGAGGTGAAACTCCCAGTTGAGAAAACCATGTTGTGGCATCATAGAATCGGTCACATATATTTTGAAAGGTATTGTAAATACCATGGAATTAAAAGGCATAAAACTACACCTTATACTCCACAACAAAATGGAGTTGCTGAAAGGTTGAACAAAACATTAATGGAGAGAGAAAGAAGTATGTTGAGCAGTGCTAGTCTGGAGCAGAAGTTTTGGGCTGAGGCTATGGCTACTAAATTTTACCTGGTAAATCATTCACCTTGTTCTACTCTTGTTGACAAAACACCTTTGAAATCATGGTCTGGTAAGAAGCCCTCTCTGAGACATATTCATGTCTTTGGCTGTGAGGCATATGTATATGTTCCAAATGAGAAAAGATCTAAGCTAGAGAACAAGGCTATTAAATGTATCTTCACCGGCTATGGCATTGGTGTGAAGGGATACAAGCTTTGGAATCCTGATACTAAGAAGGTTTTGTACAACATAAGTGTAATATTTTGTGAGCTGAAACCTTCAGTAGCTAATCCACAATTAGAGACAAATAAAAGAGAAAAGAAGAATGATGTAGTTGAAATTCGTCAGACTCTAAAAAAAGAGGAACTACATGGTGTACCTAAAACTGAGGAGAGTTCAAGCAGCTCTGAGAGTTATGAAGATGAAGAACCACAACCTTAGCCAGTAAGAAGGTCTACATGTGAAAAATGACAACCTAATAGGTATGGTTTCTCTATGTTGGATTCAAACTGTGCCTATGCTTTGATTACTAGCACTGATGAGCTTAGGACTGTAAAAGAAGCTATTGACATGTCGGATTAAAATTCTTGGTTGGAAGCCATAAATGAAGAAATGGAATCATTGAAGAAAAATGAAACCTAGGATTTGGTACCTTTGCCTGAAGGGAAAAACCCTTTTGGATGTAAATGGGTATTTAAGAAGAAGACTGGTCTAGATGGTAGTGTTGAAAAATATAAGGCAAGATTAGTTGCAAAGGGATTTTCCCAAATTGAGGGAATTGATTATGGATAAATATTTTCCCCTGTAGCAAAGCTGACATCTATCAGATTTATTTTATCGTTGGCAACAACGTATGACTTAGAGATCGAGCAGATGGATGTGAAGACAATGTTTCTCCATGGAGAGCTAGAAGAAGAAATTTATAAGTCCTAGCTTGAGCACTTCGTTGAAAAAGGTAAAGAAAGCCCGATATGAAAATTAAAGAAATTTCTATATGGTTTGAAGCAGTCTCCTAGAATGTGGTACTAGAAATTTGACACTTTTGTGTTGTCTATGGGATTTGTGAGATCAAAATGTGATCATTGTGTTTATTAAAAATCTAAAAATGATCATGTGCTTATTATTACCTTGTATGTGGATGATATGTTGTTCACAAGAAATAGTAAGACTATGATTTCTGATCTTAAATCTCAATTGTCTGCAAAGTTCGAAATGAAAGATTTGGGTGCAACAAGGTATATTTTGGGGATGCAAATAACTAGGGACAAAACAAGTAGAAAGATTTGGGTCAGCCAAAGTAATTATGTTAACACTATTCTGGAGAGATTTGGTATAAATGATTGCAAGCAACTACTTGTTCCTATTTTGCAGGGAACGAAGCTATCTATTGATGACTATACAAAATATACTACTGAGATGGAGGACATGACCAGGGTGCCTTATGCAAGTGTTGTTGGTAGTCTAATGTATGCAATGGTTTGTAAAAGGCTAGACATTGCCCAAGCAGTGGGAGTTCTTAGCCGTTTTATGGAAAATACAGGAAGGACACACTAGGATGTTGTGAAGAGAGTGTTTAGATATTTGAGAGGTACTTCAAAATATGCTATGTGTTACCATGGAAATTTGGTTGCATCACAGAGAACACTCAACATTCATGGATATGTGGATTTTGATTGGGCAGGGGACATTGATAGTAGGAGATCCACCAGTGGATACACTTTCATGTTAAATGGTGGTGTAGTCAGTTGGATGAGCAAGCAATAGGTTGTAGTCACTTTGTCTACTATGGAGGAAAAATACATGGCAGCAACACACACCTGCAAAGAAGTTGTTTGGCTAAGTCTTTTGTGTTTTGATATTGGTTTTAATGCATGGAAGATTATGATTTGTTGTGACATTCATAGTGCCATTTTTTTTGCAAAGAACCGTACTTTCCATGCTAGGATAAAGCACATTGATGTGCAGTATCACTTTTTTAGAGACATGGTGGAGGATGGAAAGGTTTGTTTGGAAAAGGTTGACACCTTGAAGAATGTTGCAGATGCATTAATGAAGCCATTGAGCATGAACAAGTTCAAATGGTGCACAAATTTGATGGCCCTTGGGGCCTATGATCATAAATAAATTCAAAGTCTAGAGGAAGCCAAGAATTCTTCGTCAAGTGGGAGCTTGTCGGGAACAAGTGCCTCAACTTCTTGCTTGAACCTCTGTAAAAGACTTGGCGTTTTTCAGCCTTTTCTAGAATTTACCTCTCTACTGCTAGGATTTCTTCTTAGAGGTGTGGTAGCGAAATTTACCACCATACCGCAAGCCTCTATTGTTGTATCCACGGTTGGGCAGTGTTATCACCATACCACAGGGTATCTGACTTGACCTGATGATAGTGTGGATGACTGCGCAATTGGTGTGATCGTTTACCTCCCTACCACAAAGATTGCTCGAAGATGGCGTGGTGGCCATGATGAACGAAGAAAAATAGCAAAGATCGCTTACTGCCACACCGAGATGGAATTTTGGCCATGTCGTGGTGGTGCAGTAAACCTTGGCAGTCAAAGATGATGCTTACCTCCTTATCGTGGAGGTTTGGTGGTCGGGGCGCGATAGTGCGGTGGGCTCGATGGTTGACACAGGCAGTTATCGCCATACCGCGGAAGGCTTCACAATGCTTGATGGTGATGCGGTGTTGGGCAACAAGTTGGAAAATAAGCTACTACCTCGGTACCGTGAGGGTGTTAGGAGAGACCAGCAGTTATGCGGTGGCACCACCATACCGCAGAGGTTTGTCAACCTTGGAGTGGTGACACAATGACACCGCCATACCGCTGTAGTCTCTTTGGCTTGATGAGGTAGCACAGTAAGAGGTGTTCGACATTTGTGTTGACCATTCTGACTTGACTGGTAGCGATGAACAAATAGGAAGGTGACACATGACAAGTAATCAATGTTTGATCGACTGAAGTTTGAAGTGGTGAAAGCATTAACTACAAGGCTTGATTTGGTAGGTGATAGGATCCGATTATGGCAAAGAGAATTAATTCCTAGATGACCCAATGCATGATTGCAGGGTGACTTGTTCAGAAGTGATCGAATTCATCTGTCAAAAGGAAGGTGCATAATAATGGCATCCGATTGGTTGGTTGGCAGAAGAAGTAGAGGTCACTAAGGTGATGGTATTAGAGAGAATTATTCATTGTATGCAAAAAATGCATTGTAACAGTGAAGAAGTCGAAATGAATTCTGTTACCGTGAGTTGGTGATCAGAGAGAGTGGTTTGAGAACTTTTTATGTAAACCTTTTACTATAATACAAAGTGATTGCTCTTGGTCTAGTGGGTTTTTTTCCCGAAAGGGTTTTCCCACATAAATCTGGTGTTATCTTTGTGATTGTTATTTTCTATTACTCTTATTTTCTTGTATGTGTTCATCTTAAGTGTTTTAAAGTTTTAAAACTAGTCTTTGCACTTCTCCTCTGTGGTTTTAGCATTAGGAAAGTGTTTCCACACTTTTTCTTTTCCTTTCATTATTTCCATAGAATTTTCCTAGATAGGGATGAAGTACAAAGAAAATGATTCTAACTTAAAACATAAAAATAAATTACATGAGAAAGTTTCAAAAAATTGATACAATCTAACATCCAACTATGTTGGGGCTGGATATAAATATCCTGCTTATTTCAAAAATAAAAGATAAGCGGGAAACTAATCTAATCCTAGTCTAAAATATATCCTAGAGCACAGGAACATAATTGGTTTGGATCCTTGTCACTGTCTTTAGTTGGCATTAAATTCCAAATTTCTAAACTAGATGTGCTCTTCTAGAACTATGGTTGTGGTTGGTAGATCCTTCATTCGAAATGATGAGTAAAAATGAGATCAACGGACAAACAAATCATTTAAGGATGAGTCACAACAATCCAACCATTCATCAATTTTAAACATAAAACATTTAGCATTCGACCGAGAAATAAATATCAGTCCAATTGCATAATAAAGGTGTTATCATGAAACATTCATAGGTTAATCACCACATTAATCATGCATTTAATGGAAATAAGAATTCACATTGACCATTCATATTCTAAGTCTTTATACCTCATTAAGTTCATAAATGTATACATAAGGGAAAATATCATGAGTTCTAAAGCCAAAATATAATGTATTAAAAAGGTATAAACTTAGTAATTATGAGGTCTTTACTGGGCCTCATCAAGGATGATTCCACACTTTTGCATTCTACACAAGACCCTAAGACAAATTGAGATAGAACATTATCTCAGAGGGAGATTTCATTTGCAAAAGCTTCCAGTCCTCCAGAAAAGAGTAAGATGTTAAAGATTTCACCATGGAAAAAAAATGCTTTAGACCAGTTGGTGTGCAAATTTGTTGTACAAGAATGAACCTTCTTGAAGGTTTTGGTGCAAATTAATTTTTCATAGGGAGATGATATTTTGGTTTGCATCTCTCCACAAAGAGAGATTTTGTTTTGCAGTTTAGAAGAGAATTTGGTCATGTTGTGAAGATGTTATATTCAAGAATTCAAGTTATTACACCTTGCACAAGTGAAAGTTACAAGTGACTATATGTTGAGGCTTGTTGAAATAATCTACATTCATCAGGAAATAAAGGATTTTACATGTAGTTTCATGGACATGTATAGGGATAATCTCAAGTTGAGGGTATTTATTTTATGGAGACTTTTTATCTGGTAAAAGGCTATTAGGATGTTTCTTTCTTTTGTTGCTCATATAAACTTCAAATTATATCAAATGGATGTCAAGTTAGCTTTCCTGAATGGTGATCTAGAGGAAGAGGTATATATTGAGCAACTAGATGGTTTCCAATTATCAAAAGATCTAGATATGGTGTGTAGACTCAAGAAAGCTTTGTATGTCCACTTAAGAAAGCTCCTAGAGCTTGGTATGCTCAATTGGATAAGTATTTACTTCAACAAGGATTCAAGAAAGGTACTACAGATAATAATCTTTACATTAAGGTTCAAGAAGACAAGTTATTGATTATAGTTGTATATGTTGATGACATCATCTTTGGTGGAGATGATGATATGTGTACAAGATTTGTAGAAGAGATGCAAAAAGAATTTGATATGTCTATGATTGGTGAGTTGTCTTTCTTCCTTGGGCTTCAAATTGTTCAAAAAGATGGTTGTATCTTTATTTCTCAGGCTAAGTATGTAAAGGAGATGTTGAAGAAGTTTGGCATGGAGGATTCCAAACTAGCAGGTACCCCTATGGTGATTGGTTATCACTTGATAAAATATGATGAGTCTCTGGAGGTTGATCAACCTCTATATAGGTCTATGATTGGAGGTTTGATGTACTTAAATACTTCTAGACCTGATATCATGCATGCAGTATGTTTGGTTGCCATATTTCATGCCAATCCTAAGAAAACCTATGAGAAGGTAAGTGAATTTTTTTTTTAGATATTTGAAAGGAACTCCAGATTATGGTTTGTGGTGTAAGGACAATAATTTCTCTTTTGGTTCTTATACTAAGGCTGATTGGGTGGGATTCAAGGATGAATAGAGAAGTACCAGTGGCAATTCATTTTTCTTGGGAGATATATTGGTCTCCTAGTTTAGTAAGAAGCAAGACTCAGTGTCCTTATCCACAACATAAGATGAATATATTGTTGCATCATCTTGCTACACCAAGGTGCTTTAGATGAAGAAGACCTTGAAGGATGTAAAGGTGATATATGATGATGTTATTTCTATATTATGTGATAATTCCAGTGCAATCAATATTTCTAAGAATTCGATAATGCATTCAATAACCAACTACATTTCTATTTGGTATCACTTTCTAAGGGATAAGGTTGTAGAACAAGAAGTCAAATTGCAGTATGTGTCTACTAAGGATCAGATTGTAGATATCTTCACTAAGGTGCTTTCAAAGGATACTTTTGAGTATCTTTGATAGAATTTAGGGGTTACTACCCCTCCGTGTTCTAACTAGATAGATAATTTGTGCATTTATCTAGGGGAGAAATCCATGTCATATCTTTTTCTCTTAGATTGATGTGTGCTACCTCTCAAGGGGAGTTGTTAGTAAGGGGAAGTTTGGAGAGTTGTGCAAAAATTGAAAAGAAGTGTTGTTGATAGGGGAGATGGTATAAGTTGTAAAGTTGTTGGTCAAAGGGAGGGACTATTCCATTTGTCCTTGAAGTCAGAGAATGTGTTTTCTTGTGCAGGTTTATGTCGCCCTTTGTCCTTGATGTCAAAGTGGGAGAGTGAGAAGGTGTGTGTTTCTATCAATTCCAAAAGGGGAGCTTGTTGGAAGTGGTTGTCATTGATGTCAAAACTTGGTGAATTTTTGTGGTTGTTATTTATGTCAACACTTGATATTGTTGCATGTTTGGCATTAGTTTTCATTGGTGTCTTGGTGAGGTTGTTATAGTGACTTTCTTGTTGTCATTGGTTGTCAAAAATTGGGAAGATTGTTGCAGTGATTGTCATTATTGACAACATTCAGTTTGGGCTATCATTGATGTATGATGATGTGTTTTTGAAGTTCATGGTTGGATGTCATGCCTTGTTTGATGTCATGTAAGGAAGTATTGTGTATGGTTGTAGTCAATAGAGTTTTTTTTAATGATGATATATTAAGATGAGGATTAGAAGTATTGTTTATGGTGGAGAGATGTTGTTGATGGCCTATAACATCTTGTATTCTCTCTATCATTGTTCTTGAATAAGTATGTGTTGATGCAAGTGAGTAAGAAGTTCCTATTTTAGAATTTTGTTGTGAAGAATATTTGGGAATGCTTCACATTCCTCCACTATTGACGATGTAGTCTTGTAGTTTTAGATTCAATGTTTGTACTCTATGGATATTGCACTTCTATATTTTTAGGTCATCAGTGTTGCCGAGGAGGTTTTTGTTAATTGCAAAAGGTTGGTAGTATTGTTGGTTGTTTGGATTGGACCAAGAAATGCTCCGCATTTCTCCACATTGATGTATCTACTCTAGTGACTTGGTGAATGTGCTCTCAATGTATTTAAAATATCTTAGTTCAAATTACATGTGTTGAAATGGTCCACAAGTTGTTTCATTAATTTTGTATCTCTTGTTTGTGTATTTTGTGCTTTTGGGTTGAAGTATTCTATTTTTGTTTGATCCACGATGGCTATTGGTGGCATGGAAGTATGAAATAATTATTTGGAAGTGTTTTTGGATGTCCAAGGAAAATTTCTTTCTGATCTGCACATTAGTGGTTGATCTCTTTTGGTAATGTATTGTGTTTGAGTTGGTCTTTTGGGTAATTTGTGGATATTTGGCCGATAGGGCTTGCCATCTTGCTTATACTATGTGCTTGAGGGTTTTCAACAAAATGTGAAGTTATTTTAAGATGTATTTGGGTCCTAACCTATCTTTGTTAGAACTATATTGAGTGAGTTCAATTGGAAGTATGTTTTTCAACTGACTGGTTATGTACTTCACATTTTATCTACACGTTTCCTTGTTGCCAACTTGAGTTGATGTGCATTGGTACATGAGTTGTTTGGGATCACATCAAAAGATGTAATAAGATTATTTTTGGTCCTCTCTAACTTATGGATAGGACCACATTATGTTTTTGTGGCCGAATTTTTTAGTTTATTGTTTACCTTCTTTCTGGCTAGCTTAATTAAAGTTGTGAAATATTGTGATGGATATAAATGCAAGAACTTATTATATGAAAATAAAGGGTGGTATGAGTGATTGGGATGTATTGAATATCTCACAAAAGAATTTAAAAATGGTGTGGAAGATAGATTAGATGTTCTTTAATGCCTCAGTCAATAGAGTGTTGTGTTGACAAATATTATAATTTCTATAATTTTCATGTATATTGCTCTGAGATAGTGAATCTCATCAGTTCCTTGTATCTTTCCTTGGAGTTATTCACTTGAGTCTGAAAGTCCTCTATATCTTGCCCTAAGTTTGTGTGCCTTATTTTGCAAGTCTTTTGGCAATGAGCCTTATTTTTTAAGCAATGAGCTTCATATATAGTGAGTTAACTCTCACCATGGTTTTTTCCTTATTGGGTTTTCCACGTAAATTTGGTGTCATCTTGTACATGTGTGTTTCATTTCTGCTGATTTGTTTAAGGTTGAATTGCTATATCTTTCATTGTTGATAATTTGATTGAGGGTTATTAAACTTGTTAAGAGATTAAATTTTCATATCCTTCATTGTTGTTAATTTGTTTAAGGGTTTTTGGTTGGTTTAAGAAGTTAGAATTGTGCTGATGTTTTAAGTTCCGGAGGGGTTTAATTTTTGAAGATACTGATTCACCCCCCTCAAGTAGTATCAGATGTGTTCAACAAAAAGTATATGGAGAAGGATTGGAAATATTTATCAAATAAAGAGTCTAGTACACAAGATCTATTTAAAAATGAAATTCTATTCCTTAAAAATAAAGGAGATTTTATAGTGGATCATTTAAATGTATCTAATATTATTTTGAGCAAACTAGGAAGAACTATTTTTATGTTAGATGAGGATGAAAATAGTTTACTATTATGATCTTTACTTGAATCTTTGGAGAATATAATAGTGACATTCAATGGTGGTTTTATAGATCCTAATATGGATGATCTTGTTGCTACATTTTCACCAAAGAAATGAAATAAAAATCCAAGGATACACATGTACAAGCTAGACCCAAGGAAAAATATGGGAAGGAAAAGGGGGATTAAAGAGAGGCTTAGGTCAAAATTATAGTCTAAAACTATGGTAAGAGTAGAGTAAAATATCGGAATGGTGGTAAGTAGGTACATGTAAAGAGGGATTTCAAAAATAATAATTATTCTAAAGATTAATCTATTGATAAATACTCTAATGATTAAAAATATGCTTTGATTAGTTGTGCTAAAATTTATAATGTTGAATCATATCTTGTTGATTCAAGAGCCTTGTATCAAATGACTCCTCAAAAAGAGGTTTTATTCATATATAGCATATGATTATGGTGAGGTGTTCCTTGGTAACAATATTATTGTTGAAAAAGGGAAGGTAAAGTTTGTGTTTAGTGATAAGAGAATTAGATCTATCATATTTGTGCTATACATTCAAGGATTATAATAAAATTTACTTTTCATTTCTAAAATAAATTATGTTGAAGTGCATATCACATTGGTCAAGAGTGGTTGTAGGTTGGCAAGGAGGAATTTGGTGATAGCTAAAGGATCCTAAAGTAAGAATTTATTTAAGTTTGGTGTGTCTACTTATTGTAAGTCTACCAATGTAATAAAATAATTAGATTCATGTATGTTTTGGAACCACTATATGAGCTAAAAATGATTAAGAACCTTATTTATAAAATATGGTGGATGATTTATTTGGTTATTTTATGAATTTTGAATTTTGTGAATATTTTTTGTTTGGTAAATAAAGTTTGATTTTTGTAGTACTAGAGAAAATTGATTAATGGAAGTAATTCATAGTAATATATTTGGTCCTAAAAATGTTTCTTCTATTATAAAATACTATTACTATATTTCCTTTATTTATGACTACTCATGTTATGCTTGCATTTACTATATTGGTGGACTGTTCCACACACATGGTAGACTATGGACTCTATCCCAATTACAATCGTGTCCTCAACACCTTTCCTACTATATTTTATGATGAATTTATTATAGATTTTATATAATTTTTATATCTATTTTATTATTCATAAAATGCATGTTTATACATATTCTATTATAATTTTCATGATCTATATGAATTATCAACTCTTCCCTGAATAAAGGTTTTGGAAATCACAAATTGTCTTATCTTCTTCTCTAACTAATTGACAATACATATTAGAAGGACAACTTTGTCTATCATTAAAAGGGCTCGTGATACCTCAATAAATCTTTATTTAACTTTTAAAATGTGAAACATGACAACCAGACCTAGATCTACATATAATTGAATATGGGAATGGATTGGAAATGATTTGGAATGATTAACCTAATTCATCTGTATGCTCTAATATTAAAAATGTAAGATCCTGACAATTGGAAAACTAAAACAATCAAGCTTTGGTAGATCTAGAAGGTGTAGATGATTGTATACCTGCCCAAAAATATTAGTCTAGTTGTGCCTACAAGGATTATTCACCCAATGGTGAATGAGTTTGATAGACTATCCTACTCAAATTTTTGGGTCCTCTGATGGTAGATTTGAGATCCTTGTTTCCACTTGCAAAGCTATCGAAATATTGTCAGTAAATTTTGTAGGTGAGTTTTCATAGCTTGAAAAGGTTTGTGACAACAAATGCAAAAATGAATGATTTTCCTTCAAAATTTCCTAGCTCCACTTCAAACCTAAACTTGCACATTCAAAGAGAGGGAAAATGTTGTACCATATAGGGGCTTACCTCAGTCAAACCCTGAGCAAGTGTTTCCACTTCCACAATGGAAAAATGTTAATGATAAATGATAATGTAAAGGAAGGAATGATGAAATCACAATATGTTGTACAGCTCACCACCCTTCAATGGCTGCCTTGAAGGAATGAAGTCATACACATCTCCGCAAGTATTTGGATCTTTCTTGATTGAATTCTTGAGTGATTTGGAGACCTACCAAAAGATGTTAGCCTTCATAAAACAATGACAATATGACAACATGAATTCACATACACCTGGACATGATGCTTGGATCTTGAATTTCTATAATAAATATTTCTCATAAACTATCCTTCACATTGTGTTCTAGTTTCAAATGATAAAATAACTAGTTATTTATATGAAATTGTTCTAATTTCCTAAAAATTAGATTCCAAAAGCCAACACTTGAAATTTGAATTTTGGATGTTAAAATGCCGCCATTGACATATTTAAATTTGGGTCTTGACTAAGAAGTGGGACCCATTCACCCATGGGCGAATGGGCCCTGGCCCAAATTTCCAAGACACACTTAGTCAAGAGAAAAATAACAATTTGATGCATTTATTCAATGCTTATAATACTTCAAAAAATGGTAAAAATTAGGCCTTGGAATGCATAATTTGGAAAATTGAGAGCTTAATTAATTCCAATAACTTAGGTCCCAACAAAACATAATGTGAAATTGTTAAGGGTGATAATTTTCTACACTACATTTAGCCCCCACTTTAGTGAGAGTATGAACTTACACTTAGACTTGCACTAAAGTAGAGAAATATATGTCAAGAGAGGTTCAAATGTCCAAATGTTGAAGAGATACGATTGTAAGTGTGAGATAAGGTGTAAAGCACAAAACACTTCTTAATAAGACATTATATCAAAGACAAATCAAATTGAATCAATTCAAAGAAATAATCTACTTAAAGCGTCATATTGTTCTCTATCTCCAAAGATTTATTAAATCACAATGGCTCTCAAATCATGAGTACACTATGATTGTTAAAATGATAATTCAAAGAACGAGATGGATGACAATGCAATGATATGGAGCTAAATGGATAATACTAGATGATAAATGAATTAAACTAGCATGACTTGACATGAAACAAATAATTGCCGCTACAGGAGGCAGCCATGGTATGAAAGCTTAATTGTTGGATATTGGATGCTTGATGCTTGAATTCCTACAGAGTAAGAGTGCATAAGTTATATTATTTGGATCCTTTTCTTGGTTCAATGAGGTTGTATTTATAGATTTCCTGGTTGTAGAAATGCACAGGGAAGGCATTAAGAAGCTTGGATTCAATCTAGAGGATTGAATGGTGAGAGATGGAGGGAATTGAGAGAATTTTGGTGATTGTCTCTACCCATGAAAACACCAGGCAAGAGAAGAGGAAGGATTGATGGAGGAGGATTGAGAGAAGAATTTGGAATTTGTCTCCAATTTGTCTCCAAAACTTCCTGTGAAGTTTCAAAGCATTAATTGTGACATATTTTAGACATAGTTGAGACATAAGATATCTAATTCATTTTTGAGAGAATATAGATGGAATACTCTTTATGTCTTTATTCAAATATTTTTGATTTATTTAAATTAGCAAAAAGGGATAAATAATTTAATAAAACAAACTATAGGATAGTTGTTTATTAAATTAGATAGAAGAATAGGGAAATTAATAAATAAAGTGTTTGATCTTTATTTAATTAATTTAAGATTTGATGCGATAGAATCAAATAAGGATTTGATAATTAAATCAAACAAAGTATTTAATTTTGTTTATTTAATTAAGATGAATTTAAATGTGAACTATATAAATAAATATTTCTATTTATTCAAAAGTAGAGGAAATTTAGGAAAATTAATCAAATAATTCGTATTTAATTAATCGGATGCTCCAGACCAATTTTAGGTGTATACATTTTGCCCCTCTTCGAAGTGATGTGTTTATGCGTTGCTTCGAAAAAAAATTTGCTGCTACTGCCAGGATCGATGATAAAGAAAAAATAATTTTGTATGCCCCAGACATGCCCCAGATATTGATTTTCAGATAATTGATGATAATATGCCCCCTTGGGAGATAAATTAATGATGTGATGATTTTTAGAATTTTTTGAAATTTTATGATTTTCTGATGATTTGATAAAGGTATGATGATGAAATAATTTATCTCCCGACAAATGATGAAGAAAAATAGCCCTCGGATGAATTCCAATTAATTTTACAAATAAAATTAATTAAAAGATAATTAAACCGACCAAAAAATACCTTTCCAAAAATTATATATAGTCCAAAAGGTCATTTTCCAAGTCATTTGCACTATTGGAGTTTAAAAACCTTTGTGATAAAGATATTTCAGCCAGCTGGAGTAGGATGCCTATCCCCTACCACACTCACTGTTTCGAGCGCGTTCGATGTCATCGATGATCGATCACATATGGACCTCTGGTATGTACCCTGTAACCTCCTCGTAATTTGTGCACCTTTTTTTTTATGCATTTTATAGCTTTCCACATTTTTTGTCTGTTTTAGCGCTTTCAAGCCGCGTTGTAGCGCTTTCACTCCGGTGTAGCACTTCCAGTAGGTAGATTAGCGCTTTGAGTTTTAGTGCTTGCGTTAAAAACTCTAGCGCTTCCATAGGATAATGTAGCACTTTCATTGATATAGAGCTTACAATTTGAATTTTAGTGCTATGATGCCGAATTGTGGCACTTTGAGAGTTCTAGCACTTCAATTTGTTTTATTAGCGCTTTCATGATTTGTTCTAGCGCTTCTGGTAAAGCAGCGCTTTGATGGACTTTTATAGCGCTTAGATGTGGTAAAGCAGCACTTAGGGTGAACTAGCGTGTCAGATGCCTGTTATAGCGCATCAGAGTGCTGAAGTAGCGCTTTCGAGATTCAACGCTTTGGGTGCCTGATTTAGCGCTTTTAACTGATAAAGTAGCACTTTTGGGATTTAGCACTTTGGGTGCCTATTTTAGCACTTTCATGTCAGATTTGAAGATTTTGACTTAGTGAACCCTAATTTTGTCACTTTTGATCATGTCCATTCTTCGAAGTGGTATGATTGATAATCCAAATTTTGGATTTTGGATTGTGATGATTTAAATAAGACTAGCTTCTCATGATAGGTGAGAAGAAATCCTTTTGATGATGATCCTCATGATAGGTGAAGAGATGATTCAATATCTGATAAATCTCATGATAGGCGAGATTATATAATGTTTGATGAACCTCATGATAGGTGAGGTTTGTTGATGTTTGTTCATGAATTTTGATCAAAAATTCATACCAAATTGTTGGAATAGACTTGATAGTAGAATGACATTTGATTTCTTGACATAGTTTCTTGATTGTGGATTTTTCATTGTGATGATAGGAGCGACTGGGTACTCTCCAGATGCAAGAGAGGTTTCCATGGATTACAGACTTGATACCTCATCTGACACTAGATGAGATTTAGGTGATAGGCCCATGTAGCTTGACTATTTTTCTCAATATGCCCTAGATTAGGATTAATCGGGGTCTATTGACTGCTTTGGCTGAGAGGTGGCATAGTGACCACAACACCTTTCACCTACCCATTGGTGAGATGACGGTCACACTTGAGGATGTGTGGCATATTCTGCGCATTCCGTTCATGGGAGAGATCGTAGTATATGATTCCCATGGGACCGGTGGTAGAGATGCTTTTTGTAGAGTATTTCAGGTTCAGGACATTGCGGGTCCGAGCATCTGATGGAGGAGGATTGTTGATTCCTTCGCAACACTACCAATAGTGCTTGCTAGTTTCATTGGAGGTTTCCTTTGCCCTGATCGTAGGTCAAAGGGATTCCTCATTGGTTGGGACAGGACATTGGATAGCATGATGGTACACAGTACCAGATATGCGTGGGGGATGTGCATGCTGGCACATTTATATCATGATCTTCATTTAGTTGTGTACCTAGGGGCATGTAGTTTATCAACAGGGATGAGCCTATTACAGGTGTGGGTATGGGAGCATTTTTCTATTGCTCGGCCATTTTCAATTGCAGATAGACCAGCTCATAGACCCTATGTGTTTAGATACAAAGGTTGGCTCACACAGGCCCGGATGGGCAAGTTAGAGCATTGGAGGTGGGTGTTTGATGATGGTACATAGTGGGCGCCAAATTGTAAGTGTGGGATTAGGTGTAAAGCACAAAACACTTCTTAATAAGACATTATATCAAAGACAAATCAAATTGAATCAATTCAAAGAACGAGATGGATAATGCAATGATATGGAGCTAAATGGATAATACTAGATAATAAATGAATTAAACTAGCATGACTTGACATGAAACATTTAATTGCTGCTATAGGAGGCAGCCATGGTATGAAAGCTTGATTGCTGGATATTGGATGCTTGATGCTTGATGTGCTTGATGGTTGAATTTCTACAGAGTAAGAGTGCATAAGTTAGATTATCTGGATCCTTTTCTTGGTTCAATAAGGATGTATCTATAGATTTCCTAGCTATAGAAATGCACAAGGAAGGCATTGAGAGGCTTGGATTCAATCTGGTGGATTGAATGGTGAGAGATGGAGGGAATTGAGAGAATTTTGGTGATTGTCTCTACCCATGAAAACACCAGGCAAGAGAATAGGAAGGATTGATGGAGGAGGATTGAGAATTGGAATTTGTCTCCAATTTGTCTCCAAAACTTCCCATGAAGTTTCAAATCATTAATTGTGACATATTTTAGACATAGTTTAGACATAGGATATCTAATTCATTTTTGAGAGAATATAGATGGAATATTATTTATGCCTTTATTCAAATGTTTTTGATTTATTTAAATTAGAAAAAAGAGGGATAAATAATTTAATAAAACGAACTATAGGATAGTTGTTTATTAAATTAGACAGAAGAATAGGGCAATTAATCAATAAAGTGTTTGATCTTTATTTAATTAATTTAAGATTTGATGTGATAGAATAAAATAAGGATTTGATAATTAAATCAAACAAAGTATTTAATTTTTTTTATTTAATAAAGATGAATTTAAATGTGAACTATATAAATAAATATTTCTATTTATTCAAAAGTAGAGGAAATTTAGGATAATTAATCAAATAATTCGTATTTAATTAATCAGATGCTCCAGACCAATTTTAGGTGTATACAAGGATGACTAAGGATCAAGGGAGATGGCCAAGCCCCTAGTATCTAAGATCCCATGGAAAACCAACATAGGAACACATGCATGTATGATATATAGCAAGACAACATATACTAGCATACAATGTCAACTAAAATGCAAAAAAAGGGTATAGAATAACAAGTTGTATTATGCTAGGATTCATACAAAAAGTGTTCATGACTCACACAATAGAAAAGTATAATATTTACTAGGTTAATCACAAACAAGAAGGCACATGCGATAGTGAGGATCAATTTTCACTAGGTGAGCCACCAAGATAAGGATGAGAAACACACTAGGTTGACTAGGTGTTCACATTAGGTTCAAAAAAATGAAACATAGAAAAAGGGAACCCTAGGTCCTAAATTCAAAGAACCTACAATGCAAGGGGAATTTTTCCATGTTACATTAAGATGTACAGATCAATAAGGTGAACCTGACATGCCATGGTAAGCAAGTAATGTTTGAATGAGATCTCAAACCTAACCCATTCTCTTTCTATGGAAAGAAAAAAGAAAATGTATATAAAAAAAAGACTACATACAAATTTAGAAGGGGAGGTAGCTCACCTTGGTATCCATGACATGAGAGATCCCATTCTCCTATGGGTCATGGGACCTCAACTTCCCTACTCCCCATATGTGGGGTTTGGCCACTATATGTGTTGTGGCCCACAAAAAAGGGGCGTGTCCACACAGGGCCATGTTCCCTCAAGGTCCACCCTTTTGTGGGTTACAAAATAAGAAAAACACAAAAAAAGACTATCATTTTAAAAGATCAACTCAAACCATATAATGTCAACAAAAATCCCAAAAAAATATAGAGTGCACAAAATATATATACTCATATGCAATTTGAGGATGAAGTCGACCCTTTCTTTCCTTATCATTGTTAGTTTGAATACCATAAATCACTAAAGCATAATATTTTCATTTGGCCCCTTAACCTGCAAACAAAAACCATAAGGAGAAACCTAAAGGTCATAAGCTTTGACCACTCTAGTTCAGAAAAAAAGACCCCTTACGACCTACAAACCCAAATGCCAATACAATTGATAAAAGTATATGATAAAGGAGAATGATATTGCATGTTGTGGTAGTGTCTGGTTTTCTTTAGAATTCCCAAACAAATTAGGGTTTCTAACTTGTTAAGGAAGATAATTATTAATTCTTGTAAGCCCTAAATCTATTGGCCCTGGCTTATGCCAACTTAGGAAAAATAAATAATGGTTTTTTTAAAAGGGGAAACTTAAATATCAAATATCCCTAACTCTTTTTATATGTTCCAATATTAGTGGTGGAATAATTCAAGGAATGAAATTAGAACGAGTTGTACAGGATTAACAAGAAAAGTAATAAAATTAAATTTGAGATCTTTTTTTGGGGGATGAGTTAAATCAATTGGCGCAAAGTGTAAATTCTCTTTAATAGATCTATTGAACTAAATTGTTTGAGAAGACCCAATTGGCTTCCTTGATTGCTTTTTCATTCAAATTATGGAAATAGTTAATGAAAATCATATATCCTCTAAGCCATAAGTTTACTAGTGGGAGAGTGGTTGATGCATTTCAAAAATTAACTTCCTTAATTGTAGCTAGTTATTAGTATAAATTCGAGTTAGATAAATCAAGTTGAATGATTGCTATTGAAAATTCATGGATTTGAAAAAATCAATTGTTGAAATTTAAAATATTAGTGTTTGGATAGAGATTAAATTTTCCAATTAGTTTACACTAAGGGCTAGGAAAAGAGGAATGAACCTAAATTATCCTCCTTATTCCAATTTTTTTATAAAGGGCTAGAATTTAGCACATATACAAATATTGTGCAAATAATAAAATTCAAACCTAAGAAATCTTTTTGCTTAATCATAATTCTCCAATGATAAATCTAACTAGTCCTTTCATTGAAATATCCCTTGGTATTTGACGAGTCTACTCAGTGAAATTTTCATCTTAGTCATCTTCACCTAAGACTGATTTTTTTTAGTGGCCCTTAAATTAGGATTGTAAAATAAACCCTAAGAAAATTAAATCAATAAGGTTGTAAGAATTTTATCAAATTTAATTTATTAAAATGTTAGGAAAAGAGGGATTGTACTACTAACCTCTTCGTTTAACAATGAACCATTTTAGGGTTGTTATTAAACCTTAATGTAATTATTTTGAAAATAATGGATTTTTGACATTATCATGTTAGCTTAACCTAACTAGACAATAAGGAGAAGGGAATTAATATTATGTCATTTTAGGATTATAATTAAGTGCTAAAGAAATAAGTTAATCGTCAATATGCTATTTTCTAAATATAATTAAATTGAAGGATTTAGTTGAATTTAGATATTAGGTCTCATCCTGGAGACTTGACCACCTCCATTCATATAGAGTACCTTAATGAGAATTAACTCTAAATGAGATCTTTCCTTGAGGTGTCTTGTACAAGACATCTAAACTAGTTTAGGTATGCCACCACCATAGGGTGCACAAAATGGTTTTAGCCACACTGAACGCATGTTTTTCCCTCCTAACATTTGAGGCGATGTGCTTACTATGATGTTACACGTGAAATATTGTTAAGTGCACACATTAGCAAGTTGTGTTAAACATAATATTATGTTATGTGTTTGATCTTTCAAAAAAAATTATTGTGGTTTTTGTCTTTATCTCAATGTAAAACAGTGAGCATGACAATTGAATCTTAGCATTGATTCCACACATTTGATCCTTTCAGCTCTTGATGGTAATCTTCCTACTAATTCATTTAGTCTCTTCTAGACTTTCTATTTTCCCAAAGACATTTATTTATAACATTATTTTCATGATATATAATTTTTTTGAATATTAAATTAAAAATTATCTCAACTAATTATTCACTCTAACTAGTAGAAAATTATTAAATTTCAAAATACATATATAATAGATTAATATTGTTAATTTAGGAGAAAACTAAGCCAGAGGGGGAGATAACTCCCCCTTTGTCTTCTTGATTGATTTCAATTGAGAATAAGTATTAATAAAATTAAGAAAATATGAAATTTGTTGCACTGAAGTGTTAATTTAGATAACTAACTATTTATTTACATGCGATCTCCCTATTTGATTCAAATTAACATTTAATTAATTCAGTCAAAAAAATTAATTTAATTTAAATCATAAACCACTCTAACTCCCACAAATTATCACTAAACTATTTTCTTATCTAGTAATTAAATTAAATTTGTATAGTTTATTCTTATTTTTATTTTTGCAATGAAATTAATTGTTATTATATTATTTTATATTCTTTAGTTATTTATTTCAATTTTAATTATTTCTTATTAACTTAATAAAATTGATTTACTAATACATACCATTAGCTTATAATTTATAACTTAATTATTTTTCATAGTTAAATAAAAGGGTTTTAAATGTATTTAAGTAGCGATTATGACACTAGGGATGCAAGACTTATGATGTTATCAAAGAAAAATATATGTGACGAGTTGTTGATAATTTGAACCAAATATTGTAATATGAATGCAATTGTGAAATACGAATGATAAGGGTCTTTAACAACATATTGTAAAGAAAAGTCTCACCTTAAGAGCTACAATCAACATTTAGCTATAGTATTCTAACTAGATTAGAGTTACTCACTAATCCAAAAAAACCTTTAGTTACTATTTGAATGGAAACCACTTCAACAACACATGATTGTAGTGATTAATATATTATGATACTAGTTATAAATAATCTACCACATAAATTGAAATAACATGAAATACTCATAGTAACATAGATTAAATCACTCATAATTTTTCTACAAAATTAAAAAATATTCAACATAACCATATACTTGTAATAAAACACATTTTTCAGCACACGTTATGAACCAAACGTAATATTGCTACAATTGAGTAGTGAGCGGGCCATTTCTCACTCTCATTGTGGCAATGTAATCAAAACTTCTTCAGGTCACACTAATATAATTAAAATTTCATTTTTATTCGTAATATAATTCTCAAAACATGTATATATGTTCATGTTTATTATCTAACATATTTCTATATAGTCTTATCGATTATACAAATAAAAATAGAGCACACTAATCCCCAAAATTTGACACTTTGTATGGTGAGCCTTCTATAGATAACAACCATACTAACTAACATGAACTAAGTAATAAATAGATGTATTTTTTAATAAAAAATAACAAAATATAAGGGAGAAACTTTTGGTTAATCCAAAAATGATATTGTACTAGTCTTTGTTATTCATTATGGCCTGTTGCTTTCCCCAACTTAATTGGCACCTAAAATACATAAAATGGCTACGAATATAATACATGGTTAGAGTAGTTTTAGAAGTAAAATCCACGTGCTCACTACTAACCATTTTCCTTCCAAAATTAAACATTTTTAATATCATAAAAGGTTTCTCAATTATAAGTGGGCTGAAATGAGGATAAAACAAGGAAGTTATAGAAAATAAAGGTTATATTCATGGCTTATCAGTTACCCCTTCTTCTCCATCAAATCTTAGTTTATAGAAACCTTCTAGGGGAGAAATCCAAAATATCTTTCTATTGCATTCAATTTTTAAACCCATAGTTTCCTTTTTTGAGGTTTGTACCACTTAACCCTTGAATTGGAGATCTAAAAATAATAATTTTACCTTAATTATTGTCTAGCAATCCCCTTGTGAGCTATTTTTATTTATATATATTATTCCATGAAGCTGTCATTTATCCATTTATAGTGACTAAAAAACAATTCATGAAATATCTCAACGTTGATTCTTTAGTCCTACAAATGACAACTTGCTTCTAATACCCATAAACTAATTCTACAACTTAAAGCACAAGAAAAATATGTAACACCTCTCTAATTCTAGCCTGGGTAAGAGGGTATTTTAATTTTGATTTAGCATTATAAATGTTATCATAATGAGATTAGACATTTATGATTATGCGATAGATTACCGTGATTAGTTATTATGGATTACATGCTTAGTTATCATTGCTTTTGTATGATTATGGATAGGAAGGGATGATGTCGTAACACTCATATCCGAGAATCTTACGATATCATGATCCTCTTCTTGATGATTGATGTGTTTCAGTTATATGATATAAGTTATATGCACATGTATTTTTACATGTAATTGGAGTGATGCATGTACTAAGTATCGACTCCACCTGGATTCACAAACCTAAGCATATTCTTATTCCCTGATGGTGGTAACTTGAGGTAGTCATACAGGCCAAAATATCCCCTACCCTAGCCCATTGTACCTCATTAGTACAGTGTTCCCATGTTGTCTTACCATCCGGTTACCTAATGGTAAAGTCTGGAGCACCCTTCAGTCATATGCAGTTTACCGGTATGCCTTGTTGAAGTATTTTTTTATGAGTTTCGTGAATCTTCTATGTAGTTATATTTTTTGGTTGTCAGTGCTATGATGTGTTTTCATTGGCATCTCTTCGTGATTTCATAAATGACATTTTATGGTGTTTAATTGATTGGATATTTGAATGGTTATACCCATGGGGTTTTATATATGTTATTTTAAATTATTTTTATTGATAATTCGAGAGAATGATATATTTTATTTGGAAATTTTAAACGATCTTATCAATCCCTTTTGTGAGCTCTCATAATTCTATTTAAATCTTTTGGAGCCTTATGTATTTTAATATTATATTTAAAATATTATTATTTTATGTGTTATTGAGAATGTTGGATATTTAGTGGTTTTAAATTAATTAATTGGAGAGCTTTATTAACTTGATTATTAAAATGCCTTATTTCATTTTATTGTTTTGGAAGAGAACATATAAAAGGGAAGGAGGTTTTATTTTGAAGGGAGGATTCTTTTGGGAAGAGGAAGAAATTACTCTATTTTTTTGGAAGAAATAAAAACCCTAAGTTTTGGACAGTAGAAGGGAAGGGAGAAACATGGAGATTCTTTGGAGAGGAAAATTGTGGTCAACTGTTTGTTGATTTCAACATGCCATAATCTCTTTGATGTTCAATTTTAGAGTCTGATCGTGCCTTATGTGCAGAGCTTTCTCTTATTTCTATTTTGGGCAGCCTTGAGGTACTTTTCTGTTATTAACCAATTTTATGTGGCTGGTAATTTGAGCATTCACTCATGTTTCTTGTACAGCTGGTATTTTTTTGATCTGGATTATTTTTATTTTATGAAAATTGGAAGAACTCCTCTATTTCATTTTTTGTATTGCTTGGAGTTTGAATGATGATTGTTTTAAATTCAATTGATGCTCATTACTCTCTTGATAAAAATGAATTTAAGGGGTGGATTTCATGTAGAAATGTCAAGATCTCAATTCGATCTTTGACAAATTTGAAATTTGGGCACTTTTATTTTCATGATTTTCTTGCCAATTTGCTAAAAACATTTTTCTTTGTTGTTCATAATTTGCATGCTAAAAATGTAAACTAAAAGTGGATTCCATGTCCAAATTCCCTTATCTCAATCGGGTCTTTGTTAGATTTTAATTCTAGGCATTTTCATTTTTGCCCAAATTTATGCCTACTTGTAAAATGACGTTTTCATTGCTGCTTTTTTACTGCATGTTAAAAATGTAAAATAATATTGGATTCAATGTAGAAACGTCAAAATATGAACTGGGTCGTTGTCCGATTTTTAATCCGGGCACTTTGATTTTTCATGTTTTTGCCTAGCCATGCTTAAAACACATTTTTCTAAACAACACCTTACTCCGGGTCATAAAATTGAAAATTAATGATGGAAACCATCTTGTAACATCGAAATCTAAACTAGGTTGTTGCCTGATTTTAGATCTAGACATTTTTATTTTTTTTGAAATTTTCATGCCTCTTCCTCATGCATTTGAATAATAGCTAAAACTATGTTTTGTGTCACTGCCACTTGGTAGATTTAATCTAATTTAAAAGTGATTTTGTAGGATGATCTAATAAGGTTCTTACCAATGTTATGATTATTCCTTTTATGAGGTTAATGGCGAGTGTTTGAATGTATTTGATCTACTTGTGAGTGAAATCCATTGTTTGAATGACTTCACAGCAATGTTTGCTTGGTTGTGTTAAATGTTTTCAATGATGGTTTTAATGGGTCTTTTCATTGTTTCATATTTTCTTTTGGTTATCCATTTGGTTAAAAGATATGGGGTAAAACTCTTATAATATAATGAGTCTTCGTGCATGGCCTTGAACACTTGTAAAGGCTAAGGATGCACTTGAGAAGGCCTATCTATCTACAAAGCGTTGAGTTATCCGTCCACGGGCTGTTGATTCGGGCATGAATGGGTCTCCTCATCCGATCCATAATCTTATATCTTGCATCTTAGTAGTCTTGAGTAGGAATTGACATGTTGAATGAGCATCTCCTTGTTGTGGCATTGGCCTTATGCGTTGCATGATGTGTTTGCTCTATGTTTGTTGAGAATGTTGGCCATATGTTACCCTTGCCTGATTATTTCCGTTTGGGCCTTGTGACTACCTCCGAGTACGGTGGGGTGGTCTCTCTAGAGTCCGCAGGGTAGGGAGGCATTGCCACCGCCATTGGAGACCAGTGTACAGGTTTTGGAGTACCGATTGGAGTGGATCTCTCTCTCTCTCTCTCTCTCTCTCTCTCTCTCTCTTGTATTTGTTTATCATATTATACTCATGTACATGCCTTGCATATATATCTTATTAGATATTGTATCGTGTTCATGAAAATGCTATTGTATTCATACCTTTTTCCTTTATGCACATTTTACTCTCTTGAGAGAAAGTAATCATAAATTTAATGAGAAGATATGTGATATTTTATTTTGGTTTACGGGTTCCGATATTGGTATCAAAATCCCTTGTATTATGATGATAATTCTTATGGTTTTTCTTTCCTTAGTATTCTTGCAAAATTAGATCTCTAAATGTGTTTTCCTTCATGCTATTGTCTGCTAAGGTTCCGAAGCGCCGAAGCCTTCTATTGTTGTCTTGTATGTTGTAGCAATAGGTTTCGGAACAGTGAGCTCCCGAACTACAAGTTCCGGAGCATTGATGCCCTCTGTCTGTTGACTAGTAGACAACAATAGGTTTCAGAGAAGAGTAGCAAGTTCCGAAGCAAATTTCCGGAGTTGTCCGATTTGCTCCTGTTTGGATTTTCTCTGGAGAGTGGATTATTCCTTTCCCTTGGGATGTCCTTTAGGTCATATTTGACCATGTTTGTTGTCGTTTTATTGAATTGGTAATTAATTTATGTGTATGTTATTCTTTATGTTTTAAAAAAAATATTATCTTGCCCTCTTTTGGCTCTTAACCTTCGGGGTTACATAGCGGGATGTTACAAAATATTCATTCAAAATAATGAAAGACATTGATGATTTAATGTATTGTGTGTGTGTATGTGCACACACACAACATGTGGGGTATTTTGCATGTAGATTTATGTTTTTTTCCCAAAATATTTCTATTTTTTCATTAAATAAACCTTTATGCTTCTATTTTGATCACATTGAAATGTTTGTTTAGATCAATTGTTTAGAAATAATCTAGCTGGTACATGTAATCACCATAACTCAATTATGATCCCAAATATTTAATAGTCTAGACTCACTTAATAAAAAATGTTCTACCCTTTCAAGATTAAAAAATGCATGAAGGAGGTCGTATAAAATGAAGGAAACATTAAATAGATGATGAGACACACCAATTAGTATAAAGTTAACACTCAAACCTTGATGCCTCAAACTTGTATGAAAACACTCCAAATAAGAAAACATTTATATAAGAGAATTACATTGCCTAGATATTTTCCACCTATAGCCCTTCAACCAAATTATTTATATCAATCATTTTTCATTATTATTAAGGATTGAGGTATATGAGGGACTCTACCATCTAAGACATTCAAATAATCACTTATATCAAGTGTGGGATAATTTGTAGCATAGTCCATATCATGCAATACAAACTTACAAGAAAGTAAAGGTACACTTTGGCTACACTCTAAAAGGACTTTTGAATCAACTTAGTCATATCCCCTTTTCTAGTGTAAGTTCAATGTGTTGGAATAATGGATGTTGAATCATCCAATGAAGCTGCGCACACTTCAAAAGGACCTACCAAGAAGAAATTCAACCACACAGAAAGTGTTGCGACTAAGGGCATGCAAATAGAGATTATCTAATTGATATTTAGAATATATTGGAATATGATTTACAAAGAGTACATATGCCTGATTATATAGGCAAGAGAAAAACCTAAAATGCATAAGATGTTGCCAAGTGTTCAAATCACACTACATGTGACAACATGAAACCCTAATAACCTACCTAGGGAATGATAACAAGATGGAGATAAGTTCTAGAAAAGAAAACTCATCTTCTAGAAGGGAATCTTATCTCAACAACTTTATTAAATGATAAAAAGTAACCTAGGACTAATATGATTAATTAATGCCTAAGTTAACTTATGCTAGTGTAATAATTAATTAATTAATTACACTAACACCCCCCCATAAGTGCAACTTAGGGAGGAAAGGAAAATGCAATGATTATGCATGATGATGATGGGTCCCGACTGATGGCCATTTTAGGTACCCATGTACATAGGATGAAAATGCAACTAATCTCCCACAAATAGAGAAAAGAGGAAAAACCCAGTGGGAAGAAAACCCCTCTCCAAAAAAGGAGATAAAATGCAAAAGGTGATGATTGGAGGACTCAACATCATCCCCCCAAGGACAACAATCATCACAAGGATACAATATAATGAAAATTCCCCCCATAGGGAGGAAATAGAGAGACTATATAGCCCCCCCAAAAAATGTGATCACCTGCAAGAAAGGTAAGTGTATGTAGACAAAACATGATCCAATATCGACAAACAACTTGTCTCCCTTTCAGAAGAAACAAAACTAGATGCAAGTGTAGAGATGCTTCCCATTCTGGATAGGAATTGAAGGAAGGAAGAATGAATATGAATGCGGATGATGTCTCTGAAAGCTGCTCATGTGTCTCCTTGCCTGATGAAGATGAAGATGCCACAACCCACTCAGGTACATACCCAATCAATGTAGAAAGTGACAAATCAGGACGATGCAGAAACTGATGTTGAACATGATCCAAAGATAGCAATGTGATGGTCCTTCCATCGAAGGAATAGATGGAGACTTGATTGCCCCCCCATAATGAAGTGTCCTCAAAACCACTGAAATAAGACTGAATCCAATCCAATGGTAGATGCTGAAGGAACTTCGATGAAGATGGAGAAAGTCTCATATATGAAATCTCTGAATAGAGGAGTGATATCCCCTCAAGAATGTCCTCCAAACCTATAGAAGTAGCCAAGTCAGTGATACCTGAAACAAAGCCATCCTGTGATGTCAAGTCTGGAAAACGGAATGTGTCCTGATGAATGATGATGATGGAAGCCTCAATCAATGACTCTGGACAAGGAATCACTGAATGTGAAGGGATACCAACTGTCTCTGATGGAGAAGAAGAATCATCTGAAGCAACCTTGCCAACCTCTTCGGAAGATTCAAGGCAATCCAAACAAACAAGCTCCTACATAGCAATATCATCATGGGGTACTTGATCTGAAACCTGACATTTTGAAACTTGATCATTGAGGAAGGGTGGAGTATCTGAATCTCCGTATATCTCCCAAATATTAGTCCAAAGGATGTGAGGACTATTACAATGATCAATAGATTCCAAAATATCACAATCAACATGCATTGCAATCACTGCTAAAACATTATATCTGCTGCAACTCCAAGCAAATTTTTGAATATCTTGACCTAGATGGGGAACTGTACCATACAAATGTGGCAACAATTCAAGTGTTTGGAGATGGTGGATGATCCCATCTCGCCATTGTTTATAGTTTCCCATGTGCAACATAGTCAAAGAAGGATAATATGCAAGCCCCATAATGTACAAACAAATTTCTCCAAAAATACAAAGACAATGACCTTCAATAGCAAATAGAAACTCCCAAAACTGATATGCAATTGAAGTGATGCCACCCAAAACAAAATACCTTTTCCCAAGCTTTAGGATATCCAAGTTATTGAACAAATGCACGAAGTTGAACAAAACAAATGCAAGAGTACCTGGAGCTGAAACTGATCAAAGTGACTAGATTGATGAAAAGATCTCTGAATTACCTTCCTGATGCCGCTGGAATCACTGAATTTCGATCAATGGTTGCGAAGATATGAGTCTTTATGTCCAAATTAGGGTTTTGACTTCAGTTGACTGTAGATTTTTTTGACAGAAGAATTCTGTAAAACTGACTGCACCACTGGAAAGTAGGCTGAATCCTCTTTCCGACGATATCTCGTTTGTCAAATTTTTACATTGTGGCGTGAAGATATGGTGATTTGAAAAAATCTGCCCTATTAGGGCCTGGTAGGCTAAATAGGCGCAAAAAGTAAGCACCTCAGGCAAAAAAAATCTCGGGCCCCAGTTGCTGATATGACCAAGGGGCTATCGGCAGTTTTAAAAAAAATGGGCCACCGGATGGGGTGGCGGGTGAGCGGCTCTTCGGCGGACACTTGGGCGGACCGGTGCTTGTTTGGTGGCATCGCTTGATGTTTAGCGGAGCCCTTGGTCTACTGCAGATCCGGCGGCGGCGACATAGGAAGGCACGAGCCTGGAGGGAGAATGCACTAGTCGGTGGGATGAACTGCCGACGCGATCGGCTAGTAGATGGCCGAAAGAAACTCTGGCAAGCAGTGAAGGGTCCGGTCGATGTGACAAGGCCGGACAGCGGTCGGCGAAGTACAGCAGGTGTATGGGCCAACAAATGAGGTGACCCCGAAAAGACCCCTGCACAAGGATTTAATGCGGCGGACTAAGCAGAAAAAAATAATAATGATTTTTTTGAATATTGCCTAATCGGCAATTCAAAAAAGGTTTTCGATATCACATGTAAAAAAAATATTTCTGCAGAATATTTAAGGCCAATGTCGACCGAAAAAAAATCAAACCCCAACTATATAAGCCGAAAAAAAATATTTGATGCCGACTGTTAAATAAAATAGGAAGTCGCCCGCAGATTTGATTTTTGCCCAAACTATAGAAAATTTTGCCCGAATGGAGAAATAAAAAATGCCCAATGACTTAAAAAAAATTTGCCATGATGGAGGACTGACAGGGGATATTTTATTTCTGCAAAAACTGTACGGATCGTACAAAAATGCAAAAAACCCTAGATACCTCAAATGGTTTCCGGATGAAATATGTCCAAATTGGACGAATGGGCAGGCGATCTGTAGGTTTTGAGGCCTTCTAAGCGCAATGGAGAGGTCGGATAGAGCTTGATCTGCACCAAAAAATAGTTTGGTCCCCGGGTAGAACCAACTAGCCTGCAAAGAAAACCTTCAAGCCTGCAAGAATCTCTATAGCCCAACTTTCTTGATACTAGGATGAACCTTCAATGGAATGGCTCTAATACCATGTTGGAATAATGGATGTTGAATCATCCAATGAAGTTGCGCACACTTCAAAAGGACCTGCCAAGAAGAAATTCAACCACACAGAAAGTGTTGCGACTAAGGGCATGCAAATAGAGATTATCTGATTGATATTCAGAATATATTGGAATATGATTTACAAAGAGTACATATGCCTGATTATATAGGCAAGAGAAAAACCTAAAATGCATAAGATGTTGCCAAGTGTTCAAATCACACTACATGTGACAACATGAAACCCTAATAACCTACCTAGGGAATGATAACAAGATGGAGATAAGTTCTAGAAAATACAACTAATCTTCTAGAAGGGAATCTTATCTCAACAACTTTATTAAATGATAAAAAGTAACCTAGGACTAATATGATTAATTAATGCCTAAGTTAATTTATGCTAGTGTAATAATTAATTAATTAATTACACTAACACAATGAAGTCCCTTAGCCTATTATTTTATTTCCTATAGACTATTTGGATGACTCAAGAAAAATAATTTAATGTAAAAAGTAATTTTAAGTTATATTAATAAAAATGCAACTTATATTTTATTATTAAAATTATTATTTTTAAAAGAAGGATTAAAAATGATAATAGAAATTGATTCCAAAACTAATGCTATTTTATAAAGGAACTTCTAGTCACTTTTTGAAATGTTTTGGATGGACAAAGGGGAAATAGTATTATTTTTAAAAGAGGGATTAAAAATGATAATAGGCATTGGTTCCAAAACTAATGCTATTTAATAAAGGAACTTCTAGTCACTTTTTGAAATATGTTTTGGATGGACAAGGTAGAAAATAATATTTTATTTCCTCAAAAGTCCCTATAAAAGAAGGGTTTGGGCAAATGAGTTGGCATTCTTGTTCATCATAAATCTTTATTTCCTAAGATTGATATTTGATCATTTTTCTACTTTTAGAACATAAAACCTTTGAAATTTAATGGATTTAGGGAAAAAAAAACTTCTTATCCATTTGAGTAATTTCATCCAAGGATTACAAGTTTGCTAAGAAATTGTAGTATTAATATTTTTAAATGTTTGATCTCCTCTATTTTTGTGGTGAATTTTTAGTTTGAGTTTATATGTGAAGTTTTTGGTGTGGTTGAGTTTATATGTGAAGTTTTTGGTGTGGATTTAGTTTATGGAATGTTATCAATTGATCCATTTACCTTAGAAAACATGTTCACTTGCAATTCATATGGTGACTACACATTTATCTCTAATGATCATTATACTTTATTCTTTTTGTCATCAAGGTATTATTGAAATAATTTTGTATTGGCATATGGATTATGACTATATATTGCATGATGCATGTGATACTCTCTTATTTGAATCTGATAGTGTATATTTTACTTCATCTTTGTAGATACATATAATTATACATGTTCATAGATGGATTTTATTATTATCATGTTGGCATTATGGATGTTGCTAGTTATTATATTTCTATACTTGGATGATGTATATTGATGCTAAGATATCTTGGATGTGTTGATGATACAATTATATGATGTTTTATTCCACTAGATCATTTTACATTGCTTCAACTATTATATACATATGTGCAGGTACACTTCATGTGTCGTTGAGAGTGTAGGCACAAGGTTATTTCCTCAATTGTGGTTATATTGAAGATGTTGCATTGAACCTAATGTTTATACTCACCCCATAATATTCAAACTGATTGCAACATGTGTCTTATGAGACCCCAATTCGATTTGGATCCAAATTAAATGTAATTTCAGAGTCCTCTTGTGTAGTGTTCAAAACTTAAATGTGTGTGTTGTAGTTGTGTTAGATTTTTCTCTTGTTGCATTGTTGATATTTGATTGTTAAAATAATTTCCTATTAATGAGGTGTGACACATTTTGAGAAACTGGAAAAGAAAAAGGGGAATTTCTATTTAGTTGCATTGGAAATTATATGTGAATTAAGTAATGAGTTAAAATATTCATTATTAACAAATTAAATTTAATTACTTATTATTCATAAATCAAGGAAATGATTGGAACACTAAGTTAAATTATATCAATACTAATTAGGAAAATGAGAAAATAAAAATAAAAGTGACAAGAAAATAAAAAAGGGAAAAACGAAGCTACAAGAAAAAGGAAAAAGTGATATTTTCATTATTCTCATAGATTTTTTTAAAATGGCTTAAAAAAACTAAATGAATTTGAGTGATTTGGAGGATTGTTGACTTGGATTTTGATTGAAAAAAGGAAGGATTGAAGGTTTGTTGACTTGGTGTATGACTTTTCTCTTCATATGAATTCTATAATTTGGTGCTCTTCAAATTGAAGGTAAATTAATCATTTTCTCTTAGTTTTTGAACTCTTTCATCTCATGATTGTCATACCCATGTATGTGATGGCATATGGATTTATTTTCAAATGTGAATTCATTAGATTGTGTATTGACATTTTATTATTTTGTAAAAAAATTAAAATCCTATTTTAAGCTAAAACTATTGCAAAACTTAGAAAATATGAATTTTAATGTAAAAGGGGGTTGTTGTGTGTGTATGAATCAAGAGGGTATCCTTTTCTATTTGAATTTTTTTTTTTTTTTAAATGAAATTTTCAAGAATTCATCAATGGAGGATTTGGATGTCTTGCTATTTTAAAAAATGTAAATTCACTTTAAAATTTTAAAATCTAGAGCGATTTCAAAAGAATAAAAAAGGGGGAAGATAAGTCTCATTATTATTTTTTGTTGGGAATCTTTTGAGACTATGTCCAATTTGGTATTCCCCTTTTAGTACATCAATTTCGATGACATGTCCAAATAATGTTATGGCATGATGCATGTAAGAGTGGAGGGATAAGATGTAGGAAAGGAGTGGATCTTGACACTGGTTAGGATCCAAAATGATCCAAGGATAAAACATGTGAGCATTATTAATTTTAGTGAAAATTAAGTCTCATGAGGCAATTGAAATGAACCAATGTGTTAAATCTACAACATATCTAGAGCACCCATAGAGGCTTAATTGAGTGTAATAGACTAATCAAAATCCTAGAATTGTTGGCACATATTGATTAAGGATTGTAGCCTTATAACTATGGTCATATTCTATCCACTTAGCCATATATTGTGCTAATACAATCACACTCCTTTCTTTTCCCTAAAACCATCATCTTTATTCTCATTAGATTTAATATTTGATGTGATATTTACTCTAGCCATTTGTGTGATTAGATGAGACCTTGTTGTATATGTGTTCATGCATATTTTGTATGCATGGTGTTTAGGATGTGTATAAGAATTACTCCCTTGTTTAGTGTGAGGGTGTTTGTTTCCAATTCAACTATATCCTATCATGGTGGGGTGGACCTATAGGTATCATATGGTTGGGTGATGTTCAAAAACCATTATAGACTAGTGGATTTGTTGGAATGGTACAAGATCATACACAAGATGAAAGAAGGAGTCATATTCTCATATGTTATTTCATTGTATGAGAGTTGTAAAATATATAATTCAAGACATATGAGTCATCTTATATAATTATAACATTATATTGATACCTACTAATTGGAAGGATTGCAAACAACTTGTTGTGCCTATAACACGCATTCCCCATTCGGAACAGGGACCCCCTCTTTCTTTCGCTTTTGTTGGGTCATTCTAACTTTGCCTCATTTTATGTGCCCTTAATTTCAAGCTTAAAGTGGTCAAGAACACTAAATTCATCATTCCCTAGTTGACCAAATTCATCCCCCTAAAGTTCCCTAAGTTTTTGGCTCTTGCAAGCCATTCCATGCGGACTTCCCTTAGTCTGTTGCCCTGGCATCCTCCGGGCCCTATAGGTCCACAATTGCGGGTCTCCCTTTGTACAGCGCTACCATCTCTTCGTCATTCCATTAATGGTCGGCCTCAAACATTCATCTGCACGATGGGTCCCACACCTTGCTTTGTTGTTTCCTCTTGGCCACTAGTTTGTGGCAAGACCTGGGGATCATCACGCATTGCGGGCCTCCCATTATTCTTTGTCAGCTCATTGATTTCCCGTGTCTCACCTACCTCGTCGACTACCATAATTTTCATTTAATGTGGGTCATAAATGCCCCTTTGCCTATAAATAATAGTCTCCACCTGTCATTTTCACACCAAACAATTTGAATTTTTGAGGAGAGGAAATGACGATCGAAGCCTCCATGCCTACATTAGCTCCTGAAGGATCAAAGAAAAGATCTTCATCAAATTCCTGCATCATTTCTAGGTAAGTCTACCCTCAGAATCTCAAAATGCATCTTTTTCCGTAGCTAAGGCATGTAAAATGATGCTTAGATCTTCAAATAAAATGATTAAACACCCAGCGGCTATCCCAATATTCAGCTCCGAACTAAGGATTCACTTGCAGGCACTCCAAAATCTCTAAAATTGTTTAAATAGTGCCCTCACATCAATGCAAGACCCATTATTTTTGGCATCGTTCTTCACATGACATAGACTCCTTTGCGACCCACAATGGTGCCATTATCACTCTAGTTAGAACACAAAATGATGAAGCATTAAATGAAAACCTAAGTTCTTGAACCCCTATAGGTTTGTTCATGTAGATTTCCCCTTACGGGTTGCCACCCCATGCCGCCATTGGTGAATGACCTAGCTCCATCTCCCTTTCACATTGTGAACCCCGCCAAAGTCATCTCTGTCGGGTGTTAAATTGGCTAAGTCCAAAAAGGACTTGTGGGTCGTTCCGTGTAGACTATCATTCGTGGCCCACTGTTACCCAAATCTCGCTTGTTAGCGGCAATTACATTCCTTCCTCCCACAGTATAGAGCCCGCCATCTCTATTGTTGTTTGCCATAAAAATGACTAAGTCCTACCTGCATGCAAGCTGGTCTCTACAAGGGTCGGGTTGCAGACTGCCCCTCCTCCTTTTCCACTCTTCAACATCCAAGCAGCCTCATTTGTCTACACTACAGACTCCACCTAAGTCGATTCCTTCTAAGAACTTCAACAAAGATTCTAAGTTATCAATGGCATGCAGGCTAGCCAACGCGAACCACTGCATGTGAACTGCTGCTCACTCTTGATCGTTTGATAACGAAAAATACTTAACGACCCCCTGATAACTCCTATATGCATCTCCCATGATGATCAAATTTTTTTATGTCAAGCCAGATGTCTAAGGATCCTGTGGGTCTCGTAGTGCGGATTTCCTTCTACAGGACGTTGTGCTATGATTGTCGTTACTTAATAGTGAAGTCCCACATGTCCTTTAAGACTCCAACATCCACATGACCCGAGTCCATAAAATCATAATGGCCAATCAGATGACTCCAAGAGCCTCATAGCCAGTTCCCACACATGCAAAATTTCCTTCTAAATACTTTGACCAATAGGTTTTTATTGCAAAAATTTTGTTGTAAGTGACTGTCTACGGGTTTCCGTGACCCCAACACTGTCCTGCTACCGGTCCTTCCTGACAGCCTCCAACCTAGGGAAACCCACATCCCTGGACCCACATTTCTTTTTGTGATCCAAATGAGCTCAAAATGATGAATGATTATGAATTATATGATCTCCTAATGATATATTATTGGATCTAACCCCATTTTGTAGGATGTAACTAACGCTTGCCCTGATTTCTATATGAATGTATTTATCACATCTTTGCATGCAAAATTTATGGAACTTGCTATGGGTCCATTGGGGAAGTCCACTAAGAAGGTCGATAAACAAAGAAAGTTGCACATGTACCAAGAGGAAAAGAAGAGAAGGACCAAATGAAATACCAGTTTCATAGGGTGGAGTTCACCTCCAGGCTCACCTCCACCTAGGATTCGATGTCAAATACAAACCTTGGACATGTGGACATCGATGAGTTCAGGAAAAGGGTAATCATCCACCCCACAATGAAGAATTCATGAAATATCAGAGTGAGTGGTCCTGCTAAGGCAAATGGCTTCCCTCCCATACTCATCGCCCTAGAGCTGGTTATGGTCTGTAGGGAATGCTATAAAAACAATAGGAAGATCATTGAACATGATGGTAGGGTGTTAGCAAACCTATCTGCTAAATCTATCAACAAAACACTTCACATCCCCACATTTGATGTCATGGAGGAAACAAAAAGATAATATGCCAAAAACACGTGGAAGGTGGACCCTCTAGCATGAAAACGAATAATCAATCAACATTGGTTGAAGGATAAGAGGGGTAGCACTACCAAAGTGCCTCACGAACTATTTGGAAGCGAATTTTATGAGGAATATCATGACTTCGTCACCCTACTAAGAAGAGTTATGGGTCAACCTACTAATTCTTTCTTTGAAGACAAGATGTTCTACTTCATCAAGGAAATCATCTGAGGCAAGACAAATTTCCACTGGGAAAAAATAATCAGTGATAACATGCATGACCAGCTCATGGTTGTAAAGAAAACTTCTAAATTCTATATGACCTCATATCTAGTGTACCTTCTAGCAGAAATTATTTTATACAAAGGACTCTTCATCGTGAGAAACCTAGAAGCAAAGAAAGGGGACCTCAAGGTATACGATCACTACCCACTTCTACAATACTAAAATTATAAAAGAGAATATAAGAGGGTGAATGATGCCTTCGTCAGGCATATCATCAGGCTACTTGGGAGAGACTTTACGAAAAGGGTGTCACACAGTGCTAAGGCCTTCATTCTCTAGTTTGGCCTATTCATACAGTTCCCAAAGTTCACCTATGTTAGGATGGGGGGTTTCTCAAGGAACCCCTATTGATTGCCTCATTATCCCAATAACCGCTTGATCATACTCGAGGTCTCCCTACAGCTATAAAATTCCCATGAATTTATTAGTGACAAATATACGCTTGGGATTCCTTATCCCTTGACCTTCAGGCAAGGGATGTGCTTTTGTCTCACCTCCCAATGTGAAAAATATTCAAAAAGGGAATTGGTGGAGTATACTTTGGATCTCCACATCGACAGAGGAAGAATGGACCCTTATGGTAAACTAAAGAAATGGGCCAAAAAACAAGATGCCCATAGAACTCAATTCGAAGACTTCTGGGCTAATTGTGTAGATGAAAAAGAAGTGTGAATGAGGCACTACATGAGAATGACAACCCAATTCACAAAGTCAGTGAATCTATTCCCTGAGCCTGAACAGATAGTAGAAGAAGACAGTAGTATCATTGATGATAGTTTCAATGTTGTGACCGACTTGCCTCTACTAGTGATAGATTGGAGTGAAGAAGAGGTCACTAACCTTGATATATTAACACGACCCATTGAGAATAAGACATGGCAGTGGATAGACACCCAGATTGCTCAGCTCAAAATATAGGGCACACAATTAACTTATGGTGAGCTCGAGGATGAGCTTAACAGTGAAATAGATAGTGGAGCGACTGCTGCCCCAACAGAGGAAGCACCTAAATCCCCTTTGATGACAAGGCTGAAGAAAAGAAAAGGTGCACTAGAGCATAATCCTAAACATAAGGTATACTCCAGGAAGACCGCAGAGGGAGAGTCATCGAAAAAGGTAAAGAGAATAGGGGGATTCATGAGTGAAATTCTCACTATACAGGAGGACCCCCAAGATGAAAGAGAAGAGGACACCGAGAAACCACACTCACCACCCACCACTTCTGCTTGCTTTGGTGCTACAATTGTTACCACCCCTCTACTCTTCGCCTACCAAGAAATTCCCTGTCTCATCTCCACCCGCCATGAATATCTCGGTCCACCTCACCTCCACCTCACCAATAACTTCAGTCATGATTCTTCACTCCTCCTGCTACACGTCTCAAATTTTGTCTTCCTCAATTCCTCCTCCATTTCACACTCTCTCTACTCCATCACTTGCAACAACCTCTATCACCATGATGTCTCTTACTCGCCACATTCTTTCATGGTGTATATGAGGAACGTACCTCCCAAGATTTTTGGGATAATGCTTGACCCAAAAGTCCAAGCTTTCATGGCCCAGGTTGTTGCTGCCCCACCTCTTCCATCGCCACTCACTGAGCCTCCCAAGATGGAATCCATGATACAGATTTTAGAAGAAATGGAGAGGTGCCATGTAGAGCAACAAAGGGAGGTTTCAAAGGATATAGTTAAGGAGCGCAAGGACTTTGATCAAGATGATTATTTTGAGCACCCCAAGGTTGGGCTAAACTTAAATTTGGATAAGGTGGCATCTGATGAGGAGAAGTCACATTCTTTAGAGGAGGACATCGAGGCCCTCAAGATATGTCGTAGAAACTTTAGATCAAGAGCTAGATGAATAGTTTCCCTAGAACCACAAGAGCATAGGTGACCCAGAGGGGCATCACTCTAAGGAGGAGAAGGTGAAGATTGACATAGACCTAGATATACTGGATGAACAATCCAAAATCGGCCAAGACAAGGGTCTGGTCTAGGATGAAAAAATACCTACAATAAAGGAGGAAGAGATAGAAAAAGAACAAGGAAGAAAAGAGGGATTCCCAAGAGGAGAGCTTTGAACCTCAGAGCCATGACGAGGCTATGCGTGAAGAAGAAAGGGCACCCCAAGGGGAAAGATTTGTTGAAAAGGATGCTACCACCACTGAGCCATGAAATGAGGGAAAGACCACCCCTGAAAAGGAATCAGATGAAAAGTAAATACATGATCAAGAAGCTCTTGGTGATGAAGAAGAACAACCTCAAGATGAAAAAATAGAATAAAGTGAATATAAATCACCCAAAGAGTATGCCAAGGTGCCTGAGTGGTTAGAACAATAGTTGGAAAAGAAGAAGGCCTTCATGGTTGTTGACCCCAAAGAAAGACTAGAGGCAATCATATCCTGAGTGTAGACCAAAGAAAGAAAGGAGAAGAAGCCTAAGGTTCTCTCCCACATCACGGTGGATGCCTTTGGATCCAAAACAATAGGAATCTCTACCCCTGTAGGAGATAAATTAATAGGCATCATTCAAGGGAAATGCTATAGCATTTCAATAATCAATTCGGGCATGGAAAATCATGAATAGAGGATAGAAGAGTTCCACAGATCTATAGCCTCCATCATGCAACAAATGGATAAAGACCAATCCACCAAGGAAGAACTAAAATCATAAGTAGCAGATCTTATCGCTTACATCCAATAGTGGATGTCTATAGAGAAAGAGGCTCCGACAACATCATCAACACCACCCTCGCTACTCTCCAAGGAAGATATAAGTAATCTAGAGAGGAGGAAGAATTGGACCAAGGAAATAGTGGATTGGTTCAACTGCATAATATACAATGGTGATATGGGATTTCGACACACTACCAAGATGTACAAAAAGTTCCAAGATTTGCAAAAACGGCTTGAGAACTCCATCAAAACTTGCAACCGATTCATGAAACTGTATAGAATTACCTACCCTAAGCTCGAGAGCATTCTTAAGCTCTCTAAGGGGGTATGGGAAAAGGTCATTGGCTCGTGGAGACATGGTAGATGATCCTAGATCATAGAAAGGAGGTCTTGGGGAATATTTTTCATGAATTGAAGCTCAATCATGAATGGGTTGTGGAGCACCAGATCGACAATGAGGAATACCTAAAGATGATGATAGACTATGAAATGTCCACCCTGGAGATAGATCCAAAAAATATTAATCCATTCTTCCACAAGAAGATGGAAGATGGGGTTGCAGATATGCCGTCACCAGACTTCATGGATTTTTCTGCAAGGGATTTTGTCCAATCTGAGCGGGTTATCAAAGCCACCCCTAGGTGGACCAAGCATTGGGATAAGATCACTAAGATATTCAAGAAGATCAAATTTCAGATCCTACAATAAGATATCATGGAATGGGATAAGCTCCAAGATTTGATCAGGAGGGTTGTGGTGTATGCTACCATCCAGAAGAATGATGGAAAGCCCATTATAGATGATGCATATCTGTCAAAGTAGCCACAAAGGAGGGCAATCACTAAAAGACAAAACTGTTATAATGACAAGGCCACTAGAAGACAAAACAAGGAAAAGGACAAAGATGTATTTTATATTGTTATATTTTAGGGCTTGGTGAAACCCTAATGTAAAATTAATTTGCACCACACAATGAAATTAAATCTTGGCCATTCATTTTACTTTTAGGAAAACTATAAATAGGGTCCCCTCTCATTTTCAAAGAGAGCTAAGTTGTTGTGTAAAGGCATGCTATGAAAATTTAATGAGAATTGCATTGTTTTGATGGATTCTTGTGTTTCTTCATATGTATGCATGGTTCATCTTCTCAATATTAGATTTTAGCTTTTTTTTTATTTCCAAGTTGCTTTGGTTGGTATTTTATGTTTTACTTTAATGGTGAAGAATGTTATGGTGTTGATACCTTCCTTGTTCATACTTTTTGTTGTTTGTTGATGATGAACAATAGTGAAAAGTTAGTCTAAACATTACTCACATTAATGAACCTAAGTTCATCTATTGTTCATGCTTAATGGTGAATGGGTAGTTGAAAATATGCAGAACTTAGAAGATTTCACTATTTTCATGAGACTATAGGATGCATTGGTTAAGTGGAACTTAGTTTTGGGAAGGTTGTCCACTATAGTATCCTCCATTGTTACTGTTCAACATTAGTTGAAGGTTTAGGAAACTTCCCATCCCTTTTCCCTCTTGACTTTTCTTTGAAAACTGAAATCAAAACCAAGTTCCAACATCATTGTAAAGCCAGATCTGATGGAAAACATGGAGTTTAGACTTCTATTATGAACTTTTAGCAATTGCACTTCATTTCTAGAATTCCACAAAACTCCATTTGAAGATCCAATTCCCTCCAAGCTTAGTGAACCAAAAATCCCCTTTTTGATTACCAACAAATCATATCAATCAACTGATATTGTTTTGCAAGTCATGAATTGACACCCGAGAGACCTTGGGGTGATTTCTACAACTTAGTTGCTAAAATTACCTTTCGAGAGAGGTAGCATAATTGTGTGCTTCCTATGTTGAGAAATTGAAAAAACATCTATCATTAGAACTGGGACTACAAGGAGGACCCTTTAGCTAAGCTGGATTGAATTGGTTCCTTATCCCCTCAAAGGTTTCATAGAGTGTTAAGATCAACACCAGACAAAGGGGATTTTCAAGATCTTAAGATCTCTACCAAGACTAAGAGATCCAAGAAAGGGGAAGCATCTAATTCAACTCTACCCACTCAACTTCTATCGCCTCCATCCCCTCCATCGCCCTCCATCCATTCATACCACTCTTCCTCTTCACTTCTGGCAGCCCCTTCTTCTCCCCATCCATTCCAAACTCACATTCCAATATTCACCTCCCATAGCCAAGGTGTTGCTCTTTCCCAACACTTCACTTCCAAGGTGTTGTCCCAACTACCACTACTCCTTTGTAGCCACAAGTAACTGTAGCACAAAAAACATATCCTCCACTTCCCATGATGGCTTGGCTGGGTAATAACCCATACCCTTTGTCCTTCAATTATTGACATGCTAAAGAATCTAGAAGGCTTTTGCACTAAGTCTCACTCACATGATCCACAAAGGATAGCAGAAGAGCTCATCAAGATCTTCAAAACAGCCCTGAAGGATATGAAAATAGAACATGAAGATGTGGCTTGTAGAATCTTTCCCTACTCATTGGGGGAAGAGCCCTTTTATTGGTATATCTATCTGCCAATAGGATCCATTACTACCTGCAACCAATTGAAGGACATGTTTTTGAAAAAGTTCAAGATCCCAATCAACCCCTTCAAGTTATACTAGTAGTTCATGTCCATTCAGAGGGAAGTCAATGAGCCTATTAGTTCCTACAATGAATGGTTCCACCAAGATTACATGGAGTTGCAACCACCCTCATGGTTGATGATGCCTCCACTTTATTGGTGTAATATGTTGCCTTGGATAACCTTACATCCGCACTGATGAAGGAAATGTACCCACCACCCGTTAGGTTGGTGGATGCGTATGTGGAAGTAGTCTCAAAAATAACCAACTTGGGGCAGCATATAGCAGGTCCTTTGACCTCCTTGAGACCAACTTCTCATCCAACTCAAATCCAGGGACTTACCCATGCTGAATCAAGTTCCATAGCCGCCAATAGTGCCTCATCAGGGTAGCCACTTAATCAAGCACCTACATTGCCTCATTACTTACAACCTCAACAAAAAAAAGCTTACACTCAATAGCCTCAAGTTCCCTCATAATTTTAATTCTTTGAATTCCCACCTGCTCACCAGAACCAACCAGTGTCACAACCCGTCTTTACCCAAAGTTTGACACCTCGTCCAGGCTAGGTAGAGAAATATCGGATTGATGAGCTGACTAATATAGTTAAGAAATTATCCACATAGATGACAAACTTGAGGAACAAAAATAACCAATTGCAAGCTTCTTAGAGGATTATTCAATCTAGCCTTAATCGAGACAACCATGACAACCATGATGTAGGTACATTCTCTGGATTGAATAATAAAAAGAGGGCATAATTTGGGACAAAAATTTGAACGAAGGCCTTCGCAAAGGAAAAATCAAATGTGAAACACAAGACCAAATAATGGAGGTTTCCCTACCTCTCCTGATCAACCAACTGACATGAACAAGACTACTAGCAGATTCTACCTAGCTGAGGCTGCCCTATCTGAATGGTGTCAGATCTAGAAAAACAAACAAGCATTCTGAATTGGATTGTCCACAATTTCACACTATAAAAGAAATATTTCAAGTATAATTCTTGAATGTAGTCGATGGTGCTAGATGTAGGGACCTGGTTCCATCTAAACCATATGATTCCTCAATGCTAGTGGTTAATCAAGCTCCTTTCCTACAAGGTGAAAGAAACATACTCGAGAAGGAGACTACTGCCTTGAATAATGAAGAAGTAAAAGAGGTAAGAAATTAAAGCCCATTTTCTCAACTCTTTGATTCAATAGATAATGGTCCATTAGATGAAGAGGAGCCCCATGAGGATGAGGTTCAAATGTTCCATCAAAGGAAAACCCCTTATAACTTGAGGAATAGACAAGTAGGTGGTCCTTTTACGATCTCCACTCCTTCCAATAACTTCAGTACTCCACCTAGCCCCAATTCCAACAATAATCTGAGCTACCCTCATGTGCCCATCCAATACTTTAATAATAATAGGGAGCCAAAAAAAACCTAGAGTTAGCCCACTAGTTCTTCTCAAGACAAATCTTTTGATGCAGAGGTTGAACAAATGGGGGAATACGTAGTTGAAGAATTCAAGAAGGTTAAATTGAATCTATCAAATTTTGAATTAATCAAAGTCCCAGCTATAAAAAATGTCTTCTTTAGGATGCTTAATGGGACCACCTCATCCAAGTTAACTCAAGAAGTGCCTGCCAAGGTGGTTTCCTTTGATACCACCCAAAGTGAACCCTTGATCAAGGAAATCTTAGGAAAGAAGCATGAACAACCCCCAAATCAGCAAGTAAACAAGCAACCAACTAAATAAAAAAATCAAGTAAAAACCTGGGATAAAACCAATGATAAGGACAAGGCTCAAGTAGCTCAAGCTGATGTCTCAACGGGGCTATTCCAAGGGAGGTTGGAGACCCCTCCCTTCTTGACTAAAATCAAGATATTTGGAAAGAATCTACACAACCGCTTGCTTGATTTTGGAGCATCAACAAATTTCATGCCATTAGCTATATACAAAGCCTTAGGAATAACTCCAACTCCCTCCTGACAAAAGGTGACTTTGTTGGACAAGACAAATATCAACATAGTTGGGGAAATCAATAAGATACCCATGAAAATTGCTACAAATACAAGGGTGCAATAGGTAATTGACATTCAATTTGTTGATATCCTTAATGCATATGGCATCATACTTGGGTGGGATTTCACTTGGGCCTTGAACTGGTACACCACAAAAAATTATTCTCACCTATGGTTACTGTGGAAGGGATTGCCAAACTAGATCTGCATTGATATGGAGCCTCACATGAAGTTCATGATCATGGAATATAACAAAACAAACGAGTTGTTGTTTGTTGAGACTGAGCTTAGAAATTATTGTCCCATGGCTTATTAGGATGATGAGGGGTTTCAAGAATAGGAAGTGACTGAGGAGGTTCTTCTTGTATTATGTAGTGCCCCCACCAATTTAACTCGTGTTACTAATAGCACAGAGGTGTTGATTGAATCCAAAGATGAATAATCCAATGAAGATGGCCATCTTGGGTTGTTGGATGGATTCCAATATTTTATGAAAAAATGCATCCAGGATCAACTCAGTCTAGGAGCGAGAATGGACTTTCAGGAGTTGTTATTACCCAACTGGTGTAGGGTACACAATGTGGCCCATTTTGAATTCAAATGTTGTCTATGCCAAGCATCAATGGAGCATATAGCAGGGCAGATCAATCTTGAAGGGAGGCCTCAAGCACATCAACTAGATCAAGACCATGTTGGATCTACACAGTCACCCAAGGTTGCTAAAGCTGATATATAACCAAAGAAACAATCATGCTCCACCAACTCTAGGATCTAGAGCCCTCCTAAGTTTTGGACACTGTGCTTCGATGGATCTAAGTCTTGTATCAACATGAATTTGCAACCTAATGCAAATTCCCTTTTGACCCTTAACAATTTAGAAAATCAAAAGTGGAGATTTAATTCCGCTTAAGCCCGCTCCTTGCATTCCACTTAGCACCTGGTTCATGTGTCGGTGGGGGAATTTCTATCGAGGACGTGCTCATGTGGAATGCAGACGTCCGTGTGGCACGCTTACATCCCTAGCAGATTATTGCGGTTGGAGACTACAAAGGCGTTACATTTCTTATTGGAAGTCAAAGAGTAACGTCCCTCTTCGGCTAACCGACCCGAATATGGCCATTTTTCATCTTCTCCTTCATATTCTCACTCTATTATTCCATTCTCAAGTTCTAAACAAGTTGTCACACTCTCTTCATGCTTTTGAGCATCCATTCACAAGCTTTGTAGCAACACCATTCACTCTGTTGCAAAAATCCATTACTCCATCACTCCAATGGGGCAAGCACAAGATAGAAACCATGGCAATAAAGGTTTGATTCTCTCTCATTCACTCCTCCACAAGCCTTGAGTGCTTTGGATGGAGGTGGTAAGCTCCTACAATCTCTCCTTTTTCTTTCGATTGAGTAAGGATGCACTGCTTTTAGTTTCTTTTCTTTATCATTTATCTCTACTATTCCAAAATTGGCTGTCCGTGGAGGTGGAAACACCAAGACAGGGGTCTGACTGAGGCAAGACCCTATACAACCCCAACAATTTATCCCTTTATTGTGTGCAGGTGGAGAGAACTTGGAGCAATCTAGTGAGGAGATCATTGCATGAGATCATCTTCGTCACCTTGGTGGTAATACATTTCCTTTATCATATTCATTTCTGCATTTCTCTTCACTTAATCTCATTTTATCATTTCAAATATCTCTAAACTAGGTTGATAGTCTCCATTTTGGAGTTATATTTATGTCTTTTCATTTCTCTAGTTGTACGGATGCTAGCACATCTGTGAGACACCTGCGCTCCGCGTTGTAGTCCTAGAACTATGCTTATGTCCTCAGAAAAAGAGCTACCTGAGACACGAATCTGAATCTAAAGGCTGACTCATCTAGTCTCCTTTCAACATTCGGGATTACAGAGTGATCGAAGGATGCATAATCCTCATAATTCTCATCCTCGTCATCCTAATTTCCCCTTAAACTAAGGTGGGTTAGGGTAGCCTTTCCGCTCTTGGCCTTTCATGACCTAGGGCCTTGCAGTGGGTGGTCCCCCTCTCTCACATTTTTGGTGAACTTGATGTGAACCATTTTGGTTCCATTTTGCAATACTGAAAGTCCCTTTCCTTGTATCCTAGGAGTGTTGTAGGTGTGAGTGTTGTGAGGCTTTTGCCTTGCAAGCCAACCTGCGACCCCTAGTAGGTGTAGTTGAAAGGTTCCAATGGTGTTGTGGGATGCAACCTTAATTGGGTCACTATCCTATCTCGTAAACCTTAAGGGGATCTATAGAAGTATTGTTTGGTGTGCGTGATGACCTCTTTCTTAAACCAACCCATTCCCTCTGTGCAAACTATGAATGATGATACTAGCATAACCTTTACTTCATAGGACCTACCAATGGGCTTCAATAGAGATCCATCTCCTCTTTACATTCCTGCGAGGATAAATGGGAACATTTTAGCAGGTGTCCTCGTTGATCCGACATCGCAAGTGAATATCATAAGTAAGGATATCGTGTTGATTAACTTCCTGCATAAGGATGGGTATGATGCACCTGAAAGTACCATCCACACACACGATGAAATTTTTGTACCTCCTATAGGGAGTATTGGCCTATTCATCCTTTTTGGAGCTAAGTCTGTAAGCCTTAAGTTTGACATCATCTCGACGTACAAAATCTTCAAAGTGAAGCTAGGAATCCCCTGGTTTGCACCTATGAATGTAGTTTCCTCAGTTATACAAAAGTGTCTGAAGTTTGTTCATGGAGGTTTGGTGCACATTTTCCATGACACCAGTTATAGACCACCAATTGCACATGGTAGCTACATCCTAGAATACTCCTGGCCTTCCTCTCTTGGTCCTCTCCCACCTAGGAAGGACCTCCTACACCGCATGTATCAAAACTATAAGAAGGGGCACGCTAGGCCAAAAGTGAGGTACCCTCCTTCTCCTTACACTATCTCACATAGAGCTTGCTTAAAGGCTGATAGTGATGTTGCCAAGGCCCATAGAAGAGAAGAAGAGAAGCAGTCTCAATATCCTCCTTCTTCCTCTTCCCTGGTTCAGCCTGATGCTTCCTCTCATCCTATCGTGGTACCATTTTCTTTTTACTTGCATTTGTGAGAGAATCCCATGGTGCCCACTTGGCGGAAGGCCAAGAATCCTACGTTTGAGTTTCTTATCTTACCGACGGAGCCTAGGCTCGTCCATTATAGAAGTAAAAAATCCCCCTGTGGAGAATCCTCTTTGTCTCAGCCTCCACGGCCTCTTACTACTCCTATCCTTAAAATAATAAAAAGGAAGAGGCTCACCGCCGATGTTCTAGATTCAACTCCTCCCACCATTTCTAAGCCTACGCCTCCTCCTTCCATTCAAGAGTCTACCCTTCCATTGGATACAGTCATGGAGGACACTCCAATGGCTAAGCAAGATCCTTCTATCCCTTCACAAGTTCTGACTTATAATTCAAAGAGCCGTAGAAACCACCTTGTGCATGAGCGTAAGAACTGGTGAAAGGATCTCCTAGTTGAGCAAGCCTCCTTATAGAAGTAGGAGGAGGAGACCATACCTCCTGCGGTGTCTTCCTCTCTCCCTACTTTTTTCCTTTTTCAACCTAGTTTCGTACCTCTTTTGGCTCCCACTGTGAGCGTACCTGCACCTAGAAGGGTGCAAGTGTTCATTGCTCCTTTGGTGGAGTCGCCCTTGTTGACTTCCATCCTAGATTTCCTACCTTTTCTGAAGCTCATGGACATGGTTAACACTTCGATTGTGTCCACTACGGCTCTTTCCTCCTCTTCCTCAACACTCCTTATTTCATTTATGGGGACTCCACCTCTGCTAATGAAGAAGAAGGTATAGCGTGGCCCCTCTAGCAATGGAGGACGTAAAAATAGCCCACCCTCTCCAAAAGGTGGCCCCAAGATGACTTGTTCTATCTTAGTAATGGAACCGATCCCAACCTCCCTTGAGTTTGTCACTACTCCCGAGTCTCTCGGTGAGCTTGGTAGTGAACCTCGGGTACAAAATCCTTCGTCAACCAAGGTGAAACACGACACTCATGTTAAGTGTAGGTTTAACTCCATGGACAAAGTCCTAACACTGTCAGCGATATTCGCTAGGTCGTTGACCCTAGACCCACAAGAGCTAAGTGACGAAGACCGTATAAGTCCCTCTACTTTGGCCCTTGTTGCGGGAGGATCAGAAGCTCATCCCCTTAACATTGCACCATTGCAGACTCGTCTTCCTTCCTTCGAGGATCTAGAGTGGGAAGTTGATGACCTCCTAGTTGACCAGTGTTAGGGGGAGACCCTCTTCTTGGTCTTTAGATTAGATGTGTGTTAATTTTGTGACGTGTGCTTCCCCTGTGATCATGCTACATGTACCTGGATGGCCCTCGTCACCCTTGTTGGTGTGTGGATACAAGCATGGTTTTTGCATTGTAAATATTCCTCTATATGTGCCATCTTTCTTCCATGTTTGTGATTGACTTTCGATAAATTGGGGACGATGCAAAGCATCAGGAGCATTTAGGCCTCCTTCCATGTTGACTCAATTTTTTATTTTACTTTGTCTTTCATGCATTCTTCCTTATCTATTTGGGGATTGATGATCTTTAGCCTCTTACCATAGTTACCTACATATATATAAATAAAGGCAGATCTGAACCCCGCATAACTAGATCCCCCTGTGCCCTCTGTGCATGGTCTATTTTTTTTTAATTTTCACTTTATCTTTCTCTCATCTTTGCTTGAGTTGTCCCTTTCCTATGTGACAATGCACCTTCTACATTTCTTAGTCTTTAGAAAACGCATTCATTGCCAAAAGAATCTTTTATCGAAGACCCTTCACACACTTCCTTGTTAGAATGGCAATATCAACTTGGAACCCTAACGAAACATGTTTCCTTCATCAGGGGTTCATAAAGAAAGGACTTGGAAATCCTCCTCCGAAGTGGGAATGGTATTAGTATTCCCCGCACATGAGAACATCTCCTTCCTCTTGAATTCCTTGATGAAGGGAACATCTTTCAAAAGGATTCCTTGATGACGATTCGATTCGAAAAGGAATACATTAATATTTTCGAGCAGTGTGTCCCTTGAGTGGACCCTACCTCTTCACGCTAGGTTCCCAAGGGACCCCTTCAAAAAATTTCAACCAATTTATATGGCGTCTAGCTTGGGGGTAGCCCGATTAGACCAACTTCACATCTCGACGTCTAGTCCAGGGGCAACCCGACTAGACTGTCTTTGCATCTTCACGTCTAGCTTGCGGGCAGCCTGACTAGACCCTACCTTTCAAACAATGCATCCCTTGAGTAGACCCTCCTTCCTTTTGAAGGGTTCACAAGGGATCTCTTTGAAATTCTTACAACTTAGTGATGGTCTGCGTGACTGTCTATTCACTGGCCTACGCAGTTGCTTCCTGATGTGTTCTATTTATGGGTAAACATGTTTCCATCTTTGGCTTTGCAGAGTCTCCTTTTCTTGGCTTCCTCCATGTGAGATTTCTTGGGGGATACCTTCCTTGTAGATTCGTAGGTCTATGAGGTGATTTTCTCGATCTCCCTCATGTGAGAGTTCTTGAGGGATACCTTCCTTACAGCTTGTAAGGTGCTTGTCTTGATTTCCTTGATGTGAAAGTTCTTGAAGGATACCACCCTTAAAAGACCATGAACCTGTAAGGTACTTTCATGCTTCATCTTTGTAGTTTTGTAGAGCTATGAAGTCCTTTCTTGCACTTCTAGGTTTGCTAGACCGTGCTCTACTTCCTCGTCAGTTCAAGTATACATCTCTTACTCTATTACTTCTTTACTACTCTACTTTACTAAAGCACTCATCAGTACTCATGCTCGCTAAAGTGGGGGAAAAATGTATCAACATGAATTTGCAACCCTAAAACAAATTCCCTTTTGTCTCTTAACACTTTAGAAAATCAAAAGCAAAGGTTTAATTCCACTTAAGCCCGATCCTTGCATTCCACTTGGTGCCTGGTTCACGTGTCGGTGGGTGCATTTCTATCAAGGATGCCCATGCGGTCTGCAGATGTTTATGTGGTGTGCTTACATCCTTGGAAGATTCTTGCGACTGGAGACTGTAGATGTGGTGTGCTTACATTTTTTATTGGAAGTCAAAGAGTAACGCCCCTATTTGACTGGTCGACCTAAATATGACCGTTTTTCATCTTCTCCTTCATATTCTCACTCCATTCTTCCATTTTCAAGTTTTGAACAGCTTGGCACACTCTCTCCAGGATTTTGAGTATCCATTCACAAGCTTTGTAGCAACACCATTCACTCCATTGCAGAAATCCATTAATCCATCACTCCAATGGGGTGAGCATAGGATAGACACAGTGGAAATAGAGACTTGATTCCCTCTCATTCACTCCTCCACGAGCCTTCAGTTCTTTGGATGGAGGTGGTAAGCTCCTACAATCTCTCATTTTTCTTTTGATTGAGTAAGCACGTACTACTTGTAGTGTTTTTTTGTTTACGTAGCTTGTAGTTTCTTTTCTTTATCATTTATCTCTACTATTCCAAACTTGGTTGTCTATGGAGGTGGAAACACCAACACGGGTGTTTGACTGAGGCAAGCCCCTATACAACCCCAATAATTTCTACCTTTATTGTGTGCAGGTTGAGAGAACTTGGAGCAAGCTGGTGAGGAGAGCATTGTACGAGATCATCTTCGTCACCTTGGTAGTAATAAATTTTCTTTATTGTATTTGTATCTACATTTCTCTTCACTTAATCTCATTTTATCACTTCAAACATCTCTAAACTATGTTGATAGTCTCCCTTTCAGAGTTAGATTTCTATCTTTTCAGTTCTCGGGCCATACGGACACCAACACACTACACTGTCATCCTTGAACTACACTTCCATCCTCAGACAAAGAGCTACCTAAGACACAAATCTGACTCTAAAGGCTAACTCATCTAGTATCCTTCCAACATTCAGGATTATAGAGTGATCGAAGGATGCATAATCCTCATCATTCTCATCCTCGTCATCCTAATTTCCCCTTAAACTAAGGTGGGTTAGGGCAGCCTTTCTATTCTTGGCCTTTCATGACCTAGGGCCTTGTAGTGGGTGGTCCCCCCTCTCACAAGTCCAAGAACGAAGAAGGAGCTATATTTGAACTCATCAGTCCCATGGGTAAGGTGTATTTTGCTACCCATATACTCCAATTTTATTGCACAAATAATATCGTAGAATATGAAGCACTAGTTCATGGACTTTTAATGGCACTAAGAAAGAAGGTTAAAATGTTGCAAGTGTTTGGTGATTCAAAGATAGTGGTGAAATAATTTAGGAAACTATAATATTGTCATGATAGAAGGTTAGCGAATTATAGATATAGGGTATGGGATCTCAGAGAAGGGTTAGATGCATTCAATATCTAGCTGATCCCATGTTCTAAAAATCAAACTATTGATGCATTAGGCCAGGCAGCCGACACCCTTTAGCCATTGTCCTTGTCTGGCTTGAATAAATTAACTGTAGAGCTTACCTCTACCTCATTTGTGCTAGATAATGTCAAAAAAATTCAAGTGTTTAACGATGACAAGCACATCCTTGATTTCATCACAAGAATTGATGTGTTTACAACTCAAATCATTGATGAAGCGAAGCCTAAGGAAGTTGAATTAGACCTAGAGGGGCTTATTAACCTAAAAAAAAACACAATACCATGAGGAATGGTTCATTTGGATATAATATTTGATTTGGATTAGATAAGGGATCGGGATCAACAAGCCAAGAAGGATTCAATGGATAACCAGTGTGATGCTCACAACATGGGTACAATTGAAGAAGTGAAAAATGTGTTCATAGGCAAGGTGTGCACACTAGAAGAAAGGAAAGGGATCATTGATTTTATGCACACCTATCATGATGTGATTTCCTGGAGCTATTAGGACTTGAAGACATATGATACCTCAATTATTACCCACAACATTCCCCTCAAGCCAAATGTGTGACCTTTCCGATAGCGTCAGTGCTTGATTAATGCATTGTTGGAGCCAATTATATTCAAAGAAGTTCAAAAGCTATTGTTTTCCAGAATCATCTTCCCTATCAAGTATTCCACATGGGTGGAAAATTTGGTTCCAGTTAGGAAGAATAATGGAGAAATTTTTCTGTTTGTGGACTTTCAAAATCTAAATAGAGCTTCTGAAAAGGACAATTATCTAGTACCCTCACTAGATGAGGTACTGCAAATAGTTAATGGGTCTCAAATGGTGATATTCCTAGATGGTTACTTAAGATATAACCAAGTTATGGTACAATATGAGGATAGGCATAAAACAAAATTTACTACAAAAATGGGGACCTTTGCATATAGAACAATGTCGTTGGGGTTGATTAATGTAGGTTCCACATTTCAGCGTGCCATGGACATCGTATTCAAAGACCTCATCATAAAATGCATTATCATATATATGGATTATCTCACTGTGTTCTCAAAGAGAAGAGAAGATTATGTCATCAATTTGTGCAATTTTTTTAATAAATTTAAAGAGTTCAACATCTCATTGAACTTGAAGAAGTGTATCTTTAGAGTAATTGAAGGAAATTTGCTAGGACATGTGATTTCAGAGAAGGGAATATTCATTTACCCCAAAAAAATCTAGGCCATATTGAAGATTCAAATCCCATGAAGCAAGAAAGAACTAAAATATTTCTTTGGAAAGATGAACTTTGTCAGGAAGTTCATCACTAGCTTTGCTGAAATATTCAAACCATTAAACGCTATGCTTAAATAGCATGCTAAGGTGGAGTGGACACCGAAAGCCAGATAGGTTTTTGAAGAAATCAAGAGAGATATTGATGATGCATTAGTGCTATTCAGTCCAAACTATCTAAAGCCATTTTATATTTACTCATTTTCTTCTAATCATTATTGTGCCAACATGTTGACCTAGAAAGATGACAAAGGGAATGAGCAACCCATCACATTCTTGAGTGCTCCATTGAAAGACACAGAATCGCGGTACCAAAATGTTGAAAAATAGGCATATTCTTTGGTCAAAGGAGTCAAGAAGTTTCACCATTACATCTTGAGGAATAAGGTATTTGTGATTGTATCAGATCCCATTGTCAAGACCTTGTTAATGCAAAATGAGTTGGGAGAACAAAGAGAAAATTGGGTCATGCTACTGGAAGAATATGATATGGATATCCAACCCATGAAGCTAGTTCAAGGAAAATCCCTCACTCATACCATCATAGAAACTGGACCCAAACTCACAATGCATCAGTACTAGCTGGAGGACATCTCTCCACGAGAGTGGTATGACAACATTATTTATTATTTGTTGAACAATAAGTGCCCTTCGTGGCTGTAGGGAGTCCAAAAATGTTCTCTTATATTAAGAGCGACAACTATATGTTGTAGGGATCCATATTGTACAAGAGAAACTATGAAGGGATCTATCTTAGATACCTTGGGAAGGAAGAAGTAGCTGAGGTAGTGAAATAGTTTCACGACAAGTTCAAGACTAGCCACAGATTTGGCCCCTCAAACACTTACTAGATTTTGCGAGCCGGGTACTATTGGCCAACATTATTCAAAGATGCACACAATCATGTCAGAACTTGTCATGTATTCCAAACTTCCGCCACCAAGGAGAGGAATTTTGTTGTCCCATTACAACCAGTTGTGGAGGTAAGGCCTTTTGCTCAATGGGGACTTGACTTCATTGGTCTGGTAACCCACCATACTCTATAAGCCACAAGTACTTTTTTACTGCTTCTAATTACTACACTAGATGGACCAAAACAATAGCATGTAGGAAATGCACCACTAAAGTTGTTACTAATTTTCTAGAATTTTTTTATCTTAAATCGCTTGGATTTCCCATTTTCCCTTGTGTGTGATAATGGCCTTTCTTTTTCATCCCTTAACTTTTCTAGATAGGCCTTTGATTATGGGATCACACTCAAATTCTCATCCAACTACTACCCTCAGGGGAATGGCCTAGCTGAATCCATGAACAAAAATCTGCTAACTATGATCAAGAAGCTCCTCGACAAGAACCCAAAAGATTGGAAACCTAATTGTGTTTTGCCTTATGGTCATATCGCACTCACCATAAGGCTAGCTTGGGTAATTCCTTAGTTTGCCTAGTATATAGCTTGGAGCCTATTTTCCTAGTCCACCTCAAGATTCCCATGCTCCAATTTGTTAACACGTTCTATGAGGAGGGAGAGCATCAAGAATCCCGTCTTACTGAGTTATTGCATTTAGAATAAGTTTGTGATCAAGCAATAGAAAAATTTTCCAAACACCAAGGTGTAGTCAAAAGATTGTTTGATCTACAAGCCAAGGTAAAGGCCTTTAGGATTGTTGATTTAGTCCTCTGTTGGGACAAGGCCCATGAAAAGAAATGGGGACATGACAAATTTGAAAAGCTTTGGCTTGGACCCTTTCAGATTTATGATATTCTAGGAGATAATGCCTTTCGCCTCAAAACACTAACTGGAGAGGGCGTCCCACTGCCTCTCAACAGGTAGTACCTCAAGCATTATTTCCTTGTCTAGGTTGCTCGAGCTCCTTCTTTGTATATAGTTGTAAATAGATTAGGGTAGGTTCTTGTTGGAAAAATAAGGATAGAAAAGTAAGAGGGGGGTGAATCAGTTGTCACATAATTTAATACTTATTCAACCTTATTAACCTTTAATCTTAGATCTGATAATTAACAATGAAATTATGAATGAACAACATATTGGAAACACATGAACACCAATATTTTATAGGTGGAAACCCTGTTACGGGAAAAACCACAGTGGATGTTAGTCCACAATATTATACCTTGTTAGAAGTATAATTGAAAATGAATAAGGAATGCACATGCATATTGTCTAGAGCTCACTGCTCAAAAGGGAAGGATCACTTCCTTACATAAAACAATCAGATTAAATCCATCTAATGAGGTTGAACTAATAAATTAGCTTCTACAAAAGCCTTATGATAGATCTACTGTTTAGGCACATAAACACTTCTTCACACTTTGCTCAAACTTCTTCACACTCTGCTCTGAAATCAAATGATCTGATCTTTATTCGCACATTTCACTTTCACACTTCATATAAATTCATTTATCACTATTTGAAATGAGGAAACAATCACTCTTATATATCTGCTACATTGAATTACATCAAAAACTCTATCGGCCACAAATAAAGAATAAAAGAATTACAAGTTGTCATCTCAATTCATGAGAAAATCTCAATGTGTACCAACCTAAGTCAGTCACATCATAATGAAGACCTAAATCAACATCCTTGAACATTCCAAACATTAAAAGATTAATCCACAAGGATCCGCAACTCGCTACAACCACCATGTCGGCCAAGAACATGATAACTTGAACACACAAAGGAAAAATCTTTGATCAAGAGTACACCGATCAATGTGGACATACAAAAAAGATAGGGCATGATATAGAACCATCAATGAACATCACAGGAGCATACACAACAACTTTATTTACCATAATTGCATTCTCTTCTTCCAAAAACACCTGCTATAGTAACAAAATAATTGTAGGAACTCAAAAATTCATAACTCACTCCAATCTTGATGCACAACTCTGAAACTTCTAGAGAACATACTAGATAGGCTCAGAAAAAAACCATTTAATGCACGACTTCTAATTACCAACTTACAAAAATTTCCAACATTTTGATCTTCACAAACTACCTGCAACATATGTATTATAATTTTCTCAATATCCTTGACATATATAGCCTTCATAATCATCAATGATAATAGTGTTGACATCAATGACAACCACATATTGGCAACACAACCAAAACATCCAATAATCTCCCCCTTTGGCATTGATGGCAACACATGATGTAAAAAATACCATCAATACAACTATCTATTCTCAAACTGTTCTTCTCCTCCTTAAATTACTCTTCCATCTTCTCTCTCTTTGTACTTATTTCACTTCTCCCCCTTTCTTCTACAAATTTTTTTCACATTACTCTTCTCCGCCTTTGACATCAATGGAAAAGGTACACAAGCTCTGAATCATATTTCTACTCCCCCTGAGTAGCAACCACCACAACATCAATCTGAAACAAGATATGACTACGAGTACACAGATTGATGCAAAGATGTGCATCTTAGTTCAAATTAGGAGGGGAAATCACCCCTAACTTTCCTTTGAGATACTCAAAAGTATCCTTAGGCAATGGTTTAGTGAAGATATCTGCAATTTTTTCATTAGTGGGAACATACTCTAGTCCGACTTCTTTATCACTCACTTTGTCTCTCAAAAAGTGATACTTGATAGATATGTTTTGTCTTTGAATATAGCACCAAATTATTAGAAATGTTTATGGCACTTGAGTTATCACAAAATATAGCAATAGGCTCATTATACTCAATTTTGATATCTCTTAGGATCTATTTCATACATATTACTTCAGTGCAATTTTTTGTAGTAACAATATATTCTGCCTCAATAGTAGATAAGGAAATGGAATTCTACTTTTTACTTAGCCAAGACACCAACTTCTTTCTCAAAAATAATGCACCACCACTTGTACTTTTCCTGTCATCCACATCTCCTGGCCAATCTACATTTGTAAAGGCATTCAAATTTAGATCATCATCCTTTGGATACCAAATACCATAATCAACTATCCCTTTCAAGTATCTAAAAATTCTCCTCACAACAGTTATATGTGATTCCTTAGGATAAGCTTGATATCTAGCAACCATACATACAACATTCATAATGTCTAGTCTGGTCTAATTCAAATAGAGTAATCCACCAATCATTGACTTGTACCTTGTTTTATTAGCTTTAGGAGAATCACCATTCTATGTCAACTTGCATCCGGTTATCATGGGTGTACCTATAGGTTTTGAGTCTTCCATCTTGAAATTTTTTAGTAACTCTCTTACATATTTGGACTAAGATATAAATATTCCATCATCTAATTGAGTAATTTACAATCCTAAAAATAATTTCAGCTCTCCAATCATTGACATCTCAAACTCACTTTTCATTTCATCAGAAAACTTCATACATAAGTCATCATCACCTTCAAAAATGATGTCATCGAAAAATACTTCAATAATCAAATCTTTATCCTAATCCACCTTGAAATATAGAGTGTTGTCAGCAGTACCTTTATTGAATCCAAGATTCAACAAGTATTTATCTAGTCTAGCATACTAGTCTCTAGGGGCTTGTTTGAGTCCATACAATGTTTTCTTCTATCAAAAAACCATGTCTTTTTCATCAGTCAGTTGAAATCCATCTGGTTGCTCAACATAAAATTCTTCTTCTAATTCACCATTCAGAAATGTTGACTTCACATCCATTTGATAGACTTTGTAGTTATTAAAAGCAGCATAAGCAAGAAGTAACCTTGCAACTTCAATTTTGGTAACATGGGCAAAGGTTTCTTAAAAATCAATACCTTCCATCTGTGAGTATCCTTTAAATAGCAGTCTTTCTTTATTTCTAATCACTTCACCTTGTTCATTTAACTTATTCTAAAAGACCCATTTGGTACCAATCACATGTTTATCTTGAGGTCTAGGAACAAGAATCCATGTATCATTTTTCTCTATGTGCATCAATTTTTCCTTCATTACTTCCATCCAATATTCATCTTTACATGCTTCATTGACATTGTTGGGATCAGTTTTGGAAATCAGAAAATACTCTTTTGCAATTCTTCTTCTAGTTTGCACACCTTTGTTCTTGTCTCCTATAATCTGATTTTCAAAATGATTTAGCTTAACATACCTTGGGACTTTGGGATTCTCTCTGACTTCTAGTTCTTTTGTTCTCTCTTCTACACTTCCACTAGATTCTCCTTCATGATTCTCTTGATTCACCAGAACAATTTGAACTTGAATCTGTGTCTATGCATTATTTCTATTATCAATACTATCATGTTGGTCATCTGAATCATATCCACAGTATCCAGATGACCTATTAGTATCATCATCAACTCTGACATTTTCACTTTTAACCATTTTCTTCAATCTTCTATTGTAGCACCGGTAGGTCTTTCTCTTAGTAGAGTAACCCAAAAATATTCCTTCATCACTTCTAGCATCAAAATTTCCAATATCTTCATCTCTCTTGATATAACATCTACTTCCAATTTTTTTGAAATATTTAACAATAGGCTTATAACCAAACCACATCTCAAAAGAAGTCTTACCAAAATTATCATTAACATTTACCTAATTGATGGTGTATACAATAGTGCTTACATATTCTCTTCAATAGATATGAGGCATTACCTTCCAACATCATAGTTCTAGCAGAATCTAGAATTGTTTTGTTCTTTCTCTCAACAACTCTATTTTGTTTAGGGGTTTGGGGAGTAGATAACTATATTTTGATTCCATGTTCTTCATAGAATGAATTGAACTCCCAGGAAGTGAACTCACCACTTTGTCTGATCTTAACCATTTAAGCTTCAATCATGTCTCATTCTCTTCCATAGCCTTGAAACATTTGAAATTTTCTAATGCTTCATTTTTTTCTCTCAATAAAGAAACCCATATCATCCTAGAGTAATCATCAGTAAGCAACATAAACTACCTTTCTCCTTGTAGACTTCTGATTCTAGAGGGACCACATAGATCAGTATGCACTAGCTCTAGTACACCATTAGAATGATGTTGTTTGCTCCCAAAAGAAATTCTTGTCTACTTTCCCATCTGATATTCGTTGCATATAGTGTTAGTAGGCTTCACTAACTTAGGTAGATCTCTGACTACTTATGTGGAGATTACTTTGAAAATGTTATCAAAATTCACATGACATAGCCTCCTATGCCATAACCAACTTACATCTACTTGAGAAATTAAACAACTCTCACTAGTAGCAATCAGGTGAATTTTTTTACCTCTTGTCTTTGTACTTGAAGCAATTAAATTTCCAAAACTTCCAAATATTCTACACTTACCATATTTGAACTAAATATTGTATCCCTTGTCTACCATCTATCCAACACTCAATAAATTATTCTTCAATCCTTCAACATAAAGGACATCATCAGTTTTATATTTACCACCGAGAGAAATAGTGCCTCTGCCACAACTCACACCAACATTTTTATCTCCAAATCTTACAACACCACCGTCATATTTCTCCAAGCTTATAAACTTTCTTTTGTCGCCAGTCATATGATGTGAGCATCCGTTTTCAATCACCCACTCATCCTTTTCATCAATTCTGGCTGCAAGTTATTTCTCAATATTCTTATCACTAGAAAATTCAGTGGACACCGTACCATTTTCCTTGATAGCAATGGATAACCATCCATCTTCATTTCCAGTTTCTTTATTAGATTCATTATTAGTAACACCTTCTTCAACATAATAACATTTATTTTGAGATCTAGACTTGTCAGGTTTGTACTTAGAAACTCTTTCAAGACATCTTGATGCAAAATGACCTATCTTACTGTAAGAGAAACATTTAATAGGAAGATTTCCTTTATACTTACCTTATCATTTGGCTTCTCTTTTCACAATCAATGCTTCCAGCTCTATTTCTTCATCTTCAATCTGTTTCATCTCATCTTAATATTTTAATTTCTTTCTGGAACTTTCTCTCAGATCATATCTTTGTTGGACTTTTCCAGATACAGTACTAGCTTTAAATGTACATTTTGTTTTAGGAGTAGATTCACCAAATTCACTCAATTCAAAGGCAACTAGTTTACCAATCAACATGTATCTTGTCACATTTTTACTATCTTGAGTTATTCAATAGCATGAGCTTTCGTTTTGTAAGAAGTAGGCACTGATCTGAGCACTTTAGCCACAATCTCATCTTCTTACATAATTCCATGGGGACATCTAATACCCATCACTAGTTTATTTAACTTCTGCATGAAAGCAACAATGTTTTCATCTTCACTCATCTTCAAGTTTTTCCATTTTCCTTTCAAAATTTGTAGCTTAGCAACTTTCACTTGTGCATCTCCTTCATACAATGTCTCCAGCTTCTTCCAGATCTCATGTGTTGTTTTCAGACCTATGATATTTTTCATCTCTGAATCTGTCAAAGCACTCAGTAATGCTTCTATAGCTCTGGTATTTGTTTCAACTTCTTTGATCTCATTAGGAGTAGAGGGACCATTTTGAGGAATATTATATTTTTCCTTTGTAATCTTCCAGAAGGGTTCACCAATGCACATCAAATGACACTCCATTCTGACCTTCCACAGAGAGTAATTTGTACCATCAAATCTAGGACTATCTTTCTTGTATGATGCCATCTCAGATCACCTCAAGCTATTAAACTTCTTCAAAGGAACCTGTTGTGATACCAATTTTTGGAAAAACAAGGATAGACAACTGAGAGGGAGGGGTGAATCAATTGTCATGGAATTTAATACTTATTCAACCTTATTAACCTTTAATATCAGATTTGATAATTAACAATGAAAGTATGAATCAGCAACAAATCAGAAACACATGAACACCAAGATTTTATACGTGGAAACCTTGTTAGGGGAAAAAACATGGTGGATGTTAGTCCACAATATTATAACCTATTAGAAGTATAATGAAAAATGAAAAAGGAATACACATGCATTCAGGCACACTGCCTAGAACTCACTGCTTAGAAGGGAAGGCTCACTGCCTTACATAAAACAATCAAATTAAATCCATCTAATGAGGTTGAACTGAGAAATTAGCTTCTACAAAATCTTGATGACAGTTCCGATTAGGCACATAAACATTTCTTCACACTCTACTCTGAAATCAAATGATCTGATCTTTATTCACACATTTCACATTCACACTTTATATACATTCATTGAGCACTATTTGAAATGAGGAAATAATCGCTCTTATATATCCGCTACATGGAATTACATCAACAACTCTTTCACGCACAAATAAAGAATAAATGAATTACAAGTTGTTGATGCAATTCATGAGAAAATCTCAATCCATACCAACCTAAGTCAGCCACAACATAATGAAGACCTAAATCAACATCCTTGAACATTCCAAACATTAAATATTAATCCACAAGGATCTGCAACATGCTACAACCACCATGTTAGCCAAGAACATGATAACTTGAACACACAAAGGAAAAATATTTGATCATGAGCACACCGATCAATGCAGATGTACAAAAAATATAGGGCATGATCTAGAACCATCAATAAACATCATAGGAGCATACACAACAACTTAATTTACCAGAATTGCATTCTCTTCTTCCAAAAACACCTGCTACAGTAACAAAATAATTGTAGGAACTCATAAATTCATAACTCGCTCCAATCTTGATGTGCACCTTTGAAACTTCCAGAGAACATACTAGATAGTCTAAAAAACAAACCCTTTAATGCACGACTTCTAATTGCCAACTTACAGAACTTTCCACCATTCTGATCTTCACAACTTCATAGACTTCCTGCAACATATGTATTGTAATTTTCTCAATATCTTTGACATATACAACCTTCAGAATCATCAATGCTAATAGTGTTGACATAAATGACAACCACATATTAGCAACACAATGACAACATCCAACAATTCTTTCATTTTTTTGCTTCACTTTCACTTTGCATTTGCTCGCTTCCTCAGAAAAAAAAATTGTTGAGGGTGTCTTTGTTTTGATGTGGCTCATTAGGAGGCCTACTTTGTTTCCTTCCACCTCATTTGTTCTTTGGATAAGTCTTAATCTATTATTAGGGATTTTTGACCACTCCTATGGAGCAGGTTTCCTTACTTGAACTCTGACTTGATTTAGGATAGGACCCATCATTGAATCCCCTCATGCTTATCTCAAATCACACACAAAAAACACACTTTAAATATCTCTGATGAGCTATACAATAGTCATTATGAGGTTTCAAAAAGTGAAAAATCCTAAGTCTACTCCGGTGACCTTTGTGATTCCAAACCCACTATAAGCCTCGATGCTTATAGTTGAGAAAAAAGAAAATGAATATCTAAAGAAAAAACATTAAGGGAGAAAAGAAAGAAAGTGTCAAAACAAGAAACTATGTGGGTGTGTGAGCAACTCTATTGGGACTATGGAATCTTGACTGGAAATAGAGAAATGGTCATTGGGTCACAACGACAACTCCATCGAGGCTATATACGCTTGAATAGTAGCGAAGAAATTTCTAGGTTACTTTTGGGGTTAGATGACTTACGTAGCTTGCCTTGACTGATAGGCTACTATCTTTTATGGTTTCTAAAGGAAGGAAATGAACACACTTTGCACATAATTTTGGGGTATTTCTATGATCATATTCAATTAAGGATCTTGTCCTTCTTTACGTCCCTAGTTTGATTAGGGAAACTGGATTTTGGTTTACGAAACCAGAGGTTTTGGGTTCCAGAAGGATCCTTACCCTTAGAATGCTCAGGAGTGTTCTTCCAATAGAGTCGCGAATTGTTATTCCTATAGCACACACGCCCCGTTCGAAATAGGGACCCCCTCTTTCTTTTTCTTTCACCGGGTCATTCTACCTTTGCCTCATTTTTTGTGCCCCTAATTGCAAGCTTAAAGTGGTCAAAAACACTAAATTCATCATTCCCCAGTTGACCAAATTCATCTCCCCAAACTTCCCTAAGTTTTCCTCTCTTGCATACCATTCCAAGTAGACTTCCCTTAGTTCGTTGCCCTGGTGTCCTTTGGGCTCTGCCAATCTTCAATTGTGGGTATCCCTTTGCACGGTGCCACCATCTCTTTGTCGTTCCACTAACAGATGGCCTAGGACATCCACCCGCACAGTGAGTCCTGCACCTTGCTTTTCCATCGCCTCTTGGCCGCTAGTTTGTAGCAAGACCTGGGGGTCATCATGCATCACAGGCTCCACATTGTTCTTCGTCGACTCATTGATTTATCACATCTCACCTACCTCATTGATTTTCATACTTCACATTTAATGCAGGTCAAAAATGACTCTTTTCGTATAAATAGTAGTCTCCACCTGTCATTTTCACACCAACCAATTAGAATTTTTGAGGAGAGGAAACAATGTTTGAAACCTTCGCACCCACATTATCTCTTGAAGGATCAAAGATGAGATCTTCATTGAATTCTTGTGTTATTTCTAAGTAAGTCCACCCTTCGAATCTTAAAATGCATCCTTTCCATAGCTAGGGCTTGTGAAATAGTGCTTAGATCTTCAAATAAAAAGATTAAATACCTTGTAGCTATCCGAATATTCAACTCCACACAAAGGATTCACCCGCGGGCACTCCAAAATCTATAATATTTTTTAAACAGTTCCATCACATCAATGTGGGACCTAGTATTTTTGGCATCATTCTTTACACAACATAGACTCCTTTGCGGCCTGCAACGGTACCATCGCTGCCTTGGTTAAAACACAAAACAATGAAGCATTAAATGAAAACTTAACTTCTTGAACCCATGTGGGTCTATTCATGTAGACTACCGCTTGTAGGGGGCCATCCCCATGTCATCATTGGTGAATGATCTAGCTTTGTCTCCCTTCCACATTACAGACCTCACCAAACACTAACTCATTTGATTGAAAAATCTGACAAAAATTTCCAACGAAAGATGTATAATTAGATGTATTGTTGGGTACTTGTGATATTTAAAATTGTATCCTCGACATTCGTCGAAATTTTGATGAACTTGAGTTTTCATGAAAATTTCGACGACGATTTTGAGTCAAAATTTTGACGAAAATAAATAAAATTGAGTTTGATGGAAATAAATAAAATTGAGTTCGACGGAAATAAATAAAAGTGAGTTCGACAAAAATAAATAGAGTTCAACTATTTATTGCGACAATGTTTTTCTATTATCACCAGGTTGAGGGTAGTCATTGTCTTTTTCCATAATTCATTTGTGAAGTCAAATTTGTACTTACAGGTTTGAAAATCATATTTTAAAGCAACATCTCATCTGATTTCATTTTTAGACTTGTGCATTTTTCAGAATTTCATTTCCAAATTTTGTTGTGCAAGTTCAATATTATGATTTTAGGAGTCTAACGGTTGGAAATCATAGTAAAATCAGAATTTAATAAGTTCTAGAATTAACATTTTAATTTGTTTTTTGGGGTCATTAACTTCAGATTATCTTCTCTTTTGCAGGGGTGGTTGCATGCCAAATTTTTTTGGTGTAAAATATCAAAATTATTAGATTTTGTTACCTGTCTATGATTAAAAATATTGGAGTGTGAGTTTGATATTTTTGGAAGATCTAAATATTCAAGCTTGGTAAAAAAAAATCATGTCAAATAATCCTAGTCTAGAACAAAATGAAGAGACACTTGATAGATTGTGGGCTAGATTGAAAAGAAAGGGTGATGGGTAATGTTATTGTCCTTGCAATAATTGCAAGGGCTTAAAGATGAGAAGACTTTTAATCACAACGGTTGAGAAACATTGTAGGCAACATGGTCACGTTGAAGGGGGGCATGATTATCATCCATTGGTAATAAGTTCATTATATGTGTTTATATTGATTGAATTTTTAAATGTTTGTATCGTTTTAACATTTTATATATATATAAAATCACTTCATCATGATCATGGTTTATTTGTGTCTATCATTATTATAAAGGTGAGGTGCCCTAGGGCACATGATATGGATTATCATGGCCTGGAGAATGTGGTTTTGCAAGCGGAAGAACATGGATCTATGAATATCGAAGATGAAGTTAATGATCCTATGGAAGAAGATGATCATGAGCCAAAAAACACAGTTGAAGATGATGGTACAAATACATTGATCCATGAAACATTTAGTGGCACAACTGATCATGATGATCAAGATGACTTTGATGATGTTCATGATTTACCTATACTTGAGAAGGCATACGAGCCCCTTTATGAAGGCTCCCAAAAAAATCTTCTCTCTGTTGTATTGTTGCTGGTGAACATGAAGGTTATGAATGGTTTATCCAACATAGAAATCTCATGGATTTTAATGTATGTCATATATGTCATTTTTTTTCATCTATTTTAATTTTTTTTAGTTCATCACTAGTAAATAAAGGATGAAATATGTACCATTAATATTGTTTATATTAAAAAATTATTTTTTGTTACCACCATCAAATATTTTACCTGGCTCATACTAAGATTTATCTGGCATTATGAAAGATATTGGAATGGAGTATAAAGAAATAGATGCATGTCTCAATGATCATATTATATAACATAAACAACATGAATTTACAACAAAATGCCTGGAATTTCATTTTAGTAGATATCAAATCGATCAACTAACAAAAAAGGTGCCTTGCAAGGTTCTTCGTTATATTCCCATTATTCCATGTATGCAAGGATTATTTAGGTGCGAAAGCTTAGCACAATTTATGAATTATCATGCATGAAATAAAATTGGAGATAACATTCTTCGAATGCTTGCGGATGGTTCTATATTTAGGGAAATGGAGGAAAAATGGCCTTACTTTAAAGAAGAACCTCGTAATCTCGGGCTTTCATTGGCAACGGACGATGTCAATCCATTTGGAGAGCTAAGATCTATTTACTCGATGTGGCCTTTTTTTTTTATCAACAATAAAAATTCCTCCATGGATGTCAATAAAGAGGGAGCACATAATGTTGGCAATGATTGTTCCAGGTATTTGTTTACATCAATTTTCTTTAACGTAGTAGCATCTCATTTGTCTTATTTGTTGCATAATGACTTATATTGTTTTCATTTAATAGTCATGTATATTAATTTATATATATTATAGTAAAATGGTTATAATAATTATGTAGTGTTTATGTTCATTCAACTAGGTAAGTACCAAGTTAAAGATATGAATGTATATATCGAGCCTCTTATCGACGAGTTACTAAAGTTATGGAATGGCGTCACTATGTATGACGTATCTAGACCAATAGGACAAAGACAATTTCAATTCCATGCAATGCTTGTATGGATAGTTCATGATGCCCCAAGGCTAACACATTTTTGTGGTATGTTATAACATTTGACTACACTTTAATGATATTTAATTTTATGAAGTAAATATCATGCATGTTTTTTAAATAATCTATTCATTATATATAATTATAAAAATTGACATATTTAATCCAATTATATATCATCTTGTAGGTCTTCAAACAAAGGGAAAATTTTCATGTCCAATTTGTGGTCCAAAGATGAAATCTCATCGTTCAACAAGTTTAGGAAAGCAGGTATTTGATGAGTATAGGCACTTCCTCCACAAAAATCATAAGTATCGAACTATAGAAAAACAGTTTTTCAATGGAAAAGAAGAGACTACATCAAAACCATGAAGAATGACACCTCGCCTATGGAATTTGGAATATAATAGAATTAATCGTCAAGGTTATACATCAAATCAAATTGTTTATCTATCATATATGGTATGTTTGGAATTTATATTGTTATATTGTGTTGTGTTTACTCATGCTGTAATTGACAATGATTGTCATTGTTAATTTGTTTAACTTATATGCTTCATGAAAGTTATCAAGTCATTAATGGTCGGCTTCCATAGGGACTAAAAATTTATCCCAGACAATTTAGTAGGTTGCCCTACTATGATCAACTACAAATTGTTAAAAAAAATTTATACAATGCATATCAGAAATAATATAACAAAAACGTTATGGAAAATATTGGATGGAAGGCATGACAAAGAAAAAAATGTCAAAATTTGTAGTGACATTCAGGAAGCCAATCATGCAATGAAAAATTTCATTCAACTAAATAGCGATGGAGACCAAATTAATATAAGTGCCCTTCTTTGGTTATTAATGGAGCAACAAAGCAATGCTATAAAAGAAGTCATACGAAAAATTTGATTTCCCATAGGATTTTCTGCAAACATAAACAATGTCATAACAAAGAAAGGTGAATTTGGGTTAGGGATGAAAATGCATGATTGGCATACCTTCATTAAGGTAATTATTCTGGTATATTATATACATATTTGTATATTGCATGTACTTTTCAGTGTATTATGTTTAGTACTTTTGGAAAAATAATGAAAAGATCATTTTATAATTGTTGTAGTATGTTCTACCTCTATCTCTCCCAGACAACTTCGACAACAATGTGGAGAAAGTTATATATGATATTGGAAAATACATGAGGTGAATATCGATATTTGTTCAATTTCTTGTATAGATATTATAATTGCTATTTTTTTGACTTATTATGTAATATATTGTATATTTTTGTTAAATCTCATTAATATATTTATGCCTTGAATCACTTGTAGATTGTTTTCATCTAAACAAATCCATAAAGAAGATATAAATTATTGGAAGAGAAAAATTCTTTGTCCAATGTGTGAAATGAAAAAGTGTCTACCTTCGACATTTTTCAATGCACAAGAACACTACCCCATACACCAAGTTGAGGAGATTGAATTGTGTGGAGTTGTACACACAAGGTCAATGTGGATGGTTGAGAGGCACTTGAAAATTTTTGAAGGCTTTGGTTAGACAAAGAGCACATCCTGAGGGTTCTATGGTAGAGGGATATATGGTATACCATAGCATGGTGTACATTACTGAATATCTTCCTAAGTTTTCAGCAAAGATCCATGTAGATCGCATTTGGGATCCCAAATCCATTAACAAATTCAAAGGGGAGTACCTGATGGGGAAAGGTAGATTGAGGAAAGTGAGAGGTAATTATAAGGTGGTCATGCAAATTAATTAGAATACATTTTACATTTGGTTTTTATGTATATTGTACTTATTTAATTATTAATCTTCAATATACATCAATTATAAATTAAGGTCATATACCGTGGTAATTAACTAATTATACGTCATTCATGAATTTCAATTTTTTTTGATACATTTGGTTGAGAGTGGGATGCACTACATTTTTACATCGTAGACAATCTTGATTGGATGATGGTATGGATTGAACGATGTCAAAAATCTGGTCGCACATTAACATGGGAAGGTTGGCTTCATTGGTTAAAGAAGCTCATCATAATGGAGATTCCAATGTTACACCAAGGGAAATTGATTTAGCATATGGTTTAAGAGATAAACAGGTACATATAAATATATTAATCACCCATATTATTTATGGATGTATATATATGTTGATATTTTTTCTTTGCATACATTTAGCCAAGAATGAATATGTTTATCAACTGACGATATTGCAATAATTTTTATGTGTTTGACATATTGCATGTGAAACACCACAAGGCTATTTGATGCAATGGTCATAAATATCGAATCAAAAAGTTGGATGACATGAAGAAAACTTGTGATTCTGAGATAACTACAGTCTTTCAAGTGACTAATGTTTCATCTAGAAGTGACATACATCCAAAAGTCTTAGAAAATCGATACTATGGGATTCTGGATGATATACTTGAGTGTGACTTTAAGTCCTTCAAATTATTTTTGTTTGTCCTTCTATGGTACATACTACGATTGAATGAAAATGATCCCGAGAGAATTGTTATTGAACATGATAATAGATTTACCATGGTTAATACAAGGTTGATTGAGTGAGCTGGAAATGAGCCCTATGTTCTTCCAAGCCAATGTGAGCAAGTATTTTACTCAGAGGTTCTAGGTAAACCGGGTTGGCCATTTTTTGTTGGACATGATCCAAGAGGAAGGTCGGTAATGTATAATGTGGTGGAAGAAGAAGATACCGAAGAACTATAAGATGATGTAGATGACGATCAGGATCAATAGTTAGTTGATGATGTGTATGACGAATATTTCGAAGAGGAGGAACTAGATCATGATGATGTAGGAGTTAATGTTCATGAAGATGATATCCGTGTGGATGACAACATTATCAAAACTGATATCAATGACAATGATGATGATATGACCAATCCTTACAATGTCGAATCTGGATCGGATGATACAGACAAAGAGTTGGATAAAGAAGAAGATCAATGACATTGAAATGTATGAGTTATGCGATTGTATTATCTATTTGATATTAATTTCTTGATAGAATTATATTTGACTTATGTGGTTACTTAATTAATTCATGATGTTTTTAATTTTTATGGCATTACATAATTAATTCATGATGTTTTTAATTTTTATTTCATTACATAATTAATTCATGATGTACTTTTTAATGCTTAATTTTAATTCATGATGTTACAACTATTGTAGCTCTCCTAGAAATTTCCATATGATCATACTGAAGTGTTTTGGGAAGTTTCATGAAAGATGACACATTGATCATAGTAGTGAAATAATTGCAAAGTCATTTAGATTTTTTAGACCAATCACCCTTCGCAATGTAATTTTTAGGATCATCTCCATTTTGATTACTAGGACACATAAGGTAGGATTTGATTGACTTATCTTGGAGGAACATTGTGGCTTTATGTAATGTGAGCAAATTTTGGATGGGGTAGTGGTGCAGGAGCACCTACACCTCATCTTCTATGCTTAATCATGTGATGATAATTACGGAGGTCAATAGGTTGTTTTAGGCATTTCAAGAATTTTTTATTGTGAATAATTTCACTCAAGACCATTAGTTATGTTCTAGGTGAAGTTTTGAGTTATGAGTTTGAGTTTTGCATTAAAGAGTTTTGTAGCCTTTTTAAGGAAAATTGGAGAATTTACATGTAAAAGGGTGCAAGGTTAGTTTCATGTCAATAATAAGGCTATTATCAAGCCACTATAATGGTCTTATAGGTGTCCTAGGAGTTTCAATACATTTGAAAGGTCAAAAAATTAAAACATTTCAATAGTGATGATAACAACCTTGAAATTAGTGTGTTTTATGTTTCATGTGATCATAAAAGATTAAAAATTCAGTTGTAGAGATGGTTGTTCGGTGGTTGAGGTTTAATTTCATTTAAAATTCATAAAGTGATCATTTTAAAGGTTGTTGATGGTTGAGGATTTAAAATACAAGCTCTTGACATTCCAAAATCTATGTTTTTCTTTAAAATTTCTATATTTTTCCTATTTTGTAGCATTGTATGGTCACATACAGCCATATTTTGATGTGAAATAAATTAAATGTTGTGTATATATGTGTTATATTGACTTGAATCTTATTTTAGGGCTTGAGGCATTGATTTGAGTTAGAAATCTTCATTTCTTTGCATACAACCCAATTACCCTATTTTTGAGGGTTTTGTAGTCCAAACATGATATAAAGGGTCTTACACTTTTTTTGATTATTTTAGCTTGTGTAATAGTCCCCATGGATACTATTTTAATTATAGGATGCATGAATAGGGCATAGGATGAGAAATAAAGAAGGTATAGTTGTTGTCAAGAGTTTTGTGAAAAGCATATGAAATGAGAGGTTCAAGCCTAAATTTCAACAAAATATGTATGGGAGATCTGATTTTATGAATTTTTATCCATGTACACACCTAATGGGTTCTTTCTGAGTTTTTTTTGAGGTCTGGAAGGTTGTGGAAGTAGGAGATTCAATAAACCCTCATGATTTTGGTCTAAGACAAGGGTTTTTGGGTTTGGCAAAAATTTGGTCGTACAAGTGGAATCTTTTTTTCTGGATTTGGAGGTTTGGAGGTTGTTATCTCTCAAAACCATAGGTAAGAATACCTCAAGAGGTTTCCAATATCTTGATACATTTTAGGGTAACAAACAAGGCCAAATGATTTAACCTTCTTCTCTTTAGGTGCTGCCAAACCTAGGTGGGTCTACCTTTGCGAACTGAGTAGACTTAAGTGATGTGATTTTGTTTACAACAATATATTCACAATGGAAATATTACAGTGAATAGATATACTCCTAATAAATTGTATGTGTAATATTAGAATATGTTCAATTAACAAATGCAAAAAATAAAATGGATAAACTAAAAGATGAAATGCGTGAGACTAGTGCCTTTTTGGGTGTATGGAGTCTAATGAATATCTAGAAAATTTTAATCTATGATGGAAATAATTCAAACTATTTGGAACATATATGTAGTTTATAACTTGTATAAACGTGCAAGTAAATGACTGACAAAATCTACTTGAGATAGAATGACAATCCTAGTTATGTGATTCTTCTTATTGATCCAATTAGTACTCTTTAGTTATTGTGATTGACTAGAAGGGTTTAATCTTTACTTGAAAGAACCAAATAATCACATCACACAAATACAACAAATCTATATCGTTAAACTAATATATGATTGATATATCAATTTAAACAACAGAAAAGCATCAAATGGAGACAACCAGATAACTGCATAATTCCACAAACAACTGATACCAAGATTAAACCACAAGTTCAGACATCTTCATTAACTTCATTGAAAATCATACATGCATCTGAGTCTTTTAAAGGAAATTTTCATTGCAAACTATCTACTTTATCTTTCTTCTATCCGCCTATATCTGTTTTACATTATGAAATAGATATAAATATATTAAAATTGTGAAAGGACGCGTCTTTTCAAAAATGTCTTTTTCTTAACAACAATAACAAACTAGAAATTATGCTCTATTAAGCCATAAATGGATGTTTGATAGATAATCTAGGTAATCTTGTCGCTCATGTGTATCAGCATTCTCCAACGCATTCCTTATGGCTATCTCCATTTCAAACATCTTCTCATTTTGTTCACATGCCCCATCCATTGTTAAATCGTTTCCTGTGGCTATTTCCAAAATTGTTTGCATCATCGTCTCGCATTCCTTGATCCATCTGTCTTTTCCCTTTAGTTCCCCTCCATCTTCTAACAACATTGGCACTCCCTTTTTTGTGACATTGATCATCCCCTTCTCATCACCTTGCAATTCTTCATGGAAGTCTTCATGTTTTTTCATAAAATGGTTGGCAGTATCAATAGCTAGATGTTATCAAGAGCATCCCTTTGGTTTATTTCCTGGAACTTCTCTCGGATCTTGCCATTTATCCTCTTATGTTCTTGTAGTGCAGTAAAATTATGTGAATGTGTTCCCTAGAGCTTACTCAACCAGGTCATTAAATTGGTCTACCTCTTCGTTATTATTACAGTGAGTGCATCACATTTACCTTGTGAGTGCGCATTTGATTCTTCCCACTGATCTCTTTCCTAGGATATTTCACCATTAGTCATTGATTTGTGGATCCCAGTTTGATTCCCATCATGTCCTTCAAGCGATCATTTTCTTTGAGTAGTCTCTCGTTATTCATCTTATACATTTCTTTTTCCTTGATTAGCTTCTGGATTTGGGCTTTATTTTATTTGGCCACATTAATGCCAATTTTTGTTGTCGCTATTGGATCAACCTCACCAAATTTTAACATCATTACATGTCCAAAAGCATTTTCAGTATCAATTACAACAGATTTCTTGTGTGGAGGATATAGGGACCATATCATAAGTGATCCATCATCTGGGTTATGTTTAGATCCTGCATAAATCTTTGTTACCCCCTCAGGAGTGAGTTTATGTGTGGCGTTACTATTCTTCAAAAAATTATCAAAAACCAGATCAGAGTTCAAATCCAACCCAAGAAAGATCATGGCACCTGCATCTTCTAATAATTTACTTCCTTTCTTAGGGGTCATGCTCTTCATTTCTTCTTCCACACTTGATTTTAAGCTATTTAGTAGTTGTTCCTCATTACTTGGTGTAATATTCTCCACTGATTCCCTTATTGATTTTCCTTTTAATTTGTACAAAAAGGTTTTAAATTTTGAGTTTTTAATGAATTCATCATCAGCCACAAATGATTTTTATGCTATCTACCTTGTGTTAGTATCTGCACTCTCTTCAATATCTGGTTCCCTGGGAACATACTTGTAGTCTTGAGTTCTCAATCCGGAAATTTTATCAAATGTACTGCTAGGCCTACCATCATTAGATACCTCTTCATAAGAAGATAATAGTTTTGTATCTTGCAATCCCCTGTTATACTCATCAAAAACTTTTTTTGATTCCTCTTCTTCCAAATTTCTGATCAAGTCATTATACCGATAGGGTATGTGATTCTATCCTCCCAAGTTCATTTTATTTTTTGAAAAATCAATATACCCTTCTGGATCAAATCCTTTTCATGGTGGACCCTTCTTCATGTTGTATTGCAACAATTTGTTGAGAACCATATCATATCCATCCCTTGCTAATACAGTGAAATCACGAAATCATAATGTACTAGGCATAAATGCCTGCTTTCTGAAAGAACTCAGATTCATAACATCTGAATAGTCCAATTTCCTAACAAACTCCAAATATGCAATCCTATCAGGCACCGTCTTGGGAAGAATGAAGGGTACATCTTCAAATCCATATACTCTTATCATGGTCGCATCTTCTAGACAGTACCAGTCTCCCTAATTATGGTTGACATGTCCATTGAAATACTTAGGCCTTAAAAAACTTTTTATTTCATCAGACAATGAGTATTCACCATGATGATTATAAAATCTGTACAATGGCTTCACAAAAAACTCTTCAAAATGTAGATAACAAGAATTAGCAAATCTGCAATCCTAGGTGGTTCTCCAGAGTTCAACTGGTAATAACATTCCTTCCTTATCAAATTGTACAACCCTTAGTTTTTCAGGCCACATGTACAATTCTTGTCCATAATAAAGTATCATATGCATTAGGATTGAATAAGCATCCAAGTGCAAGATATGAGCTCCAATTTTTATTTCCATTAGTCCTGAATCAAGTACTTTAAAGATGTGTGAAGCATAATAAAAAGAACTTGAATTATGACATTGGATTTCCACTGCAATTACCATGGGTACAATTGACATGTGCTCAGGGGCCTCCATTCCTAGCACTTGACACACTGAAAAATGTGTGTACCTCATGTAGGGTTCAAACAAATCAACATGGAATGGGGGACCATCACTTTCATTTAGTGGAACTGAAACACCATCTTTCTTCGACTGGTGTAGTAGCAACCTGCAACCCTTGTACAAAGTATCCATCCTCCAGAATTCCTTTTCCAGCTGTTCAGGTACAATTTTTTCACCACACACTCCCTCTAGGTTAAAAACCTCATAGATGGCAGCTTCAAATACATGTTTAAATGGTTTTCCTGATGGATCAAAAATAGCTTTAAATTTTGGATTATAACAGGCAGCTAGCATCTTCACCAATTCTATATTTACAAATATATTGGGGTAGACTAGTTTCCCTAGGTTTAACTTCCAAGGCTTGCACACTGGTTCATATCGGTCCCTTCATTGGTAATGAAAAATAAATAGCTCATATATCCTAATCGAGGTCCATATGTCTCATATATGCTTTCATTTATCCTCTAACTTTTCCACTTCTTCCCTAAGTTATGCAGATCACCTGGCCTTAGGTCTTGAGTCGAGGAATTGATCAATTAAGTCCTGGTTTAACTTCCTCTAACCTACCCCCGGTTCCTTCTTTGCTTCAATTTTTTTCTTTTTTCCTCTAGGTTTATTACTCTCACTTTGTTTCCTACCTTTTGGTTTTCTTGAGCTAGTGCTTTCCATTTTATGAATCACAAAACCAAAAATTTAACTGCAGGGAACTTACAAGTTTATTTAGAATTATTTAACCCCAAGATCCTTTGGCCCTTCGTCTTTTCCTCTGCTGCTAACTTTGCAAAATTCATCTTCAATTACTTTTCTCAATTCAAGAAATCATTGACACATTTGGTAGTAATATTTCCATTAATTTCCTAGCTTTGAACATGAGTGTAGCTGATCTTGAAATTTACCCACTGTCACATCAAATGTTCTATCAGCAAGACAATTCAAACTTTGGGTGATCCTTTTATGCAGGCTTGACTAACGTTCATTAAACATTCTTTTCGTCGGGGAGACATTACACCGATATCACATAATCTATCCATCTGATTCATATAAATATCGCTAAGATTCACCCCGATGACTATCTTGATCTGCTTGTGTCTTCATTGGCAAGACATGGTGTATTGCTAATACATTAAGTAATTTTTCCGATGTTAAAAGTCTCCCCGATGATTATTCCTTCGATCTCAAGTATCTTGCCAAGACTCATGCCGATGTAATCTTATCAGCATGACATAGTGGGTCGGGAGGACATTTTGAACTCATTCTAATAGTGTTTGTCTTGGCGATAGTGTGTTTCTTTGTTTTGTCAACAAGACAAGATGAGTGTTTCGCCGATGATATTTCATTGGCGAGACAAATGCACTTGGGCTAACTCAGGGATCTTACTCCAATAGTGTTTTTCTAGTCGATACAACTCCTTGTGCTTTGATTGGTGAGACAAGACAATTTTATTGCCGATGAAACTTCATCGGTGAGACCTATATGCTCGATATGACCTTTTCATTTCACCCCGATGGAACTTGTCTTGCTGATGATATGGATTATTTGAATACTAGATTTTGGAGGTTTTTCATGATATCAAATGGTCAATAATGATGTGATCATATGTGACTATGATGTATTATACTCAATATAAGGTTTTATATAAGGAATCAACGAGTGAAAAATCATTGTAAAGGCTAGTTGCTTTGTAAAATAGGCCTAATCAGTCTAATTAGCACAACCTAGAAAGGGTGATTTGGTCCAAAGGACTTGTACTTTCCCTTGAATTATGTTTAATAAATCCAAAATTGGTGTCTAAAACCATCAATGGTTTCTCTAGTGTTTTGGGAAAGTTTTGAGTTATTGGGCAAAAACTAGGTTTGCACTATTATAAAGATTCAAGGAGTCAAAGTGTGAAATCTAACTTCTGTTGTTTGTCAGGCTTTGAGAGTTGTTTGGATTGTTTAAATTGGTCATTCTAAATTTTTTGGAAGCCTCTTAAAGGTAGGTTGATAGGTTGGTTGAGTTGAGCCTCCCAGGTCTACATTAGGTAGTTGCTATTGCTAAGGTGGATCACTCCTTTCTACGAAGGCCATACACTTATGATTGGGTCAAGTGTTCTTTTCTTTATAAAATTCCTATTGAATTTTTGATAGGTTATGATTTTATTAGATGGATTATGAAGCACTTATTTCAAGTAATTTATGTCTATTTTAATTTTTAATTTATTAAATTCAAACATATCCAAAATTATGTCCCTTGATTTAATTGATTATTACGTTATTTAATTATTAACTCAAATGACACCTCCAATTTAACTATATCTAATTGAATTTATCTAAAGTGTTGAACATTTTTAGATCAAAGTTAGTAATTAAATCAAACAACTTTGCCAATTTAACTATATGTATATATAAATTTAAGTTATTTTTATTTTAACTAAAAGTACTAAAGTTACAACATACAAATTAAATGATATTTATGATTGTAAAATTTATGATTAAATATATCTCTTAGAATCCTTTTTGTCCCAATTTGAAAATAATTCTATATTATAGAATACATTTTTTTAAATTTTAAGATGAAAATAGTAAGGAAAAATCAAACAAATATCTTTATGAAAGAATTATATTGGCGTGAAATTAAATATGATTTGTATTCCAATGTAAAAACTACAAAGAATGGAAACAATTCTTTCAACACATAAAATATTATGTAGTAGTCAATTAAAATGATCTAAATAGTCTAATAATTTGACCATTAGCATATAGAAATTTATATAGAGTTGTAGATCTCTTCCATTTCAAAAACACAAAACAATATTAGGTAGATAATAAAACATCTTTCATTTTTACAGTGAATTATTTATCTTAGAGGAATTAAGTATATAGTATATAAAGAAAACCAACAAACCCACAACTACCCCTATTTTGAAGGAGTTTAGTTTTCTCCCCTTCTTGATATCCCTAATATTGTCTAATTATTTTAAAGAGACCAAGGGTCATAACACAACTTTATTCAACCCACTAAATTGCTTGGTTAATGAAACTTGACAAAAGCAACAAAACAATTGCTACATTTGGCATTTCATGTGGAATGAAGAGTGGTGACAATAATCTACTTATAGTTTAATAAAGAACTATTTTTATAAGAAGGCTTGACATTAGAAAGATAAGTGTTACTTATAGTTTAATAAAACACTATTATAGTTTTACCAGCATATACTATTGTATTCTTGCATGGCTTCTTAGTTAATACATGGGGAGATAGTGATAGATGGGGAGAGAAAGAGAGAGAGATAGAGATATATGGGAAGCGAAATAGATATGGAGATATATGGGAAGAGAAAGGGAGAGAGGTGTAGATAGAGAGTCAAAGGATAGGGGGGATAGGGAGAGAGAGATGGTGAGAGATAGAGAGGGGGAGATAGAAAGGGGGAGGGAGAGAAAGGGATATAGATAGGTAGAGGAAGAGAGATAGAGAAGAGGGGGAGAGAGGGAGAGATAGGTTGAAGAGGAAGAGAGAGAAGAGAGGGAGATAGATAGGTAGAAAAGGGAGAGAAAGAAGAGGGGGAGAGGGAGAGCGATATGTAGAAAGGGAGAGAGAAGAAGATAAGGGAGAGAGGGAGAGATATATCAATATATATAGAGGGAGAGGGAGATACATAGAAAGGGGGTGATATAGAGAGATAGAGGGGGATGGTGAAAGAGATAGAGAGATCATGATAGAGGTAGAGAAAGATATAGAGAGAGGAGTGAGAGGGAGATAAAAAGAGAAATAGAGATAGAGATATAGAGTAGGAGAGATGGAGGGAGAGATGGAGTGAATGAGAGATAAAGGGGGGAGAGGGAGAATATATCAATAGATAGAGGGGGGAAGAGGGAGTGACATAGATAGTGGGAGATATAGAGAGATAAAGAGCAACAAGGAGAGATATATCAATCACCCTCCCTGTATCTCTATCTATTAATCCTTATCTCTTTATCTCTTTGTCTCCCTTTCTATTTGTATGTTTCTCATTATCTCCCTCTCTCTATCTTTTCTTCCCTATATTTATCTTTGTCTCCTTAAGTGTGCAATGAGTACATTGAATAGGTATTAAAGGAGAGTTATCATATCTTTAATCAAATGGCATGCTACCTTGAGCATAACTCCCCAAGGACACATGCCATCCTTGGATTGTTGACATGAAAAAAACAATCAAAATTTTGTTTCTCTTTTCCCTCTTTCTCTTTTCCTTTGTATCTCTTATATTTCTCTCTCTCATGTTCTCTCTCTCTCTCTCTCTCTCTCTCTCTCTCTCCCTATCTATCTAATTTCATATCTTTCTCTCATTCTCTATAGTTTTAGTTTCTATCTCTCTTTGTATTAGCTAATAGGCTACATATATTGTGAGATTTGAGCTTGAAACAAATCTCATGCTTGGAAACCACTATTGTGTCGCTGGAAAACAAGTTTCAACTGCCATTTAATGGTAAAACATATGTAGTGTAATGGTAAAATCCTCTAAAATATCAGGTAAAAGCATATATATACTATTATATATAATTTAATCTAATATTACTATTATATTAAATATATATTATATTAATTATATTTTGTACTATATAAAAATATAATTATTATTAATTATTAATTATTATAATATGTGACACAATTTTGGCTCTTAAGATGCCACTTTTTTTTTTCTTCTGAAATCAGCAAAATCTGATTTGCACGAGAAAATGAAGATAGTTATGCTCAAAATTTCAAGATGCAACAAGAAAAAAAGTTGAAGTGCTATGAGTCTAGTTTCTAAGCTACTATTTTTTTTTTAAATTAATGAAGATTAAGGGTCTCAAAAAGAGGGGGGCCCAAAACAGGTCTTGTTTTTATAAAAAAAATAGCATAGCGCCTGAGGGCTCCCCCCTTTTTGATTAACTTTGTTTAGAATTTCAAAAATCCCAAAGGTGAGAAATTAGCTAACACCATGTAGTTTATCCTCATTCTTTTAGATAATTTTTTTAATGAATATATAATATTTTATGAATTTTCAAAGTGGATACATCCTGAAAAGCTAAAATTTGAGTGTGCTCCCCCCTACATTTTTTGAAAACTAATTGCAAAATGGATTTTTTTCATCATGTGTAGAATGGAGTCTAGTTTCAAAAAATGTAATTTTTTTCACGTTTTGATGAACGAGTAAAAATCTATCCTAAAACTAGCACATTTTAGTTTTTGAAAAAAAATAGAGGCATTTACAAAAGGAGTCATGGATCAAAACCTTAACTAAATCAAAATGAAAAAATAATTATATATTTAGATAGCTAAGAGAGAGGTTAACGCTATCATGTTTTTCTTTATATAGTTGCATTGAAAGACGTGCAAATGAGATAGGGCACACAGACAAAAATATGAGTAAATTTGGAAAATCCTATCAATTAACATGTCCAAAGCAGGTCATTTTGGCGCTCGCCAAATTACTTGCTTTGTAAAAAACTTGAATTTCCCCTCTCTTTGGTCGACAACTTTGATAATTCTTTAAGTGCACAGTTTATGATCATAGATGGATAGTTGAGGTTTTACATTTCATACGCTCTCTAACTCGTTACCCTAATTGGATAACTCTTTATCCCTCTAAAGTCTCTCTCTCTCTCAAGTCTCACTCCCTCCCACACAACCTAGAATACTCTCTCATTCCAATCACCTCTCTCGGGTCTCTTTCCCTCCCACATAGGTACCTAAATAAATGTATCTCATTCCAACCCCCTTTCTCACTCTCCCTCTCTCTCTCTCTCCCTCTTTGGTCTTTTTGTATCTCTCACTCCATCTCCCTCTCTTAGGTTGTTATCTTTCTCTCTATCTCTCTCTCTCAAGTCTCTCCCTCCTACCCCCTCTCCCTCTCTTAGGTCTATCACTCACTCCCTCTATCTCTCTCACATTCCCTCTCCCTCACTCACTCTATCTCTCTCCCTCTCTCTCTCACTCTCTCTCGGGTATCTCCATCCCCCCCTCTCTCTCTCTCACACACACACACTCCCTCTCTCTCTCACTCCCTCTATCTCTCTCCCACTCTCCCACTTTGTTTCTCTCCCTCTCTCTCATGTCTCTTTGTCCCACACCCACTCTCTCTCTCAAGTATCTTTGTACTACCCCCTCTCCCTCTCTCTATTTGTCAAGTCTCCCCCTCCTACCCCCTCTCCCTCTCACAGTCACTCCCTCTATCTCTCTTCCACTCCCTCACTATCTCACTCCCTCTATCTCTCTCCCTCTACCTCTCCATCTCTCTCTTGAGTATCTCCCTCCCACCACCTCTCCCTCTCTCTCTCA
>CM021105.1:192846182-192948441 GCA_007115665.2 Sequoiadendron giganteum
CTCTCTCTCTCAAGTATCTTGTCCTACCCCCTCTCCCTCTCTCTCTTTTTCAAGTCTCCCCCTCCCCCTCCCTCTCCCTCTCATAGTTACTCCCTTTATCTCTCTTCCACTCCCTCACTATCTCACTCCCTCTATCTCTCTCCCTCTACCTCTCCATCTCTCTCAAGTATCTCCCTCCCACCACCTCTCCCTCTCTATCTCAAGTCCCTCTCTCTCTCACACCCTTTATCTCTCTCCCACTCTCTCTCCCTCCTCTCTCTCTCTCTCTCTGTCTTCCTCCCACCTCCCTCTCTCTCTCTCTCTCTCTCTCTCAATTCTCTCCCTTCTACCCCCTCTCCCTCTGTTAGGTCTATCTTTTTCTCTCTAACTCACTCCCTCTATCTCTCTCCCAAATCATCTCTCTCTCACTCCCTCCCACCCCTCCCAGTCTCTCTCCCTCTCTCATAGGTATCTCCCCCCACCCCCCATCTCTCTCTCTATCTCTCTCTCACTCCCTCCATCTCTCTCCAATCCCTTTATCTCAAGTACTCCCTCTCCCTACCAAACCCTCTCCATCTCTCAATTATCTCTCTCTCTCTCACTCCTTGTATGTCTCCCATCCCTCTATCCCCCACTCCCTCCCTCTCCTTATATCTTAGGTCTCTCCTTCCCACCTCCTCTCTTCCACTTTATCTCCCTCCCACCCTCTCTCCCTCTCCATCTCTCTTAGGTTTCTCCCTCACACCTCCTCTCCCCCCCTCTCTCTCTCAAGTCTCTCCCTCCTACCCATCTCTCTTTATGTCTCTCCCTCTCTCTCTCCCACTCCCTATCTCTCCCACTCCCTCTATCTCTCTCCCACTTTTTCTTTATCCCTCTCTCTCAGGTTTCTCCTTCCCACCCCCTCTCCCTCTCTCTCTCTCAAGTATCTTTGTCCTACACCCTCTCCCACTCTCTCTCTCCCTCTCTCTCAGGTATCTCCCCCACCTCCACTCTCTCTTTATCTCTCTCTCATTCCCTCCATCTCTCTCTAATCCCTTTATCTCAAGTACTCCCACCCCCTCTCCATCTCTCAAGTCTCTATCTCTCACTCCTTGTATCTCTCCCATCCCTCTATCCCCCACTCCCTCCCTCTCCTCATCTCTTAGGTCTCTCCTTCCCACCTCCTCTCTCCCACTTTGTCTCCCTCTCTCTCTCTATGTCTCTCCATCTCTCTCTCCCACTCCCTCTATCTCTCTCCCACTTTGTCTCTATCCCTCTCTCTTATTTTTCTCCTTCCCACCCCCTCTCCCTCTCTCTCTCAAGTATATTCATCATATCCCCTCTCCCTCTCTCTCTTTTTCAAGTCTCTCCCTCCTACCCCCTCTCCCTCTCATAGCCACTCCCTCTATCTCTCTTCCACTCCCTCACTATCTCACTCCCTCTATCTCTCTCCCTCTACGTCTCCATCTCTCTCAAGTATCTCCCTCCCATCACCTCTCCCTCTCTCTCTCTCAAGCCCATCTCTCTCTCTCAAGTAGAGGGTTTAGGGTTAAGGGTAGAGGGTAGAGGGTTTAGGGTTTAAGGGTTAAGGGTTTAGGGTTTAGGGTTTAGGGTTTATGGATTAAGGGTTAAGGGTAGAGATTTTAGGGTTTAGGGATTGTAGTTTCCTTAAGTAGGTTGATAAATATTAACATATATTCCTCTACTCAGGGATTAGATAGCACAATTGGCAGTTATAATCTACTAAAGGACATCATTTAATTGTCAACCCAGGGATGTTAGACTTGAAATGGGCCTGCACAATATATGCACTAACAACCTATTTCAGACATGTGTTTTTCCTTGAAAATACCATTCTAGAATTGAAATTTCTGGAAATTTACTTTAGCTAACTAAGTCTTCTCAAAATGAAAACTAAACCTAGTTTTGAAGACATGAACTACTCTGTCCCTAGTGGTTGTAGGAATAGTTGGAAGCTCTATAATTCTGCCAGCTGTAGGAATAGTCACACTGAAGTTCTAGGAAAATGAAGTACAATTACTCTAATTGCAAAAATGGAAAAGATAGACATCGTCCCTAAGTGGGGCCCCGTAGGTAGTGCCTCAAGTACACAATAGATTAAACTGAAAAATCCATGAAATTATTTTATTGAATTGAAACTGAAAACTACATTGCTCACAACTTGCAACTTGCAACTATATTACTTGAAACTAAGCTATTACAACAGTAAACTTCCAACTCTTTCTCTGAAGGAGAACGTAGCTATTTATTTAAAACTGAAACCTAACAAATAACTAACCTTTCCCACAAAAATGGAAACCTTTATTAAATCTCTACCTTTACATTGAAGAAGTGGACACAAGAGAGAGAACTGAGTCAAATCAGTTTGAAAGAATTAATGCACCACTATCCTGGATTTGTGTGACACTAAGATGCCTTCTATTGGATTCCTGGAACACTCCCCTTGCATGGCAGATAACTTCTCAACTATCTCCTCATTTCTTAGTGCTAAATCGGTCTTCTTTGAATCAGTCCTGCAATGATCTAGTGGAGGCTAAATCTTCTCCTTGAGACCTGGTGCCTACAATAACTAACAACTATTCCTATGGAAAAGGGACAGCTCAACACATTCAACTCATTAAATGATCTATTATCTCATTCATATATTCATTAGGTATTGACTTCGATCAAACAATATTTTGTATATGGTTGCAGGAAGGTGAACAGTAGTGGTTGCAGGAAAGGAATTTTTATCTCATAGATTCACAAGGCACACATCCTTCATTTAACTGATAAAACATCAAGCAATAACCATGGAAAGACTTATCATAAAAAAAAAATTATATTAAGCATAAATTCTATGTATTACTTCCATAATTACTACTTAATGTTTGTCTCAGCATAATAAAAGGTATAAAGATACTAAAAACATAGCCTAAAATATGCCAAAAACTGGGCTCATCAGGGATTACGATTTACGATTTAAAGGTAGATGGTTTAGGGTTGAGAGAGAGGAGGGGGTGTAGAGGGTAGAGGGTAGAGGGTAGAGGGTAGAGGGTAGAGGGTTAAGGGTTAAGGGTGGAGGGTAGAGGGTTTAGGGATATAGGGTTTATAGTTTAAGGGTAGAGGGTTTAAGGGTTTAGGGTTTAACCTAGCTAAGGGTAGAGGGTTGAGGATTTAGGGTTTAAGCATTGAGGGTTGACGGTAGAGGGTTTAGGGTTTACGGATTAAGGGTTAAGGGTAGAGGGTTTAGGGTTTAGGGATTATGATTTACGGTTTAAGGGTAGATGGTGTAGGGTTGAGAGAGAGACGGGGGTGTTGAGGGTAGAGGGTTAAGGGTTAAGGGTAGAGGGTTTAGGGATTTAGGGTTTCTAGTTTAAGGGTAGAGGGTTTAACTTGGTTAAGGGTTGAGGGTTGAGGGTTGAGGGTTTAGGGTTTAGGGTTTAAGGGTAGAGGGTAGAGGGTAGAGGGTAGAGGGTAGAGGGTAGAGGGTTTAGGGTTTAGGATTTAGGGGTTGAGGGATTAGGGTTTAGGGGTTGATGATTGATGGATTAAGAGGGTATAGGGGTTGAGGGATTAGAGTTTAAGGGTTGAGGGTTGAGGGATTAGGAGGTTATGGGGGTTGAGGGATTAGGGTTTAAGGATTGAGGGATTAAGAGGGTATGGGGGTTGAGGGATTAGGGTTTAAGGGTTAAGGGTTGAGGGTTGAGGGATTAAGAGGGTATAGGGGCTGAGGTATTAGGGTTTAAGGGTTGAGGGATTCAGAGTGTAGAGGGATTGGGGGATTAAGGTTTAAGGTTTAAGTTTTAAGGGTAGAGGGTTGAGGGATTAAGAGGGTATATTAGTTGAGTGATTAGGATTTAAGGGTAGAGGGTTGAGGGATTAAGAGGGTATGGTGGTTGAGGGATTAGGGTTTAAGGGTTGAGGGTTGAGGGATTAAGAGGGTATAGTTAGAGGGTTTAGGCTTTAGGGATTACGATTTATGATTTAAGGGTAGATGGTGTAGGGTTGAGAGAGAGAGGGGAGTTGAGGGTATAGGGTAGAGGGTTAAGGGTTTAGGGTTTAAGGGTTTAATAATTAATGATATATGGTTTACAGTTTAAGGGTCTCTCTCCCTCTCTCTCCCAATTTAAGGGTCTCACAGTCCCTCTCTATCAGGCCTCACTTACCTCCCACCCTACCTAGACAAATATATTTCACTCCAACCCCTCTCTCTCCTCTCTCTCTCTCTCTCTCTCTCTCTCTCTCTCTCCCTTTGGTATTTTTGTATCCCTCAAGTCTCATCCCTCCCAACCCCTCTCCTGTTGTCAGGTATTTCCCCTATTATAACTGAATAACTCTCTATCCGTCTCAAGTCTCTATCGCTCTTAGTTCTCAGTCGCTACCACACTACCTAGACTAATCTCTCTCACTCCTATCACCTCTCTCTCTATCTCGAGTGTCTCTCCCTTTGTCTCTATGGAATATCTCCCTTTCAAAACAACACATTTGGCGCTCGCTAAATTTGGAGATGGCGCTCTCTGAATTTGGCATGTGCCAAATTTGGTGCTCTCCAAATTTGGTGAGTGCCAAATGTGTTTTACCTTGAAACAGTAAAATAGGGGTTGACCCCATGATTTAGGCCCACATGCTTCTATATTGTTTTGGTTCAGTGCTTTATCCGATTGAGAAACACCTTTTTTTATGTAGTTGACTTCATATTGTACCAATCTATGCTTGATCCATCACCTTTTTACCACCAATCTGCATGGTAGACAATGTAGAAGAAGACATTTTGAATTTTCTACATCATTTTACTTTATCTGAGGTAATATATTCATTTTGGTAATATTGAAATGTTTATATTTAGTATATTTGTTTGTTTTTGACAATATAAAGTAAATTTCTTTAATGATTTTATTACTCATAACAATTGGACATAGAATTCAACATTGAATTAGATGGGATTTGCATAAAAAAATATAATTTTTATGAGTTTGAAGAACAAAAAAATGAAAAACATGACATTTACTTAACACAAATTTACTTATGAATTATATTTTCATTGCTTATAGTAGTCCATTTCCAGCATGGCTAGTGGAATTCACTTTATTTCATTTTATTTTCAACTAATTTGGGAAAAAAATATTTTCAACTAATTTTGAAAACCTAATAGCTTTCATCAATGTTAATGCAAGTGTCCATTAATTTATTTTTTCCATAAAAAAACCACCTTCATTGAACATGTGTTTAGATAAATTCAAGTGAGTTGACATAGTTGTTAATGCAAGTTCTATTCATTCATAACATTTACCTTTCTAATAAATAAAAAAAGGAAAATTTTGTGCAATTGAGAATGCTTATTGTCTTTCCAAGTTACCTCATTGCCAAAGAAATAGTGAATAATTATAAGATATATCATCACAAACCCTTCTTTGAATTCATATTCTTCATGACTTCATTGACAATCAAAAATTTGGTTTTGAGAATAATAAACACAAGATTCTCTAGTTTTCATTTAGGTGGCAACAAATTCTACCCTAGGTTTGTGATGCAGAGCAGGGAGAAAAAACCTTCAACAATCATAATTAGATCAATTTCAAACAATCTTCAATCTCAAAAACCTCAATTCAATGCTCAACTGACCAATTCACATCCCCTTAAGTTGGTTTCTCTCACTTTTCTTGTTGTTGTACAACTTGTACAAAATCTAAGATGATCTTAAACCGGTTGTATGTTGTATATTAATGAATTAGCTTTCATTTGCACCTATTTAGAGGTTCTAACTCTTTGTATATTAATGAATTAGCTTTCAGTTGCTACCTACTTTCACAGTGTTCTCATTCCAATTTTTATGCCTATTGTAACTTGTTGAATGGGTCCTCTAACTTGTAAAATATATGCATAACCTATTTAGAATGTTGTGGAGTCAAGGTTGGGTGCTTGGGATGATGTTCTAGGACTGTAGAAGGGTATTTTCATGGTGAAAATGAGGGCTTCAAGTGTTGTTTTGATAAAATATGGGAAGGAATGTCCATGTAATGCATTATTCACCATGTGTAGGGTCTATTAAGTGTGTTTGGTGCTTTGTATGGGTCTGGTAGGTTTGGGAGATAGGAGTTTCATTAAAACCCCAAGTATTTTTCTTGAAATTGAGGGTTTGGTGTATTAGGGGTCTAGAGGTCTTGGACCTGGAAAAAAATCAAGGAATTGGAGGTTTTGACACATAACATACTACTTTTTCAGGATTTTGAGCGAATATCTAGTGTTTAAAAGGTACTCTCTTTGTAAATTAGGCTAATTGAATAACCTTTTCCAAGGTGGGTCTATTGTAAGTCAATGTTGGTTCAAAGGAGTTGATGTTGGGGTTTACCTATGTTTTATAACTTGCAAATGGGTATCTTAATCATCTTTGAGATTGTCAAGTGTTTTGGAAAATCTTGGTGAAAAGGCCCTTCAACCGGGTTACCTATGCTACAAGGGAAAGCTTTGTAGAAGTTGGGATTTTCAGTTGAACATCTGATTTTGCTTTGGAATTTGATTTATTCTCATTGATTTGGTGTATTGAATGGTTTCCACCCCTCTCTATATCAAAAATGGTGTTTCTTGTTAAGTTAAGTGATCAATTTGTGTGTAAGTTTATTAAGAGCCTTCCTCTAAATCTTTGAACAAGTTCATTGTGGATCCCTACATGTACTGCATCAGCCTCTAGCTACTTTGCCAACTCTTCAAATACACTCAAAATCCCTACTCTAATATCTAACCCTACAAACATCTAACCCCATCATGTATGAATTTTTTTTTCTAGCATAGACATGTTTGATAATTCCAAACAACTCATTGCCTTCTTTCATAAAATGCTTTGGTGTGTTTCATATTTAATGCAATGTAATCAACGATATAAATATTTTCGTAAAATTCATTACTTACTTTTGTTCTATGTGTGTTTGTGAACATTTAGAATTCAAGTTCATGTCGAGGAAATGATCGAAGCCTCTAACACTGGAAGAACATGCAACTAAAAATGCAAGGAGAAGATAATCAAAAAATTTAGCTCTTGAAGCAAAGGAATTGTAGCCTATATAGCCAAAAACTCCTATGCAATCTAAGAAAGATGTCAAATTGGCAAAACAAAGGGCATGAATGAGGAAATTTCATGGAAGGACAGGAATGGATACCAAATTCTGGGGCACATAATCAACCATAGTTGAATCTCAATGCACATCTCCAGTTGAAGACACATCGGCAACAACATGTGGTTTTCCAAGTACATCGTAAATCACATCTCCAATTGAAGACACACCATCAACAACATTGCGTTTTGAAAGTACATCAGAAAACACATCTCTATTTGAAGGCACTCCACAAATGGCATCTCAAGTTGGAGGCACAACATAATTTACATGTCAATCTCAAGGTATGTCATCAATTGCACCTTTGATTAAAGGTACGCGATCTATCCCCGATTTTGTTGACCTTCCCAATGTTGACACAAATTTACATTTGAGAACTCCTAGAATTTTTCTTAGAACACCTACATTTTTTATTGATATTGATTCCAATGTTTTGAAATGGATGCCTAATAATATTCCAAAATGTACATGTCAAAGATATTCATAGAAGATATGGAGTTTATTTTTTGCAAAGCTAAGTAAGGGTGGAAGATGTCAAATATTTGTTGAAATGATGAGGCAACTCAAATTTAAGCTCACCATGAAGGCTCTTGGGATAAGAGTTTTGAATGAATCAACTGAAAATTACATTGTAAAGAACTTGACGAGTACATACAAGAGTGTGGGTTCTACCTCACGCATGAAGGATAGTTGTGCCACACGACGTGTGATGACAAAAACATTGTTAAGTAGTCAAACAAGGAAGAAGGTGAACCTTACAAAGGCAAGTAAGTCTTTGAAAATAAGTAGATCATCTCTAATGAGAGCCAAAGGAAGGCGTGAAAGAGTGGAGGATCCAAAAATAAATGAGTTATGGGCATTCTCGAGTAGAGTGCCAAAAAAAGATAGAAGAATTGCTCAAGGCTTGAGATATTTAATAGTGAATTATTGGAAGGATAACACAAGGACCTCTCCTAATCAAAGAGATGTTGTAAGAAGGAGAATTGGTAGTAAAATCCATGAGCCACATCCAATGCAATATTTGGATACCACTCAAACCCAAATTTTTGCTGATTTTGTATAGAAGTTTCCTGAAATTAAAATATGTCAAAGGTATTTTGAAATGCTAAAGCATTTTTATATCAAAATAAATCACACACGCACTACTTGTTGTTGTAGGGTTCATATTAATTTTTCTAACCATTATGATGTTTATCGATGTATATGTGTAGATATGCATACTGACAATGTTTTGCAAGAATGTAACATAATGCCTCCACCTAAATCGTCAAGGAAATTTTTGTCTTCCATTTAATGTGAAAGAGAGGATGGTCAATTTTTTTACAAAAAATCATGTTTGGATGGCACATGTGATCATTGTGGTGGCATGCAACATTTTCCAATTTTCCAACACATGGCCAGTACACACACAATTGGAGACAAAATTGTGGAATTTGGCAAATATAAGACAATTGCATACAATCTAAAAGATGGGAAAGACGCAAAGAAGTGTGAATTGGTCAGTGATAAGATTACAGTGTATCAATTTATGGGAATTTTCCATGATTAGGTGGTCTATGTGTATGTGAGGCATACACATAGAGAAAAATGAGTGGACTCACAGTTCAAGTTATGCAAGGGCACATTTCCACTTTGTCATATCATTTCAGTTGTCGACTTTGCTGAGAACTACACACTACAACCACAGAATGAGGTGCAATCACAGTACTACAACTCCACGCAGGTTGCTATATTTGTGCATATGGCATTCATTCATGCAAATGATAGTACAAAGGAAAATAGGAAATTATTGAGGGAGTATCACTTTTACATCAATGATGATCGTACACATTCTAAAGATTTTGTGCAAGGTTGCTTTCATAAGTTCTATGTTGATTTGGCTAGCAGGGGCATATCATTTAGTCAACATATGATATGGTCAGATAATTATACATTGAAATTCAATAACACCATAATGTTTTATTGGTTGAGCGGGATGCATAGGGTTTGTGGTGTTCAACATATGTGGAACTTCTCAGAGGTCGGGCATGGAAGGGAGGTCATGATGGAGTAGGTGCATGTATCAAAAGAGCCCTAGCATGAAAAGAGTTAAAGTACACAAACAATGTGAATTTGACAGATGCAAGATCAATTGTCCAGTGGTGCAATGGGTCTAGGTAGTGAAGTTAATTCTTTAGTTCGTAGATTTTTTCATTTAGTAGATGATACTAACATTGCAAAATATGAGGATTATTATACACTAACATGATCGAGCGAGCTACACTCTTTTAGAAGCTCCAATGTAGGTACATGGACTATCCATACATGGAAGATGCCATGATTTTTTTCTACATGTACACTTCAAGAATGGAATGATTATGAGTCAACAGAGTGGGTTGACGAATGGTCTGTAAGAAGTCTAACCCCACTTGACACTTATCAGCTCCCGAAGGCTCTACAAATCATGGAGATGCAATCATCCATTGACTTTGATCATGTATCGAACCTACTAGAACTAGGTAATATATCTTACTTATAGGTTTTATTATGTTGCTCTATAAATACATCTAACAAGATGAATGGATCAATGCAGGGCACGTTTATGCGGTGATTGCAAATGAAGACAATCAAGAGGGTATAGATTATTACCTTTGTCATTGTATCGAGGGAAAAAAGAAATTGGAGGCCCCGGTTATAGACAAAGAAAACATAGAATATCCTACAGGTTTGGTGGTTGTTACTGGAACATGGCTTCAAAGGTATCCAGTTAAGAATGTTGCAGTTTGGTTGTTTGAGGACTTCGAGATCCATCGAAAGATTCTTCACTACTCGAACCTTTTCATTGCCACCAACGTTCATTTGATCAAATATAAGGGCAAACCTGCAAACAAAAACTTATGGAAAGTGTGTGAGTCTGACCACGAGGCAATACTTGACACAATAAAGAGTAGAGAAGACCCAGATAGTTCCCTGGATTGATTTCTAAGTATGCACATTGAATTTGTAAAGTCATGTTATTGATCACTCTTTTGGACCAACACCTTGCAATCAGGATTTTTCACCATTAGTGCTTGATGTCATATGCATTTATGACTGTCATTGATCCTTTTCTGATTGTGACTATAGGTAATACTGAAGTTTTTCAAAGTATATAAGAAAAGAACAACATCAATTGGTGATGAAAGTGTTCGGTGGTATGAGAAACATCAGTTGTTGGTGCATTTTCTAGTTGTCAATCTTCTCTTTCTTTTCCATCTTGTAGATTTATCATATTCTTATATGCTACATGTTTAATGTTAATTATGTCAGTGATATATTTGAAATTTATACGTAGGATCATCAAGAGATGAGAAAGTAGAAAAGGGGTACATCACCATTGTAGGACCTTCAATCGACCTCCTTATCTAGCATGCATGAAGGTGATAATAGGTATCGTCAGGTGTATGACTGACATTATTTAGCTATTTCTCTTTTAATGATTTTTATGTGAGTCCATGTCTAAGATTGATAGGCTTTTGTTGGTTTTTTGTGGACCAAATTCCTATGATACTACACAACCACAGAGAGGCTACTACCCATGGGTTTTGTAGGGAGCAAGGGATGTACATGTTTTGAAGCATTTTGGAATACAAATAACTGGGCCAACTGAGGTGGAATGGTGAAACAAAACTGGGCAGCAACTCCTTTTGTTTCTTCTCAAGTACAATATATTTCATGATATGTGTTGCAAATGGGAGGATTATTTCCCTGCATGTATTGCTACAAGTATTGACAAATGGAAAGATTTTCAAGATTTTTACCATCACTATTGTAATATGTGTCATTGACTTAGTGTATTTTTTGATATACAAAACTTATGAGAAATTAATACATGTAAATGTTTATATTCCTTAATATATGCCTCAATTAAATGTGTATATTACATTTAAAATTAGTTGTAATGCTTCATGGTTTACATTTAAAGTTGTCTTCAAGGAAAAACATGTGGATTTATGAGTAATAATGAAATAATGTCTAATATAATTGTGGAAAGGCATGTTTTATTGCCCCTACTGATGCAGAGGTGGTGATAACCCAAGACACAATTTGACACAACTTCTCTCAAATATGCCAATCAAGACATCAAATTTCAATTAACTCAACCTTGTAAAATAGAATCAAAATCAACAAGGACCCTAAATATGTTTTCAACATACAAGCAATGATAATTAAATCAACTTTGCACAATCCCCAAGGTATATTCATTGAATTCCTCAAAACTCACCTATTGACATATGTTTCCCTTGCAATAGTTGGAAACCAGTTTTTTAGAATTTTGGCCAAACTTTTCCAAAAAACTTAGGAAACTAATCATGGATTAAAATACCCTTCTCAGAGATACACAACATATAAGAAAATTAGATACACCTTCTTTGGACCAAGTGCCTCAAAATTGGACTTTCACAATTTTAAGCCTCAAATTAGGCCATTTTTACTAAGAGACTACCTTTAGATCTCCACACCAGACCTTCTAACCCAAAAAAAGTCTTGAATAAAGTTCCCAAACCAAATATTTTCCAAGTCTCCTGACCCAAAATGCACAAACAAGCCTCCAATGCAAAAACCCTCCTTGTAGCCTAAATAACTAGGGTTTTAGGGTACCATTATTGAATCTTCACCTTCCCAGCCATTCCTACCCAATATTACTACTCAATCATCTTCCAATAGGTCCAACCATGCTTAAGGAACACTCACTTGACCATTAAAAATACATCTTATTCATTCCATAGGTCTGACCCACCAATTTCCAAGGGAAAACACACACCTCCAACCCTTCTTTTCATTCTTCAAGCCAAGGGATCATCCTTACACACCTTCTACTCCTAAAGTAACATTCCCTACACTCAAATACATAATCCAATTGAGTTAAATTTTATGACATCAGGTGGGATGATGTTTATGCCATGCCTCTAACCCCAAACCCTTAAGGTTGTTTAGGAACCCAGTAGGAGCAATTTGATGAATTAAGACAATAAAAGATTAAACCAAACCCTGATAAGGCTCCAAAAACAAGTTAGAAAATTTATCTACTATTTCTCAAGGTAATTCAATACATATAAGACTTGTTTGGCCTATACACGGATAGGGCACTAAGAAAAATCAATAAAACTATGAGAAAACAAAGTAATGTCCAAGCTTTATTCTTGTCCCTCCACTCCAACAACCACAACTCGATCCTCTCTATCTTTACATACAATTTCTCATCCTCCTCTAACTGATCAACAGCCCTAACCACCAAGAAACCAAAATTTCAAAACACATAACCATTGCAATTACGAATTTGTTGGATTATGCAACTCACAAATTTGCAACTTTTATCATTTTTATTATGTTGTTTTCATGAGTTTATTGGGTTAATTTCGATCATGTTTTTAATATTCTTGTTGCAGTAGGCTGATCAGGGAAAGGAACCAATAGTAGATGAGACCATCCATAGGGAGGTGCAGTCACTATTATGTGATGATGACATCACATATTCAACAAACCCTCTTGATATGATAAGGAAGACCCAAAAAAAATGCAATGAAGAAATCCTTCAATTCTTATTCATAGTGCCTCAAACATATGAGATAAGAGAGAGGGTTAAAATATTGATTGAGAGAGCACAAAACTTACAAGTAAGTTTTCATGAGGTCTTTAATTATAACATAAGTTCATTCATGGTTTTATATTTTTTACTCTTTTATGTCATGAACTAAAATATGTGTTGTTTTTACAAGATTTTTTGGGTCCTCATGATGTTGTTGGCCATGATCGGGGTACTACAGGTGCTGCCTGAGGAGTAGGAGTTGGTACAATTTTCCATCTTGATCTTCTTGAACATACATCACATCATCTGACCCCATCATCTGTGCCTATATTTTTGACTGAAATGTCAGAAACACAAACCATGCAAGCATTTGGTATTGCACCCTCTAGCAGCGAACACATGCCAGAACATGCCTCAAGACATGTACCTGGGAATGCAGAGGCCACTAGTACTAGTGATGTTTTAGCAGCATTTCCTGGATCTTCCCATATTACTAGTACGAGAACATTTCCAGTCACATTTGTGGTGATCGAGGATTTCGTTCCCATAAAGATAGAGAAGGTCCCAGGTACTTTAAAATGTTTTAATTATTATTATATATAATCCAATTGAAAATTACTTATTGATCACTCTTTTTAGACTAATGATCCCATGATCATTTTGCAGGAAATTATTTTTTTTATAAACATCTAAGTGATATTACATTGGATCTCTTCAGGCCCACCATAAATACATGGTGGAATGCCCAAAATCAAATTTAAAAGATGATCTCATTAACCGTTTAGTTGTGTTGTTCGGTGATAAAAAAAAATCAACCGAACCAAGGTCCTTAAGAAATTTGGTACCTATATAAATTATGTGAGGGACCAATATAGGTCACATTTAGAGAAGAACAGAAAGTACGAGCATCCCCCCATGATTTCGGAGAGGGAATGGAAGGACTTGGTGTCAGATGGAAAGGAGAAGGCTGAAAAGAAAAAAAAGGAAAGACACCATCGGGCTAAGGAAGGTATGTGATACTATCAAAAATGTAATTATATATTGATTACTCTTTATTTTTACATAATCTAACGTATTTCAAACTTTTCATAGGCTGCTCGACACATCGAAGGCAACAAAGGCAAGACTAAAAAAATATGGGAAACACAAACTTGGCTCTGGTGGTTATATGAAATTAGCCGCACAAATTGTAAGTATCAATAAATGAAATATTGCATCCAAATAATAAATTGCAAAAAAAATTGGTTTTATCACACCATAGAAGCAAAATTCATGATCTTATGCAAAATGAAGGGTTGTGAATTCAACAAAGTGCCTACAGAAGAGGGCCTGAAGATTGCCTTCTAGCAAGGCTATGGAGCCCTGGCTGAACACCTAAGAGTCTTGACTGGGAAAACACAATCTTCCACTGCATTTGACATGAAGGTAAATAATCTCAATAAAGTTTATTTAAAATCGAATACTTGTGCAATCTATTCAATATTAATTTCCACCATAAATTAATTATGTGCCTATTTGTTTTAAATAGACAAGCAATGATAATACTACACATGGCATTGGAATGCAACTTGGTGACGGTGGAGCACAACCTGCAGATGAAGATCATGGTGTGCATCCTGGTACTGGATGTATTCATGTGCTATACAAAACACAATATGGATTAATACAATTAAACATCTTTAATTGCATTTGGTGTATTAATTAATGTAACCTTTCATGTTTCAACTTTAGAGAATGTAGAGTGTGATCAACATATTGAGCATGATTAGACTAGAAAATATCAGGAACATGATGTGGCCCCATCAAGTAAAGAGGATCATTCTAATTTTCTTTTAAACATATTTAATTGCAATTTGTGTATTAATTAATGTAACCTTCGTGTTTCAACTCCAGATCAGGATTTAGAGGGTGTTCAACATGTTGAGCATGAGGCTATAAGACAAGATCAGGAACATGATGTGGCCCCATCAGGTAAAGAGCACCACTCTAATGTTATTTTAATTAATGAAATACTTGTAACAATAATAATAAAACATATCAATTTAAAATTTATTTGCTATTGTAGCAGACCCCCCCTTGTAGCGGCATCCACATCATGAGTACACGACTAGGCATACATTAAGATAATGAGTAGAGCTCAGAACAACTAAAGGGGGGCAAATGATTTGGAAAATGATACTCCACTTCAAAAAAAATTAGTTGAAAAAAAGAAACAAAAAATAGAAGTGATTGTAATCATATTATGGCAACCATATTTTTGATAATATGTAAAAACTGAAAGAATGAATGTTATATATTATTAATGCATGAATTAATGAATGTGAATATGTTAATGAATGAATTTTATATGTTATTAATGCAGGATGAATGAATGAATGTTATATGTTATTAATGGATGAATGAATGATTATGTTATATGATCAGGTATGGGGAATTAAGAGTGATGTGAGGGGGGGGAGGGTCCAAATGAGCTTTCACCTTCACGTGGTTGGCCTTGTTAAGTAGAGAATATTAAAATATTCTTGAAACAAAGAGAAGCTCAATAAGGTAATGCACTTTTCAATATAATAAATGCATCGTTTGAAGCATCAAACCAATATGCAAAGATGAAAGAAAGTGTTAAATTTTCACTATAGTGGCAGAAAAATGATTCTTTATACCCTAATGCCTTCATTTTCCAAGCCAATTTCTCCTACTTTGAATAGCTCTGCCATGTTTGTGGATGTGATATGCCTCCTAGACAAAAAACATGTACCAGTTTATGGCCTTCAATCCAACTACATCCAAGTATCTTTTTAATTCCTCTATCTTTCATCAATCTCTTTACTATTTGAGCCTCATACATATGTTTTAGATGAAGAACCCATTATTGTGAAATGTGCCTCCAATTGAGTAAAGTGAATCCATGCTCAACATCATAATTTGAAGTTGTTTCCATTCCAATGTTTCGAGTTTAGTTTGTTTGTATGGCTTTGTATGAATATCACATTGTGTTATGTGTGGATTTGGTTTCAAAGCTCCGTTTCTTTTGTTTTTAGTGGTGACATAACTCTAAAATTTGACTTTTGTGCATAACAAGTTAGTGGAAAATTTGACAGCTCTGAAGGGCTTAGAGGCTCGATTGAGATAGATACACAGATATTTGGATCTTATTTTTGATGGGAGGCTTCCACTTAACCATGAAATTTTGTACCATCTGCAGGTATGCAAAAAAAATTGTACTTAAATTCATTCAACTTACTATAATATAATATCTAACAAAAATCTTCTTTTCATTATACTTAGATGGATTTTCATGCCCTGTTCCAAAGCACATTTTTTAGAATAGGCAAGAAGGATGTTAACAAGGGTTAAGGAATTTGGCTTTACACCTTCCAATTGCATAGTTTACTTCATTCATCTAGCATATTTCCAATGCGTTTCACAATTGTTGGAATCATATCCTATAATTACAAAACTAGTAAAATTAAAATATGTAAGTTTCAAATATGGCATTACATATATTTCTATGAATTTTTGAAAGAAAATATCAAAATGGAGAATTTTAGTAAAATAATTTGCATAATTTCTAAGAGATCGGGGAATTTTTTCACAGAGTTATCTTGAATATATTTAAGACAAAAGTAACTTATAGAGATTGAAGCAGAATATCAGTAGTCTAAAATCACCAGTCAACACATCTTAGTAGTATCTCAATTCAAGAGAACTAGGTCCACTATCCATTAGCCAGTAAAACAAATAAAATAAATTCATAATATTATTCTGTTCTAATAGGGTTGACTGGTTGTTTGTTTCTTTTTTATTGTCTAGAAGTCATCAATATACACTTCGTTTTCTCGCCTTCTCTTGCCTCATGGCCAGAGAGTTTCTACAGAAGGCATCAAAGTAACCTTCAATATTGACAATGGAAATGAGTACAAGGTCAATATAACTTAATTTTAATTGGGTATGATTTTATTTGTTCAAGACCAATTTAGATTCATTTTCTGCTCACACAACTTTTATTTACATTTATGTTTTGCTAATATCCATTTCCCTTTACATTCATATTCTTCTATACATATTATGTTTACAATAATGTTTTCCTTAATTTAATCTAGGGGAGAGGACCCAATACCTGAGCATGTTTCAATAGTTGTGATAGTAGTGGTTTATATAATGCCCAATATTTTTATCAATATTGGACCAATAGTTGTGACTTTAAAGTTGTTAGTGTTGATGATGACTCGTAGTATTTGCAAATTAGTTGCATTCAACTTAGATTTGTAGAATGTATAGAATGAAATGAATTAATAACCTTGAAGTTTTTCTTGAACTATATAGAATTATTGAAGCTTTTACCTAAATATAATTTTTCATACTTCCCAATAGGTGTTTTGTCTGTTAGCTCTCAAACACGTAGGTAAAATTCCTCAAGAGGTTGCCAAACTCTTGGTACGTTTCAGGGTAACATACAAGAACAAATACTTTAGACCTTCTTCTCTTTAGGTGTTTCTAGACCTAGGCGGGTATACCTATATGAATGAATCAGACTTTATTTGTGTTTATTTTTTAAGAAATTTATCCACAATGACAAGTGGGAGTGGAAAATTGAATCTTTATTATGGTATAGATTGTATAAGAAATATCAAGGATAATCCTAATATGTTCAGTTAACAGATGTAAAATATAAAATGGATGAACTAAAATGAAGTATGTAAGACTAGTGCTTCATTGGGTATATGGATTCTAATGAAGATCTTTAAAAGTTTAATTTGTGATGGTAACAATTCAAACAGTTTGGCACATAAATAGAGTTTGCAACTTGTACAAACTTGCAAATAAATAGGTGACAACTCTACTTGAGACAAGATGACAACCCTAATTATTTGATTCTTCTTACTGATCCAATTAATACTTTCTAGTTACTATGATTGATTATAAGGATTTAATCTTTCCTTGAAAGAACCAAATGATCACATCACATAAATACAACACATGTGTATCAACAAACTAATATATACTTGATATACCGATTTGAACAAAACAAAAGCATCAAAATGGAGAATCAAATAACTGTATAATTCCACAGACAGCTGATACCAAAGAGTAAGCCAAAAATTCATATATCTTCATTAACTTCATCAAACTTCATGCATGCATCTGAGTCTTTTTGATGAAAACATCATTACAAAACAAACTATCTATAGTATTCTTTTTTCCTATTCGCCTCTCTCCTTTTGATATCAAAAAATGGATACATATACATCAAATGTTTGAAGGGACACATCCTTTCAGAAATGTCTTATACATAAAATATCACCTAGAGTCACCCTGATAATTATTTCGATCCATTTGTATCTTCATCGACAAGAGATAATGTATTGCTAGGGAATTCTGCAGTTTCCTTGACGTGGTGAGTCTCCCTGATGATTATTCTTTCGATCTCAAGTATGTCACCAAGACTCTTGCCGATGTAATATTATCGGCATGACATAGCGGGTCAGGTAGAAATTTGGAACTTACTCCGATGGTATATGTCTTGTCGATATGCTTCCCTCATGCTTCATCGATGAGAGAAGATGAGTCTCTCACCGATGAAACTTCATCGCTAAGAGCATAGGCCAGTCCTCCTGATATATCTTCTCAGGAAATTTTGATCGTTGTAACAGTCTTGATCTTTCACTGATATGCCTACATTTGACAGAATATTTTAAAAAAAAAAATTACATTGTTTGTCGAAATTTCAACGAACTTCCAAAAGCGTCTGACGAATCTGCAATGTCCAACAAAATTTTTGTCATAATGACTTGCCTATTTCGTCGCAATTTAGATGAACTTATGTTGTTCTTTCGATCTCAAGTATGTCGCCAAGACTCCTACTGGTGTAATCTTGTCAGTGTGACATAGCGGGTCGGGTAGAAATTCAGAACTTACTTTGATGGTATATGTCTTGCCGATATGCTTCCCTCGTGCTTCATCGATGAGACAAGATGAGTATCTCACTGACGAAACTTTATCGCTGAGAGCACAAGCTAGTCCTCCTGATATATCTTCTCAGGAAATTTTGATCGATGTATTAATCTTGATCTTTCACTGATATTTGCAATACGTCCGATGAAACTATCATCATAATGACTTACCTATTTCATCGTAATTTCAATGAAATTTTGTTGTTGATCCGAAGTTTTGGCAAAGGCATGCCACTTGTGTTTTGGCTACTGTTCGTCACTAGATTGACGAAATTTCCGTTGATATTCTGATGAACACCAGGTCCCTTTTTTGTGGTGGAAACCGACAAAGCTGAGTAATGATTTGGACGTTTTTAAAGCTAGTCGGGAAAGTGACGAAAATTTAGCGATGAAAATTATTTCAGTGATTTGTCAATATTCCGACAATAGATTGTTGATATTCCAAAACAAAGTCATCAGAAATTGGAGTCAAATACAATAGTGAAAGTCATCTCCATTAGGCGTTAGACTGGCTAAGTCCAAGAAGGACTTGTGGGCTGTTTTGTGTGGATTGTTGTTTGCGACTTGTTGTTACCCGAATGCCACTTGTTAGCGACAATGTTGTTCCTTCCTCCCATGGTGCGGAGCCTACCATCTTTGTTGTTGTTTTCAATAAAAATGAATAAGTCCTACTCGCATGCGGGCCGGTCTCTACGAGGGTCGATTTGCAGACGACACCTCCTCCTTCGCTTCTGTTTAGCGTCTGAGCAACCTCTTTCATCTACACTGTGAACTTTTCCTAAGTCGATTCCTTTCAAGAACTTCAACAAAGAATCTAATTTATCAATGTCATGTGGGCCCGTCAATGCGGACCATTGCATGTGGACCACCGCTCACTCTCGGCCATTCGATAACAAAAAATATTTAACGGTCCCCCACTAACTCCTATCTACATCTCCCACGATGATCAAATTTTTCAAAGTCAAGCCCGACATCTAAGGATCATGTGGGTCCCGCAGCAGAGATTTCCTTTTGTGTGACGTCGTGCTATGATTTTCGTTACTTAATGGCGAGGTGCCAAACATCCTTTGTGCCTCCAACATCTACACGCCTTGAGTCTGTAAAAGCATAATTACCAATTAGATGACTCTAGGAGCCTCATAGCCAATTCCCACACATGCCAAATTTCCTTTTGAAGACTTTGACTACCAAGTTTGTATTGTGGAACTTTTTCTACAGGTGTCTATCTATGGGTTTTCGTGACCCTAGTGTCATCCTCCTATTGGTCCTTCCTAATAGCCTCCAACCCAAAGAAACCCACATCCTTGGACTCACATTTATGTGTATGATCCAAATGAGCTTGAAATGATGAATGATTATGAATTCTATGATCTCCTGATGATATATTATTTGATCTAACCCCATTTTGCAGGATCTAACTAACACTTACCCTTATTTCTATATTAATGTACTTACTGCATCTTTGCATGAAAAATTTATGGAACCTACTATGGGTCCATTAGGGAAGTCCACTGAAAAGGTTGATAAAGGAAAGAAACCTACATGTGTATCAAGAGGAAAAGAAGAGAAGGACCAAAGGAAATACCAGTTTCATAGGGTGGAGTGCACCTCCAAGCTCACCTCCACCTAGGATTTTGTGTCAGATAAAAAACTTGGACATGTGGACATCGATGAGTTCAGTAAAAGGGTAATCATCCACCCCACAATGTGGAATGCACGAAAGATCAAAGTGAGTGGTCTCTCTAAGGAAGCCATCTTCCCTCCCTCACTCATTCCCCAAATTTGGTTATGGTCTATAGGGAATGCTATCACAACAATAGGAAGATCATTGACCATGATAGTAGGGTGTTAGCAAACCTATCTAATAAATATATTAGAAAAATGTTTCACTCCACACATTCGATGTCATGGAGGAAATATAAAGGAATATTTCAAAAACATGTGGAAGGCAGAACTTCTAGCATGCAAGAGAATAATCAACCAGCATTGGTTGAAGGACAAGAGGTGCAGTGCTACCAAATTTCCTCAAGAACTATTCAAAAGAAAATTTTATGAGGAATATCATGACTTGGTCACCCTACTAAGAAGAGTAATGGATCTACCTGCCACTGATTTCTTTGAAGACTTTGATGTTCTACTTGATCGGGGAAATCATCTGAGGAAAGACGAATTTCCACTAGGAAAAAATAATCAGTGATAACATGCATGACTAGCTCATGGTTGTAAAGAAAACTTCTAAATTTTGTATGACCTCATATCTAGTGTACCTTCTAGTAGAATTTTTTTCGTATAAAGGACTCTTCATCATGAGCAACCCAAAAGCAAATAAAAAGGACCTCAAGGTATACGATCTCTATCCACAGCTACAGTACCAAAATTATAAAAGAGAAAACAAGAGGGTGAATGATGCCTTCATCGAACACATCATCAGGCAACTTGGGGGAGACTTTTAGAGAAGAGTGTTGCACAATGTTAAGCCCTTCATTATCCAGTTTGGGTACCTATTCATACAGTTCCCAAAGTTCAACTATGCCAAGATGGAGGATTTCTCAAGGAAGCCCTATCGGTTGCCTCGTTATCCCAACGACTGCTTGATCTTGCTCGAGGTCTCTCGACAACTACAAAATTTCCACACATTTCTTAGTGAAAAACATAGGCCTGAGATTCGTTATCCCTTGACCTTCGGGCAAGGGATGTACTCCTATCCCGCCTCCCAATGTGCATAATATTCAAAATTGGAATTGGTGGAGTATAGTCTAGATCTCCACACCGACCAAGGAAGAATGGACCGTTATGGGAAACTAAATAAATGGGTCGGAAAACAATATTCCCATAGACTTCAAGTCGAATAATTTTGGGCTAACTATGTATATGACAAAGAATTTTGAATGAGGCAATACATGAGAATGATGGACTAATTCATGAATTCGGTGAATTGGTTCCCTATGCCTGACTAGATAGTAGCAAAAGAAAATAATATTATTGATGAGAGGTTCAATGTTGTGACCAACTTGCCTCTACCAGTGATAGATTGGAGTGAAGAAGAGTTCACTAACCTTGATATATTAACATGACCCATTGATAACAAGACAGGGCAGTGGATAGACACCCAAATTGCTCAGCTCAAAATACAGGGCGCAAAATTGAATTATGGTGAGCTCAAGGATGAGCTTAGCAGTGAAATAAACAGTGGAGTGATTTTTTCCCCATCAAAGGAAGCACCTAAATCCCCTCCAATGACAAGGTCAAATAAAAAAAAGGATGTGCCTGATCATAATCCTAAACACAAGGTATACTCTAGGAAGACCACAAAGGGAGAGTCATCCAAAAAGGTAAAGAGAATAGGGAGATTCATGAGCGAAATTCCTACTATAGAGGAGGACCCCCAAGATGAAGGATAAGATGATTTTGATCAATTTTGTTCAACACCCACCACATCCTCTTTGAGTGTTGCTACCATCCTTACCACCCCTCCACTCTCCGCTTCTCAGGCAATGCCTATCTCATCTCCACCCATCGTGAATAGCTCGGTCCACCTCTCCAGTAGCTCTAGTCATGATTCTTGACTCCTCCTCCACCACATCCCTGCTATCATCTTCATTACTTACTCCTTCAATGCCCAATATTTCTACTCTAGCACCTACAGTAACCTTTGTCACCATGTTGCCTCTTACTTTGTCACATGCTTTTGCAAAATATATGCAAAACATGCCTCACAAGCTTTTTGGGATAATGCTTGACCCCAAAGTCCAATCTTTCATGGACCAAGTTGTTGTTGCCCTACCTATTCCATCGCCGCACACCAAGCCTCCCAAGATGGAAGCCACGATGTTGATTTCAAAATAAATGGAGAGGTGCCACATAGAGAAAATGAGGGAGGTTGTAAAGGATATAGCTAAGAAGCCCAAGGAATTTGATCAAGATGATTATTTTGAGCACCTAGAGGTCGAGCTAAACATAAATTTGGATAAGGTGGCATCTAATGAGGAGAAATCACATTATTTAGAGGACACTGAGGTCGTCAATGAGTGATATGTCATAGAAACATTAGATCAAGATTTGGATGAAGAGTTGCCCTAGCACAAAAAGAGCACATGTGAAACAGGTGACCCAGAGGGGCATCAATTTGAGGATAAGGCATAGAGATATTGGATGAGCATTCCCAAATCGGCCAAGACAAGGGTCTAGTCCAGGATGAAGAAATACCTCCAGAAAAGTTGGAAGAGATAGAAAAAGAATAGGAGAAGGAAGAAAAGAGGGATGCCCAAAAGGAGAGATTTGAACCTCAAATCCATGATGAGGCTATGCGTGAAGAATAAAGGGCACCCCAAGGGAAAAATGTTGTTGAAAAGGATGCTACCACCACTAAGCCAAACAATGAGGGAAAGGCCACCCCTGAGAAGGAATCGGATGAAAAGGAAATACATGATCAAGAAGATCTTGGTAATGAAGAGAACATCCTCAAGATGAACAAAGAGAAGAAAGTGAATATGAATCACCCAAAGAGTATGCCAAGGTGCCTAAGTGATTAGAATAATAGTTGGAAAATAATAAGGCCTATGTGGTTGTCAACCCCAAAGCAAGACTTGAGGCAATCCTAGCCCAAGCGCAGACCAAAACAAGAAAGGAGAAGAAGCCTAAGGTTCGCTCGCACATCACGGTGGATGCCTCCAGATCTAGAAAAATAGAAATTTTTACCCCTGTAGTAGATAAAGGAACAGGCATTGTGCAAGGGAAAAGCTATAGAATTTCAAAAATCAATCTAGGCCCAAGGACCCGTTAAGAGAGGATAGATGAGTTCCACGGATCTGTAGCCTCCATCATGCAAAAAATGGATAAAGACCAATCCACCAAGGAAGAACTAAAAGCACAAGTAGTGAATCATACCACTTACATCCAATAGTGGACATCTACAGAGGAAGATGCTCTGATGACATCGTCGGCACCACCCTTGCTACTCTCCAAGGAAGATATAAGTAAGCTGGAGAGGAGGAAAAATTAGACCAAAGCCACAACGGATTGGTTCAACTGCATACTGTACAATGGTGATATGGGCCTTTGACATGTTGCTAGGATGTACAACAAGATCCAATATTTACATAAACAATTCAAGAACTCCATCAAAACTTTCCATTGATTCATGATACTGTATAGAATTTCCTACCCTAAGCTCGAGAGAATCCTTAAGCTCTTTAAGGGGGTATAGGAAAAGGAGTTGGGACTACCAGAGGGTGATCATTGGCTCATGGAGACATGGCAGATGAGCCCAGATCACAGAAAGGAGGTCTTGGGGAAGATTTTGCATGAATTTAAGCTCGATCATGAATGGGTTGTGGAGCACTAGATCGACAATGATGAATACCTAAAGATGATGATAGACTATGAAATGCTCATCCTGGAGATAGATCCAGAAAAGATTAAGCCATTCTTCCACAAGAAGATGGAACAAGGGGTTGCAGATGCACTATTGCCAAACTTCATGGATTTTTCTGCAAGGGCTTTTTTCCAATCTGAGCGGGTTATCAAAGCCACCCTTAGGTGCACCAAGCATTGGGAGTAGATCACTAAGAGATTCAAGAAGATCAACTTTCAAATCCTACAATCAAATATCATGGAATGGGATAAGCTTCACGCTTTGATCGAGAGGTTCTTTGTGTATGCTACCATCCATAAGAATGATGTGTTACCCCAAAATTTGAGATTTTCTCAGTTAAAATCTCATAGTGACCAAGCACATTTTTCTTCTTAATGTCTTTGAGTTATTTTTCACAATTGACTTGGAGACAAGAGGATATTTCCATATTAAAGAGGTAAGCTTCATTACAAAAATTGGAATCTTTAATGTCAGGATTTTGTGGAAATCTTGAACCAAATATTTCCTAGTTCCAAGGTTCTTAAACTTCCCAATCACTCAATTCCTCTTCATTGTTGGGAATAATAAAAGTTCTTTAAATCATCACATCACCGACTCCAAGGTTCAAGAATTTTGTAACCGCCCGACTTCCCGATTTGTTCCTCTTTAGTGGTGTTTGAGGTGATCGGCATATCGAAGATTTTTGGAACTTTGAAACTCCCGACATGTGGTTTGAAAGTCCTACTTCTCTTCAATTCCATGACTCTTCAATAGATTTCATAGTTTTCAAAACACTGCCAGTTCATTTAATTCTTTGTACGATGTATCATGGGAATCTCTTTTCAAGCATTTTGAAACATGAACTCAATCTTAAGTCTCTATTCTCAAGAAATAAAACCAATAACACATTAATGGAAAGCATAGTGGAGTGAATTTATAGAGGTGGCAACATGTTTTTAGCAGATAAAAGGTCATTATTATTTGCCAATGGAACTAAATAAGCATGTCTACAGGAAAAGGTGGTGGTACTTTTGAACTCAGTCTTTCAATCAGCCAAGGCATTTTTCTCAAAATGGGGCTTCCTACGAGTGGTGAAATATGGGATGGAGAACCTGCTCCTATTATGCAACCCGATCTGAATTGGCCCGAAGAAGAACAAGTTGATGTCATCTCCCAATTGTGCTCGGTCACATGGAAGGAGAAAACCAATTAAGTCGAATATCGCAGAGTAATTTTCATTCTGGAGGAAGAAGAAGAACATGTTGAGCTACACAACCTTCTTATGGAGATGCAACTAGTGGTGCAAGTTAGCCTAGCACCTGAGGCATTTTAGTTTTCTTTTTTTGAGTGGAATATTTTTGTAATTGGTAGGGGTAATTGTAAATTTTGTGTAATGCAACTGCTTCCATTTCAAAGTATTTTCTTGGTATCAATCACTGTCAAGAACCGTTTTTTTAAGAAATGAATGGTTACCTTCTGATATATATCGGCTTTGGAAAAATTAAAAAGAGGAGAACCGTTTGGGGGAGGGGAATGGCCAGTTAGATTTTTTGACATAGCCTTATGGTACAGGAAGGTTGAGGCTTTGAACTCAAGTTTTGGCAATGAAGAAACAAAGAAGATATTCTTGATCTGTGCATTTGTTACTATTTTATTTTGATTATGAATGAACATTGAATCTTTGTAATTAATCTTCATTGTTCGCCCTATTCTATGAAGCTATGTTTGTGTTATTTCTAAGGATTTGAATTTGGATTAATCATCCATAAAATTGAATTTGTTGTTCATCATTTCTTTAATAACATTCATAAATGTGGAATAAGCTGGCTATGCATCATTTATTCGTACCTTCTTTATTTTAAGCTTAAATCATCACATCTATTTTCATGGTTATGGGTAGATGTTAGTCTCCTTTTCTAATTTTAGGTTAAAATAATACCATGTTTTCCCATTCATTGCATATTATTCAAAGGTAGTTGTGCCTTGTAAAATAACTAGAGAGTACTTGAAAATAACATTGTAAGTGACTCAACTGTTGGCCAGGTTGTCATTTGTGTGGGCTAGGGAGTATTAATTGAAGTGACAAATCCATACACCAACATGATGGAAAGCCCATTATAGATGATGCATATTTGTCAAAGTAGCCACAAATGAGGGCAGTCACTAAAAGACAAAACCACTACAGTGCCAGGGCCACTAGAAGACAAAACATGGAAAAGGACATGTATTTTCTATTATTATATTTTAGGGGTAGGTGAAACCCTAATGTAAAATGAATCTGGGCCACACAATGAAAGTAAATCTTTTCCATTCATTTCATTTTTGGAAAACTATAAATAGGGCCCCCCTCTCATTTTCAAAGAGAGAGTTGAGTTGTTGTGTAAAGGCATGCTACAAAAATTTAATGAGAATTGCATTGTTTTGATGGATTATTGTGTTTCTTCACATGTATGCATGGTTCATCTTCTCAATATTATATTTTAACTTTGTTGTTTTATTTCCAAGTTGCTTTGGTTCGTAGTTTATCTTATACTTTAATGGTGAAGAATGTTATGGTGTTGATACCTTCCTTGTTCATAATTTTTGTTGTTTGTTGATGATGAACAATAGTGTAAAGTTATTCTGAACATTACTAACATTTTTGCACCTAATTTCATCTATTTTTCATGCTTAATGGTGAATGGATAGTTGAAAATAAGCAAAACTTAAAAGATTGCACTAGTTTCATGAGATTGTAGGCTGCATTGGTTAAGTGGAACTTAGTTTTGGGAAGGTTGTCCATTGTATCATCCTCCATTGTTATTGTTCAACATTAGTTATAGGTTTAGGAAACTTCTCATTCCTTTTCCCTTTTGACTTTTATTTGAAAACTAATATCAAAACCAAGTTTCAGCATCATTGTAAAGCCAAATCTGATGAAAAACATGGATCTTTAGACTGTTGTTTTGAACTTGCAGCAACTGCACTTCATTTCTGAAATTCCACAAAACTCCATTTGAAGATCCAATTCCCTCCAAGATTAGTGAACCACAAATGCCCTTTGTGATTACCAACAAATCACATCAATCAACTGAGTTAATTCTGCAAGTCATGACTTGACACCCGAGAGACCTTGGGGTGATTTCTACAACTTAGTTGTTGAAATCACCTTTCAAGAGAGGTAGCATACTTGTGTGTTGCCTATGTTGAGAAAGTGTAAAAACACCCATCAACACAACCCACATGAGTGGTAACAATATGATTATTGTTTTTATTGCATATTGACATTGGTGTCAAACATTTATGTTATTTATATGTTTTTCATCATAATTATTATGTTGATAAAATTAACGTATTGTACATTTGGATTTGGGCTTAAAATGAACACAATATGATTAAAAAAATATTCAATTATTATTGTTGATAAATATATGTATCACTACAATATTTCACTATAAATAACTTAAACTCGCACAATGAGAAATGAGAAAGATTCCAATAGTTGGAGTGATCACTATTGGGTTAGTTAACGTATTTGTTTTAGAGGGGTAACTTCCTCCTATGATAAAATTTGGAGTTTTTAGGGGTATATTTTTTACTAGAAAACAAGAAAGGAAAAGAAAATAAAACTCAAAAGGGAAAGAATAAAAAAAGATGAATAAATGTATAGATTCATTTTCCATAAAAGGATAATCAAGATTGAAGGAATATAACTAGGTTTTTATAAATGAAATTTAGTTTAACATAAGGAAATTATATTCACATATGGTCTCATGACTCATAAATTAGATAATAGTCTATTCTATCATCCAATTTGCATAAAATAAACACATATTAAGAAGGAAATATATGTATTCATCACATGACAATATATTTAAAGAAAAGCTTGCAGACTCAAAATAAGAAGAATCCACAACAAAAATAGACCATACCCTGGCTCATGGACCAACCATAGCATTTCCTAAATTAAAGAGCTCAAAGCCTCTTCCTTTCCTGCACAATGTGTGAATTCCAAAAAAAATCACTAGCCATGAACTCTTATTAAATTGGAAACAATTGTATGTAAAGCTCCTTCCCTTGTAACTAACCCCTAATTACTTCTTGAAATTTTAATTTTCAAATTTCTAATTCACTTATAATTCATAAAGGTGACCTAAGTAGTTTTCTTTGAAATCATAAAAAGAAAATAGAACATGAGAGTTGTAAATGTTGGAGAATGTCAAGATCAGAGAGCTCAAATTGGATAACCTTCCGCAAATGAAACTATAAACACAATAGTATGTCTATCAATATAATATGAAGATTGTATAGTACAATGATCAAGCCTTGAATTTATACGCAAGGATGAAGAGGTGAGAAGGTAGGAGAAAAACTATGACTACCGCTCCAAAGATGAAACACTTGTGAGCTCACTTGATAAGTGTGTGAGCAAGTTTCAATGGGTTTTTCAAGTCATGAGAACACATGTTTCAACCATATGAAGTGAGACAAAAGAAAATAAAACCTAAATAAACTTAAGCCAGGTGTGAATAGGTCAATCCTAGAAAGGTGATTAGCTAGCTAGGTATGTTAATGACTCTTTTTACACTAACACCCCCCTTAAGTGCAACTTAGGGAGTAATGTATGCACTAATGGTGAGTCTCGGCTACAAGGCTATGTTAGGTACTCATGTGCAAATTAAAGTGGATTGAAGGAGAAAAAACTCATTGGAAAATAAAAACCCCTCTCTAAAAGAGAATGATGCAAATATGATGACAAACTTGATTAAATACAAACAATTTTCAATAGCAACAAACGAAAAATAGTAGAATACAAATCTCATCAAGTACCCACAATCAGGAAACTGGGTCTATTGTATTAAAGTTATGCAAACCAGAGCAACAAGATGCAACTACAGTTTACAAGGACCATAAACTTCCTTATATTTTGTTTACATTCTCTTATACACATCAAAACACCATCTACTCTCTATCGGCCTTCTTATGTGATCATAGTTTTCCCTTTGACTCCCACACTTACCAAAAATCAGCTTTTTCCACAATCAAGAAACTGTGGGTCTCTTTTGTTTGCACAGACCGTCCCCTTCCAGAAACTGTTCACAGGAAACCTGTCACGTATTGATTTTTTCAATTATTTAAATGCAATTATTAATCATGAGATTGTTAATTATTATGTTAAATGATTATTTAAATTGAAGTGAAATTGAAATTGAAAGTGAAAGTGAAATTTAAATTGAAATGCAAATGCAAATGAAATGATTTGAAATGCATTTTTATTAAATTTGGGGTTTGTCATTGCTGATGAAAATTTGAGTGCAAGTGAACGCAAGAACATGTGAACGTGAATGAAGGTGAGAACATCGATCAGGTAGAGTCATTAGCCATTAGATGTTTATGAGGATGATGGAATCTCACACACACACTTAGTTTATTTTAATGTATTTTTGTGATGATTATACTTGCCAATTTAAATTAAGTTTAATTGATTTTTCAAATATATGTGAAAAAATATATGTTTGCTTTGAATGACGATTTGATTATTTTGTGAGAAAATTGATCTTATTTAAATAATTAAATTCCTTGTGTCAATAATTTATTTAAAATTTAAAAATAATAATGTTCCTATTATTTATTCTTGGAATAAACTTTTACTTTCAGAATTATAAAATTGGTAAAATAGTGCTATTTGATGTAATTATATTTTTATCATTTGATAAATAAGATAAATAAATAAAAATGTTTAAATAATCAAATATCAAAACTGAGTAATTGAAAACAAAATTTAGAAAAACAAAGACGTTCAAATTTGAATTGGAATTCAAATTAACAGTTAACAATTTGAAAAGAAAATATCTTTCAGCCAAAAATTGAATGCAATCAGAAAAATGGAACTTGGAGTTTGAAATTTTTTTTTTTTTTTTATGGAGGTTTCAGACCTACGAGGCAACCCAGCGGAGGCATGAAGCCTGCGTGCTGCCAACCAGTGAAGGCCACCACATAAATGATTTAGGAACTCGATACGGGCCCACATGTGCACCTCTTCAGCTTAGAGCCAAGGACTGAGGGGCATCCATGCCGCCAAATTCGCCCAGGGCAAGATCCTGGCCTCATCCCTTATGATGTCGGAGCATTGCACTCAACAAGACTTGATCCCCGGTGGGCCTGTTCCGAACCTTTCAACTTCACCAGTAGACCAAGGGCCCATTGACGAGTTTGAATATTTAAACTGGAGATCAAACACAAAAAGAGGATATTTCTTTGTAAATAACTCCATCAATTGCATGAGAAAGGAGGCAAAAAAAAAATTCAAATTTGGGGGAAAACAGAGTGAAAAATCTATTTTTAAAAGCACAGACAAAAAATACATTGGGATTTTGATATCTGGTGGGAATTCATCGGGTTGTTCTCTCCACACATGGATAGAAGAAGAGGCAAGCTATTTTATTTTCTTTTATTTTACTCTCACCCTCGATATGCTCCATGCGTCGCTGGAAGGAGAGCACAAATTCTTATTAGTCTTCAAAGGCCTTCCACATCCCTTTACTCCCCATTCACCCACTCTCTTCCACGCGGCCAGGCAGGGAGGTGGAAAGGTAAACAGTAAAGAAGAGAAGAGGGAACGCATAAGGCACAGGCTCTCCTCATTCCCTTCACACAAAGGCAAAGAATTCTTGGGCGCGCGGTTGGAAAAGGGAGAGTGGACGCATGAAAAGAAAGAGAGATCTCTTAAAATCTATGAACATTGTCTATCTCCCCATCCGCATGAAGGATTAAGCACACACATAAAGAAGAAGAAGAAGGGGTGACCAATAAGGAAGGGAGGTGAAGAGACACACAACCAACAGAGGGAGATAAGTAAATTGTGCAAGAAGATAGGAGGGAGTCAACAGGGTGCAGCTAAAGGGAGGACAGGAAAAAAAAAGAGAGAGAAGAGAAAAACAAAATTTCAGTTTTCTTTTTCTGTTAATTAGACATTCTACTTTTCATATGCCAGGGAGAGGAATAAAATTGTAGAACAGAGGAACAACAACAAAAAATTGACAGAGGGAGCACACGAATAATCATTTCCAGATTCAAAAATTACCAGGTAGAATCTATTAAAAAATTATTTAACAAATTCATGATGATAGTATATTTAATTGGAATCATTTTCTCTTATAAATCTTTTAAAAGTATCACTGTTTCCATTGAATTTTGATTAAATTTTAAACATCAATTTGTGTTTTTCCAAAAAAACCATAGAACAAGTTAGAAACATAAAATTGTAGGATAAATTTGAATAGAAAACATTCAAGACAGTTGATTTATTTTTCTGATTTGGAAAAGATTAAAACAGAAAAACGTATATTTAAATTAGATTTGGAAAAGCTTCAAAATCTAAAACAGACAGATAGATTTAATTCTTAAAATGAATGAAACAGAAAAGATAAAGATTATGATAAAATATTTTTTGAATATTAAACGTGTTTGCAAAATAAAAGTTAAAATCAATGATTTCTGTGAATAAAACTCAAATTATTAGGAAACAAAAATAAAAATGAGATATTAAACGTGTTTTTGAAAAAGTAATTATTTATTTTCTGGAAACGTGAAAAATAGAAAATAACTCAAGTAAATTAAAATATGAATTATTTGGAGACAAAACGAATTAGAACAGGATTATTTCAAAGTGGAAATAGATTAAATGAGTAAATAGAACGAAAGAACGTGTGCTCATTTATGCATGTTTAAATATGTACTTGATTTACATACTTGAGATACACCTTTTTGTTATTTTAATTATTCGATTTAAATATTAATTTAATGATGATATGTTTTAAAACGATGAAAATACTACATTAAACCATTTTTTTGCTTGAAACTAGTTTGTAGTTAAAGATGTTTGTGAAAGATCATATTTATTTGAATGGAACCATGCATGCTTGATAAATGAATGTGCATGTCATGTTTTTGGAAAGTTACCTTTCGGGACGGGTGTCGAATATGGGTTTATAGAGAGTGTAGTTTTTCTTTTCCAATACTGCTTTTATTTGTCGTGCATGAAATTTTACTTGGCCAAGTAACTTAAGGACCATTGAAATAGATGGAATGAATGAACTCTCTACCATATCCTAGTATTGAACTTGATTATTTCTTAAATGAATTAGAAAAATGAAAATGCTTGTGGAATTACTAGTTATACTAGGCACGCACCAGATTCCATCTTGCTTGTCGACTATTTTTTGCTAAGCGATCCGTGTAGGGTCGGGTATTCTTTGAATGACTAAGGAATTCCAAGGAAGTGTAAGCTTTGAGGTTGGGTGGAAAAAGCACCTGATTCTTGTTCTCTTCTTCATTATTGAAGATAAGCTATGGATTGAAGATCAAAGGATGTTTTCTTCATTTATGTATTATTGTATTCTTTAAATTATGAATTGTAGAGCTTAAGGCGACAGAAAGCCTAAGTCTTGAATTGTAAACTTATATTAAAATTACTTTTGCATTATTATCAATGTTGTGTAAGATGACACGTGTATGAATTTAACTGGGAATATTATGAATCTATTTATCGACTTTAAGTCGTTGTTTTCAAACTGTTTGGATTTTATGATGTCTAATGAATGAAGTGTCGACTTTATTTTGAATATAAATTAATTTATTTAAAGTATTGTTGATGTTTTGAATTAAAGAGTTTCGCTCTTTACAAAACCATCACTTGGCTCAACCTCTTTCTTGTATTCAATTTTCTTTGAATCGGACAAACTATTGCAAGAGGTGGTTGCAGACTTCTCAACTCTAGAACAGGTCGCTTTCTCCCTCATAAACTTCAAAATCAGCTTCCTTCTCCCAAACAAAAACCTCATCTATCCCCTTTAAGAACCATTTTCTATTTTCAAATCACTTGGCATGAGATTTTTTTCTTCCAATCATCATCAAATCCTTGTCCAACTTCCACACCAAAAATTATTTTTCTCTACTAGCCACCACTCACACAAAAACAAATTTGAACACTTGTAACTATCTTATTCTCTAAACAATGATAATGAGGGAACCTCTAATTCTTTCCTACCACTTGTCAAATACCAACAAGGAAAACCTCAAATAAGATAAAATCAAAAACCAAAATGTGCAAACCAAAACTTAGAAAGTGAACAATACGATGTCCTGCATCAGGCTCCCTAATGGAGTTGTTTGTGAGTGTAGCTCACAATGGGAGTTGGGTAGTAAAATTACCTTTTCAAGCTTTAGGAACTTGCATCATATCCCCTTATGCTGATAAATAACAACCTATACCATTATTTCTTCCTTTTCTTCGAGCATTTGGTCCGAAAATTTCCTACATACATCAAACTGCTCTTCCTCAATTCACTCTTCATGCTTGTCTCACTAGTTGGCTGCATATTATCCAAAACCATCATAAATATCATCCCTGCTTGATGTATTGTTCTTCAATTAAAATTTATATTTCCACACCCATCTCACCATCTCCAACATATTTTTCCCACTCTTGTTGCCTTTCCCTCAAACAACAATCAACTCCAACATTAGTATGCACAAAATTTGAGAAATTAACATTGGTGTTCAAATTGTTTCTTATTTCCTTTGGTACACCATGTTGTTTGGCTTCCACATACCCTTTCATTGCAATTATTGCATACTTAGGAAAATCATCTTCAACGGTATCCAAGGGGTTTGAAAATTAAGATCTTACCTCACCATTGATGACTACACTACAATTCAAGCCACTCTCTCTCAATAGCCTCAATTTGAAGAGCCAAGTCATCATCCACATTCTCTTTTTCTATCTCCACACTTTGTCCATGTATTCATATTTTCACTGTTGTTTTGAATTCTTTTATATCTCCACATCCTTCATAATACTAATAGTTTCCCAACTTCACCATCATTTGTGTTAACACATGTTGTTGGCTGTCCTATTTGTAAATCAGCACTGTTTGCACCCATGCAACATTGAGAAAAATGAAGGTTCGCCCCCTTGGTTACTATTGCAACTTCCTTTGGCTCCCTTCCATTTATAAACTATTTTCTCCTTATCAACATCACCTTAGTATTGCTGCTATGATTGTCCTCTTTTGGTTCTTACAAAGACATCAAGGTATGTTTGAGACTTCTCAAAAGTGTAGGTGTTATTTCTCCCATCACATATGGCATTTCAGTCAAATTGCCAAGGTCTACCAAGTATCACATGACACACATCCATAGGCATGATATCACACACAACATTATCATTATAGCTTCCTATTTGAAACTCAACCAAATATTACTCATCTACTGACTGATGACCCTTTTGCAACCATGAAACTTTATATGGTGTAGGATGTTGAGTTCTCTTAAGACCTAGCTTATCCACCATTTCAACAAAAAAATTATCAATACTACCACTATCTATAATAAGCTTGTAGCACTTACATTTTTCTTTGCACTTCATTTTGAATAGAGATTTCCTTTGTACTAGTTCATGACTCTCCTTTGGGGGTTTCAACAACACTCTTTCGAAAAAAAAAGATTCACCTGGCTCAGGTTCCTCCTTTCTTGGGGAAATGATCTCGCACTCTCCTAATTTTCTTGCACAACTTGATTTATTCTTTAGGCCTTGTGTAACCTCCTTGGGGAGATTTTGAACACTCCCAACTCTTATGACCTACATATTGATTACACTTAAAAAATTTACTAGAAAAACCTCTTCCTCTTCCACGAAAATCATCACTTCCAAATGATCTTTCTCCTTTATCTTGATAACCTCCTCTTCCTAACTTGACTTGCCCTCTTGAAATACTTGCCTCTCCATCTTTATGGTGTTTCGATCCTCTTTCCCCACACCCTCATCCTCTACCTCATCCTTGTTTATTTTGCTTCCTCATAAGATTCTCTTCTATCTTAATAGAAAACTGATAGGCCTCCTCAAGAGTTCTCAAAGACAAAAAACTTAGCTCATCTTGCAAACTATATTTCAACCCGTTCAGGTATCTGGATACCTTTTACATATCCTCTTCATTATGGCTTGACTGAATCACCAACTTATAAAAATATTTCATGTATTATTTTACTGACATGTCCTTTTTCTTGAGATTTTGTAATCTTCTAAAAATATTGGTTTGATAGTCTGCCGAAAGGAACTTCATCTTCAATTTGGAAACCATCTTGTCCCATGAGGTTATCTTTTCCTTGTTTCTCTTTCTTCTTTTCAACTACATGAAATCTCACCACATTATTGCATGGCCTTTAAGCCTTGTAAAAGAAAACTTCACTTTTCTTTCTTCTACAACTCCTTTGTACTCAAAATATTTTTCTAGATCATTGATCCAATCAATGAGCTCTTCCCCATTCAAGCTTCCAAAATATGTTGGGACCTCTATTCTTGGTTTGGCTCCCACATTCATCACTACTTTTATCAATCTTTCTTCCACTCCTTCTAGTTCTTCTTGAGATTTGTCCTCAATTTGTGGTTCTTCTTCTTCCACAACTTCACTCACATCATCAACAATGATTCCCATTCATTGTGCCTACTCCAGGGCATCCAACCTTGACGATTTTTTTTGCAAAACTTCCAAAATCCCTTCTTCATGGCCTCTTTGACCACCACCTCGAGCACCTCCTCTTCTCATCCTCCCTAGTGGCATACTTCCCACTTAAAAATTTACCAATATATTGTGGCTTTGATACCAAAATGATGACAACATTGATTAAATGTAAACAAATTGTAATAGAAATGAACATCAAATAATAGAATACAAAGCTCATCAAGTACCCACAATTAGGAAATTGAGTCTATTGTATTAAAGTTATGTAAACTGGAGCAACAAGAGGCAACTATATATTACAAGGACCATAAAATTCCTTATATGTTGTTTGCATTCTCTTATACACAACCAAACACCCTCTTCTCTCTATAGACCTTCTTATGCGAGCACAATTTTCCACAATCAAGAAACCATGGGTCTCTTTTTTTTGCATAGACTGTCCCCTTCTAGAAACTATTCACAGGAAGCCATCACTTGGCTCTACCTCTTTCTTGTATTCAATTTTTTTTTAATCAGACAAACTACTGCAAGAGGCAGTTGCAGACTACTCAACTCCAAAAAATGCCACCTTCTCCCTCACAAACTTCAAAATCAGCTTCCTTCTCCCAAATAAAAACCCCGTCCAGCCCCTTCAAGAACTTTTTTATATTTTCAAATAACTTGGCACGAGCTTGTTTTCTTCTAATCACCATCAACTCCTTGTCTAACTTCCACACCAAAAACCTTTTTCTTCTACTAGTTACCATTCACAAAAAAACTACTTCAAACACTTGTAATTGCCTTGTTCTCTCAACAATGATAATGAGGGAACCTCCATCTCTTGCCTACCACTTGTCAAAAACCAACAAGGCAAACCACAAATAAGATAAAATCAAAAACAAAAATTTGTAAACCAAAATCAAGAAGTGAAACAATACGATGCCCCCGCATCAAAATGCAATGGAATATACAAGTAAAAAAGATAGGACTCTTGATGACTCTCCAAGGACTAATTCTAGCACAAAGTACAATAAATGTTCTCCCCATAGGAGAGAAAAGAGAGGTCATGTGACCCCCCAGAAAATGTGAAGTCACAGAATCCATGTGAGGAAATGCTTCCCCCAAAACTGAGATGAGAAGAGAAACCATGCAACCTCCCCTCAATATGATGCCTATAGTGCTAGTGGATGATCAAAACTGGATGTTGAAGATGATCCATGATCATTGAACAAAATTTCTCCCCTTAGGAAGAAACAACACCACAAATGCGTGCAAAACGACCTCCCATTCTTGATAGGAATATACAAGTAAGATGAATGACTCTAAATTATGCACATGATCTAAATATTGAAATGATGCTGATGATGCATTCAAAAAATTCTCAAAGATCTCCAATCCAATGCTAATGTGTGACAAATGCTGATAAGATAGATAAAGTACCATAGAATATTATTGAACATGGACCATGGATGTATGATTATGTCTAGATTGATGTGAATCTAATACTACTAAAAGTGATGATAACTGAGTTGGATAGGTCAACTCATGAATATTTGCACAATTTTTCATGATAGAAGTCGTTGTAGGCAAGGCAAGAGCAATATCCAAAGATGGTAATGGTGATGCAACTTCATCAAAGCTAGCAAAAAATAGAAGACAAATTCCCTCAATGGTGTCATCCAAATATGCAAGGTGGGATTCTACAAACAAAGATACTATGTCTAGGAGATATATATCCCAATGTGGCGGATCTGGAACAACAATAGAAATAACCTAATACAAAGAAACATTGGAACTCATAAATGAGTCAACACTAGATTCAGATGTATAAATGAATGATATGGGAGATGAGATATTAATGCAATTCATTATACTAAATTGTTCATCCCCAAAAGATCATGTCTCATAAGATGTCTGAGTAAGACAAGATGATGATTTTTTATGTGTTGGAGCTAGAGGATCAAGCAAAACAAGACCATGACTAAGAAGAATTTTCTTCAGTTCCCCAATTCGATGAAACCAACATTCTTATGTTGTATTCTTTTTCTTTCCATAATATCCATATTTGATTTTCCATTTATTATGAGGGTTACAAAGAATACTCAAATGGAATGGATTTAGTGTGAGAGACATGATCACATGAACCAAAAAACTGAAAAATTAGAAACACCTAGTTTTCCCCTTTGATTTAGAGAGCCCCCCTCCCCCCCAAAATGATTAGTGTTGATTGTAGCCCTCCACAATAATGTGCAATTTTTTTTTACAAGTTGTGAAGATAAAATGCCAAAATCTTCCATTTATAACTCAAATATTTTTACAATTTTCTGAAAAAATGGTAACCCAAATTTTATTTTTGCAAGTAACTTTGAATTCCTTGTAAAATTTTGTTAGAAATTAAAAAAAAAATTGCAAAATTTTGATAATTGGGGTGAAAGCTATGACCCATCAAAATTTTCTTACAATGTCAATTTTAGAGTTTAAAAAATGCAATTAAACAATATAATTTCCAAAATATCTTGATGTGAAAATGTCGATGTTGGAACCAACTTTCCAATGACTATTTACAATCAAAAAAACACCCTCTCGTTTGCAAGTTATCACAAAATGAAAAAAATCCCTCTTTAAACTCCTAATGGTTAACTGACGATCAAGTTTACAATTTAATATAAACCGCTAATGGTTTAAAAAAACCTAGAAACATATTGATGACTATTAATGGCAAAAAACCAACTCCAAAGAAAAAATTATGTATAGAGATGGAGTTGTTGTGTTGGCCAAATGTTGTTGAGGAGGACCAGATCTTGTGCCAAATGCAGGAGTTAGTTGGAGAGTATAGAGCCAGCCAAGTGGAGGACACTAGGACAATTGCTTGCCAAACATTAACCAAATGCCTCTAGAGAATCCGTTGTTGCTATTGAGGCCTTGAGGTGGACTTAGGATGATTGGAGATTACCCTCGGAGGTAACTGGAATATCTTATTCCCATGTGCCAAAGACCATGAAAGGAGGAAGCACCCTTCACAAAAACCAACTGGAGGAAAGATCCTACATAAGCAGCTTCACAAAAAAGACATTGGATGAGGTAAAACAAACAAGCCACATGGGGATAGAATGGGCTTGCGTGGAGGAGATATGTGGGCCATAGAATTTTGCAATTTTATTTTTAATATAGAGGTTGTCAAATACCATTCAAGTCGTGTAAGGCAGATGAGAGCGTGCTAGAAGATAAAACCGTTGGAGGGCATTAAGAAATATGAGGTTGAAGTCGAATGGAGGTGATAACTCCTTTGATTAAAATGAAATCTGAAGACATTTGACACTAACTTGCATCAAGTACATCTAGTGGTTGATCTGAATACTTTGAAAGGAATAGACAACGTTACAATCAAGAATCTTGATCACTTTCGGTTGTTTGTAGCATCTTCTTTTGCCATCTCAACGCAGAAAATTGAGTTTGTAATTTCTTGTGTCAAGCATTACAATCTAACTTCATGAGAAATCCAATCAATGGATGGGTGTATTATTTCCAGCCTTGGGCCATGAGACATTGAGAGATGTTTCCCCATTCCACCATGTGTGGATAACTTTATTGTATCAGCTAAAAAATGTGAGAAGGCATGGAATGTGAAAAAGGATCAGTGCCAAAAAATGATTGCACAAAGGTGGCTAAAAGAGAAGTGAAACACTTTGCCAAAGAACATTGGACATGGTGAGTTCAAGGATGAATTTTCAGTCATGATTACATTGCTCAACCGAGTCACAAGTCAAGCAAAAGCACATAATTTTTAGCCTTGGATGTTCTACATCATGTCCTAAATTGTCAACAAAACAGAACACTACGACTAGTCAACATTGATCAATGATACTCTTCACCACTAGATGATAGGGTTCTTCAAGGCCCATGAATTCCACATGATATCATACCTCGTATATCTAATGGCCTTTCGGGGAAATTTTAGAGGTTTGAATGTTGTTGGAACTTTGGGCGTTCAACATGTGTATGAGCATTACCTGCAGATAGAATTTTCATAGCCAAAATGACATTTCAAGCAAGTGAATGATCTTTTCCTGATGCATACCAAGATCTTGATAATGAGTTGCATATACGGTTTTCAACAGATGCCAGATTGGTGATGGTGGATTGGGTTGATTGGTTTATCCAATTTTCCAATTTCTCCTACATTAGAGTATATGGCTTCTCAAGTGATCCAGTCATGCTACCTAGATATCCAATAGATAAGGTAGTATTCATGGAATTCCTAAGGCAAGTACATGAAGTTCACTCCTTTTTGCATAACAGGCGCAAGCCTGCATTCAGTTTCCCATGTGAGATGACCATACATAGATGTAAATTAGTAGCTAATGCTAAGTGGATGAGCAATGAACTGTCAAATTTTAATCTCAAGATTTTTAAAGAGTGGCATTCATATAACCCTTGGGGTTTCTTGGCAGCTCGTCTTGGTCAGAATCATTCACATAAACCTACAATTGAATATTTTTGGGTTAATTGTGAAGATGAGTTTGAAGTGCGCAAGCGTGATTATAGTAGACTTACTCTTCATCAGATTGTTGATTTCTTATCAAAAGATGTGGAGGGTTTGCTAGATGATGATGGAGAATTCCTACTTCCCACATATGCCAGAGATCAGGTTGATCATCAGCCACTTCGATCAATTGATTGGTTCACTAAAGAGTAAAGAGAGCACCTCAATCAAGGAAAGAACAAGCTATATTGTCAGGAACAATAGAATATTCTTGAGTAGAAAGAGGACACCAAAGGTATTCATTCCAATTACAGAGACGCCAGTGGTTCATTCATCACTACCTTCCTCTTCTAGATTGAAACCCAAAGTCAAATCAATGAGAAATCCTCTGGAAGGTACCAAGGTTAGTAGAAAGACAAAGAGATTTCAAGGGAAAATGAGAATTGGCAAGAACAATCAGCAGATGTATCGAAAGTTCCAGTTGATGAAATATCACAAGCTGAGGTAGAACCTTCATCTCCTATTCTTCTTCCATCACTGCAAACTTTTCCTATTCACATAGACTCGGAAGTGGATTCACCAATTCGTAATGTCTCAATATCGATTGATCCATCAAGAGTGGCTAGAGCTAGAACCAATTCTCCCAGAGAAGTTAGTAGAGACCCTTCGTCTTGGCTTGAGAACCTCTTGGGAAGGAAGAGGAGAAATCCTTCTTATTAGTTGGACTTTGTAGAGTTTGATAACATCTACCAAGATACAACATAGAAGAAACTCAAGAAGTAGGTTCACATGGAGAAGAATTCTAATAATGAGGTTGTCATTGAGATTGCTACACCATCAAAAGGTAGGAACACCGATGAGGTTGAGGTTGATGACTTCACATTGGTCAAAGCCAATCTTAGTAGAAGCACTCAACATGTTGATGTCAATGTCTTTGAAGTTGCAACAATTAACTTGAAGGAGAGAGTACTCAAGGATGGAGAAGATAAGGCAACCCTCAAGGTTGAAAATCGGTAGTTGCGACAGTACATTTCCAATCTACTTCATGGTACTTCACACATTGCAATTTTGCTTCCATAGAATCTGAAGTCACCTACATATGATCATTAGCTAAGTCAATTGGTTATATATGGGAAACATTTGATAGTTTGGATAGAAGATTTCATCACCAGGGGCATATTTATACTTGTAGAGATGTACCAGTTGAGGTACAACGCCCATGATCTTTGTTCATGGATTCAGGAGTTTGAGTGGAGTATAGCAAAGAGGAAGCCAAAATATGAAATCACCATTGTTGTTTGAAAATGGTTTGTGATTCTATCATTGCAAAAGGACACAAAAAGAAGCTTTTTTCTTGGAGAGAACAACACATCTTCAAAGTAGAAATCTATGAAATAACATTTATAAGGGTGGCAAAATATAGACAGAAGGTTGTCAATGCTCTCAAGTTCATAAGCACATTTATCTCCCAGATCCCATGCTAATATCTTCATGATGATGGGACTTACGTTGGTCTTGATGAAGTGCAAAAAGAATTCCAGAACCTAGTCCATGACAAATTTAATGGAGATCCTGCTACCTACAAGATGAATTATATCACCACAATGTCAATAAAATTTGATAAAGAAGTTGAAGAGAGAAAGAATTCCTAAGTGTGATCGAATATGGTGAAAATATGTTGGAGATGCAGTATGTTTTTCTAGATAGTATCAGTGTTCATGATGAAGAGGTAGTTAACAACTTCTTGGAGGATATGATTGTCCAAGATACCAATAAGTGAACTACCAGTTGGAACATGTGATATTTCCTAAAGATAGAATTAAAGGTAGTAGTTAACTCAATGTCATTTCTAAGTTTAACTTGTTCTCATTCATGGTTATCTATTCCTTGGGAATATCAATTCATTCGTCCATTTTGGACACAGTTGATCCAAGAGGCAAAAAAAAATTGGCCCCAAGGCCGTACGGCCCTAGGGCACATTTTTCCAAAAAAATAGATTCAAAAAATGCGCTTAAAAAGCGCTCCCCTCATATTTGGCAGCTGCCACCGCCCTGCAGCCAAGCGGCCACCCACAGAGGCAGCGGCCGCCAACAATAGCCACTGGGCGGCCACCTCCGTCGGTCAATCATCCAACCATTGCTGGTGCTCAGCCTTTGCCAGCTGGCCACCGTCACACCACTTTCATGCCATAGGCCGCCCAGCCGCCACCAACGAACTACCAAAGTGTCGCCGGCGAGTCACCAGGGCCCTCTTTCACACCTTTTTTGACCCTTTCAACAAAATCGGGTGTAAAATGGGCATTTTAGCTCATATTTTAAAAAATGAGATATCGCCAGAAAGTTGATTCAAAGCTGGATCTAGTGGTGTGGACCTTTTTTCTCATTTTTCCATTTTGTAGTATTTTCTTGCTGTGAAAGTCAAAACTTATGTTTTGCACTCCGAAGGGCATAACTTTTGCGTCTGAACTCCATTTTTCGAAAATGAATAGGCATTAGAAAGGTGTATGAGCACTCTCTTTAGATATGTAGTTTATTTTATCATAAAACTTACCAGATACACAAAATACTATCTAAAGAATATTTTTATTTTTCTCTCTTTTCAGCTTTAAAAATTGTACTGGGGTTTGGGTTCTTATGTTGTGGGGGGTGTTTTTTTCTTGCTTTATGTCATTTACATCAGAAAACCAGAAACCTCTACCATAGAACTTTTAAAACTCATTCAATGGCAGAATCTTCTTCTATTGATCGTTTGTCCCCACATAATTATCACACCTGGAAGGCACAAATGGCCAGACTTCTCATGTCAAAAGGGTTGTGGTAATGTTTGGATAATGTTCAACCTCAGTTGACACAACCATTTGAAGTTTTTAGCACAAAAAAGAATGGATGAGGCCATGGGTTTGTTATCCTTGCATGTTTCAGATAGTCTTCTATTTCATCTAGAGGGTTGTACAACTCCTCGAGCTATGTGGTTGAAGTTTCATATTTTATTTGGCACCATTAATCGAATTTGTGCACTTCAGATTGAGGTTGAATTGGCTTAGTACCTGATTCATATCCTCCCATTGAGGAATTTTTGATGAAGTTCAAATCTTTGCGATCTTTGTTACAGGGGTGTGATAACAAAATAGATGAAGAGTGCATTTACCTGATTCTCTCTAAGCTTCGTGGTCCATTTCAATTTTTTTCCTCTGTATTTTATTCTGCTATGGATGCCTTGGGTGCAGGCTTTACCATGCCTACTTTTGAGGTGTTATGTGATCAATTGACTCGAGAGCAGGCCAATATATCACTGTTGGATGCTCTCATAGGATCTAAGAACCAAGCCCTGGTAGCTCAATCACACAAGGGGAAGTAGAAACATAAACAAAAGCCAGAGATAGATTCAATTGGTAGTGTGAATTCCTCCAAGCCTCCTCCTATGTTTGATTCAAAACCGCACTCCCATCCCAAATAGGAAAAATCTTCTAAGTCTAGTGAGTCTTCCTCCAAGACTAAGAAGAAATCAGGTGATCCTTGTAGTTTCTATGGTAAGAAAGGACATCCAGTTTCCAGGTGTTGGAAATGATTAGAGGCTTTAGAGGAAGCCATGCAGTAGCATCATATCACCTCACCTCAAGCTCCTTCTCCACCCATGAGGAAAGGTCATGCTCTTTTTCCATGAGCATTATCTATAGGGTCCTCTTGGATTCTAGATTTTGGTGCCTCTCACCATATGACACAGACACATGATTTGGTCATCGCACTTGCCCCTACTGGTACTACACATATTGCAGTGGGCGATTCAGCCCAACTTTCAGTTAAGGGTTCAGGTACTGTTTCATTGGATGGTGGTTGTCTTCAGGTTGTACTTGTTGTTCCTAACATTTTGATGAACCTTCTTTTAGTTAATCAAATTTTCCATAATGGATCTAGTAAGACAGTTGAGTTCTCACCATATGATGTAGTTATTTGAGACCTTCATGATCATGAATTGGTTGTGGCTATTGGTAGTTTTGATTTTGCATCTCACTTATACAAATTTGATGGATTTGAGAGTTTAGACAGTTCAGGTTCCTCTCTTATAGAACATGCAGACTCAGTGAGCAGGCTTTGGCATGAGCATTTGGGCCATGTCAATTATAGATATCTACAACAGATGAGTACACAGGCACTTGTGATTGTGCTCCCTCATATTTCCTATATTGATGGTTTTTTTTGTGGATGTGCTCTTGGAAAACATCACCAGGAATATTTTCCTATGGGTAGAGCCACACGTGCTAAGGCACCCTCAGAGTTGGCCCACAATGACCTTATGCCTTTTCCCACTTCTTCTTTTTCAAGCCCAATATGTGCTCACTTTTATTGATGACTTCTCTAGAAGCACTTGGGTGTACTTTCTTAAGTACAAGTTTGATGTCTTTGATTCATTCAGGATCTTTAAGACATTTGTGGAGAAGCAGTCTGGACTTTCTATTAGGCAGATACACATAGATAATGGGGGGGAGTATGTTAATCAAGATTTCAGGGATTTTTGCACTGAGCATGGTTTGTAGCATCGGTTTATAGTACCTTACACCCCTCAATAGAATGGTGTTGTTGAGAGAAAGAACAAAACCTTACGGGAGATGGCCAATTGTATGATGCAGTCTCGAGCTATGAGATCTTCATTTTGGGCTGAGGCAGTCAATTATGATAATTATATTCAGAATTAGATGCCTCATAAGGCATTGTGACATATGACTCCTGAGGAGGCTTGGACTCATATCAAGCCTGATGTTTCTACATTTTGAGTTTTTGGTAGTGGGGCTTGGGCATTTATTCCTAATGCTTAACGGAAATCCATGGAGAGGAAGTGTCGACCACTCATATTTGTTGGCTACTGTGAGGGTGTTAAGGCATATAGGTTGTTCGATCTTGATTCCAAAGAGGTCTTGTTTCAGCAGGATGTCCAGTTTGATGAGTGCTTTCCTCTGATGGATTCTCCATCACTAGCTTCTCCCTCACTACCTACTCCTCCCTCTTCATCTCTTGAGGATTAATTATCTCTTGAGGATGATGCAAATTATGATCCACCATATCGACCACCACCAGGCACTCAACATTTCCCAAGTAGGCCCATGTTACTGTCGAGGAAGTTGGATCTTTGGCAGGTGATCCTTCAGATACTTTTCGCACTCGTGCTCAAAGAACTAGTAGTAGTCTTCTGATTCATGCCATTTCGGATGATCCTTAGAATTTTTTAAAGGCAACAGGTCACCTTGAGTGAGATAGGGCAATGGATGAGGAGTATTCTTCTTTGATGAAGAATCATACTTGAGATCTATGTCCTCTTCCTAAGGGAAGAAAACTAGTTCGGTGCAAGTGATTGTACCATACCAAGTACGTTGTAGATGGTTTCGTTGATAAGTATAAGGCACATCTCATTGTGAAGGGGTTTTCTCAGGTGGATGGTATTGACTACTTTGAGACCTTTGCCCCTGTTGCCAAGATGAATTCTATTCGCTTTGTACTTTCACTTGCAGCTTCACAGGAATGGACAATTTTTTAGATGGATGTGAAGAGTGCTTTCTTGCATGAAGACCTTCATGAGGATATTTATATGGAGCAGCCTTAGGGATTTGTGTAGGACACTTCTTTGGTTTGCAGACTTCAATGTTCATTGTATGGTCTCAAACAAGCCCCTCGGTCTTGGTATGAGAAGATGGAATCTTTCTTGCTTTCCTCTCACTTCACACGCTATCATTGTGATCATACAGTTTACATTCAATGTCAGTAGGGTGATTTTTTGATTCTTGTGCTATATGTTGATGATCTCATTATAATAGGTAGCTCATCCTCCATGATTCAGAGTGTTCAAAGAGCTTTGATGGAGCAGTTTGAGATGACAGATCTCGGTCTTCTGCATTTTTTTCTAGGCCTACAGGTTATTTAGTCTTCGGATGGGATTTCCATATTTCAGAAGAAGTATTCTCTTGATATGCTCAAGCGATTTGGCATGCTTGATTGCAAGCCTACCCTCACGCCATTTCAGTTAGGTGTTGTTTTTTCTTCCACTTTCTCTACTCCTCCAGTAGATCCCACTTTATACAAGCAATTGGTTGGCAATTTTTTGTACCTGACACATTCTCGTCTTGATCTTTCCTTTGTGGTTTGACTTGTCTCTTGATTCTCACATGATCCACACGAGAGTCATTGGCAAGCTGCCAAATGTATCTTGAGGTAAATTTGGGGTACTACTCATTATGGCATTCACTATACTTCAGGATCCCCTCACATTATTGGCTTCACTGACTCAGATTGGGCTGGTGATGTCAATGATCGAAAGTCTACTTCTGGATTTTTTTTCCTTGGTTCTGGTCCTATCACATGTTCTTGCAAGAAGTAGTCTTCTATTGCATTATCATCTATAGAGGTTGAGTATCGAGCAACAGTGTTAGGTAGTCAGGATATTTTATGGCTTTGGCAGCTAATGACAGAGTTTGGGTTTCCCCCTGATAGTCCCACTATCCTTTGGTGTGACAATCAGAGTGCCATTCACATTTCCCATACTAGTGGAGCATCAAAAGACTAATCACATTGAGATCCACATGCACTTCATCAGGTAGTTGATTTAGGATGGTTCTCTCATCTTGGAGTACATTCCTACAGAGGAGTAGGTTGTTGACATCTTCACTAAACCTTTGGCATCATCGCACTATATTTAGTTGTGCTCCATGCTTGGGGTGAAGGAATTTGTCCTTGGGGGGGTCTCTATGAGGCCTTCCTTCCTTCATGCTTTATTTCAGCATGTTTCTTCATCTCTTTTTGGAGAGGAGTTTTTTCCCACTGATTTTTCTCCTTTACTTCGCTTTAAAGAGATTTGGTTGTATTCGGGTACCTGATCAGGCCTAGTTTTCGGGACCCTTGTTTTCTTTCTAGATTCTAGTTGCATTGCTTTCTTGCATTTAGTTTGTAGCTACTCCCTAAGTTCATCTTAAGGGGGGGTGTTAGAGTAAAATATTTATTACTTAATTATTTTAATTAAGTTACCTTTTATATTTCTCTTAAGATTAACTTAGTTTGCATTTTGTAGGAATTTAATAATTATTCTAATTATTAAATGCATCCCTTCTAGGGTTTTCACTTTAGGTTTTGATCTCCTTTCTTAAGGATTGATATCTTTGTAATTATTCACTTCTTGGGTAATGCATCTTTTGTTTCATGTTTGTAGAGCAACATTCTTGTTTCTCTTGATCTCCTTTGGTGACAGTTATTTGCTTGCAAGTGTTCATTGGGATCTGTGAGGTTGGATTCTCAACTTCTACAAATATCATTTTTGATTTTAACTTGTTCTCATTCATGCTTATCTATTCCTTGGGAATATCAATTTTAAAGTTGGTACTTTTCTTTAAATTAAGTTAGTTAACTGATGTTAGCGGTTAGATAGTTATCAGTTATCTTTTGTTTATTTTTAGAAATAAATCTTGCATTTTGGAAAGACTAGTTGTAAACACAAGGAGATTTTAGGGTTCCCTACTTATTTGTGTATAAATTAGGGCAGCCTTGCCCATTTATTTTTTAACTGTGCTTGTGATAACAAAATTGCTAAGCCTAATTTTTCTTGCAATTTTTATATTCAGTGTTTGTTCAATTGTGTCAATTGAAATTTGGTTGATCACATATCAGTATGCCTACATTTGCTACAATCTACTATCCCAAAATTGTAATTGTTGTTAGAATTTGAGGAAATAAATCACATGTCTACTTTTCAGTGATATACAGTCTCAATATCTTTGAGTCTTTTGTTTATATGTTTGGCTTACATAATATTTATTTCAGCATACATCTTGAAAGTACAATGAGTCTTCAAGTGTGTTCTGGAAGCGAGTTTGTTTAAGCATTTGTGTCAAATCAATCATTCTTTATTTACTTCTAATTCTAAGGCTCTAAATTTACTTGAGCTATTAGAAGCATCATTAGTTTAGGCCTAGTTGTAGTTGTAGTTACCAAACCAGAGAAAACCTCAGCTATGATGCAAAGCATTTTATAACCTTGTGCTCTTAAGCTAAGAATAAAAAGATCAACAATAGTTTAGTATTTATTTTTAAGCATAATTAGCAAAGAGGGAGCTTCCATTCCCAATTTGAAGAGAATTCTAACCATGCATAGTTGTTTGTTCCTAATCCACATTCCAGAGGTGTGAATTAAAACACCAACAATATTAATCCATGTGCATATGTGTTGATATCTTATATAGAATTTGATTCATTTTTGGCATTTGTATCCATTGTTATCCAAAAATTATTTTCTCAATTAAATAGAATTTACATAGTCAAGACTATCAATCCATGTACACCCATCATGAGGAAGTGGCATTTATTCCTAATCAAAGAACATTAATAGACCGCAATAATATGCAAACATTAAATACTTATCCTTATTTCATCTGCATTAGTAAGGTAATTTGTATCTTAGATAAATAAATATAGAATTTGACAAACTACTATTACCGCCTTCATTGATGCTAAGGTTGTTAGTGTGCAAATATTTGTAGAAGCCACATCGTCATTTTTCACAAAAGGAAAGAATTTGGCCTTTGCTTTCATTCTACTAGTTAAGTAATATGAAGAGACCTTATTGACCTTACTAAAAATTCAATAACATCCATCTGTGACTCAATATCATCATTTTTCTATTCCTTAATTTTTATAGGATAATTAGAAATCATGATTGACTCTTCTTGAAGCATTTCCTAGCCTTTGAGGTAGATGCTGCCACAACTCTTTGGTAACAAAGGACATGAATGGATGTAATATATCAATTCAATATCCAAAAATATTCATAATGTAGCCCTAATAGCTAGTTTCGTTGCAGCAAATGTTAGGTTTTTATATAATGACATTACAAGCTTGGATATCTCAATGAAAGAGTCACACAACTGATATTACCATCAAGAATACACTGTACACATGTGTTGCATTAAAACACTCTTTCATATATATAGTTGTGATAGTTATTGAGATAGATTTATTTAGAGAAATATGTATCCACTTGAACCCAAATGGCAAAGGTCCAATGTCCAATTCCTCAAAAGGAAAAAATACTTTCCCATGTTAAGCATGACAAAGCATATGGAATTCTATAGGTTATTGCATCGATGTTAGTACCTAATGAACCTCTATTATGACTGCCATAAATTTGTATCTACTCATTAGACTCCTTAATCTTAATTCACAAATAACAATGCCACCAAATTCATTTAAATCAAAAGTTAAAAAAAGATCAAGTCATTGTAAGACTATGCGAGTTTTCATTTGGTAACCACTCTCTAAGCATATTTGGTTCATCTTGTAAAGTAATCACTAAACCATTGTGTTGCTTCATCATTCAACATCATCGAGCAAGTTAGCTTCCATATCATATATTAACTAACTGAAAAAATACTATTAGGAAAAAATGTTCCCATGGCAACCCAGTTGCTAGAGTACTATAACCTACAACATTAGATAATATTCCTCTATCCATTATGCTTTTATGGATGTCCATGTTTTGTTCTAAAACTTTCTAAAGCTCGATCAACAAATCCATTTTGTGAAGATACTATTTACCAAAGTATTTCAACCACAATATCTAACAAAATTTCCTTTCATTACGTTTTTTCATGGATGTCGAAATGGTATACCAATGTTCTCACTTCAACATTAGTGTGGAAAATGATGACAAAGTTCATGGATTTGGCTTTACATAAGCCATTTGCAAAAATTTCTTATGCCTTTCCAATATATACATTTCATATGGACCCTACCTTGAATACGGGAGTTTCAACTTCTAATATGGCTTGGTGCCTAGAGATGTTGGACATCTAAAGTAAATCCTCATTTTACATTTTCTTGCTTCTTGCATTTTAGGCATGCCCTCTAAAACTATAAAATTTGTAAAAACAATTATCTTTCAGTTCTTCGATTTTCATATATACCTATTCCTAAATTATTATTTGTGTCCAAAAGAAAGGGCATAAAAATGTTTGATCATTTTACTCAAGGTATGAAGAGATTCTACAAAGCATTACCCTTGGTTAAGATTTCACATTTTACATGCATACTTACTAGGGTATTGCAAATACAACATTTCAAACTATAATGTATGGAAAACATCTACCTCCCATTACAGTTTGATGGATATCTATGTGTTGCTCCAAAGCTCTTACATTTTCCTGGGCCACGCACAAGACGGATGCTAATGAAGGTCAAGGATTTTTTCTGTATACGTGTTGATTGCAATTGTTTCAGACTTTCTAATGCCTTGCTTAACAAATCCATATTGTACAAATATTGTTATTATTACATTACATGTAGCTACTAGAGGATGTATTTTCTCAAAAATTAAAAGAGCTTCCGACCCATTCTATATTTTTGCAACTCACACATATTTTGGTGTAATGTCCCCATTTTTTCGCTATCCTGATTTGCAAGCTTTTGTTGAACATCTATTTTGACCAAAAAAGCTTAGTGTTTGATAAGGGGGACTCCAAGCTTCTTGGAGCATGCAAGTTATGATTTTTAGGGATGTTTGTTTTTGGCATTGAGCTCAATTGGTCTTGTGGGCTCTTATGACACTTTCTGAAGTGAATTTTGATTTTTGGTGTGTTCTTCAAGATTCCTGAAAAGAGTTTCTATCTATAGAAAGTCGCGTAGTCAACCCAAAATTTCATTATATTCATTATCAGTATCAATCCAGTATAATAATTTTTTCTTTTCAATGTTGTTGGACAGTTTATGCAAATTGACTGAATTATTGAGCTTTAATTTAATTATTTTACTAATGTTTAATTTTATAAAATAATTGTAAAAAAAACTTAGTGTAATGGCTCATTGGAAAGGGAATTAAAAGTTTTAAATCATGGAAACTTGAAAAAGGGACCTTGCATATCAAATATAATTATTATTTCATAAAAGGGTCTTTTGGAGCACAAAAAAGGTTATTTTATTAAAAAGTGAATTTTAAAAATATATTTTTTGGAAAGTTCAATGGGAAAATTATAAAAGGAGATTTAAAGAGCTCATTTGGATATACAAATTATTTTATTTCCTCTTGTAAAACCCTTGTGGTTTTGTGAGATTGAACTCGGTTCATCTTAGCCTTCTTGAGGACGAAAAACCTCTTGGAGAAGATTAGCCATGGTGTTGAAAGATCTTTCCTGGTTGATTGCTAATAGATTCATCCCGAGTCTATGTTGGTGTTTTATTGTGGTGATTGCCAAGTTTGTTTGGAAGGAGTTAATTTGGAAAATATTTTGATAAATGATTTTGAGAATAAATTGTAAGCACGATTGAAGATTTTTGAAACTTGTTGTCTTGTCCCAAGACAGACTTAACAATTTTAAGGCTTGAAGATTTTACATGAGAGTATGGTCAACATATTTTAGATTTCTAGGTTTATTATTTGAGGTTGGATGTTGGATTTTTTCGTGAATTTTATTTAAATATTCAACATAGATATCATCTAAAAAAAGATATTGAACCTCTTAACTAGGTGTGACAACCATACCATGTTGGGCATGACAAATTCGAGGTAGTTTTGAGGCGTTTGGGAATTGTGGGAATCCCTTACAATAGTCGACACCATTGTATAACTATGTGAATGGATTTTTAGAAGTCAAGGCTGACATAAGGTATATGGAGGAGCTAGATGTTACCTTCAATAGTGCACAATAGTTGTGAATATCCATAAGGAGTTGCGAGTTGTCACTTGTATGAGACATTACCATAAATGAATACTGTTGTTAGCAACTTAGTGATTAAAAAGTTGTGTACTCTTCGACTTTGTTAAGGTCAAAAATCAATGCTTTATTTCCTTGTCTATCGGAGTTTTGTACAACAAATTATATTGTTTGCAAAATTAAAATAATCCATAGCTTTAAGTATCAACAAATTGTTTGTTGCAATGTTTTATGTGATGAGTGTTAAGTGACCATTCTAAAGGAAGTTTATTACAAGAACAATAAAAAAATTAGACAAACAATTATAATAAGAAAAACTCTCCTAATCTAATTCATGCTAACTATTTGATGAAATGCTTGGATTTTATACTTGGTTAAAATTACAAAAAAAAAATAGTTTCAATTTGGGGGCAATCATTACAATGGTATCAATGTGCACAATATCTTGCTAGCCTGTTGGGAAACTAACATTTGTTGGAGATCTTGAGTTGCATGCTACTATTCATTGACAAAATACATGGAAGACAAAATGAATTCTTTGTTTGAATCTTTTAGACAAACTTAGGTTAAATTTTAAAAGAGGTTGAAAATCATGGAGTCACTCGATGAAAAAGATATTGGAGATAGGATTTATATAGAAAGTAGGGGTCTTGAGTTTCTACATTAGTTTAATGATTTTTAACTTGATATGTTGAAGGTATAGGAGAGTAGTTTATCTATGATAGATCAGTCAAATTCAAATAAATTGCTTTGGGAAACGAATCCATCAATGAATTTTTTTATTAAGTCAATGCTTATGAGACATCCTAATAAAGAGGTAATACTTTTCATTTATTGCCTTAGTGAAATTATAAGAATTTCAGCTCTTAAAGCACCCTATAATGATGGCATAATGAGGGAGATATTTCAACTAATTATTGAAAGCTTTCATGGTTTAGATGATATTAGAAGCCCTCCATTTGGTAAGAGGGATAAAATTTTAGAACTAATGGAAAAAATAAAATCATGTGTTCTTTTGATTGATTTAGATTGTGATCTTATTCTTGAAACAATTCAACATTTTATAGCTTTTATCGGTGAAGATCATGAAGAATTTTTATTTTTTGGGGAAACTATAATGACTTTGATTATTAATGAAAATGATGTTATCTCCCAACCCATCTTATCTATGTTATTGGCTATTTTGAGGCAAGAACAAATTACTTCAACTGCATATAAATTGGTTAACAATGTTTTCCAAAAATGTGAGCAAAAATTGAAGCCATATTTATCTATTGACAAAATTGAAGAGGCAAGGAAACAAGTAGACGATAAACAGAAATTTTCCAAGCATGAAGACTATCAAATTTTCCCACTTGAGATTTCAAGAAAAGAGCATGTTGAAATTGAGGAAGATGCACCTACAGGACTTTCCCATGAAGAAGATAATGTCACTAATCATAAGGAATATATTGCAGAGCCTCAGAATGATTTATTTGAAGGAAATACAACTACTAATGAAGAGTTTGAGGCTAATCATAAGGAATATATGGCAGAGCCTCAGAATGATTTATTTGAAGGAAATACAACTACTAATGAAGAGTTTGAGGTTGCTGAAATTTTCAAAACAACAACTAAGGTGGAGCATGTACATTATGTTGGTAATGATAATTAAGAAAATGAGTGGGAATTTCCCATGCCACAACTATTCCAAAATTATTTTGGAACTGATTTAGTTGAGAAAGGTGTTCCAATTGGAAGAGCTGATTTTAGTTTGTTATCAATGCAAAAATCAAATCAGCATGAAAATGAAAGATAAAACTTAAAGAAATCAACCATGCATGGAGAGCTAGATGAGCCTAATTATTCAAAACAAAATAAAAAATTCATAAGACCATGGGATCCAAGTTTATTGGTATAAAAATTCAATGATGAGCATCTTAATGGAGATTATTTGCTTGAGAAAAGAGCTATCCTAACTTCATCTTAGGAATCATGCAAAGAGAATGTTAGAGAGGTAGTTGATTTTAATGAACATGTGTTAGAAGACAAATCAGAAAATCTAAGGTTTGTTGAGCAAAGTTTCTTTGATGATTTTGATGAAGGGCCTAAAGAGCTACAAGTTTTGAAGGATAAATTAATGGTTTCAGAAGAAAATATTGTAAAAAATTTATAAATATTTGATAGCATGCACAATTTAATTGAAGAACTCTACTGGAAGGCTCAGATTGAAGAGATACAAAAGAGAGTTAAGGATGGATTCACTCTTTCTAATTTGCAAACTATCAAAGAAGTAGTGGAGTCAATGAAGATGGATTATTTGCATTTTCTCTCAAGTAGGGAACATGCTATCAAGTTTGTAGAAGACACCTTGGATGCATACCAAGAGGAGAATGAGGTTGATAGGTTATGCCTTGACCTTAGCCTAATCCACTACTCTCTCTACAAAGCTGACAATCGGTCAACTATTGCAACCATGAACCAAGGGAAAGTAGTAGATGCAAGATTCATGTAGACCAAGCAATTAATTGAAACCATTGGTGAGTTCCAAAAGGATTTTCATTTGAGGCCAAGTTGTTCACCAATTTATAAAGAAGAATTTAAAAAGGATTAATTATTGCATGGTGATTGAGCATACCACTTGTTGAAGATTTTGGTACATATTGCAAGGAATTACCAAGCCTTGTGGTCGATAACCCTCTAGGGAGACCACCTGATAATAAATGTGTAAATTGGGTGGAAGATGAGGATTTCACTTGGAATGTGATGATTCATGGAGGCAACAACATTCCTAACTTTGAAAGCTTTTCCAAAAGATATTATGAGATTGCTAGAATTTTCATAACAATAGCAGAAAAAGCGACTTAAAAACTTATTTTGCATGAAGATTTTCTAAGGCAAGGGTCTAAACATGATTCCTTCTCACTAGAAAATCCACCTCTTAGATTGCATGTTGATTTGAGTTATGACAGTTTCAAAACTCCTAGTGCTTTGAAGGTTCATTGGATTGATAGCATTTGGATTCATTGTATGAGAGGGATTCATTTTGGAAAATGTTTTTTTGAAAGCATTAGAAAATATTCAAATGAGGCACACATGAAAAACATAGTTGCACAACACAAGTATAGTGGATTTATTTCTTCACCATGAATGCATGATAGAGATCACCATCAAAGTTTGTTGGAAGGCTACGTTGACCAAAGAAATGTTGCATGGTATGAAATAGTTCAAATCTTCTGACTCTATTGTTTGGTTGTAAATCAGCCACCATATAACTACAATTGCATACTTTCGAGTGGATTGGAGGGAAATTTCAATTAAGGAATAGAGAAAATTTTAGTTGGAAGTTGTTTGGGAGTTCTAGCCTCTTCTAAGTTGATTTTGAGCAATGCAATGTTCACAACTCATGATTATACATGGAGATTTCAAATTTGCAGTTGTTCCTCTACTACTAGGTTGCTGATTTATATCATTATTTATTATTTTTAGATTTGAACAATAGTAACATTGATCGTTTTGAAGCTGCCAGAAATTTGGGAAATGTTGATAAGTGTTTCTAGTTGAAGCAAATGGATATGCCAACCAACACAATCTTGTTTTTGGGGAGTAATTAGGTGAGTTTGGACTATCATAAATTGTTTCCATCTTTCACACATGTTATTTCAAATATTTTTTTGGAAGAAGAGCCCTTCAACTTCATTAATGAAGGGTATGTTGCAAAGGATTGGATTGAAAATTGTAGTAGAAAATATTTAGAGCTTATTCAAAACACCAATCTTCAATTTGTTTTCAATTTTTATTTAAAGACACTTGGTTTAGAAACAGTGAACATTTTAATGGATTTCCTAGAATATATCAAAGTGCTACAACAAAAACTTGGTAAGGTAAAAGTATGTAATGGTGATTTTTCTAGTTTCATGTAGAGTATTGTCATAATTTTGTCCAAGAGAGATAAGAAGTTATTTGAAAGTATGCTACAACATGGAGCTTCAAATAAAAAACCTTACAAACCTCCTAGATTGATTTGGGATCCTGAAGTTACATGGTTTTTTCAGAGTTGAGATGTTGGTTGATCTAACAATTGCTTGAGGTCAAGCAATTCTAGAGAGGGAGGACTATAATGTACTCATTTTATAGCTATTTTGATTTGTAATCTTTTGTCCAACCCCTATTTTGACCAAAAAGGTTGTTGTTTGATGATAGGAAATCTAAGGTTCTTGGAGTATGCAGGTTGTGTTCTGCAAGGATGTTTGTTTCTGGTAGTGAGCTCAATTGGTCTTAAGGACTGTTATGACACTTTCCTAAGTGAATTCCATCTTTTGGTGTGTTCTCTGAGATTCTTGGAGAGAGAGTCTATTTATAGAAAGTCGCCTAATCGACTCTAATTTCCATTATTCATCATCAATATCATTCCAACATAGTCAGTTTTTGTTTTCGATGTTTGATGATTTTTGCAACTCGAGTGAATTATTGAGCTTTAATTTAATTATTTCACTAAGGTTGCTTAATTTTATAAAATAATTTAAAAATCAACTTAGTGTAATAACTCATTGGAAAGGGAATTAAAAATTTTAAATCATGGACACTTGAAAAATGGACCTTGCATATCGAATATAATTATTATTTTATAAAAACAAATTCTTTTGGAACACGAAAAGATTATTTTATCAAAAAGTGTATTTTTAAAAATACATCTTTTGGAAAGTGCGAGGGGAAAAGTATAAAAGAAAATTTAGAGAGCTCATTTGGAAATGAAAGTATTGCATTTCCTCTTATGAAACCCTTGTGGTTCTGTGAGATTGAACCCAATTCATATCAACCATCTTGAGGACGAAAACCCTCTTGGAGAAGATTAGCCATAGTGGTGAAAGATATTCCCTGGTTAATTATTGATAGATTCATCCTAAGTCTATGTTGGTGCTTTATTGTGGTGATTATCAAGTTTGTTTAGGATTTAATTTGTAAAATATTTTGATAAATGACTTTGAGGATAAATTGCAGGCACAAGAAGATTTTCAATTTTTTTTGTCTTGTCCCAACATAAATTTCATAGTTTTAAGGCTTGAAAATTTTACAAGAGAGTATCCTTACAATATTTGAGATTTCTAGGTATATTATTTGAGGCTAGGTGTTGGATTGTTGACAACTATTTTATTTAAATATTCAACATAGATATTAGTTGCAAAAAGGATAGCAAACCTCTTAGTTGGGTGTGAAAATTTTGAGGGAGTTTTGAAGTGTCTGGGAACCATTGGAATTCCTTATACAATCGATACCATTGTACAACAACGTGAAGGGAGTTTTAGAAGTCGAGTATAATAGAAGGTATATGGAGGATTTGGAAATTACCTTCAATAGGGCACAATAGTTGTGAATATCCATAAGGAGTTGCCAACAATCACTTGTATGAGACATTACCATAAATGAATACCATTGTTAGCAATTGGGCGATTAAAAAGTTATGTACTCTTCAACTCTTTGTTAAAGTCAAAAATTTGAGCTTTATTTTTGTATCTATTAGAGTATTACATAACAAATTATATTGTTTGCAAAATTAAAATAATCCATAGCTTTGAGTACTAGCAAACTATATGTTACAATGCCTTTTATGTGATGAGTGTTAAGTGATCATTTTGAAGGGATTTTATTACAAGAATAGTAAAGAAATTAGACAAATAGTTATACTTAGAAAACCTCTCATAATACAATGCATGCCAACTGTTTGATGAAATTCTTAGATTTTATACTTGGTGAAAGATGCAAAAAAAAAGGTTTCAAGTTAGGGGTGGTCATTACAATTGGTTAGGGCACCTACAACTACATGTGATAAAAATTCCTCAATTTTGGATGCTTCAATGGAGTCTAACTAGTTTCAAAGCTCGAAGAAGATAGAAAGGCTCATGGAAGAGGATTTACATTATGGTTAGGCATTTAAGTGGTTTTCACAACCAATTTGCCTCCCAATGGGAGTTTTGAAACCTATCCTTATGCTCATAAAGAAAGGAATTTCCTTTTATATTCATTTGTCAACACTTTACAGATCTTTGAGAACCATGTTAATCAACCAACAAAGTCAATTTTGGAGCTTTGGAGAGGTTAGTGAACCATACCAAAGTGCTAATAACCATTGAAAACAAAATAAATTGAAACCTTGTAAAACTTACATAGAGCTTGGGGGAAATGTTCGTGTGGAAAATATATATTATCCTTCCCTTGCAACATGGACCTCTCATGCACTAGAATGTGAACTATTTTTAAAATTAATCAAATCAACAAGATTAAGTTTTCATGTCTAATAAGTTTTTCACTCTTCAAAATTGCTCATTGATATGAATTATGATTGTGAATATGCAATGAGAACAACTACTTTGTTTTATCAATAAAGTTTATATAGATCATTTCTTTGAAGATCCTCTTTCTATCAAAGAATATATCTCATCTACACTGAGATAATTTCTTCTTCAAGGCCGCTTACAAATACTCCACCCTTTCCAATCTTCCATCAAAAAATTTAAATTTTTGAACTTATGCAAATTTGTTATTTATTCATTATATATATATAAGCATGTAACTTTCATATTTTACTCTACAATTTGTGCCTCTAATATGTCAAAAATTTGGTGGATTTCTCTTGAAATACTGCTTGTTAAAAGTGTCTTAATCAATATCATTGTTGGTTGTGCTTTGATGCATTTTGACTACTTGCTTTCACTCATTACAATTTATAACCTTGTCATTTCCTTCTTTATACTCCAAATACTTGATGCCTATAAACCCATTCATATTTGATTTTCAAGGAACTCCTTTTTGAGATTTTTCTTTGTTACCAAGTGAGGTTGAAGCTAATACATTTTTCTTGGCAACAATTGTGTCATGAATAACATCATATTATTACAAGTAAGACGAATGAATCTTCATGCTCTTTTTCTTCATTTTCACCATTTCACCATTTGTTGAGTGGCCAACATCAAATTGACACTAGTTGTGACAACCATGACCAAGAAAGAACACCATAATTTTTTTAGATATTGTATATACTTAACATACTCTTTAATGAAGAATATAATGAACCCAAAATTTACACACTTTGAAAGGAATTTGACTCAACTACCTATGAGTATAAGCACAACCAATGACTTTGAAATCACGTTGATGTCTTGAAACAAGTGGGAACATTTTCTAATGAAACTCAATGATGATGATATTAGCATTCTCCATTGGGCTGAGTTGTGATAATATGGGCACTTTATACATGAATCAAAAGACTACCATGACAAATAAGGAATTGAATTGATAACAGACATTGATTAACAAACATGAAAAAAAAATTAACATTGAATTTTAAAAATGAAGACAACAAATAGATCTAGCTAGGGACAAGGACTACAAAGAAAAAATGATGAACTAAGACTCTCAAATAAAGAGACTTGTGTTTTAACCATTGGGCATAGAATAAAAATAACTAGCACAACATAATAATGAAAGGAGACTTGAGCCAAGAAAAAAAGAAATGAACAACAAACGTCATAAAAAATAAAAGGACAAAACATAACCAAAAACTCCTAATTAACTTATTTACATGGTAGCAAACCCCTACCTCAAATTGCCCCAAGACGATCATGCAAACCCATCGAGAGGATAAGAAAAATACATTCGTGTGTGGAAAAGAGAAGCGTACACTTGAAGCACCTACAGTCTTAGTTGCTAATTTAAGATTTTATGAGAGATCTAAAACTACTAGTACACAAAAACTCTCTAAATGATGTGGTGCACCCAAACAAATAGTCCTTATCATAAACTTCTAGAACCTTTGAAATCAATATGGTATTGCCTTGTATAGTATTTGTTAAGTCTTCTTGGATGTATCGCGCATACAAATGTCCTCTATCTAAATATACATTTGATTATTAAGAGGAGAAGAAATCAAGCCACGAATTGGACTCATGTGAACTACACAATGACGAAACCCTTGCAAGTGTAGATGATGAATCTAGCTTTTGAACATCGGTTTCCATGAGCAATGGGTCATTTCTTATTATAACATATCCATCTCTTTTGTCACAATCACCTTAGAGAATTATTTATCTAGGGATGACGAAACAAGAGTAGAGGATAATAAGTGTGTACTTTTGGGGTTCGTTCACGGAAGTGTTCATCTATGATTTACTAGAGGAGTAAGGAAGACATCTTCATCACAAAAAAAATTCTTCATTGAATTCCTCAAAGCACCAATTTGGATTTTTATTCTGTTGACCATTATTAATTTGTATTTTAGAAAGTGAATAAGCACAATGAGGAATAGAAAGTTGAAATAGAACTACTAGAGTTTGCACAACAATATCTTCAAAGAAAAAAAATAGAAGTGCAATGATTTATTATCTCTCTTTTCAACATTTCCTCTTCATGATCTTCATATTCAAACTAAATGTCTGAAAATGTCAATGTTTAATGATTCTTCTTCTACCTCAAGTTGATCTTTAACTTCTTTTTCAGCTATATAATTTGTTGTATGTTTTTCAATATTTAATAAAATAAACTCTCATTTTTAGATTGAGTGAAAAATCATTATTGCTTTCATCTTTGATGGTGATGATGGTGAAAGATTGTTCAATGGTTGTTATTGAAGTGGAACATGTTGATGTAATTAATTATTTAATTACACTTTATTAAGTTTACTTAGGTAATAATTAGTTTACTAGATTAATAAGTAAGTTTTGTTTAATTGAGCTAATTTTAGGTCAACATTAGGTTTTACCTTTACGGTTATGCATATATTGTTTTTATAAAACAATTCATCTCTTATAATTTCTTAATTCCTAGATATTATTCATTTGCAAATCTTCATGCAAATTTCTCTTGCTTTTTTTATTTTTCTCTCGTGGAAGGTATTTTTGGTTTGCATGTCTGATCTTGGTTTCTAACATGGTATTAGAGCCTTGATTTGCAACCCCTTCTCAATTTTTTGAGAAATTCATTGCAGAGCACATTCGGGGTTCCTCGAGGGTTTCATGCCTTGAGTTATTTCTGGAGCGTTTTGGATCAGATCTGTAAGGGTTTGAAGCTACAACCGTTTCTTGCCAGATCAAAGGGCTTTTCCATCATTTTTTAAGATCTTTTTACCTTGATCTCTCAAATGGTGCATGTTGGTGCAAAACGGACCTCATGGGTGCACTCAAAAGATTCAAAAACCCATATTTTCATATATAATATGATATGGTTTGCTGAAAAATAATTTTTTAGTATTTTTGGAGATTTTCAAAAATGTTGCTAGAAAAATTCGTACAATTGTACAAATCCGTACTGATGCCTCAATTTTTGTGCCATATTTTTTGGTGCCCAAAGCAATTTTAAGTTGCATCGGTTTTCATGCCATTTGTCTCAAGTTTTGTGCCCTTTCGATTTTTGTGTTGCCTCGATTTTCATGTCATGAAGGTACAGCTGAATATTTTATTAACTTTTAAATCTTTAAATTAATAAAATATTTGGTTTAAAGTCTAAATGAACATTTTTTGTAAAATGGTCATATCTTGACAATACTGAGTCCGTTTTTCAAAAACGAGATACCATTGGAAAGCTGGTTCCGAGCCCGATCCAGTGGTGTAGATATTTTTTCCATATTTTGCTCTAGATTTATTTTGCAGGCCTTTGAAGTCGGATGAAGTAGTTTTCGCTTCAGAGGGCACAACTTTTGCCTCGGTTATCAGTTTTTCGTAATTCAAGCGAAACTAGAAAGTTGATTCAGTCCTCTACACATATTTGAGGTCAATTTTAATGATGGAGGAAGATGTGAACATTGATTTGTGCATGCACTCTTTTTCTTATTTTCATGCATTGGGTTTGCATTTTCTCTTTGATTTGTTTTGCATGTTCTCCTTTTACAATCATGGGGTATTGTAATAAATGAACTTCTATAAAGTTCTATCAAGGGGGCTTCTTGCATAATAATTTGATTAAAGTGTAGTTGGATTAAAGTGTAGTTGCATTGCATGCACTTTGATCTCATCTCCATATTGATGACAACTCGCATGAGTTGTATCTGGATTCTATAGTTTCTTTTGGCCACATCTTGCTCATAACTTAACACATTTTCGTTTGCATCGGTTCACATCTCAGATTGAGAGTCTATGGTTAATGATCCTGAATCGCATTAAATTTAAATCAAGTCACTTCTCAGTTTGAGGGTCATTCATTTTATGGTTAATGTTCCAGAATCTTCATGGTACTTGCTCCTATGGATCAGTTTTAGTCAAAGTTTGGCATTGGCATCGAGATACACATAGCTTCTAGATCCTTTCATCATATCATTCCTTCTTATGGGGGGCATCATTTATTCATCTATTTTTGCTTCATAGATTCCAAGGTTGTTCCAATTTGTGATTTTTCTAGTGTTCCTTGGCATCAGGTGTACTACTGCATTATCATGATTATGTATGAGTCCTTTAGTGACTCTCATATGGTTTCTTGTAAACGGAGGTATTTTTCCTTGCTTTTCAGATTCAGAATTCCAATGTTACTTCACCAGTGTTCTTCCAGTGCTTCTTTTCAGCATGTCATCTCATTGAGGGGGGGTTTTGTTCCACTGGGTTTTCTCCTTTTTCTCATTCATTGCATTTGTACATGGGTACCCAACATGGCCTTGTAGTTGGGACCCATTCATGCTTTCATGCATTCATCCTAACATTAGGTGCATTTTTTTAGTCTCCCTAAGTTGCACTTAAGGGGGGTGTTGGTGTAATTAATTATTTAATTACACTTTATTAAGTTTACTTAGGTAATAATTAGTATACTTAATTAATAAGTAAGTTTTATTTAGTTGAGTTGATTTTAGGTCAACATTAAGTTTTACCTTTAGGGTTATGCATAGATTCTTTTTATAAATAAATTCATCTCTTGTAATTTCTTAATTCCTAAATACAATTCATTTACACATCTTCATGCAAGTTGTTCTTAGTTTTTTTGTTTTTCTCTTGTGGAAGGTATTTTTTGGTTTGCATGTCTGATCTTGGTTTCTAACAGAACAAGCTACTACATTTTCTACTTGAATGTTGCAACAACCTACATTTTCCCAAGAGAGGAATGGAGTATTATCCTATTGATCTTTAAGAAATATTTTGAATCATCCTCTATATTCAACATGTAATGATACATTTCAAAATCTTGTGTAGCATAAGGTTTGATTGTTGAATCTACCAAATCTTCCTTAAACAAATAGTCTTTATCAAGAATCATGAGATTTAGACAATCATATGCAAGAGGCATTAATTTTTCCCTTTTTGTATTAAGATTATGTTATGCTTAACCATGGTTTCCAAGTTGATAATTCCTATTTTCTATAGATCTCTTTATTGGTTCATTTCTTGAAATATCCAAGGTACATCTTTGAATGCATTTTATTTTGATATTCTAGATAAAATTAAGTCATCTTCCATTATAATAGCATTTTTTTGTGTAGCTTCAAGCTTATGTACCTTATTTCAATTCAAGAGGAATCTTAGTTCAAGATGTAGTGCAACAATGAAGATACACAGTTGATTGTTTTCATTTCGTCAATCTACTTCAGGAACATGCTTTAAAGCTTTGTTGAATTGTTCCACAAACTCCCGTATTGATTCTCATTTTTTCTTTTGAATTTGGAAAAGCTGAGATAAAAGTGTACATATATCAACTACTAATTTAAATATTGAGAGAAACCTCCATTTCAAGTTGTCCTAGTTTGTAATACATTCTTCCAAGTGTGGAAACCATTCTACAACAAGTCCAATGAGGCTTTCAATAAATAACTACATGAACACATCTTCTCCATTAACTCCCAGAATTCCAAAAGAAATTATAAATGCTTGGATACAACTATTAGAATTTGGTAAATTTTCTCTAGTAAAAAATGGGAAGTGCTTTTGTGATCCTGTAGATAAAGTTGTGTATTGGGCTAAGGTTAAAGGGCCAAAGTGGCTTCCCCATGGCTAAGATGAAATTAATGAAATGAACTAATTCTAAAAACAACAATAGTGGATATCTCGTTTAGCAAAGTTGCCACCTCCATTCTAGGGGAGGTGCTCTTTTGAAGAACAAAACACACCAACACTTTGCTCCCCAATAGAGTCGCCAAAAATCTATTGGTAAACAAATTTGTCATTGTGTTATTTCGTTGCAAACAACTTAGACTTGCCCAATGAGCAAAACCTAACATTCCAATAGTTGGAGTGATCGCTATTGTATTAGTGATATTCCTTTGTTTAAGAGGGGTGGCTCCTTATATAATGAACCTTTGGGTTTTGGGGGGTATATTTTTTATTAAAAGGCAAAGAAAATAAAATTTTAAAAGGAAAGAATAACATAAAATGCAAAAAGTAATAATAATAAACATATAGATTCATTACCCATAAAGGATTATTAAGATGGAAAGAATGCAACTAGGGATTTATAAATGGAATGTGGTTTAACATTAGAAAAATGCACACATAGGGTTTCATGATTCACATATTCAAATAACAACCTATCATATTATCCATGTTGAATAAGATAAACACATATTAAGAAGAAAACATTTGCATTCATCACATGACAAAATATTTAAAGAAATGATTGCAACCTTCGCATAAGAAGAATCCATAGTAAAAATAGACAAATATCTTGGCTCATAAACCAACTATATCATTCTTTATTCATTTCCCAAATTGGAAAGCCCAAAGGCTCTTTCCAATGCAATGTGAGAATTCCAAAAGTTTCCCTCAACCAAGAATTCTTATTACTTTGGAAATAATTGTATTTATAGCTTCTTCCTTGGTAACTAACCCCTAAGTATTTCTTGAAATTCTAATTTTCTAATTCGCAAATTCACTTATAATTCATAAAGGTGACAAGCATTTTTTTTTCAAGTATAAAAAGAAAATAGAACGTGAAAGCTATAAAAAGGGAGAAGTGATGCATAGAGGTTTAATGGCATATCATTCATCGAAACAGTGAAAAAGATCACTCAAAACACAATATAAAGATGCTTCTACCCTTGGATTTTCCACTAGACCAAGGAGAATGTTAGTAGGCGTAAGATATTGAACCTTGTGCATATATTTTGAAGTCTCATATAGCCTTTGATTCATGCTTGGCCTTTGTATCCATTGTCATCCAAAAATGTTTTTGTCAATCAAATAACATCAATCATGACTATCAGTCCCTATGCACTTATCTTGAGGATGTGACATATATTACTAACCAAAGAACATGAATAGATCTTAATAACATGCAAGCATTATTCGTAACCCTCTTTCATCTACATTAGTAAAATAATTCTTATCTTAGAGAAAAAATTATACAATTCAACAAACTACTATTACCACCTTCATTGATGCTAAGGTTGCAAGCTTGCACATCTCTATAAAAGTCATATCATCAATTTTGCACAGAAGGCAATCATTTGGCCTTTGGTTTGGTTTTAATAGTAAAGTCATATAAAGAGACCTTATTAACCTTACTGTAATTTCAATAGGAGCCATATGTGAATATCATCATTTGTCTACTCCATTGATGCAAGATAATTATAAATCATGATTGACTCTTCTTGAAGCATTACCTAGCCTTTGAGGTAGATGTTGCCACAACTCTTCAGTAACAAAGGGTAGGAATGAATGTAATAATGATAATTCAATATCCAAACATATCCATAATGTACCCCTAGTAGCTTAATTTAGTGTAACGAATGTTAGGTTGTTATTTGATAACATGATAGGGTTCTTATCTCAATGAAAACATGACAACTAGTATTTCCATCAAGAATGAACTACACTTGTTGCATTAGAAACTCCCATCTCCATAGTTGTGACATTTATTGAGATAGTTTTATTTAGAGCAATGAGTATCCTCTTGCACAAAAATTACAAGGTCCAACATTGAATTCCTTAGAAGGCACAAAATATTTTCCCACATTAAGCATCACAAAGCATATGGCATTTCGTAGCTTATTGCATCAGTGCCAGTACACAACCACCCTTTGTTGTGAGCACCATAAATAGATCTCTACTCATTAGGTGCCTAAATTTTACTTTAAGGATAACAATGGCACCAAATTCTTTTCAATCAGAAGTTAACAAAAGCTAAGTCATTGCAAGACTAGGAGAGTTTTCATTTGGTAAGTACACACTACACACATCATGTTCATCTTGTAAAGAAATCACTTGACCCTTGCATTGCTACATTCATTCAACCTCCTTGGGTAAACTAGCTTTAATACAAATTGTTGACTAAGTAAATGACAAACTACTATCAGGAAACAATGTTCCCATGACAACCCATTTGCTAAAGTACTATAATCTACAAGATCAAATAAAGTTCCTCTATCCATTATGTTTTGGTGGACGTCCATGTTTTGTTTTGAGACTTTATGAAGCCTAATCAACAAATCCATTTTGTGAAGATCATGTCTACAAGAGTATATCCAACCACAATATCTAGCAAAAATTCGTCTTTCATTGGTGTGGAAAATGTTGACAAAGTTCACAAATTTTGATTTACACAAGCCATTTGCAAAAGTATCTTGTCTTTCCAATATATCCATTTCTTGTAGACCTTGGCCTAAATCTAGGTATTTCAATTTCTACAATGGTTTAGTGTCTAGAGATGTTCAACATCTAGAGTAAAGCCTCATTTTGTATTTTGCTACATCTAGCATTTTAGGTGTGCCCTCTGCAACTATAACATTTGATAAAAATCCTTCATCTTTTAGTGCTTCGATTGGATACATGCTTGTTCCAAAATTCTCATTTGCATTCAAGAAGGATGTAGAAATGTTTGATAATTTTGCTCGAGGTATGCAGAAATTCTACAAACCATGACCCTCAAATAAGCTTTCACATTTTACATGCATACCTACTAGGGAATTTGTGTATACAACACTTGAAACTACTATATTTCACAAACATCTCTCTCCCATTATGCTTTGATGAAGTTCTATGTGTTCCAAAGCTCCTAAATTTACCCAAATCATGCAGAGGGAGGATGCTAGTAAAGTTTGAGGAGTTTTTCTTTACACTCTTCGATTGCATTTGTTTGGGAATATCTAACGCCTTTCTTAACAAATCGATTTTGCATTGATCTTGTTATCATTGCACTGCATGTAGCTACTAGAGGATGCATTTTCTTACACATTGAAAATGGCCACAACTTTTTCTATATTTCAAGAACTTGCATATATGCCAATCAAGGCACTTGCAACTACATGTGATAAAAATTCCTTTGTTTTTGACACTTCAATGGAGTTTAACCTGCTCCAAAGCTCACAATTTTTTTACACAAGAAGATAACAAGGCTTGTCAAAAAGGATATGTATTATGGCTAGGAATTTAAGTGGTTTTCACAATTCCTTCAACTCTCAATGGGAGTTTTGAGTCTTATTGTTACACACAAAAGGAAAAAGATTGCCTTTTGTGTTTGTCAATGGTTTAAAGAGATTCGAGAACTATGTTAATTAGCCAATAAAGTCAATTTTGGAGCTTTGGAGGGGTTAGCGAACCATACCAAAGTACCAACAAGCATTTAAAAGAAAAAATATTACCTTTTTACATTTTTATGTAAAAATTGCATAGCCCTTGTGGGAAATGTTTGTGTGGCAAATACATATTAATCCTTACCTTACACCATGCACCTCTCATGCACCAAAATTGGAAATGTTTTCAACATTGATCAAATCAACAAGATTAAAGTTTTTGTGTTTAATAAGTTCTTCACCCTCTGCAATTATGATTAAAAATATGCAATGAAAATTGCCTTCTTTTATTAATAAAGTTTCTACAATTAATTTCTTTGAAGATTATCTTTCTAATAGACTATATATCTCATTTGCACTCAAACAATTTCTTCTTCGAGGACTCTTATGAACACTCCACCCTTGCCAATCTTTCATCAAAACAATTGACTTTTTGAGTGTATGCAAATCTATTATTTCTTCATTGTATAGCACTAAGCATGTAACTTTCATATTGTATTCTACATTTTGACCCTCTAATGTATCAAAAAATTGGCACATTGCTCTTGAATTACTCCTTGTTAAATGTGAGTGTCTTAATCAATGTCATTGATGGTTGTGCTTTGATACATTTTGACTCGTCACTTTTGCTCATTGCAATTCATAACCTTGTCATTTCCTTCTTTATAGTCTAGATACTTAATGCCTACAAACCTATTCATATTTGAATTTTGAGGAAAATTTCCTTTATGAAAATTTTCCCTATCACCAAGAAAAGTCGAAGCTAATACACTTTGTATTGCAACAACAATGCTCATGAATATCATCAAATTATTAGAAGTAGGTTATACAGTGAATTTGCATATTCTTTTTCTTCATTATCACCACTTCACCATTTGTTCAATGACCAACATCAAACTGACACTAGTTGTGACATTTGAGAAAGAACACTTGCAACATTTTTAGATGTATATTTAAAGTATAGCCATTTAGCTTCTCTATAGCTAACTTAACATGCTTTTTAGTAGAGAATATAACAAACCCAACACTTACACACTTTGAGGGGAATTGAGCTCGACTACTTGCGACTATAATCACAATCATTGACTTTGAAAACATCTTGATGTTATGAAACAATTGAGGATATTTGCTAATCAAACTTGCTGATGATGATATTGGTATTCTCCATTAGCCGAAGCTGAGGTGGTAGAGGCATTTTTCACAAAGCTCAAAAGGCTATTGTATAAAATAAGGAATTGAGTTGATGATAAACATTGATTGACAATAATGAAAAGTTTCAAAAGTTTCAAAAATGAGAACAATGATATCATTGGAATATGTGTTGGTTTCATCATCCTAGTGTTGGGTTGTGTGTTAGAACCAACCATTGGGTGGTGTTGATTTGGTTTCCCTAATTGTAATAGGAAAAGTGGGGAGTGTGGAGAACATTTCTCTTTGCCCCTCATGTTCTTGGACTTGTCTTAGAACCCCTTGTTGACCTTCGAATTCTTTGAGAATATCTTGTTCATTTGGTTGTGTTCCAAATATTCGGTGTGAATTTCTCTTGTGGCCTCTCAATTGTTTGTAATCATTTTAGAGTCTATGTGGGTTCTAATCTTGTTTAGTATGTCTTGGGTATTGTCCTTGAGTACAAGACCTAGAATCGATCATTTGTTTTAGGATTATAGCATAGAACCAAAACTACAACATAGATTTTGGACTCTAGTGCAAATTTTTTGGACTTCAACACAAAAAGTGGACGCTTGAGCAAGGGCATGCTAAGGTCCTTGGGTGTAATCATTTGTTTTGTTGAGCAAGAACATCGAGGCATTTTTCAAGAAAAAATTGTACACAAACATTGTTCTCCTTGGCCGTGTGATTATTCCCATGTTGTCACTTTTTGAAAAGTGTTGTTATTTGATAATTATGCCATCTTTAGTATTAGGAAGCATTCCCTTGCACAAAAGCAACCAATTATTGTTTTAGTCAATGAAGAGTTTGTACCTCTTAGTAAGACTGCCTCTTGTGGAGTTTTGTTGCTTGTGTTGGATGTATTTGGTTGGGAGAAATCCCACCTTGGTTTTGGTAAATATGTCTTGCATCAACAAAAATGGTGGTCATTGATCTAATCAAGACATGATATATACTAGCTATTCCACCACTTGTTTAGGTTGAAGTTCAGAGTGATGTCAAGTGTGTATAGGGCATGGATTTGAAGTAGATGATTCCCTCATCCTACCCTTAGGTTGAGTCTACGAGAGAATGCGATCATGGGGATAAAACTTGATAGTCATTGTTGTGCCAATCCACTCTCTTGTAAGTTAATTGTTGTTGTCTCATTCCATGGTTGGTAAGTCTTTTGCTTGTGCCACCTTGCTTGGAGCAATGGTGACATCATGCAAGTGTTATCAATGCCATTCATTGTGCATGACGTGGAGTGTCATCACAACAATCTTATTATGCCTTGTATGTTGTTATGCTTGGAAAAACACCTTATTTGTGATTGTTGTGTGGTTTGATGTAATATCCCCATTTTCGATGTCTTTCTTTGGACTAGTCTAGTTCTCATACACTTACTATTTTTAGTAAGTTCTATATTTAGTAACTAGTCCAAGTGGCAACGCAATGCAGGGTTTTTTGTTTGGGTAGTGTGTGGTAGTTGTCCAATGAGCATTAATGTTTTGGCCAATTTGATATTTGATGAGTACTTACTATTTATAATAAGTCTATTTCGAAAAACTGGTCTCAGCCCCATGGTGTCCTCAACAATGTTATTTCTATGGCGGTGTTGGAGAACCCAAGGTTGGATTATTTAATATTTGCTTGTAATCAATCGCTTAAGTATTTTAATAAAATAACTTTATAACTTAAGTGAGGGGGTAGGTGGTCTCAAAAAGTACCTTAGTGCCTAATGAGATAACTTAACGTTGTTTTAGAAGGTTGAATAAGGTAAAATAGTTTCCTTTTGAGCAAGACACCCCTTTGACAATATATTTGATAATGTTTTAAAGTATAAATGAAATATTAAAAGGCTGGAAAAGGGCGTTGGGTTTTTGGAGGGAAAAGGATTCAAATTGGAGGTTGCCCTAATTTCTCCCTCCACTTCTATTTAATTTGGTTTTTGGCTCTCATTTAGATATAATGGATTTGACGACTTAGAGAGACTCTGTTGGATTGTTTTCAGTTTATCGTTGTAGCTGATTGAGGACGAAAACCCTCATCTTTAGCACTGGTTTTGATGGTGAGAGACCCACCCTAGCTGGTTTGTGGAGGAGATCATATAGGTCTTCTACTTGGGCATGATTTGTATTTGAGTTTGGTATTCAATTTGAAGGGTTTACAGAGTAATCCAATCATTTTTCTATTGCATTTCCAAAGGAAAACTTGATGTTAATCGATATCCATTTCTTGAGGTATTAATGGAGTTTAATTATGAAGATTTTTGTGGATTTTATGATTTCTTCATGCTACACTACGATACTACAATGTTCTGAATTAATCAAGTGAAATTGCCCAATTATAGGCATCTAGGCATTGACTCTCTTTCTCCAGTTTTTATGCTAAGTTTGGGTGGCTTTATGATGTGAAAACTCTTAATATAGCAGTGCCCATGGCTTACAAACACTCAACAATAGACTACATTAATTTTGGAGGTCAAAGAAAATTAATAAGATTTTTTTTGTCAAATTGCCCCTGTTCGAGCTAGTGCCAAGTTTGGAGGTGACTAAAGTTTATTAACAGGTCTGCAATCCAGTGATTCATTATTGTTTATGGAAGTTAAGAGGGCATGTTGATGAGTTGAAAATGTAGACTTGCTGTTAGGAAGAAGTCATTGTTGGTAGGCAGCTCTTGGTACAGTTATCACTGCTGTTGGTTCTTGAAAACACTTCAATGTTAGTCTGATTTTACACAATCTTCATCTGCAGTCTGGTTACAACTGTTTTAGTGGCTTGGCACTGGGTTTGAGCTTGTCAAGAGGACCTCATAATCAGTCCTGAGTGCTATTGTTCATGAACAACTGTTGGTCATGGGATCCTTGGACACTTTTCTTGCTGATGTGAGCATTCTTTGGCTGCTACAAGACACCCTAAGTTGCTGTTGCTATCTTAGAGCATTATTGGAGTCTCAGATTCACAACAGAAGTGCACACGGGTAGATCAGTAATTACTATCCTTATTGCTGAATAAACAGAAAATGATTTAGATGCATTGTGTTTACTGTTTAAGCAAAGGATTTGAGCTATATAAATGTAAACAATTCACTGTTATTAATCAGATTGCAAAAAGGCATAGCTCTGTAGTGTTTTGATGACCCTAGTTCATGGTATGTTGCTCATTAATGATGAAATGAAGCTCAGAAATAGTTTCCAAAAAATTATATTAGTGTTCTCTCCAAATACTTTCATATATCATGCAATATTATGAGACAAGTTTGAATAACGGATCATTGGCCAAACTGAAAACATTAAACAAAAAAACTTAAGTCAAAACTTAGAACGGGGTTGGCCATAACAGTGGTATCAGAGCACAAAGTATTCTGCCAGCCTGTTGGGAGGTTCAGAGGTTGAGTTTCAGTTGCAATTCATGGCATAATTGAGTGAAAAAGAGTTGGGAAAAACACTCTTAAATGCAGGTAAGGAACTTGAACACCCACCTCAATCAAATGAGGGTCTTAGCACATTGGAGGAAGTCGAAAGGTGCTTATACATGGTTAACAATTTACCTTCTCAGTTGTTGCAACGAGCTATGACTCGAATGATGCATTCTTTGGGTAAGCCAATGTTTATAGGACACCTGGATAAAAATGTGAGACTTCTAGTAATTAGCTGTCTTAGTGAATTCATTAGGATTACAGATCCTAAGATTCCCTGTGGAGAAGGCAAAATGAAGGAGGTTCTATAACTGATTGTTAAGAGTTTTTGTGGGCTACTTGATAACTGAGGCCCTTCCTTTGGTAGTGTTGGGAATTATGCCTCAACTTTCTGGTGACCCCCTTTGAAGACTTAGGCGAATTCTCTTGTTTCCTTGGCAAAGTCTTTTGTTCTGGCGGAGGCGGAACCAGGATGGAACTTGGCATTGTTCCGTTTGCCTTGTTCCGGGTCTAGTTCCCTTTCCGTCTCCAGCTCCGCTCCCTGCTTTCTTGGATCTTCGAGTTTTGTTCTGGCGGAGGCGGAACCGGATTGGAACCTGACATTGTTCCTTTTGTCATGTTCCAGGTTTGGCTCTGGATCCGGCTCCAACTCCGGCTCCGGCAGTCTGTTGCTCTCCGTTTGGTTCTGGTGGAGGCGGAACTAGTTTTGGAAGTTGGCAATGTCTGTTTGCCATGGTCCTGTTTCTGTTCCCGTTCCGACTCCAGGTCCGACTCCTACTTTTGTGATCTAGTTCCTCTGGATGTTTGGATTCTCCTTGGGGAGTTTTCCTCTGTTTTGTCCATGTTCTGGATTGTTGTTTCTTGCAATTGGCGGAGGTGGAATCGGAACTAGTTTGGTTCCTGATCTTGGACTTTTGGTAAAGTCCTGTTTCTGTTCCTTTTTCGTCCCCGACTCTGACTCCAGCAGTGTGCTTTTTCGGTGGAGTCCTGTTTCGACTCCGGCTCCGGCAGTGTTAGGTTTGGTTTGAAGCCTTGGACGCGCCCGATGTCTGTTTGACCGTTTTGGTTGCTCTGTCAGCTGCGATTGCTGATGGGTCTTGGACACGTGGCACCTAGTTGAATAGTGATTGGATGGTTACCTAACTTGTTGTGTTGCATGTTTTGTCAACGAAAGTTGGTGGAGTTGAACCCGTTTTTGGAACGGCATTGAATGCCTGGGAGGCTCGTTGTAGGGAGATTTGTCAGATCCGACCAGATGCGTGATTTGCGGATGGTCTTCTTTGCTCTTGTTGAGTCGGTTACATAATGGATGAGAGATGTATTATTTCTCAAGCAAGGAAGTTCGACGAGTCTGCAAGAGTCGTGGGTTGCAGAGCAAGTGCGAGATGTGCGAGCTAAATGCACGACCATGAGACTGCGAGCAGGATGTGCGGGCATGTGAATGCGTGAGCATGGGGCTGCAAGCATAATGCATGATGCATGATGCAAGATTGCAGCAGTTGGACTTGCAGGTTGGAGAGCCGAAACTATGAAGAGATTTGTAGAGAGATGGAGAGGGTGTTCGAGCAGTTTGCTTAGGCAATGTAACTGTGAACACTCTATCTCTCGGATCTGGGCATGGAAATCATTGGAGACCGGATGACTGGGCTGGCCATGAGGCTGGCTGTGACAGTCATCTGAGGAGCTGAGAGGAATCTTGCGGGTACCTGTTACTTCTCCAGTAGAACAAGATGTAACTCCTGTATTGGCTTTGAGCCTGATATTGTATTGTAATTGGTTTTGTGTTGCTGAATAATACAATGGCTCGAAATTTTGGAGTGTGGGGTTTTTACCTGAAACGGTTTTCCCCACGTATATCTTTGTGTATTCTTTTTGTCTTTCATGGTATCTGTTTATGTTGAATTTGTTTCTTGTTGCATTCACTTCTCTCAAAGGATCAATGGGGGATCAACTGTGCTTGTTTCCGCTTTATAGCATAGTTGGTTGTCTCTTTGTTGTGATTTTGAATTGAAATCACTAAGGCACTACTGTCTTAGATGCCTATCTTGATGACAGACCGGATCCTTATCCCCAACAAGTGGTATCAGAGCTGGTAGCTTGTTGCTCGTGATACCAACAAGTGGTATCAGAGCATGTTTAAGGGAGGTCGTGGCTTGATGATACCGATAGTGGTATCAGAGCCTTCTCCTGGTTGCTGAAGTTCTGGGTTTTCTCCTGTGGTGATTTCTTAGCCTGGCAAGCTTGAGGAAGTCTGGAGAAATCGGTTGGTAATTGGTCCTTCGGTGAGTGGAAGTGTGTGCTTCATTGATTCAACATACAGTTTGAAAGATGCTGGGAAAGTATGGAGTGGGTCATGTTGTGGCAACATAATCTGGAGCTCCTGACTAGTAACATTGTTCATGATGCAAAGGGCATGAGATGTGTTCATGGTTGTGTTGCAGCAAAGCGTGGTGTTCATACTGGGTGTCTGTGTGAGAGGCTCCCTGGTGGTATGGACTAGCTTGTGTCGTTGTTCAGCTATGGATTGTTGTGCTTGTGCTGGGTGTTTCTGGCTTAGCACTGAAGGCATTTTCTCTGGTGCTCTGATTGCATGGAGACTATGAGGTGACCTTGGTGGTCTGCAACTTCTGGATAGCCTGGCTCTTCCTTGTGCTTGTGCATGACTGTGGCATTGGAACTGGTCTGAAACGGACCTATTGTTCCTGTGTGCCTCTTTCTTGCACTTGCATGGTTCAGATTCATGTCTTTGGCTCTGAAGGTTTTGTGTAGATTTTCCTAAAAAGTCTACAGTGCATTCTCTTGTTCTTTCATTGTTCTGGTTTACTGTGATGATTGTGTGCAGACTCCTGAGTTGTCCAGATGAGCAGTGAATATGGAGGTGCGTGGGTGTTTTGGAAACACTGTGGTTTTTTGCAGGTTTTGCACAGTCAAGGAAAACTTGTGTTTTGTGGAACTGCTGTTTGTTATTTTTTTAGATCCTAGTTTCTGGGGTGTGACTGGATGAGATAGCTACAGTTCGACTGGTTTTGAGGAGTGGTGTCTTCTCTGCATGGGAGTGTTGGTATGTTTTTTTCTTTCAGCATTCTTGTGGTATGCTTTGATGGTTTTCTAGACTTTGGTGCTTGGGTTGTGGACGTGACTGGCAAATCAGATCTGTTGCTGATCTGGTGTTTGATCATGATTGTCTGCTTTGGCTGCTCTCTTTGATTATCTCAATTTTGCAGTTTCCAGTGCAATGATAGATTTGCAGGTTCACTTTTGGTTGCATCCACGAGTTGTGCAATATTGTAGGCTGTCCTTACCTACATGCTTGTTGTGAGACAACTCGGAAGTGGACTGTCTATATCCACGAGGGTGTAACCGTGTTGTGCAGATTTATTAGCTGACCTTGTCTGTGGTCAGTTGTGCATTGGTGTGGCTGTTTTGAGATGAGAGGAGGAATGGCATTTGAGTACCTGAATAGTCGGTGATAGGGACCTGAAGCATGTGGATCACGATGTCATGGAGAGCTGGGCACATTGGCATAGTGTAAGCTTTTGACAGTGATGGTGTGGTCAGTCATGGTGCTTGGAAAGCTTAGTGTCACGTTTCAGTGGGAGCTTTAGCAATGACTAGTGTCTTCTTTGGTGTTGCAGAATTTGCATTTGCATGTTCACTATTTGAAGATGTGCAACACTTTGGAGCCATGAAGGACCTTGGTAGTCTTTGGCTGAGTTGTTGGTGGTGCTTGACAGGTGATGTTGGTTTAGAGTTGTTTGCTTTATGTCATGGTATACTTTTGCTTGTGCATTAGAGTTTTGGCATGTTGTTTTTCTCTTGAAGACCATGGACAGTTCACTTGAAGCATGGTATCTCCCTTGGAGATGTGTAGATCATGGTGTCATGATAAGTTCCTGTTCTAGGTTATGGAATTTTGATAGTGGTCTAGGGGTTCTCTTTACTTTGAGTACATTGATCATATGCTAGAGGACTTCATGATTATTGCAGTGCTGCAGTTTGGAGTTAGCATGAGATGACAGGTGTTGATACTCATGGATGCATGGAGAATAAAAGTGAGGCTTGAATTCTTAAGTGAATGTTGTTGTTACAACTGAAAGTCCGAGAAGCCTGCACTTTGGTTGAATGTAAATTCAACAGAGATCTTGAAGGAGAATGCTCTTAGGTTAGCCATGGTGGCTTGTATATCTTGGATGAGCATGTTTCTTTTTTCTTCTTGATCTACTCGACAGTGGTGTCATTGTGAAAGGTATTTACCCATTATACTTTTCAAGTGCTTTATGTTTTATCTTTCATGTTATGAATCTTGAGTTGGTTTAGATTCTGGAGGATTCATAATGAAAGGTTGGAAAACATAGTTTATCTCCTTATGCTTTTGAGGACTGAAAGGAAATGGTTATATGGGTAGTTTTGATCTTCTTTGAGGAGCTTACATCCATGTTTTGTTGGATGTTGTCAAGGCTTTTCCCTTTGGGATGTAAAGAAAATCATTCTTGACACAACTGGCATTTAGAAGTGTTTGTAGGAGGACATGTTTCTTGTTGATTTGCAATTTCTCTCTTATCTGGTCTTGTTCTTCCTGATTGCTCTTGTGACTTTAGATGTGAGTTCCCTTTGTGGTACCGGGTTGGTCACTGTTTCTGGTCATGTGTTGTCACCTGGGTGATGACATGAAGGTGCCTGTGCTTCTTTCTTCAGTCAGCTTTGGAGGTGTTTGGAAGAACTGTGGAAGACAGTTGAGAGAAATTTTTCTTGCAGCAGGTGGTTGCAGATGTTGCAGATCAGTATGGATGTTCCTTGGAACTACATGGTTACATTTCTTTATGCTAGGTTTGGTGGACTTGGTATGCCTGGATCATTTGTGATGGTGCTCTGTTTGCACTCATCTGGACAGTGTCCTTACAGTGGGAGTACTTGGATGTGTTTGGTCTATGACTGGTTGACACAGGGTGCTTGTTTGCTACTCGGATGGGTGGGTTTCTTTTGATGGCATGAGTTCACTTTTAGGTCATACCTTTAAGGTATGGGTGGTTGGATGTTTCAGCATGAGCTGTGGGTGCTGGTTTTCAGTCACGTGGGTTTGATCAGTTGGATGAGGGTAGTCTGTTCATGGTTGCCTTTCTAGCTGGTCAGTTTTTTCTTGTTCTGGAGTTTTGGTTGGAGTGCTGCTTTGCTGTTTTTTGCCATTGCCGTCTGGAGGATCTTTTGCTTTCATTCTTGAGACTGTTGTTGTTTCACCTTGGTGTGTTCCTGTGTTTGGAGCTGTTGCTTAAGGTGGTGGACATCTTTCTGATGTTGTTGCAGTGGTGTTGATTGGAGTGTGAGAGCATGTGTTGGTCCTTGTTCGGGCTAGTTTAGAGGATGCCTGAAAGTCTTCGGCAAGTGGGAGATTGTTGGGAATTATGCCTCAACTTTCTAGTGACCCCCTTTGAAGACTTAGGCGAATTCTCTTGTTTCCTTGGCAAAGTCTTTTGTTCTGGCGGAGGCAAAACCGGGATGGAACTTGGCATTGTTCTGTTTGCCTTGTTCCGGGTCTAGTTCCCGTTCCGTCTCCAGCTCCGCTCCCCGCTTTCTTGGATCTTCGAGTTTTGTTTTGGCGGAGGCGGAACCGGATTGGAACCTGACATTGTTCCTTTTGTCATGTTCCGGGTTTGGCTCTGGATCCGGCTCCGGCAGTCTGTTGCTCTCCGTTTGGTTCTGGCGGAGGCGGAACTAGTTTTGGAAGTTGGCAATTTCTATTTGCCATGTTCCTGTTTTTGTTCCCGTTCCGACTCCGGGTCCGACTCCTGCTTTTGTGATCTAGTTCCTCTGGATGTTTGGATTCTCCTCGGGGAGTTTTCTTTCGCTTTGTCCATGTTCTGGATTGTTGTTTCTTGCAGTTGGCGGAGGCGGAACCGGAACCGGTTTGGTTCCTGATCTTGGACTTTTGGTAAAGTCTTGTTTCTGTTCCTGTTCCGTCCCCGACTCCGACTCCGGCAGTGTGCTTTTTCGGTGGAGTCCTGTTTCGACTCCTGTTCCGACTCCGGCTCCGGCAGTGTTAGGTTTGGCTTGAAGCCTTGGACGCGCCTGATGTTTGTTTGACCGTTTTGGTTGCTCTGTCAGCTACGATTGCTGATGGGTCTTGGACGCGTGGCACCTGGTTGAATAGTGATTGGATGGTTACCTAACTTGTTGTGCTGCATGTTTTGTCAACGAAGGTTGGCGGAGCTGAACCCGTTTTTGGAATGGCATTGAATGCCTGGGCGGCTCGTTGCAGGGAGATCTGTCAGATCCGACCAGATGCGTGATTTGCGGATGGTCTTCTTTGCTCTTGTTGAGTCGGTTACATAATGGATGAGAGATGTATTATTTCTCAAGCAAGGAAGTTCGACGAGTCTGCAAGAGTCGTGGGTTGCAGAGCAAGTGCGAGATGTGCGAGCTGAATGCACGACCATGAGACTGCGAGCAGGATGTGCGGGCATGTGAATGCGTGAGCATGGGGCTGCAAGCATAATGCATGATGCATGATGCGAGATTGCAGCAGTTGGACTTTCAGGTTGGAGAGCCGAAACTGTGAAGAGATTTGTAGAGAGATGGAGAGGGTGTTCGAGCAGTTTGCTTAGGCAATGTAACTGTGAACACTCTATCTCTCAGATCTGGGCATGGGAATCATTGGAGACCGAATGACTGGGCTGGCCATGAGGCTGGCTGTGACAGTCATCTGAGGAGCTGAGAGGAATCTTGTGGGTACCTGTTACTTCTCCAGTAGAACAAGATGTAACTCCTGTATTGGCTTTGAGCCTAATATTGTATTGTAACTGGTTTTGTGTTGCTGAATAATACAATGGCTCGAAATTTTGGAGTGTGGGGTTTTTACCTGAAAGGGTTTTCCCCACGTATATCTTTGTGTATTCTTTTTGTCTTTCATGGTATCTGTTTATGTTGAATCTGTTTCTTGTTGCATTCACTTCTCTCAGAGGATCAATGGGGGATCAACTGTGCTTGTTTCCGCTTTATAGCATAGTTGGTTGTGTCTTTGTTGTGATTTTGAATTAAAATCACTAAGGCACTACTGTCTAAGATGCCTATCTTGATGACAGACCGAATCCTTATCCCCAACAGGTAGAAGGGTTAAGATGCTAGAAGTGATGGCCAGATTTAAATCTTGTTATCTTTTGATTGATTTAGAATGTGAAGATCTTATTCTCCAGATGTTTCATTATTTCATAGCATCCATCAATAGGGATCATGGAGAAATTTTTTTTTCTTACATGCAAACCATTATGACCCTTATCATTGATGATCATGATACTATTCCCCAGCTCCTTGTATCTATGTTGATACCTATTAGTATTTTGAGTAAAGAACTGAGTGTCTCTACAGCTGCTTATGAGTTGGTCAACAAAGTGTTCAAACAATGTGAGGGGAGGTTAAATGTAGTTTAATTTATGAAGATTTTTGTGGATTTTATGATTTCTTCATGCTACAGTACACTACTACAGTGTTCTCAATTAATCAAGTGAAATTGCCCAGTTACAGGCGTCTAGGCATTGACTCCCTTTGTCCAGTTTTAATGCTAAGTTTGGGTGGCTTTGTGATGTGAAAATTCTTAATACAGCAATGCCCAGACCTTACAAACACTCAACAATAGACTACATTAATTTTGGAGGTCAAAGAAAATTAATAATAATTTTTTAGTCAAATCGCCCCTGTTCAGGCTAGTGTCAGGTTTGGAGGTGACTAAAGTTTATTAACAGGTTTGCAATCTAGTGAGTCATTATTGTTTATGGAAGTTCAGAGGGCATGTTGATGAGTTGAAAGTGTAGACTTGCTGTTAGGAAGAAGTCATTGTGGGTAGGCAACTCTTGGTACAGTTATCACTGCTGTTGGTGCTTGAAAACACTTCACTGTTAGTCTGATTTTGCAGTCTTCATCTGCAGTCTGGTTACAACAGTTTTAGTGGCTTGGCGTTGGGTCTAAGCTTGTCAAGAGGGCCTCATAATCAGTCCTAAGTGCTACTGTTCATGAACAGCTGCTGGTCATGGGATCCTTGGACACTTTTCTTGCTGCTGTGAGCATTCTTTGGCTGCTACAGGATGCCCCGAGTTGTTGTTGCTATCTTAGAGCACTGCTGGAGTCTCAGATTCACAACAGAAGTTCATACAAGTAGTAGATCAGTAATTACTATCGTTATTGTTGAATAAACAAAAAGTGATTTAGATGCATTGTGTTTACTGTTTAAGCAAAGGATGTGAGCTATATAAATGTAAACAATTCACTGTTATTAATCAGATTGCAAAAAGGCATAGCTCTATAGTGTTTTGATGACCATAGTTCATGGTATGTTGCTCATTAATGATGAAATGAAGCTCAGAAACAGTTTGCAAAAATTTATATTAGTGTTCTCTCCAAATACTTTCATATATCATACAATGTTATGAGACAAGTTCGAACAACGGATCATTGGCCAGACTGAAAACATTAAACAAAAAAAAAAACTTAAGTCAAAACTCAAAACCCGGTTGGCCATTACATTTGACATGCCAATGTTATTTCTTAGTTGTCAAAAGTTGTTATTATGTTGCTATTAAAAAATGGTTTATATGGCTAATGTCCTAGGTCTGAGTCTTGGGGCATTACATCACTCAAGCTATGTGGATTTTTCTTGGTGCACATACCATTTGAAGTGGTTGTATCATTCATACATGCTCATATATTTTCAAATCAGTTGTTCATTTAAACTTTGTTTAATGCTATTTCAGCCTTAGATTCAAGTTGTACCTATCACTAGATCTGTCGTACCATCTCCTAGAGGTGGTTTGCATGTTTGCATCAGATGTATGTCTCTTACACATAGCAAGTTAATTTAATATCTTTAGTAGTTATTCACTATTCCACAATGCTAAATCTTTCTCTATATTGGCGATCCAAATTTGGGTATGCACTTCGTTATTACTATTATTACTGATCATACATTTGATATAGGATTTAAGTTATCATTAAATGGTTAGTGCATTGATTTTTAGAGTTTATTGTTATAATAATCTAAATTAACAATTAAATTTCAGTATTAATGCCATTTTCTTAATTGCAATAAACTAGATGGTTACCTACCAATTTAGAATAATTTTTTAAGTATGGATAGCTATGTTGCCAAGACATTAGTTATCAATTTTCATTTCAATAATTGGATATATTCTAGATCTATGAATCTTGATGCCAGAAAGTTAGTATCTCAAACCATTGTATGCACTTATCTTGCCCACATCAAGATCTCGGTGATTAGAAGAAAATCAATTGGGGACATTACAAACTTTGTGTTCAAAGAGTATCCTATAAAGTCTCAATTCAATGGAGATTTTTATACTAACTCTCATGAAAGAATTTTTGGCACAAATCTTATCCAATGGAGCTTCTAGATTAGTTTTTATCCCAATGAATATTTGATACAACTCTGATCTAAATGGAACATTTGTCATGTATTGTACTAACATTTTTGTATCTATATATGGCACCTAGTGTTCTTAGTAACCTCTTAAACTCATGATATTTTATACCAAGATTCAATTGCATAGTTTTCTAGTCAAACTCATTGACCCATATTTCAGTAGTGGTTCACTTATACCCATCTCTCACGAAGACAAATTGTAATGTCCCCTTTTTCACGAGCATCAGAGTTGGGGGATTAGCCTACTTTTCTAACCCTCGTAGGCTAATAGTTCTGGATAGAGGGTTTCTCGAACGGGCAATTGGTCGTCAATTTGCAATGTGGATCTTCGGAGTATGGTGGCAAGGTGAATTGTGGCATTTGGCAAGATACTTGTGCTTAAATTTATGATACTCACATTTATTTCACCATCCTTGGCCTAGGGAACATGTGTCTCCAAATGGAAGGGGTCACTTTATATTTTTCAGTTACTATTCATCCCTAAAGTGATAAAAGAAATAACTTAAGTGAATAGTGCTCACTTTAATGAATAGTGATTTCAATGTTAAATTATAAATATCAAGAGAGAAAGTTCGGCCCTTCTGATTAGATGATCATTTTGCTTGAAGAAACTTTGGAGTGTGGCTTTGGAGGAAGAAAGAGGCTAGGGTTTCCTGATTTTTGCAGTGGGTGAGCCTGGTGGGGCTTGGTTCTTCGTTTGGAGCTGCTTGAGGGTGTGAAACACCACCTTAAGGTTGTTGATCAGTTTTTGGTTGCTTCATTTTGGAGACACAAGTGTTGGTTTGTAGGGTTTTTTTAGCTATTTTCTAAGTAAGCTTGGCAGCCATAGTCTTCATTATTGTTTATATAGGAGCTGTTCAGTTTTGTAGCATTTTGGGACTGTTTTTTTGAAAGCTATAGCCAGCTGCTTTTTCTTGAGGGTTTGTAACAGCAAAGGAAAATAAAACGCCTCTCTTTGGTGGCTGCAATCACTCCTACGAGGGGCGCCCTGATCTTAGGAAGCTTGCCATGTGAGACTTTGGTGGGCGAAACTCATCCTTCAAAAGCAATCAGCATTTATTAGGGGCAGGTACTATAGCAAATCACTATTCACAATGATGTTTGGCTGTAAGTTAAAGTATGGTCTATGATATAGCTAGTTTTGAATCTAATGTATGTAATATGTTGTAAGCATCTCATTTTGTAATTGAAGAAATTATATTTGAACACGGAATGAGCAATGTACTCAAGTTGTTCCAGTAGCTTAGTTTATTTGAAGTTTTCATAGTATGTATATGTTTGTTGGTACCTTATTAGCATATTTAGCAAACAAATTCAACACAAAAAGAAGAAACACAAACCAAAACAAATATTAGACTTACAAATCCAAAGAAAACAAATCATCAGAGTGGTGGTTCATCACAATGGTATCAAAGCGGTTTCCTGCCAACCTGTTGGGTGAGTTTCAGCTACAAAAGTTTCAGTTGAACAACATGGCTATTTCCTAGAAACAACGGGATAAGAATATGGAAAAGCTTAAACAAAGATTGGAAAAGTTGGATGAAAATAAAAAAAGGATGAATGAATTGATTTCAGACCCTGCAAAATTAGACAGAGCAGTACGGTATATGACTTCCATTTTTAAGAGGTCTACATCACAGAACGAAGCGAAGAAGGAACAAGAGGTCACTACAGTATCCAGAAGCCTCTACGATGAATTCTCAACAATTAATGACCAGCATACAGCTGATATTATGGAGAGCAAAAATCAGACCTTAGAAGATCTACTTGTTGATGATGAAGTTGAAATTTCTAAGGCAGCTGTAGGGGAAAAGTACTTGAGTCCTTTTGAAGATGAAGAAGAGTTAGAACACGAGGGTGATGGGCCTAAACAAAATGCTGAAAATGACTTTCATATTTCTAATAATCCACTTTCTGAGATAGAAGCTGATATGTCCGATGTTAATCCACTTTATGAGGTAGAGTTGCAGGATGATCATGTTGAGGGACATGCGTAAGAAGAAAGGGCCCCATATGAGACCTATGAGGGTTTTGAGCTCCCTAAATTTTCTATATCACCAATTGCCGATGAGACTTTTGATCATTTTAAAGATGCCAATTCAGTTTATGTGCAAGGATTGTCAATTCATGAATCACATAGGTCTGAGTTGCAGGATCCGTATTTAGTTTTCCATCATGCTAATGTGTATCCAACAAGGTTGGTTGCTTCTTTGTCTCAGAGACTACTCGTGGGTCCATGGTTACAGAGGGATTATAATGTCAGCAGGCATGATGGCACAAGTGGATATCACATCCATGAGAATTTAGCGGAGGTTATGGAGAGATGTTGTGTAGCAGATGCTTTCAGATATTCTTACCTCATCATGATGGATGGATGTGAGTTTTGTTTATTTTGGGATCCAAGTGGAGATAGAGTTAGCACTGCCGATTGGATGGGTCCCAGTGTATTGCTTCACCACTTCTGGTATGGTGGAGTTAGGAACAACATTGAGAGCATCTTGAATAACACCCAGTGGAAACTCACGCCTTCACAACGGAGATTAGCTCGTAGCTTGCAGCAATATGAAGATGACATTTCAAACGAACCTTATCAAGAAGCAAAAATGAGAGACTTGGTGTTGTATCTAAAAGTCTCTATGATGTGTTTGGGTTACAAGATGTTAAGTCAACAAAGAATTACCTACAATCTATAGATGGACATGGGATTGAAACTGAAGTGGTGGGCGATAAGGAAATTTCACATCATGAAAATAGTATGGTGAAGTCCCAGAATGATATTCACAATGCTCAAGAAGTTGTTATCAGCACTGATAACAACTCTGATTTTCATGACCACAGGGATGAAACTTTGCATCAACATGGGAGGATAGTGATTTCACCAGGGGATGATGTTCCTACAAAATGGTCACATGTTAGTACTCGAGATTTGGGCATTAATTATGCGATTTATGGTGACGATTCATGCCACAGTGAGTCTGATTTTTCATATCAGACCATAGGAAACCAATCAGAAAATTTATTTAAGGGCAATGAATCCCAGGATCGTGAGATAGGTGGATGTGCAAATGCCTTGGAAGGAGAAGTGTACGAAGACATTGACAAAACGGCAGCTTCAACAATATTTGTTGAGCCATCCTATGAGGTACATAGCAGCAGTACCCTTGTTGATATTGTGTGTGAAGTTGATAGCACACACGATGCTTCTTATCAGTTAATGAGCGATGATAATTCGGCCTTATATCATAGTGCAACTTCTAAATTAGAGAACTTGTACGGGAGTGATAACTTCCAGGGTCCTCATCATGTGATAGGGCAGCTTAAGGTTAATGACAGTAGGATTGCCACGGCCATAGAGCATTTTGATGTTGCTCGTCAGATGTTCATTACTTTGGGTGGAGCACTCCTATGACAAATGGGCACACTGATAGTAGTTTTTTCATTTGCAGAGTTGCGTGCACTTCGAGAGGCAGTTGGAATTATGAAACAAAACTACCTACAACTACTTGTAGACAGAGATTTCCTTCTTGAGTGGGGTTGCATTTGTCATAAGGCATTGCAGGGAAAAGAAGAGGAGGTTGATGAGCTCACTTATGAGCTAGAGAGGACTATGTATTCTTTGAAGCGCACTCAATTGGCCCTTCAAGAGTCACAATCACGGGACGAGGAGCTTACCGTGGTATCTAGTTTGGCACAATCTTCACCATTTTCCGATATAGTTCAGGTTTCCATGGCAGCAGTTGGTGAAGAACATATATCCACGGATTGTGGTTGTGAGCAGATTGAGGATGTGGTTACTACATCCATCACAGTTGCACCGTGGTTGTGAGCAGATTGAGGATGTGGTTACTACATCCATCACGGTTTCAGGTGCAGTTGATACAAATGGGATGAGTGCATCGGTTGAGAGTTGCAGAGAGCCATGTGTGGCACCAGGTTCTCCTGAGTTTAGTCCCATGATAGGTGATGCAAAACAAATCATCGATAGCTCTTGTGACATGGAAGTTGACTCACCAGAAAGTTATGTGTCAACTCACGACACTACTTCATCCACTTCACAAGAGATATGCAGAGCAACATCTAGTTGGGAGATTGGTTCCTATGTCGATTTGTTTCCCTCTCCTAGAAGCAAATCAGTCACTTCATTTCATACAGTTGATTATGATTGGCAGCTTGATGAGCCAATTCTGGAGTACAATTCAATGTATTGTCCCAGGGACTCAGAGTTGGATGATTCAGATCCGCATGGAGTGTTTGCGCAGATTGTGAATAATCCCCTATTTGAGTTTGATGGAGGTTTGATCTATGATAATCCACTCTTCGAGCTGGAAGTCAATCATACTCCTGATACTAGTTCAAGGTTGAGTGATAATCGCAGGTTTTGGGATAGTCCTAGTGCATCGAGATTCCAAACAGGGCTCACAAAGGAGTTTAATAGTGTGTACAAGGTGAGGAATGCTTACAGTTTGACCTTTGATCCACCTGTACATGACTCGTATTCGATGCACAATCCTTGTGCGCAGGGTGTTTTCCTTGGTGCAGTCAAGGGGACTGACTCCTTACTGTGTTCAGAGTTACCATCATCAGAAGATGGGACTAGAGGTTGCAAGTACTTGACTCAGTTGTTTCCAGGGGATTACTTGCAGGGACAACAGTCAATTATCCATCGTGCTGATATGTATCTGACAGAGTTTGCTACTTTAATACCACAGGGATTTCATACGGATACATGGTTACAGGGTGATTACGGTGTCAGCAGATATGATGGTTTGACTAGTTGTCACTTCCATGGGTATTTTGGAGAGACTGTAGAGAGATGTGTTGTGGATGTTTCCAGATAATTTTGTCTCTTCATGACAAATGGATGTGAGTTCAGGTTGTACAGAGATCCAGATGGTGACAGGACTGGCACTGCAGTTGGATGGGTTCCGACAGGTTGCTTCACCAATTGTCACCATGGTGAAGTTGTGATCAGATTTGCGCGAAGGAAGTCAGAGGTTATCAGACATGGCAGACTTTCGTTCTAGTATTGGGATCCAGGGATATTTGGCGCAACTGCATTTATGTTGGTGATTCTGGAATTAGTCAGTGATGCATGGGACATTTTACAATTCTTCTTTTCGGCCTTTCGAGGAGTGAGGTTTCTTTGCAGTAGAGATTGCTTGGGGACAAGCAATTTCAAGGAGGGCGGACTGTAATCTCCCCTTTTTCACGAGCATCAGAGTTGGGGGATTAGCCTATTTTCCTGACCCTCGTAAGCTAATAGTTATGGATAGAGGGTTTCGCGAACGGGCACTTGGTCGTCAATTTGCAGTGTGGATCTCTGGAGTATGGTGGCAAGGTGAATTGTGGTGTTTGGCATGATACTTGTGCTTAAATTTATGATACTCACCTTTAATTTCACCATCCTTGGCCTAAGGACCATTTGTCTTCAAATGGAAGGGGTCACTTTATATTTTTCAGTTACTATTCATGCCTAAAGTGAAAAAAGAAATAACTTAAGTGAATAGTGCTCACTTTAATGAATAGTGATTTCAATGTTAAATTATAAATATCAAGAGAGAAAGTTCGACCCTTCTGATTAGATGATCATTTTGCTTGAAAAAACTTTGAAGTGTGGCTTTGGAGGAAGAAGGAGGCTAAGGTTTCCTGATTTCTTGAAGTGAGTGAGCCTAGTAGGGCTCAGTTCTTCGTTTGGAGTTGCTTGAGGGTGTGAAACACCACCTTAAGGTTGCTGATCAGTTTTTGGTTGCTTCATTTTGGAGACACAAGTGTTGGTTTGTAGGGTTTTTGAGCTATTTTTTGAGTAAGCTTGGCGGCCATGGTCTCCATTATTGTTTATATAGGAGCTGTTCGGTTTTGTAGCATTTTGGGACTGTTTTTTTGAAAGCTACAGCAAGCTGCTATTTCTTGAGGGTTTGTAACAGCAAAGGAAAATAAAATGCCTCTCTTTGGTGGCTGCAATCACTCCTAAAAGGGGCGCCTTGGTCTTAGGAAGCTTTCCATGTGAAACTTTGGTGAGAGAAGTTCATCCTTCAAGAGCAATCAGCATTTATTAGGAGCAGGTACTGTAGCAAGTCACTATTCACATCGATGTTTGGCTGTAAGTTAAAGTATGGTCTATGATATAGCTAGCTTCGAATCTGATATAAGTAATATGTTGTAAGCATCTCATTTTGTAATTGAAGAAATTATATTTGAACGCGGAATGAGCAATGTACTCAAGTTGTTTCAGTAGCTTAGTTTATTTGAAGTTTCCATAGTATGTATATGCTTGTTGGTACCTTATTAGCATATTTGGCAAACAAATTCAACACAAAAGTAAGAAACACAAACCAAAACAAAAACTAGACCTACAAATTCAAAGAAAACAAATAATCAGAGTGGTGGTTCATCACACGAATGGTCTACTTAGCACCTATTGCATCTGGTTATGCTCATTGGGGCGAAGCATCAAGACTTCTTGGAAGGTCATCCATCCCAATACTACTTTGAATCAAGCACACATAACCATGAAGTTTTCCCCAAGATCAAGCCTACTTGGCTTGCTACCCCGTTTTCAAAACCTCCACCAAGTGTTATGCCTTATGAGTCATTCATTATAGAGCCCCTTTAACTCATTAATTGATAAGTAGGAGGTATTTTCTACAATGTGTCAAGTATAATATTTTACATCAAAATTCAACTGTGTAGTTTGACTCAATCTCATTAACCCATATTTCATGAGTAATGGTTCACAGGAACCCATCTCTCATGAGAATGAATGGTCCACTTATCACTCATTGCATCTAGGTGATGTTCATAGGGTGACAAATTAGGACTTCCTAAGAGGTCATCCTTTTAACTTGACACTTACACTTTGTATTCAAAAGTGAAATATCAACCACATTGGTTTTTGCTCTTAATTGTGTAGAACAAATAATATGAAGAATTGTTCTTGTTTGGGGTTCAGGCTTGGGGTTCATTGCTAATATGCTAGTGCCAAAGAGGTCCCCCGTTCAAATCCTATGGATACCTCCTCACACTTATATTATGTGAAAATAGGAGGAAGCAATTGATTACAATGTGAAGTGGAAACTAGTTAAAAATGTTAACAAGGGATTTGTCTCCCTCCCTAAGTAAAATAGGGGAAAAAATATGAAAAAACTGCAGGTACAAAGCTCCTGAATAAAATAGCGTTCACCATTTGAGAAAAAAGGAATTGTCCTTTATTTTTTTAACTGAAAGATTCCTATTCATGAATAAATGATATTCATAATTCAAAACATTAAAGTGCATATGACTTTTGAATCAAAGCAAATGCTAAAATGCAATAACCATGTCGTAAATGGCCTTAATCTGCAAATTCATATATTGTGGGATGACAGATCCTAAATGCAGAAGCCACTTGAATGTGCACAAATTCAAATTCAGTCATTTCCCTCCTACATAGTTTAACAACTAGAAAAAACCAATAAAATTGTTTTTCTTCCAATCAATGAATTACAAATGGAAAAGCTAAAACAATTGCTTTAATCTTGTTATTTCCTTAATTTTAAACAAAAATCACATTTGCACCTCGTTGAAAGGCTTTTAGTTTGCCAGAATGAAAATTAGACTTCATTGAATCAAATAATCATATATTGTATGTGAGACACCATGTTGCAAATTCTTTACATTATACACTATATACAAATTCGGGAAGGACTTCCTCAAATTATGTGAATAAGGTTTCACTTACTGGAATCTAAAAAGGAAATTAATATGTTACTCATGACATAATGGTTGCTGCAGTAAATAGCGCCTCTCTTCCTCCTGCAACAAGTTCTAGTTCCCTTCACATGCAAAGATATTTGTTAGAAAATCTGATCTACTCCACTATTGACATGCAGTACTCATCCCAGAATTTTTTTGCTAAAAAACGATATTTAGAGCAATGTTAAACATCGAAATTGAAAAATCCATATCAAATCCTCTATTTCAAACAACATCCAATTGTTCATTCATCCATATATGTAATGAAATATCTAAATTCAACTAAAAATGTGCTTGTAATAGTATAATAGTATATAAAATTAACCTATAAATTATAACGAGACACAAAGCATCTAGAGAAGGTGTGCATTGCCAGTAGAGGCTGATTGTCTCAGACAAGAAGCAACCAGTTCATAATATAAATTCTGAGACCGCAGGAATTTGTGAAAGGACAGGTTTGAGGAACCACAATTTTAAGTATATACTATATTTAACAGCCTTTTTTAATGTCATGAATGAATTTTCTTTTCTAACATTATAAAATCTTGCCTTGCCAGGATGGCCAAACATCTCCATAGATCCACATACATGAAAGGATTTAGCAAAAAATATTTTTCCCAATAAAACCACAATGCAAGATTTAATAAAGAAAACCCTCGGAAGCACACAACATAACTAAGATGAAATATGGTGTTAATAACTTAATACAAAGCTTAACACAATTCTTCACTAATATCCACTTGATAAAATCTTACACAAACACATAAAACTTAGATCAAATATGCAAATGGTAATCTTTGCAGCATAAGTTCAACTTTAACTATCACTCTAACTGTCTTGTGCCCAAGGCACTTATTTACACAAATGATAATCTTTGCAGCATAAGTTCTACTTTAACTATCTCTCTAAACGTCTTGTGCCCAAGGCACTTATCTACAAGTTACAATGAACAGCTTTTAGGGATTTGAAAACAATAATTAAATATCCCAAAAAAACAAAGTTTTAAAGTGAACCTCTCCTAAATCTGCAAAAAAAACTAGAAAGAAAGAAACTTAAAGTGAATTTATCCTAAAACAACTAATGTGGCCTAAAAATAAACCCTTGTCAACCGCCCAGAACAGAACATCATAAAGAGACACTATTGAAATTAGACATTGCTAAAAATAGCAATTTTGCACATGAACATCCTCCATGATTCCAAAACACTTTTTGAACTAAAACTAATGAATCCATTGGAAAAAAATTCAAACCATAACCACCATGTATCCATCCACAAGCTGAGAAATAACTTATAAGGTTTTGTCAACATTATAAAATATTAAAAATAAAGATGAAACCTTAAAATAAAGATATAACAAACCCTTGAATCTGCAACTTGATGAACACAACCTCAAAACCCCACAAACATGGTATCCAAATCAGCAGTAAAAATCAATGAAAGTCTATTGAGGATATCACTTTGAAACCCTAACTGCAAATTTCCGTTCTCTTCTGAGATGGTGATCAACCAGTGAATAACTTGTAATAAACTTCAAAGGCACTTGTCGAGCTTTGAGAGTTGAGACTTCAACAAAGTTGCTCTTTTGCCTCCTTTGAATGGCTGAAATCTATCCTTTGGAATTCCTAGGGTTTCGCCAACAAATTTGCATCAAATTCCTTCAGACCCTAGGCCGCTGGAATGACAGTTATGTAGAACTCTTGTCATTGGTTTGCAAAATTAGCAAACCCGAGGATGGAAAACTTCACAAAAACTCTAAAGAATCATAAAACATGCATTTGAACTCTTAATGTTTTCAAACAATAATCAGAAATTGGCAAAAATTCCCTTAGATCCTGATGGGACCTTTGAAAACTTAATGAAAGCCTGCTGAAAATGATGGCAGAACAGTCAAACGCAATGGAAAAGCTGCTGTAGTGTGCCTTAATTTTCAGTCCAAAACCTTTAATGTTAGGAAGCCCTAGTGCTACAAGAACAAACTCTAACGCCTCCTCTTCACTTTACTTCAATCTGGAATGTGAAACAATGAACCGCCTGCTGAAATATTAAAAATGCACCTTCTTGTGTGCTTTATTCTGTATTTTTCAGCTTTAATGATCACAACAGGGTAGGTGCACTTTTTATCTACTCTAACCACTTAAAACTTGGATGAACCTGCTAAGGTGCACTATCGTTGGTTCATTGCCACTTAGTTTTGGCTTGTACGTGCTGAGTGCCCTCCTCATGACTGTCAGCCACTTAAAAAACTGGTTTCAAATTGTTGGGTCGAATTTCTGATGGTTAAGCCAGCATTGGCAGGCACTTTGCATAGCTTTGTCAGAATTTCAATCTTCTAAAACGTTGTAATATCAGCCTTAGCCAGACCAAACTCAATTTAGAAGATCATGAGACCAAATACTCCCAGCTAGAGAAACATGCTTATGCCATGGTACATGCAGTCAAATATTTCAGGTTTTATATTTTAAACTCTCAACCACTTTGGTGTTCGTACTTGTAATGTTCCTTTTTCCAAGATCCCTTGCTTTGCAGTTGACACTAACTTTATTAGTGTGTGTCAAAATACTCAGAGGATTTTTTTGGGTTTTTTCCAATGGTGATGGCTATTTTAAATAATTTACTATCTTTAGTAACTTACTATTTTTAGTAAGTTCTAGTCGAGCTTCATATGGACCAGTTTGGTGTTTTGACTCATTATTTTTAATAAGTGCTACTTTTAGTATTTGGTCTTCCGTAACGACCCCATCCTTGGGTAAGTAAAATTTTTCTAACATTTCATTCCAAACATATAAAAGTAACAAGTAACAAAGACATCGCAATAAAATTCTTCCTTTCTTTATTGATAAATACATGCAAGTTACAATATATATTTCCACATGAATTCCATTTTCATTGTAAATATAAATCAGAGTACAAAAGTAAAACAGATTACATACATAGCTCGTAAGCTTTTGCACAAATAGTAGTAAGATGGTCCAGGTTCCCTTCCTTTCAAATCTTGGTGTATCCGTCGCCTGCGGTGGAGGAGAAACATCACTCAGGCGCTTTTCCGCCAACCACGGACTGTTAATGTGGTCCCCCGCACATCTATCACTCGACAGATGGCCCTCCCTTCGAACAAAGAGATTGGTAAAGTAACCGGCTGCGACAACCCAACTGAGCATAATGCTGTGTCTTATACATCTAGAACTTGCTATTTCACAATCCCGAACTAGCATGATGGATCACAATGAACTGACAGTGTAGTCTCGACTATCTCACATCTAAGTGGATGTCGTACCTTCCACTACTTTGGCCAAAGTATTCTCATTCAATACTTCGAATGAAGGTCATCTATCATATACACTACTCAGAGCCGATTTGACTTAAGGCTATCTTACACTACGCGTAGGCTAAGTCCTTCACTGGATTGTCAATCATCCCAGACTATCCTACATCAATCTAATTCAAGACAACAATTATAGGTTCAAGTCCTTCACTGGATTATCAATCATCCCAGACCAACCTACGACATTCTATCTTACTAGAAATAATTCAGCTTGACAAGTAATTCACTCTTTCTCTCCTGTTCCGGAAATCTTTATCCTAGGAGTTTCTTAGCCTATCTCAGTTAATCTAAAACTCTAAGCTGCTTGAATATACTTGACTCCTGTCCTCATTCCGATCCTAGCATATAATAACTAGTACAGACATAGCCTCCTCATATGGAGTTCATTCAATAATGCCATCATGCAATATGCAATTTCTAGTTTTACTTTTCTAGAATGATTTATTTACCCTTTTTCCAATCCCTTTATACATTTACCCTTAAATGCATTGCTTATGAGAGTTTAACAAACATAACTAATTATCTTTAACTATTTGCAAACATCAATCACAAGACCAAGAGAATGCAGCATATCAAACAAAGAGTCACAATAAAATAGATTCATGCCTGGTATTTGGAAGCTCCTTTCCCCAGCACTGCTCTTCTTGACACTCCTTCAGCAACCTTCCGGAATCTTAAATGAAAATGGCTTCTATTCAAGTTTCACAACTGTGGTGGTCTCTTAAATCACTTCTCACAAATTGGTCTCTTCTATTAAAAGCTTTCTCAACTATGGCTTCTCTTCACTCAAAACTCAAGAAGCATTTAACACAGAAATTTGATATTTGCTGGTAAAAGCTCACTGTATGTTCAACTCAGCAAAACAAAAAAAATACAAACAAATAGGGAAATGGGTATGGTAGCTCAAAAAATGCTAAACTCGGATTGCTCAAGTGATATCAAACAAAGAATGGCTGCAATCTATTTATAGACCCGAATTTGCAACAAACTCCACCATTCAGGGCATGTAACATGACAGAACTAACCTTTGATTAATTCAAAATGAAATGTGCCAGCTATTTGATACTTACTCAGCAAAGAGGAAGATGATTCAACCTATTTTATGAAGAACTTTTCAAACTTCATATGGAAAATTTGTGAAGCATCCACGTACAGGCGTATCACTAAAAATGCCCTCAAAAATGGCGGACTGTATGAACAAATGGCGTTTGAAGTTCCCTGTTGAAAACATCAAGGTTAATACGCAGACATTTATGGCCTCGTTCCGCCCACGCATCTAGAATAATGGCGTTTCAACATGTGCGACCAGGTCTAAGTCATGCGAGCTGGGCACGGGATTCATCCTTGCCATCTTCCATGTTTTTTTCTGCTTCCACAGTCACGTGATTTCTTCCCGTGAAGAAATCCGCGATTTTTAGCTTTATTCAAACTTCTGATTTAAAAAATCATTAAAGTCTATAGTTTTAAACTTATAAATTTCATTTAATATTTTCCAATGGTTTTCCAATATATTTCCAACGTATTTCCAATGGTTTGAAAATTTTGAAATTCTTATATTCCAAATGATACATGTATTATAATTACCAAATAACTATATAAGTTCATTTCAAATATTTCCAAGGCAAAGTCATTTTAATATATATTTTAAAATGTTATAAATACATTTAACATTATATTTAATATAAGCTATTATAGTTTTTTTATTTCACCTTTATTAAAATATATGAATATATCTATATAATATCTAAATATTAATATAGATATACCAATATATTTCATTATCGATAAAACTATAATAATGTCTATATTAAATATATTTATAAATATATTCACATTTACACTTAAATATATCTATACATGTTTATTTTCAATTTTCCAATTTACGTGTATTATAGGCCAGTCAGAGTACCTTGATACACGTAATTGCACAAACATGTATATATACATTTAACTGTAAATTCCAAGCATCAATACAACTTATCAGTTCACATTTCACATTTAAGGTTTACAGAACAGTAAGTCAATCAATCAAGTAACACCACTCATAAAGCATAAAGAAGTAATCCAAAACCCCTAAGCCTAAGGATGACTTATTACGACCATTCAAACTGACTCAGTTCCCAAAACTCTCAGTGAAGTGTGTGTATGCTCAACTTGATCAACTTTACCGGTTACTCGACCAAGCCCCTCTCCCGAGTGATGTCTCCCCTCCGCCTGGAGGAATAGTTCCTGTTCCTGCATCCACAGACATACAATCTCGACAGTTACTTGTTCATAACATCAACAGTATACGAAACATCTAAGTTAGAATATTCTCAATTCAATACTATGCATGCAACATTTATCAAGGATAACATCGATAGAAGTATCAATCAAACGAAACAATCATTTAATTAGAACTCATTCATTTTGATAACAAAACATGTTTTATTCATCATAACGATTCAAACATTACACTCAATTGCCCTATGCAATAGTAGATATACAATCGGTGTGTAACATACTCCCCCCCTTATGATTCATCGTCCTCGATGACCTAAGGTTTTATTCAAAGCATAAAATCCTAACACTACATTTATTCCTCATTCTTGAAAGTTTCAAGAACGTTTGACCGGTGTAATTTGGACATCAACTTGCCCATCATTCATGGCAACATGTTTCCTCTGCTGAAACATGGCCTTTTGAGTAGGTAGTGAGTTGTCATGTTGTTGGGTACCAAATGTTTTGTTATGGCACTCATTTGCATAATGATTACCTTTACAAATAAAGCATCCTGCTCTTGGCCCTCTTTTCTCCATGATCTCCCCAGTTTTATTAACACCTTCACTAGCTCTGCTAGTGTCATCATACCTTGAGTTGTCTCTTTTCCAATCTCTTCTAAATTCCTTTTCATTGAAGCGAGATCTCTTCCCCTTCTTCTTTGCTGCATCATGCGCAAATTCTTCCTTCTTGGGGGCAATCTTATTAGGGACCTCAGTATCCTTCTTTTGTTTTTCTCCTTCATACTGGGTTGAGTCTGCCTTAAGCTTCTATTCTTGCTTAATGGCCTTTTCATACACAAGGTCCATTGTGTTCGGACCATGCATATCGACTTCACCTCCAATATTCCTGTTAAGTCCCAAGATGAATTTCCTAATCCGGAATCGTTCATCCTTATGATAAATGGGGACATATCGAAGAAGTCGAATAAACTTCTCCCAGTACTCATTGACTAACATGGTCCCTTGCCTCAATTCTTGAAAGTCAGAGAGTTTTTGGTCATAATAGAGTTGTGGCAACCATCGCTTGCGGAAAATCTCCACAAACTCTTCCCAAGTCAGCTTCCATGAACTTATATCAAGTTCCAACTTTTTGTTCATCCACCAATTAGAGGCTTCACCTGCTAATTGGTATGCTCCCCATGCTGCCTTAGTCACCTCATCGTAGTTCCTTATTTCAAAGTACTTCTCCATTTGGACTAGCCAAACTTTGGCTTCATCACCACCTGCACTGCCATCAAACTTTGGCGGTATTATTTTCTTCATGTCACGAGATAGCTCTGTGGACACTATCTTCCTATTCCTTTCAGCAGAGTTGGTTGGTGACCTTTCTCTATCATTGTGGTTTTCACCACGTCTATGAGACGAACTTTTGCCTTCCGTGTTGTTGTTGGTTATTTCCTTCTCCAACCTTTCTTTCTCTCTTTCATTTTCCAGACTGGTTAACCTTGCCAAAATCAAGTCGAGTGTTGCTTCTACACCGGTGGTTCTTTGTTCCTCTTCACGACTTGGACCAGGATTATTTCTTGTCCTTTCATACACTTTCACCATGTTTTAAAAGCTTGACTTAAACCTGAATTTTTAATACAAGTTAGCCTAATTATACTTTTAACCATCTTTTGGTAAAACATATAAGCATACATTCACAAAATTTTCATTCAAGTTTTGGGTTTACAGTTTTCACTTATTGACTAAAATAATATATTGCACATTCGCTCAACTGAATGTTTCAAAGTAAGATCTTGGTTTACACAACCCTATCATTTTTTTGCTAAACTGAAATACCCTTTCAGGATTACTAAGCAACTATTTGTCCACAATATATTATTTAAGATTAAAATCTTGTAAGTGAAGTTTTTCCAAAAACATTGTTTTCTTTGATGAGTTTTGTCCACTAGAACATTATGTTAGTTCTACTTACATAGACATATCGATCTGTCTTATGTTCTACCATTTTCCTTACGAGAGTTTTCATGTCATCCCTATGATGACATCCGGTCTTCATTTCCTGGTATACTAGACATTACCTTGCCACAATCCGTGCAGCCTCTTACTCTATCTTTTCCTAGGTTATAGTGGTTTCTCATCTGATATTTTCCGTTGTCGTTCTAATGTCCTAATCTTGACATTCTCCTTTTTCCTTAGAGTTATAAAACTATACTACAGGATAAGGTTTATACTGGTCATTCTTCCTAACCTTCCTACATAACCTGATTGCATAATCTTCCGCAATTCTAGGTAATATCATAAATTGTTTTTCTTTCACTTATCCTAAGTTCTTTTTCTCTTGCCATTTGCAGCACTAGAACTTTTCAACCTTAATCTTCTGATAAGGTTTATGCATTGTTGCATAATGAACTCATAGGTTCCAAAGCTAAACCTGGTAGCTCTGATACCACATGTAACGACCCCATCCTTGGGTAATTAAAAAATTTCTAACATTTCATTCCAAACATATAAAAGTAACAAGTAACAAAGACATTGCAATAAAATTCTTCCTTTCTTTATTGATAAATACATGCAAGTTACAATATATATTTCCACATGAATTCCATTTTCATTGTAAATATAAATCAGAGTACAAAAGTAAAACAGATTACATACATAGCTCGTAAGCTTTTGCACAAATAGTAGTAAGACGATCCAGGTTCCCTTCCTTTCAAATCTTGGTGTATCCGTCGCCTGCGGTGGAGGAGAAACATCACTCAGGCGCTTTTCCGCCAACCACAGACTGTTAATGCGGTCCCCCGCACATCTATCATTCGACAGATGGCCCTCCCTTCGAACGAAGAGATTGGTAAAGTAACCAGCTGCGACAACCCAACTGAGCATAGTGTTGTGTCTTATACATCTAGAACTTGCTATTTCACAATCCCGAACTAGCATGATGGATCACAATGAACTGACAATGTAGTCTCGACTATCTCACATCTAAGTGGATGTCGTACCTTCCACTACTTTGGCCAAAGTATTCTCATTCAATACTTCGAATGAAGGTCATCTATCATATACACTACTCAGGGCCGATTTGACTTAAGGCTATCCTACACTACGCGTAGGCTAAGTCTTTCACTGGATTGTCAATCATCCCAGACTATCCTACATCAATCTAATTCAAGACAACAATTATAGGTTCAAGTCCTTCACTGGATTATCAATCATCCCAGACCAACCTACGACATTCTATCTTACTAGAAATAATTCAGCTTGACAAGTAATCACTCTTTCTCTCCTGTTCCGGAAATCTTTATCCTAGGAGTTTCTTAGCCTATCTCAGTTAATCTAAAACTCTAAGCTGCTTGAATATACTTGACTCCTGTCCTCATTCCGATCCTAGCATATAATAACTAGTACAGACATAGCCTCCTCATATGGAGTTCATTCAATAATGCCATCATGCAATATGCAATTTCTAGTTTTACTTTTCTGGAATGCTTTATTTACCCTTTTTACAATCCCTTTATACATTTACCCTTAAATGCATTGCTTATGAGAGTTTAACAAACAGAACTAATTATCTTTAACTATTTGCAAACATCAATCACAAGACCAAGAGAATGCAGCATATCAAACAAAGAGTCACAATAAAATAGATTCATGCCTGGTATTTGGAAGCTCCTTTCCCCAGCACTGCTCTTCTTGACACTCCTTCAGCAACCTTCCGGAATCTTAAATGAAAATGGCTTCTATTCAAGTTTCACAACTGTGGTGGTCTCTTAAATCACTTCTCACAAATTGGTCTCTTCTATTAAAAACTTTCTCAACTATGGCTTCTCTTCACTCAAAACTCAAGAAGCATTTAACACAGAAATTTGATATTTGCTGGTAAAAGCTCACTGTATGTTCAACTCAGCAAAACAAAAAAAATACAAACAAATAGGGAAATGGATATGGTAGCTCAAAAAATGCTAAACTCGGATTGCTCAAGTGATATCAAACAAAGAATGGCTGCAATCTATTTATAGACCCGAATTTGCAACAAACTCCACCATTCAGGGCATGTAAACTCGGATTGCTCAAGTGATATCAAACAAAGAATGGCTGCAATCTATTTATAGACCCGAATTTGCAACAAACTCCACCATTCAGGGCATGTAACATGACAGAACTAACCTTTAATTAATTCAAAATGAAATGTGCCAGCTATTTGATACTTACTCAGCAAAGAGGAAGATGATTCGACCTATTTTATGAAGAACTTTTCAAACTTCATATGGAAAATTCGTGAAGCATCCACATACAGGCGTATCACTAAAAATGCCCTCAAAAATGGCGGACTGTATGAACAAATGGCGTTTGAAGTTCCCAGTTGAAAACGTCAAGGTTAATACGCAAACATTTATGGCCTCCTTCCGCCCACGCATCTAGAATAATGGCGTTTCAACATGTGCGACCAGGTCTAAGTCATGCGAGCTGGGTGCGGGATTCATCCTTGCCATCTTCCATGTTTTTTTCTGCTTCCACAGTCGCGTGATTTCTTCCCGTGAAGAAATCCGCGATTTTTAGCTTTATTCAAACTTCTGATTTAAAAAATCATTAAAGTCTATAGTTTTAAACTTATAAATTTCATTTAATATTTTCCAATGGTTTTCCAATATATCTCCAACGTATTTCCAATGGTTTGAAAATTTTGAAATTCTTATATTCCAAATGATACATGTATTATAATTACCAAATAACTATATAAGTTCATTTCAAATATTTCCAAGGCAAAGTCATTTTAATATATATTTTAAAATGTTATAAATACATTTAACATTATATTTAATATAAGCTATTCTAGTTTTTATATTTCACCTTTATTAAAATATATGAATATATCTATATAATATCTAGATATTAATATAGATATACCAATATATTTCCTTATCGATAAAAATATAATAATGTCTATATTAAATATATTTATAAATATATTCACATTTACACTTAAATATATCTATACATGTTTATTTTCAATTTTCCAATTTACGTGTATTATAGGCCAGTCGGAGTACCTTGATACACGTAATTGCACAAACATGTATATATACATTTAACTGTAAATTCCAAGCATCAGTACAACTTATCAGTTCACATTTCACATTCAAGGTTTACAGAATAGTAAGTCAGTCAATCAAGTAACACCACTCATAAAGCATAAAGAAGTAATCCAAAACCCCTAAGCCTAAGGATGACTTATTACGACCATTCAAACTGACTCAGTTCCCAAAACTCTCAGTGAAGTGTGTGTATGCTCAACTTGATCAACTTTACCGGTTACTCGACCAAGCCCCTCTCCCGAGTGATGTTTCCCCTCCGCCTGGAGGAATAGTTACTGTTCCTGCATCCACAGACATACAATCTCGGCAGTTACTTGTTCATAACATCAACAGTATACAAAACATCTAAGTTAGAATATTCTCAATTCAATACTATGCATGCAACATTTATCAAGGATAACATCGATAGAAGTATCAATCAGACGAAACAATCATTTAAATAGAACTCATTCATTTTGATAACAAAACATGTTTTATTCATCATAACGATTCAAACATTACACTCAATTGCCCTATGCAATAGTGGCTATACAATCGGGGTGTAACATCTTCGCTCCATTCATCCAGCAGCTCAATACAGAGTTTCTATTTCTCGCAGTGGTGAGTTCTCTTGATGGTCAGGATTAATATTTGTTATTTGTCACTTAAGTTTATAATGTTGCTATTTTAACTTAAGTGAGAAGGGTGTGGGTCATAAGAGGCCCCCTTGGCCTAGTCAAGTAACGTTGTTTTTAAAAAGGGGCCAATGTTATTTCATGAGACGCCTAGAAAGGGAGTTTATTTATTAATTTTTAAGGCTAATGTTATGCCTCATAAGGTGGGATGCCTAGTTTGGGCTTAATGCCAATTTTAAATAAAAAATGAAAATTGAAATTTTGGAGGCAAAAAGTTGGATGCCCCTCTTGGGGTAATTTCAGGTCATTTCATAAAGTGAAATGAGAGGGAAAAAACATTCAAATTAAAATGCAAGTTGCCCTAACTTTTCCCTCACTTTTCCCTCACTTATAAATATGAGTTTGAGCTCTCATTTGGATATGCATGTTTTGACAACTTAAGGAGATGTTGCTAGAATGAGCTCAAAGAGTTCTTCTCTTGCTGGTTGAGGACAAAAACCCTCTTCTTGGTTAATGGTTTCGGTGGTGAAACATCCACCATAGCTGGTTGGTGCTCTTGGTTTACTATTAACAACGATTTTGGCTTGATTTGGTGATTTGGGTTTGATGAAGATGAGGATTTAGGAAGTTTTCTGATATGGGTGTTTAGTTTTCAGTGTGATGTGAGCTTCCTTAGAGTGTTGTTCAAGTTTGGTAGTGATTAGATAATTTTTTAAGGTGTCGGTGTGTTTTTTCTATGATACTGGAAAGACAAAGTTTGTCCATAACTCAATGTGACTGCCAAGTATCATTTTGGATATTAATTCATTGCATTCCTCTTTCTAGGCACCATCTTTTGAGCCATTACATGTGGGTTTTATGAAGGATTGAATTTTCTAAGGCAAATCGCCCTCAAGGCAAGTGCCATTCTTCTTTGGACACATGGGTTTTGCTAGTCACACAAATCTGCACTTTTTGGGTGTGGGTTTTCCTATTTATTAAATTTGCACTAATAGATTGTTGGCTCTAAGTTATTTGGAGGAGATTTGTAGTGAACCAACACTCTGCTGATTTGTTTAACCGAATTTGGTAGGTCTGATATTGTTTTGGTTTGTGTGTCCTTTTTTGTGCTTTTGAGTTTGTTTGCTAGTAATTCTAGAATAGTACTAATAAGCATATGCATATAATGAAAGCTTCAAATAAACCAAAATATTGAAACAACCTTGAGTCATTACTCTATTCAGTGGCCAAATATGTCTTCTTCATTACAATGATAAATACTTACAACATATAACTTACATCGGATTCAAAACTAAATATATAAGAAACCATACTTTAACTTACAGCCAAACAAGCACTGTGAATAGTGACTTGCTACAATACCCACCCCCAAGAAGTGAACACAACTCTTGAGATCCGAACTTCTCCCAACCAAATCTAACATGGGAAGCTTCCTCTACCAAGGGCACACCTTTTTGGTGAGATTGCAGCCTCTTAGAAGAGGCTTTTTTTTAATATGTGCTGATTAAAACCCTCAAGAAATGCGGCTGGCTATAGCTTTCAAAAAACAGTCCCAAAATGCTCCACAAGCGAACAACTCTCATACAAATGTGAATGGAGTCTATGGCAGTCCAAACCCCTTTGAAAATGGCTCGAATAAATTGCAAACAACAACTTGTGTCTCCAAAATGAAACCACCAAAAACTGATCAACAACCTTAAGGTGGTGTTTCATACCCTCAAGCAGCTCAAGAACGAAGAACAAAGCCCCACCAGGCTTACTCACTGCAAGAAATCAGGAAACCCTAGTCTCCTTTTTCCAAAGCAACACTTCCAAGTTTTCAACAAGCAAAATCATCTATGCATGAAGAGGGTTGAACTTTCTCTCTTGATATTTATAATTTAACATTGAAATCACTATTCATTAAAGTGAGCACTATTCACTTAAGTTATTTCTTTTTTCACTTTATGAATGAATAGTAATTGAAAAATATAAAGTGACCCCTTCCTTTTGAAGACACATGGTCTCTAGGCCAAGGATGGTGAAATAAAAGGTGACTATCATAAATTTAAGCACAAGTATCACGCCAAACGCAACAATTCACCCTGTCACCATACTTCGGAGATCCACACTGCAAATTGACGACCAAGTGTCTATCCAAGAAACCCTCTATCCAGAACTATTAGCCTACGAGGGTCAAGAAAATAGGCTAATCCCCCAACTCTGATGCTCGTGAAAAAGGGGACATTACAAGATTGTTGATCATCTAAAGGTCTGCAAAAACACATTTTGGCTTTGTAA
>CM021105.1:192948541-193122421 GCA_007115665.2 Sequoiadendron giganteum
TCTATATGATTCTATTCAAGCACTTGCCTCTTGCCATTCAATTTCTAATAAAAGCCAAACAATCCTTTATCTAGTTTATTTTCTAGATTCAACACAAGTTTAAGAAAAAGAAAATACAATAAGAAATTCTCATGCCTGTATAAGCTTCTTTCCAGCTGGAAGTAATCAATTCCTCAGACTGCCAATGTATACAGCTGTGTTTGATCACCAAGTTGAAGGTGTATGCTTCCAACTAAATTCCTCTCTCCCTTTCTCAAAGGTGCTCTCTTTATAGAATATCCTACTCAGTTACTATTATCTTTGTTTTTCTCTAAGGCTCAGAATGACTGAACAATGGTGACTGGTAATGCTGGTTACTGTCAAAATGGTTACTACAGCAAATGCATACATGTATTTATGCAGCAATGAATTTCACAAGGTTGGAATAGAATGGCAATGGTGAATTGTGGCTCTCAAAAGCAAATTCGGAATTAGCAAAGGTAAGTTGTGAATTGGTAAAAATGACAAGGAGAAGAGCTCAATTTATAGGATTCGAATTCTCATGCCATGCTACATTTTTGGCATGAGAATCGACACCTTACATATTTGAAAATGTCAATCCTGCTGTGGCAGCAGTTTAGTTACTTACTCAGCAATTTCAAAGTGAGTCGACCTTTATCCAGGGAGAATATTTCAACTGTCACATGGTGAAATGCAGCTGAGAGACACCTATAGGCGTCCTCAGCCATGGCGTCCAAAAATGGCGGTTTAACATTCGTAGCAAGAACACGTCTTGGCAAAATGCGCCCCACTTGGCCTAAACTTCAGGCCTTCCCATGCATTCATAGATTGGTGTCTTTGCAGGCCGCGACCTGGTCTCCTGGGTGCGCGTGTTTGCAGCCGCGTGAGATTTTCCTTCTCTTCAAAGTTTCGACCTTTTTCCAATAAACATTTGAACTTTGGCATATTTTCCTTTCTTTTCCATGGTGAAAGAATTCGTAATACTTAGCTTTATTCAATGTTTATAAAATGTTCGATAAACCTCACATGATTTCCAATGTTAAGTCATATATTTTCTCATGGTATATTTCATACGATTTTTACCAAATGGCTAAGAGAAACAATTCATTTATTTCCTCATGGTAAATTAATATATTATTTACCAAGTGACTATAGAAGTCTAAGTCTTTTATTTCCCAAGATCTTATTTATTTAAAATATAAATAAATTCTTATATATATTATGTATTATATTATATATAATTTATTATAGTTTTATTTACCAAAATAAATATATTTACATATATATATATATATTTAAATGTTTAATATTTAAATATACCTATATATATCTATATATTTATTCCGGTAAGACTATAATAACATATATATTTATATAATATTAAATATATGTATATATATTTATCTATATATTTACACTTAAACATACATATACACACTTGCATATAATCATTCAAATATGTGTATTGCGAGCTAGTCAGCATACTTTCAATACACCTATCTGTGCAAACATGTATATATATGTTTAACTGTAAATTCAAGGCATCATAATAATGTTATAACAAAACATCATAGATAGTGTGTATATGTTTATAGATGTGTTAGTCATGTGTATGTATCTGTATGTATGCCATGTCGACACATGCGTATGGCATAGTAATTGCCCATCATATGTCTGTATCGCTATGTCATACATATCGATACGTACATATGAGCGGTACATGTATACACATATACATCCTGCCTATGTTCACATATCAATTCACATTTCGCATTCAAGGTCACAGAACAGTAAGTCAGATTAACAAGTAACACCTCTCACAAAGCACAAAGAAGTAATCCAAAACTCCTAAGCCTTAGAATGACTTATCAAGACAACTCTATCTAACTTAGTTCCTCTAACCCTTAGTGAAGTGTGTGTATGTTCAACTGATTTACTTTACCGGTTATCCGACCAAGCCCCTCTTCCGAGTGATGTTTCCCCTCCGCCTGGAGGAATGGTTCCTGTTCCTGCACCCATAGACATACAATCTTGGCAGTAACTTGTTCACAACATTAATAGTATATAAAACATCTTGAGTTAGAATATTCATTACTCAATAACTATGCATGCAACATTCTTCAAGGATAACATTGATAGAAGTAGCATAAAATGAGACATTCATTAAATGGAACACATTCATTTTGATAACAAAAACATGTTTTATTTATCTCAATGATTCAAACATTACAATCACTTGCCCTAAGCCATAGTAGCTATACAATCGGGGTGTAACATACTTCCCCTCTTATGATTCATCGTCCCCGATGACCTAAGGTATTATTCAAACATAAAAACATAACTCGACATTTATTTTTCACTCTTGAAAGTTTCAAGAATGTTAGACTGGTGTAATTTGGACATCAGCTTGTCCATCATCCACAACAGCATGTATCCTTTGCTGAAACATGGCTTGCTGGGTGGTAATGAGTTACAAGGAGTTTTTTTAGGACATTTATTTGCATAGTGATCCCCTTTACATATAAAACATCCAGTTTTTGGTCCTCTTTTCTGCATGGTTTTTCCAATCTTAAGAGCACCTTTACTAGCCCTGCTAATGTTACCAACATTTGAATTATTTCTTTTATGATCTCTGTTGAACTCTTTTCCTTTAGAGCAGGATCTTCCCCCCTTTGGTTGGACAACATTCAGAATAGGTTCCTCCTTTTTAGAAGCTATCTTGTTGGACACATTCTTCTTATTTCTTTTCATAGAGATTGTAGGTGATTTTTCTTTCTCATGGTTACGTTTTCCACCTTGCCCATGAGAAGAACTTTCTCCTTCCAGATTAATCATCCTTGTCAATAACCAATCGAGCCTTGCCTCCATACCGATGGTTCTTTGTTCATCTTCATGACTTGCACCAAGGATATTTCTCGTCCTCTCGTATGTTTTCTCCATGATTAAAAGATTGATTTAACCTGAATGTTTAATCCAAGTTATCCTAGTTATGCTATTAATTTAGTATGAAGTCATAAAAGCATCATTCACATAAACGCAGAAATTCCAAACAAGTTTCGGTTTACCATTTTCACTTATTGACTATAATATTATATTGCACATTCGCTCAACTAAATGTTTCAAAAAAAAATGATCATGGTTTACACACCTTATTTGCTAAACTGAAATAACCTTTCAAGATTACTAAGCAACTACTTGTCCACAATATATTATTTAAGATCTAAATCTTGTAAGTCAAGTTTTCCAAAAACATTGATTTCTTTGATGAGTTTGCCCACTAGAACATTATGTTAGTTCTACTAACACAGACATATTGATCTGTCATATGTTCTACCATTTTCCTTAAGAGAGTTTTCATGTCCTACCTATGATGACATCCGGTCTTCATTTCCTGGTATACTAGACATTACCTTGCCACATTCCGTGCAGCTTCATACTCTATCTTTTCCTAGGTTATAGTGGTTTCTCATCTGATATTTTCCGTTGTCGTTCTAATGTCCTAATCTTGACATTCTCCTTTTTCCTTAGAGTTATAAAACTATACTACAGGATAAGGTTTATACTGGTCATTCTTCCTAACCTTCCTACATAACCTGATTGCATAATCTTCCGCAATTCTAGGTAATATCATAAATTGTTTTTCTTTCACTTATCCTAAGTTCTTTTTCTCTTGCCATTTGCAGCACTAGAACTTTTCAACCTTAATCTTCTGATAAGGTTTATGCATTGTTGCATAATGAACTCATAGGTTCCAAAGCTAAACCTGGTAGCTCTGATACCACATGTAACGACCCCATCCTTGGGTAATTAAAAAATTTCTAACATTTCATTCCAAACATATAAAAGTAACAAGTAACAAAGACATTGCAATAAAATTCTTCCTTTCTTTATTGATAAATACATGCAAGTTACAATATATATTTCCACATGAATTCCATTTTCATTGTAAATATAAATCAGAGTACAAAAGTAAAACAGATTACATACATAGCTCGTAAGCTTTTGCACAAATAGTAGTAAGACGATCCAGGTTCCCTTCCTTTCAAATCTTGGTGTATCCGTCGCCTGCGGTGGAGGAGAAACATCACTCAGGCGCTTTTCCGCCAACCACAGACTGTTAATGCGGTCCCCCGCACATCTATCATTCGACAGATGGCCCTCCCTTCGAACGAAGAGATTGGTAAAGTAACCAGCTGCGACAACCCAACTGAGCATAGTGTTGTGTCTTATACATCTAGAACTTGCTATTTCACAATCCCGAACTAGCATGATGGATCACAATGAACTGACAATGTAGTCTCGACTATCTCACATCTAAGTGGATGTCGTACCTTCCACTACTTTGGCCAAAGTATTCTCATTCAATACTTCGAATGAAGGTCATCTATCATATACACTACTCAGGGCCGATTTGACTTAAGGCTATCCTACACTACGCGTAGGCTAAGTCTTTCACTGGATTGTCAATCATCCCAGACTATCCTACATCAATCTAATTCAAGACAACAATTATAGGTTCAAGTCCTTCACTGGATTATCAATCATCCCAGACCAACCTACGACATTCTATCTTACTAGAAATAATTCAGCTTGACAAGTAATCACTCTTTCTCTCCTGTTCCGGAAATCTTTATCCTAGGAGTTTCTTAGCCTATCTCAGTTAATCTAAAACTCTAAGCTGCTTGAATATACTTGACTCCTGTCCTCATTCCGATCCTAGCATATAATAACTAGTACAGACATAGCCTCCTCATATGGAGTTCATTCAATAATGCCATCATGCAATATGCAATTTCTAGTTTTACTTTTCTGGAATGCTTTATTTACCCTTTTTACAATCCCTTTATACATTTACCCTTAAATGCATTGCTTATGAGAGTTTAACAAACAGAACTAATTATCTTTAACTATTTGCAAACATCAATCACAAGACCAAGAGAATGCAGCATATCAAACAAAGAGTCACAATAAAATAGATTCATGCCTGGTATTTGGAAGCTCCTTTCCCCAGCACTGCTCTTCTTGACACTCCTTCAGCAACCTTCCGGAATCTTAAATGAAAATGGCTTCTATTCAAGTTTCACAACTGTGGTGGTCTCTTAAATCACTTCTCACAAATTGGTCTCTTCTATTAAAAACTTTCTCAACTATGGCTTCTCTTCACTCAAAACTCAAGAAGCATTTAACACAGAAATTTGATATTTGCTGGTAAAAGCTCACTGTATGTTCAACTCAGCAAAACAAAAAAAATACAAACAAATAGGGAAATGGATATGGTAGCTCAAAAAATGCTAAACTCGGATTGCTCAAGTGATATCAAACAAAGAATGGCTGCAATCTATTTATAGACCCGAATTTGCAACAAACTCCACCATTCAGGGCATGTAAACTCGGATTGCTCAAGTGATATCAAACAAAGAATGGCTGCAATCTATTTATAGACCCGAATTTGCAACAAACTCCACCATTCAGGGCATGTAACATGACAGAACTAACCTTTAATTAATTCAAAATGAAATGTGCCAGCTATTTGATACTTACTCAGCAAAGAGGAAGATGATTCGACCTATTTTATGAAGAACTTTTCAAACTTCATATGGAAAATTCGTGAAGCATCCACATACAGGCGTATCACTAAAAATGCCCTCAAAAATGGCGGACTGTATGAACAAATGGCGTTTGAAGTTCCCAGTTGAAAACGTCAAGGTTAATACGCAAACATTTATGGCCTCCTTCCGCCCACGCATCTAGAATAATGGCGTTTCAACATGTGCGACCAGGTCTAAGTCATGCGAGCTGGGTGCGGGATTCATCCTTGCCATCTTCCATGTTTTTTTCTGCTTCCACAGTCGCGTGATTTCTTCCCGTGAAGAAATCCGCGATTTTTAGCTTTATTCAAACTTCTGATTTAAAAAATCATTAAAGTCTATAGTTTTAAACTTATAAATTTCATTTAATATTTTCCAATGGTTTTCCAATATATCTCCAACGTATTTCCAATGGTTTGAAAATTTTGAAATTCTTATATTCCAAATGATACATGTATTATAATTACCAAATAACTATATAAGTTCATTTCAAATATTTCCAAGGCAAAGTCATTTTAATATATATTTTAAAATGTTATAAATACATTTAACATTATATTTAATATAAGCTATTCTAGTTTTTATATTTCACCTTTATTAAAATATATGAATATATCTATATAATATCTAGATATTAATATAGATATACCAATATATTTCCTTATCGATAAAAATATAATAATGTCTATATTAAATATATTTATAAATATATTCACATTTACACTTAAATATATCTATACATGTTTATTTTCAATTTTCCAATTTACGTGTATTATAGGCCAGTCGGAGTACCTTGATACACGTAATTGCACAAACATGTATATATACATTTAACTGTAAATTCCAAGCATCAGTACAACTTATCAGTTCACATTTCACATTCAAGGTTTACAGAATAGTAAGTCAGTCAATCAAGTAACACCACTCATAAAGCATAAAGAAGTAATCCAAAACCCCTAAGCCTAAGGATGACTTATTACGACCATTCAAACTGACTCAGTTCCCAAAACTCTCAGTGAAGTGTGTGTATGCTCAACTTGATCAACTTTACCGGTTACTCGACCAAGCCCCTCTCCCGAGTGATGTTTCCCCTCCGCCTGGAGGAATAGTTACTGTTCCTGCATCCACAGACATACAATCTCGGCAGTTACTTGTTCATAACATCAACAGTATACAAAACATCTAAGTTAGAATATTCTCAATTCAATACTATGCATGCAACATTTATCAAGGATAACATCGATAGAAGTATCAATCAGACGAAACAATCATTTAAATAGAACTCATTCATTTTGATAACAAAACATGTTTTATTCATCATAACGATTCAAACATTACACTCAATTGCCCTATGCAATAGTGGCTATACAATCGGGGTGTAACATCTTCGCTCCATTCATCCAGCAGCTCAATACAGAGTTTCTATTTCTCGCAGTGGTGAGTTCTCTTGATGGTCAGGATTAATATTTGTTATTTGTCACTTAAGTTTATAATGTTGCTATTTTAACTTAAGTGAGAAGGGTGTGGGTCATAAGAGGCCCCCTTGGCCTAGTCAAGTAACGTTGTTTTTAAAAAGGGGCCAATGTTATTTCATGAGACGCCTAGAAAGGGAGTTTATTTATTAATTTTTAAGGCTAATGTTATGCCTCATAAGGTGGGATGCCTAGTTTGGGCTTAATGCCAATTTTAAATAAAAAATGAAAATTGAAATTTTGGAGGCAAAAAGTTGGATGCCCCTCTTGGGGTAATTTCAGGTCATTTCATAAAGTGAAATGAGAGGGAAAAAACATTCAAATTAAAATGCAAGTTGCCCTAACTTTTCCCTCACTTTTCCCTCACTTATAAATATGAGTTTGAGCTCTCATTTGGATATGCATGTTTTGACAACTTAAGGAGATGTTGCTAGAATGAGCTCAAAGAGTTCTTCTCTTGCTGGTTGAGGACAAAAACCCTCTTCTTGGTTAATGGTTTCGGTGGTGAAACATCCACCATAGCTGGTTGGTGCTCTTGGTTTACTATTAACAACGATTTTGGCTTGATTTGGTGATTTGGGTTTGATGAAGATGAGGATTTAGGAAGTTTTCTGATATGGGTGTTTAGTTTTCAGTGTGATGTGAGCTTCCTTAGAGTGTTGTTCAAGTTTGGTAGTGATTAGATAATTTTTTAAGGTGTCGGTGTGTTTTTTCTATGATACTGGAAAGACAAAGTTTGTCCATAACTCAATGTGACTGCCAAGTATCATTTTGGATATTAATTCATTGCATTCCTCTTTCTAGGCACCATCTTTTGAGCCATTACATGTGGGTTTTATGAAGGATTGAATTTTCTAAGGCAAATCGCCCTCAAGGCAAGTGCCATTCTTCTTTGGACACATGGGTTTTGCTAGTCACACAAATCTGCACTTTTTGGGTGTGGGTTTTCCTATTTATTAAATTTGCACTAATAGATTGTTGGCTCTAAGTTATTTGGAGGAGATTTGTAGTGAACCAACACTCTGCTGATTTGTTTAACCGAATTTGGTAGGTCTGATATTGTTTTGGTTTGTGTGTCCTTTTTTGTGCTTTTGAGTTTGTTTGCTAGTAATTCTAGAATAGTACTAATAAGCATATGCATATAATGAAAGCTTCAAATAAACCAAAATATTGAAACAACCTTGAGTCATTACTCTATTCAGTGGCCAAATATGTCTTCTTCATTACAATGATAAATACTTACAACATATAACTTACATCGGATTCAAAACTAAATATATAAGAAACCATACTTTAACTTACAGCCAAACAAGCACTGTGAATAGTGACTTGCTACAATACCCACCCCCAAGAAGTGAACACAACTCTTGAGATCCGAACTTCTCCCAACCAAATCTAACATGGGAAGCTTCCTCTACCAAGGGCACACCTTTTTGGTGAGATTGCAGCCTCTTAGAAGAGGCTTTTTTTTAATATGTGCTGATTAAAACCCTCAAGAAATGCGGCTGGCTATAGCTTTCAAAAAACAGTCCCAAAATGCTCCACAAGCGAACAACTCTCATACAAATGTGAATGGAGTCTATGGCAGTCCAAACCCCTTTGAAAATGGCTCGAATAAATTGCAAACAACAACTTGTGTCTCCAAAATGAAACCACCAAAAACTGATCAACAACCTTAAGGTGGTGTTTCATACCCTCAAGCAGCTCAAGAACGAAGAACAAAGCCCCACCAGGCTTACTCACTGCAAGAAATCAGGAAACCCTAGTCTCCTTTTTCCAAAGCAACACTTCCAAGTTTTCAACAAGCAAAATCATCTATGCATGAAGAGGGTTGAACTTTCTCTCTTGATATTTATAATTTAACATTGAAATCACTATTCATTAAAGTGAGCACTATTCACTTAAGTTATTTCTTTTTTCACTTTATGAATGAATAGTAATTGAAAAATATAAAGTGACCCCTTCCTTTTGAAGACACATGGTCTCTAGGCCAAGGATGGTGAAATAAAAGGTGACTATCATAAATTTAAGCACAAGTATCACGCCAAACGCAACAATTCACCCTGTCACCATACTTCGGAGATCCACACTGCAAATTGACGACCAAGTGTCTATCCAAGAAACCCTCTATCCAGAACTATTAGCCTACGAGGGTCAAGAAAATAGGCTAATCCCCCAACTCTGATGCTCGTGAAAAAGGGGACATTACAAGATTGTTGATCATCTAAAGGTCTGCAAAAACACATTTTGGCTTTGTAATCAGGTCTGCAATAATTTCTGCAAGTCTGATTTCAGTTTGTTAGTTTAATGCAAATCTGATTTGTAATGGTGTTCAATATGAATTGATTCAAATAAATGTGTATTCTCTTTCTATGCAATGTTATTCAATGTATGCAACAAACATGGTAAATGAAACTTGAAACAAACACATTCTGCATCTATGTCTTATTCCATGAAAAAACCGCAACGCCCCCCCGCCCCCCCCTCCCCCGCACCCCCGCCAGCCCGCCCAAAAAAAATAACGGGTGTTCATTATAGTGGTATTAGAGCACAAAACTTTCCTACCAGCCAGTGGGTAATGAATTTCTATGAGCATCAACGATAGAGAAAGAAGATACCTTGAAAGGTTAAGAAATCTGAAAACATAAAGAGGATTTGTCGGAGCATTGGCCTTCAGAGAGGGAAGAACAACACTTTCAAGCACACTCAATAGGATCAGCAAGTTAAAAATGGGTGAAAGGGTTGAAAGAGAAAATGTTGAACCAGATCAAATGATGCTTCTCTTGGATGTTGTGGTTAGGGGACACCAGGAAACCAATCAACGGCTAGCACAGTTGGTTGAGGAGTTGAATCGATTGGGAGTCAATAATGGAGGAAATGGAGGCAATAATGGGCAAGGAAATGATATGGATCAGCGTGGTGCAGCCAGTCGACACCATGGGGCAGCCATGGCTAGACCTCTCATGCCTGTTTTCCCATCGAGAGTGAAACCACAACACCATTAGGAGCTCACACTGATTGAGATACAAGATAAGTTTAGGCAAGATTGGATTGATGCAGGCCTTGGATTTTAGCATGGCATATCTCTACGTGATTATATGGATCTCAGGATGAGGCATACACCCAACAGGGGCAATAGAGAGCATCATAATCATAGTTTACATACTCTCCGATTACTCTTCGAGTAGCCGAGTAATCACCAAAAAATTCGCATGCCAAGTAATTTCTAGTTTTACTCGCGGGTAGTATGTAGATGGATTTTCTCCTGTCAAATTATCGAGTAATCGCCAGTAGCTCGCAAAAAACCCACAAACTTGGCATGTTTGTGTATGCAAACTTGGCATCCTGTGTATGTTTATAGATATGTATGTGTGCAAAGTGCAGTCCTGAGTATACACATACATAAATATCCACACACATTTGTCGAGTATTTGTCGAGTATTTGACGAGTTTTTCCCAAGTCAAAATTTTTGGGCTTGTCAAGTACTCTCCAATTCCGAGTATGTAAACTATAATCATAATGACTTGCAGAGGAAAGTTTGTCATGTCCCCGAATTGGAGGTATTAAATTAATTATTTATAAAGTTATTCCAATAAATTAATATCAAAAGAATGACTTTATATTTAATTAATTTAATAAAGTGACTAAGTAAAATAATATATTATAAAGTCACTTTGGAGAATAAAATACTAATATTACTAGAAGCTTCCTCAAAGTCAATGAGAAATCTTTATAAGGAGTTGTTGGCCTAGCATTTGAGCATGCTTTACTTGAATCTCATTTCTCATACCAGTTTGGTAGAAGCTGAATGCTTTCCTTGCTTGAGGGTTTGAACACTCTAGAGTACCAGGTTCGGTTGTGAAAGATCAACCCTAGTTGGATATTGTTGAGAAATCCATCCAGGGTTTCTACAGGTGCTTCACTGGAGAATTTTGATAGGTGCAATAGCTGATGTATTATTGCCCTACTGAGAAGAAATTGATTGATGTGATAGCTGGTTTATTATTGCATCATCATCATTATAGCAGCTAAGGTATTGTTGCAATCAATATTGCCTTGGAGATTTGCAGCAACTGAGGTATTGTTGCAAATTGGTATTAAAAGAGGATTATTTCTATCTGGTTTGATCATTCACAAATTTAATGATCTTTGTGGTAAGAAGTTGAATACTTTGCTTGCTCGAGGGTTTGAAGACTCTAGAGTACTAGGTTCGGTTGTGAAAGATCAACCCTAGTTGGAATTGTTGAGGAATCCATCCAAGGTTTTTACAGGTGCTTCATTGAAGAATTTTGATAGGTGCAATAGTTGATGTATTATTGCCCTTCTGACAGGTGTTGTTTAATTGCAATAGCTGGTTTATTATTGCAATTATTGGAGGATTTGCAGGTTTGCAACAACTAAGGTACTATTACAATCATCTTTCCATCTAACGATTATTATTGTTGGTTTATTCATTCCAAACTTAATGGTCATTGACCAAATTTGGAAAAAGTACAAGGAGTTGGATATTTTACTGGGGAAAGCTTTAATATTTTCTGATTGTTGATTTTGAATAAAATAAGAGAATAATATCTTATTATTGGAGGTGCTTGCGTATTTACATGATAAAGAATCGATTTTATTTAAGGTCAATTATTTTTGTATCCAGTCATTGGCAATATCGATTCTATTTGAAGATAGCTCTCAGACATCTTGGCCAATCGATTTATCATTTACAGCTGAGACTATATTGCAGGTGGATATTCAATTTTTATCGGGTATTCTTTGTGTTTGGGTTTGAAGGCATCTGATATAAAAAGGCAAAATTGAATAGGTGCAGTTGAGCGACCTGGCAAATAAAGACAAAAGAGTGGGAGTAAAAGTCAAAATTAAAAGAATGCTATTGGGTCCTGTTTAGGAGGCACATAAGACAAGTATAGAAGAGACAAACGGTGCCAGCACTCGGAGAAATTATTTGGGAGACGTGGACAGGCAAATAAGACAAATAAGCTAAGTTCGCTGTTGTTTGGTGACTGTCGTCATTTTATCTTATGAGCCAAATTGCAAGCCTTCATAAAGGACAAACAAGTCGTGTCTCCTACGTCGACCCAGGCACAATTTGTCAGCAGCTGCAAACACCACGATTGAGTACAAGGTCGAGTTTAATTAAAAGCAGCGAGTTGAGTTTGAAGACGTCTTTTCCGAAAGACGAGTTGGGTGAACAATCACACATTCACCAAAGTCCAAGTTCATCATTTCATTAGCTATTATCATTGTATTTAAAACTGCATCTTCAATGCATTTAGATCGCTGGTCTGTAGTTAGCAATCTAGGTTTCTAGTCATTGCAATCATTGGCATTTTAGTTACATCTGCACTTCATTATTTGCTGGTTGAGCCACTGTAATACAGCAGTTTGTATTCACATGATCAGTATAGCTGAAGCTTGTATTGTATTGAACTTATGAAAAGTGGAGTAAACATTGGCAAATACTGTAATCAGTTTGGGGTTGCTTGCAAAGTGTTTGCTAGAATACTTATTGCTGTAGCTGCTCATTTCTTGCGTTTTCAGTCATGTTTTAGTTTGGAAAATAAAAAATGTAGATTTATATTGCATCATACTTCCATTTGTAAACATTGGCATATTTTTAATAAGCTTTTAGAAGTCATTGGATGCATCTTAATCATCACATAAACTCAAAGCGAAACTGAGAAACACTTTCAGCTGAAAGAAGGTTGTCTCCAAACTGTTTGATGAAATTCCATAGCAGCAAAAACTGAAAATTTACATCAGAATTAGCAAGGCTCTTTACAAAGTTGGACAACTTTGCCTTCCTTATTTCAACAAGTCCAACGAGAGTTCAACGAGAGCATGGGTTTAAAAAGTGGACACATACTTCAATCTAAACCCCATGCCTGAAGAACCCATAAAATATGTTGCTATGCACCTTCATGGAGTTGCACATAAGTGGTGGCATCGTGGAATGATCACAATGGGGCATGCTCAGATTACATCTTATGCAAAGTTTACTGAGAGACTCATACAGAGGTTTGATAAGGATACAAAACTTCATTTTAAGGAGTTGGCAAAGTTGAAAGATTACTTGTTCAATGAAGAACAGGTGGTTGAAGAGAAGTTCATAGTAGAAAAATCTGATGTAGTGATTGCCTTAAAACATGATGAATGTGAGATGGAGCCTCAAGATGACTCTTTGGTCATGCATGCAACTACTGGGGATAAGGTTGTGCATGAAGGAAAGGATAGAACGATAGCCTTGGATCCTAGTTCGGATTCATTCAATGATGACTTTAAGTATAATGACTACCTTGATGTTTCTAGTGGAGGAGATATTGATGATAGGTTCGCTAATGCATATTCAAATGATGGGCATGGAAAAAGCAAAAATGAAGATGTCTTCAAATTAGCTTTTGATGATCACTCATCTCATTTCATTGATGATATCTCAAGTGGCTTTGGGTTTGACTTCCAAACCAAGCTTACGGAGAGAGATGCTTATGATGATTTCAGTTCTAGTGAATTGGAGAGTGACTTGTTCAAAAAGGCAACTACTCATTAGGAGCACAAAGAACACTTATTCTCTGAACAAAGCAATCAACCCTTCTACACATGGGATCCGAGTGTGTTTGCACCTAAGTATGAAAAGGATCCACATTGGGATGAATTTCCTTTTGATTGTAATGATGTCCTCACTTCATCTCAGGAGCCATGCATAGAGGATGGCATTGATGGTGATGTTATTGATATTGAAAAGAAATCTGATTTCACATTGCAGGTAATTGATCTTGAGCAAAGACCTTGTGGCCTAGTTGATTTGGATTCACAGTCTACTATTGGGGATGATAAGGGTGAGACACGAGTGATTTGGGACAGCCTTGGAGACTTTGATGACAGGTATGAGTCTAATTTTGATTTTAACAAGCAACATAACAGCAATTCATCACCTTTGTTTGATCAAGATTGGAAACGGCAATTCTTGGTATCCACTAATAATGAAGTGCAAATTTTATCAAGTTTGGAAGGCAAACATATGCACGTGGAAAACATAATTCAAAGTGCATCAAGAGGACAAAATGAGCTTATTATCTCACTTTTTGATTTGCAAACAATGAAGAGCTCTATGGAAGAATTTAAAACAGCTTTCTTACACATGATGCATGATAGAGACATAGCTACCAAGTTCGCTGATCAGATTTTGTCCATGACTAAACAATTAAGGGGAAAGGTTAGTGAACTCACCATTGAGCTTAATTCCACGAAGCTTGCTCTAGAAAGTGTCCAAGAGGCACTTCTTGAAGCAAATGATTAACTCTATGAGGCTCAATAGTTTAGGGTGAAGGAGAACAGATAAAGGGCCAAGGAGATCGAACAGGTAATGGAGGAGCTTGATTGCATTCAAGAGGAGTATGATCTTGCTCATTGTCCTAAAAATTCAAAAAATAGGAGTTTGAATCAGCAAGAGGATTGGTTTGATTTTGGAGTTGAAGATAATCTTCAGTTTATTGATAATCCTTTATTTGAGTTGGATGCTGATTTGACTCGTGATAATCCACTTTTTGAGTTGGATGGCGTAGACCAAACCGATTCCAAAGATAAGAGTGGATTTGATTACAAGATTTGGGACCCAGATGTAGTCTCTAGCCATGAGATGTCTTAGGATTGGTGTAGCAGGTCAACTTCCAATGTTCGTACTGCTGCCCACATTCCAATCAACTTGTACTTGGCTCTAGATTTTAATCTGCAAATGAGTTGGATGATTTCTTCAGTCCATCAGTTGTGTAGTTCATGGTTGAGGCTGGAAGGTAGATGTGATTTGATCATAGGAGATGATTTTGTTGCCATTTCCATACTCATCTCTCCTATGTTTTCAATAGGATTTCAGTTTGGTTACCGCTGCCCTTACATTTTTTGGTTGATTATGGAGATATCTTTTCATGAGCAGATTGTTGTTGAGCATTGGCAAGTTTTTGGGCAGCTGATTGTGAGTGTTTTTTTGGACAGAGTTCATTCATTCATTGCTTCCACTCTAGTGAATGATGGTCACTGCAGTTACTTATGGAGATGATAGGAATTATTTCAGATGATGTTTTAATGATTGCAGTGGTTTGAGTGTGTTGGTGTGTTCAGAACCTTTTGTTTGACACTTGGAGGTTAAGTGTTGATGTTATGACTACGGTTGGCAACAACAAAGACATTTCCCAGTTGGCAGATTTCAAAGATGCGACGGTGATTGACTTGCCTAATAGTTGGGGCATTATGAGGTGTCATGTTGGGCTTATGTTTTATGGTTAAGCAAGGTGTCTTTTTTGTTCCTCAGGATCATGATTAGCAGTGAGTTTGTTGATGTGACCCTCAATGAGATGTCTTGGCACATTATGTCTCTTGGTATAGATTTTAGTCCTTTCAGGTATTTCAATATGGGTTTTGATGAGCATTACTTTTTGGGTTTCCAGTAGAGGAGAATGTAGTCTGGGCACAATGGTCAGACAATTATGATCAAAGTGGCCTAGTGTCAACATGGTGGTGCTTTCCTAAGATTGACTTGGGACCTTGGGATCATTATTCGTTTCAATTTGGTTCAGTTTGTTGATTGTGGGATTGTATTGGCATTGCATGAGACAAGCAATCTTTGGGAAGGGAGGACTGTAATGTCCCTTTTTTTGAGATCCCTTGCTTTGCAGTTGGTGCTAACTTTGTTGGTTTGTGTCAACATGTTTAGAGGAGTTTTCTTGGTTTTTTTGGGTTTTTTCCAATGGTGACGGCTAATTTTAGTAACTTACTATTTTTAGTAATTTACTATCTTTAGTAACTTACTATTTTTAGTAAATTCTAGTCGAGCTTCATTTGGACCAGTTTGGTATTTTGACTCACTTACTATTTTTAGTAAGTCCTGCTTTTGGTATCTGGTCTCGCCTCAATTCATCCAACGACTCAATGCAAAGTTTCTATCTTTGGCAATGGTGAGTCCTCTTGGTGGTCAAGATTAATATTTGTTTATTTTCCACTTAAGTTTATAATGTTGCTATTTTAACTTAAGTGAGGAGTGTGGGTCATAAGAGGCCCCCTTGGCCTAGTCAAGTAACATTGTTTTTAAAAACGGGCCAATGTTCATTCATGTGACGCCTAGAAAGGGAGTTTATCAGTGTTCCACGGGGACACATCCCCTCGGAAAAACCACTCGTTTCCGAGACGAGGACGTTTCCAAGACAGGGAGACACCTAGGAAACGTCCCTCCGCCGTCCCCCCATTTCCCCGCCATCCCCCCGAAGTCTCCTCCTGGGAGACTTCTGGGAAACTTCTAGGAGACTTTTGGGAAACTTCTGAGAAACTTCTGGAAAACTTTCAGACGCCCCCTCCACCCAAGGAAACTCCAGGGAAACTTTTGGGAGACTCCAAGGAAACTTCAAGGAAACTTCTAGGAGACTTCCAAAGGCATCAGGCCATTAGCTTAAAGCCATTTACTATTAGTATTTACCATTTCGTACTCTGTTTTTGAAGTTTGAAGTTTGAACATTGATGATACAATGATACTTGATTGTAATTATGATTCATGAATCATGATTATGAAACTCAAATTATGAAACATCTAGTTCTTGTTGCATTTTCCAATGTCTATATTTTCATTTTGATTTTCAATGTTCAGTGGTTCACTAGTTAAATGAAATGATATATCATTGCAATGTGTTATTGTGTTTAAACTTTTAAGTTTTTAAGTTTTGTTTCAATGTGTTAACTTTACTTATTCATTAGGCTTCTATAGTTATATAATTATATTGTTATACATCTTTTTATAACTAATTTTTCAAGTACTATATGTATTTCAGCGCCACCCCCCCGCCGCCGTCCCCTTGTCGTCCCAAAATTTAGGCCCCCCGTCTCCCATCTCGGAAACGCGTCCCCCACTGTCCCCCTGCCGTCCCCAAATTTAGGCCCCCCGTCTCCCATCTCGGAAACGTGTCCCCCGTTGTCCCCGTCCCCGAAACTCCGTGGAACTATGGAGCTTATTTATCATTTTTTAAGGCTAGTGTTATGCCTCATAAGGTGGGATGCCTAGTTTGGGCTTAATATCAATTTAAAATAAAAAAGAAAAGTGAAATTTTGGAAGCAAAAAGTTGGATGCCCCTCTTAGGGTAATTTCATGTCATTTCATAAAGTGAAATGAAAGGGAAAAAACATTCAAATTAAAATGCAAGTTGCCCTAACTTTTCCCTCACTTTATAAATATGAGTTTTATTAAATATATTAAATAATATAATGGTCATCTTAGTTAGGTTAGATAGTTTCTATTTTCATCTTTTGTTTACAATCGTTTCATTTAGAAACATCGCTTTTGTAAATCTATTTAAGGAGCCTTCGTCTCCTTCGTTTAATATATCGAATATTTTACCATCACATTTTGTAGTAAGGTATCAAAGCAAGTTTGAGTCTCCCTCATAGCAGGGCTCAGGATTTCGGGACAGCTCTTTGTCTTTTTCTGTTTTTTTGAAAAATCACGAGCTAGGTAAAAATCACAGTTTTTCTATCTTTAACGGTGGCTCCTCTGAAGAAATCGTGCCTTCTAGTGTAATTTGTCTGTGTTGAAAATCGTGTTTTTCTAGGCGCAATCTTCAAGCCGCCCGACCCTCTTCCTGCACATGCCTTTTGTGACAGATTTTCTCTATTCTTTTGGCCACGACAAGGGTTTCTGACACGATTTTTGGACGCATTTTGTCTCTTTGTTTATCTTATGGGCATCACTTTTGAAGTGTAGGTTTTGGTGTCTTTGTGTCTGCGTTTTTGGACGAATTTATGCTCGTGATTTGTGATGGTTTTTTCAATTCGTGGGTTATGTTTTGTGCGCGTCTGTGTTTGTGGCCGGACTTCTCTACTCCGAGGGTCTCTAAGATCGATGGCCTTGAAATGGCCCTATTTTGGAGTTCGAGTTTTTTAAGATTGGTATTTTCTTCTGGCAGATTTCTAAAACAGATTTATGGGTTTTAATAATTTTGTCTTCAAAAATTATTTGATGGGTTTTTTAATATTTTGTTTTTGAAAAAAAAAAAAATCATTGATGGGTTTTCTAATTTTTTGCCTTAAAAAAAAAATTATGGAGGGTTTTTAATATTTTTTTTCTTGAAAAAAATTATGGAGGGTTTTTAATATTTTTTTCCAGAAAAAAATTCTAGAAAGGTTTTTACCATTTTTTTCCTTACAAACGATCTTTTGTATGTTGATCCGTGTCTCGTATTTTGTACTGGGTTCTGTAATTTGCAAAGTTGTGTGGGATTCCTTTATGAGTTTTTACCGTTTTTTCGGAGAGAACGATGTTTTGTAAACTTCAGTTTCAAGGTTTTGCGATTTTTTCCTCCAAAATCGTGGTTTCTTGCAGTCTGTTTTGGGGCGTCGTGCTCATCTGCAAGATTTTGGAGAGTTTTCCGATTTTTCCTCAAAATCGTGGCAGTTATTTTTCGGTGTCTTTGGCTACAGGGAGGGACAACTTTGTTACCCAACATCAAGTTGGACGTTTTGTGATGATTATTTCCAGAAGTTTTGCAGTTTCTAGGAGGGTTGGTGGTAATCTCATCTCAAGTGGCAAATTCAGTGGCAGGCTCTTGTCTTTTGTTGCATAACGTTTTGAAGAGAAGGGGGAAGCCTTCTTTGTTACTATGGGTAGTTAGAACAATGACTATTAAGGGAGGGTATTAAATAATATTAAATAATATAATGATCATCTTAGTTAGGTTAGATAGTTTATATTATTTTGTTTACGATCGTTTCATTTAGATACATTGCCTTTGTAAATCTATTTAAGGAGTCTTCGTCTCCTTCGTTTAATGTATCGAATATTTTACCAACACATTTTGTAATAAGTTTGAGCTCTCATTTGGATATGCATGTTTTGCCAACTTAAGGAGATGTTGCTGCAATGAGCTCAAGGAGTTCTTCGTTTGCTGGTTGAGGGCGAAAACCCTCTTCTTGGTTGCTGGTTTCAGTGGTGAAACATCCACCCTGGCTGGTTGGTGCTCTTGGTTTCCTACTAACAACAATTTTGGCTTGATTTGATGATTTGGATTTAATGAAGATGAAGATTTAGGAAGTTTTCTGATATGGGTGTTTAGTTTTTGGTGTCATGTGAGCTTCCTTGGAGTGTTGTTCAAGTTTGGTAGTGATTAGATGATTTTTCAGGGTGCTGGTGTGCTTTTTCTGCAATACTGGAAAAAAGTTTGCCCATAACTCAGTGGGACTGCCAAGTATCATTTTGGGTATTAATTCATTGCATTCCTCTTTGCTAGGCAACATCTTTTGAGCCATTGCATGTGGGTTTGATGAAATACCAGATTTTCTAAGGCAAATCGCCCTCAAGGCAGGTGCCATTCTTCTTTGGACACATGGGTTTTGCTGGTCACACAAATCTGCACTTTTTGGGTGTGGGTTTTCCTATTTATTAAATCTGCACTGATTGGTCGTTGGCTCTAATTTATTTGGAGGAGTTTGGAGAAGTTTGTTGATCACCTGAAGGTCTAAAAATACACATTTTGGCTTTGTAATCAGGCATGCAATAATTTCTGCAAGTCTGATTTCAGTCTGTTAGTTTAATGCAAATCTGATTTGTAATGGTGTTCAATATGATTTGATGCAAATAAATGTTTATTCTCTTTCTATGCAATATCATTCAATGAATGCAAGAAACATGATGATTGAAACTTGAAACAAACACATTCTGCATCTCCATCTTATTCTATGAAACATCCCAAATAAAAAATCAGGGGTGTTCATTACAGTACTAGATCCCTCAATAAAAACCATTATTACCCAACCAGAGATGGTTCTAAAAGAGGCAATTGGATTGCTTAAATTCAAGAATATGATCTTGAAATTAAACCTACTAAGTTGATCTATGTTTGAGGGTTGTGTCAATTCATAATGGAAGACAACGACAGGGATAAAGGAAAGGCTATTGATATGACAAAAAGATGAGCAGACATTGGTGTTGTATGGTTGTTCTACAAATGAATGGTATATTGAGATAGCCAATTACCCGACATATGGAGATTGCCTGAGCCGTATGGATAAGCAGCAAAAGAGGACACTGGAGTTGAAAGCACTCAAGTATTTTCTATAGAAAGAAATTATACAATCTAGGAATTAATCGGGCATTCTTAAGGTGTGTGGGTAAAGAACAATAGCATAGATTCTTGAAAGGCTTTCATGATAAAGTTTGTTAAGGCCATAGTTCATCAAGAGTTGCAACTTTCAAGATCCTTAGAGCACATTGTTACTGGGGAACCACATTCCATGATCATATGAAAGGATGCAAAAATGTCAAGAGTGTTAACAGTTCATTGAAAATTGGAAAACTCATGCTGACTACTATTCCATTCAAACTAATTATTATAGAAGTCCCTTTTCAGCAGTGGGGATTAGATTTTATCAAACCAATCAACACAAGTTCCAACAAAAGACATGTAGATGTTTTTACTACCATGTGTTGCTTCACAAAGTGTGTTGAGACCACTCCTACAAAATGAGCTACTTTGGAGGTAAGTAGTGTGTGGCTTTCTTGGCAAAGAATATTCTCTCATGTTTTGGAGTGCCTCATTAAATCACGGTAAATATAGTATCTAGTTTTTCTTCTAAAGAGATCTTGGTTGTTATTAATATAGGATGATGCTGTCTTACTTATTAGATTACTACCTACAAGGCAATGAACAAGCTGGGCCTTCGAACAAGAACATTATTATGATCATTTGGAACTTAGTTGACAATAATCAATGTACTTGGCATAAGACATTGTATGATGGTCTGTGGGCAGATAGAATCACTCCCAAGAGGCATATTGGCACTTCACCATTTACTATCGTGTATGGAACAAAAGAAGTGTTATCAATTACTCGAGCTATTGACATTGTAGTTAGCCTTAGTAGTTGAAGACAATGAATTCAAAGACCTGATTGAGAAGAGAATCATATACTTGACAAAGCTTGGGAAAGACAACTGAAGTAGTTTATATGATCACAAACCATCAAGAGCAAGTAAAGAAGATATCTAATAGAAAGTTTCATCAAAGGGATTTCAATATCAATCAACTTGTTCTACTCTAGGGTAAAAGATATAAGCTTAAAGGGATGCACAACATATTTGATTCATTGTAGCTAGAAACTTTCAAGATCTATCATTTCTACAAAAACAACTCTTTTTACCTGTCATAGTTTGAAGGTACACATTTTTCATTGTCCTATAATAGGAAATATCTAAAACACTTCATTCCTTATAGTTCGAAGGGGTTTCTTCATATTCGTTGTGTTGTATTGTGTTTCCCAATTTATGATGTATTTGTTACTAGTTTCACATTTCCCCTATTGTGGCATAATTTCATGTTCTGTAATTAGTTAGGTTATCTAGCATATTTGTCTTTAGGTGAATTAGAAAAAAATTGACTTTGTACCCAACTAATAAAGCACTTGTTTATGATAAAACCAAAGATTCTAAGGTTCTCCTATGCCCCAAGTATATGTTTTTGATAATAAGCAGCATTTAGGGTGTTGAACCCTATACACAAAAGGCCCTCAAGGCAGCTGAAACCAACAGAAAAGACAAAAAGATCTTAAAGGCCACAGGCCAAAGACAGCACTAAAACAACAAAGAGACAACAAAGTTCAAAGTTTTTTTAAAACATAAAGAGAGAGAGCACCAGATTAATCGGGCATTTTCTCCCAATCCTCCTTGAGGAATTTAAATAGATCTCAGTTATTAGACCTGGTGCTAGCTCCCTTGTTACTATCATTAATTTTACATTCATCTTTCAGCTACAAACCCAAAGTGGCCACTGAATGGTGAATGACTTTCAAGGTAAAGCAAGAGAGACCTCTCAACTTCCCTTCCATATCATCAACACGAGCCTTCATGACAGCAACATCCTCCGTAGTTTGAATGCACTTTGCGCATGTGTCCAGGTTAGGTTGCTCGGCAGGGGCAATGTCCAAGTCCTCAAAGTCCGACAACATTGCATTCAGCTTGATGAATAGGCTCAAGCCCTCAATATCTACATCCATTTCCTCGTCCTCATCCTTGTATCTATTATCTTCATCCTTCTCTTCTCTACCAATCAAGTCACTTGAGATTTCATCCACACTGAGGTTAGCGGCCGACCAGTTGGCCAACCTATGGGATCGCATAACACTCAAATTATGGTTGTCCATCTCCTTTACAAATTTGGGCCCACTTTTAACCTCATCTTTTTCCATAACATTAGTATTCTCAACCTCCTCTTCAAAATTGGCTTCCTCGACATAAAATTTTACTGAGATTTTCTTTATCTTCTTGCATATGGGGTTTTCGGCTCCAATGTTGCCTCTTTTACCCTATCTTTTGATGGGGCTGTTCTTTAGGTTAAACTCACCGCAGTGATCTTCTAAGTGGAGATGCAGGGGCTTTTAGTGGACTTGGGCTGAGGACAAGAAGACTTAGACTCATGCAGGGGGTGCTATTCTGAGGAGTGGCATTCTTCTTCTTCCCTTTACAAGGAGGCGACTATAGTTGACTAAAAGTAAATTGAAAATGTTTTAGTCAGCCAAATAGTAAGTAAATAAATAAATGCTTAAGTTTTGGTTTTACGTCTTAAGTCCTCGATAGTTGTTATAGTCGGTTGGTAGTTACCAAGAGTTGGTAGTCTTAACCAACATTGGCCTACCTATTTATATGTCCTTATTGTTCATAGTCGAGGACTATTGTTGTGATTTTGATGTACTTGTTGCATATCTGTGAATGAATGAGAATAAAGCTTTATCTTTCGGAACATGATTGGTATTCATTTATGTTTTGTAAGTCTCTTACTTTTGTTTACTCTATAATTCATTCAAGTAGGACAACCAAGTAAACATATGGCATCATTGTTGAAGCAAATTGCGTACACAGCACAGATGGAAATAATGGCGTTGTAATGGCACAACCATCTGAAGAGCCGATACAAGCAAACGAGGAAAGAGAAGATGCATTGACAAAAGACCTCATAACATGTGGGATATCTCACTGAAGGAACACATACGGAGAGAAGCTCTCAAGCGAGAGATCCCTCAAGCAATCATCTGGGACAATCTGAACTGTTGATGTATGCAGCTTCGGTCTGCACTTCCCAAGATTTGATTTATATCAAACATTTGATTTGCTAAAGGGCCGACCCTTATAAGTTCGTCATTCTTGTCTTAACCTTGAGCCGACCTTAAGACATGTTAAATGTTTATTATGTAAAGGCCGACCTAAATGAAGAGGCACCTATGTTGTATATATACAAGGTCGTTTCTTTGGTATTGACACATTCATTCAAGCAAGTTCGCACTTTATACTCAAGAGCAGAATTCGCACCTTAGTAGCAGCAGTCCGATTTTTCAGAAAGAAGACAGTCATTTATACCTTGAAGGAGGGCGAATATATTATCTTGTATTAGCCATTGTTGGCTGAGTTGTAAGCAGACTGCCATTGTTCTATATTATAGAAGAAATTCATTGCTGGGTTTTTCTCCCTCAAGAGGAGGGTTTTCCCAGGGTATCTTTGTGTGTTCATTGTCTTATGTGTTGCAATTCTTTTACAATTATTCAATCTGATCTAAGAAACACTAACACAAACCTGAGGTATAGCGAAGATTGATGCGTCACTATATCAGAAGAAGAGTCCGCAAGAAAAGAGAACATAGAGACAACAAATACTACAATGATCAGAAGAGTGGAAAATAGAAAAGAGTGCAACACTAGTCATAGGCATACTCCCAAAAATTAATGCCCGCACAACCAAATAAAGACAATAACCAAATTCCAAGCGGTCAGGAATCATCAGAAGAATGGGTACGAATGTCCCTGAGAGTGAAGGAACAAGAGGAATGCATCTAAAGAAACAAACCAAGACCTTGCCAAAGAAATAAAACAAAACCTTGTCAATTGACCAAGACAACCATCCGTAGAAAATGTATCGGATGACGAGAAGAAACAAACTTTGAAATTGAAAATAACCTGTGTTACACGGGGACGCACCAAGGACAGTCCCCGGTCGTCCCTGAATTAAGAAAATCCACAAGAAACAGTAGGAAACGTTTCCTCCTGGCTGGGAACGGTCCCCCGTCCCCGAGTATGCCGGAGGACGTCGGAAACGTCCTCCGCCGTACCCGGGGACAGCTAACCGTCCCCTATGTGCCTCAAGCCTCCAAACATTAAAAAAACATAAAATTTTGTCTTTTTTAATATTTTTACCTACTGCTAAATGTTGTGCGGAGCCCATGTTGACTAGCGACCTAAATTTTTCTCCAAAAACTATAGAGTAAAATGTAAATGAAACTTAATAAAGTTTCATGACTATCGAACTGGGCTCTCAAGGCAAGTGACAACTGTGAGGAAATAACTAATAAGGCCATGGGATTTTACCAAATTTGTGTGCTACATATTTTTATCAAAAATTTTGTAAACAAAATCGTTTCCATTGAAACAACAACTAGTTTTTCATAAAAGATTGCAGACATCTTTGTGTAGATTTTCACCATATGAAACTCAATGCAACAGGAGCATATGTTTAGGTTAACACAAACAATAAATAAGGTAGTGCAGACCCATAATGGAAGCAACATATCACGCTTGTGAGATTTAAGGCAAGCAATAAACATTTTGTCCAAATCATATTTTTGTTTTTCTTGTGCAAAAGATTCCTCAAGCCTGATCATCTTAACTTTAAGGCCATCTTACCTCTGTTCTAGTTGGTATTTTATGTTTTGAACCTTTGGTATCAAGTTGTCCATTGAACGGTAATGATATATAATCAGGTATAATCTATCTATACAAGATGGTGATCAAATACAAACTCGATACAATTTTTGTATGTGGGTTCTGGAAGCTTCACAGAGCACAACCCATATGTAAATTTGTGATATTGATAAAAAGATGGATTTATTCCTACTGCACAACATCAAAAATTCCACGATTCAACTGATAATGCAGACATGTATTTCAGAATCATATGCCCATCTTTTGTATGAATAATAAATTGCAATTGACAACTAAAACCAATTTTTACCCAAGACATGCTTAATCACTGTAGACATATGGATGTGAAGAAATGTGATTGATAACAAATCGGATGGCCTCAATTTTATCAGCTCCCTTTTCAGGGATTTCAAAAGTAAACACTTCCTCAAGAATCATTACAAGTTCAACAGTACCTAAGCTGTCTAATCCCAAGTTCTTTTAAAAGTTAGCAGAACAAAGAACCTGCCATAGTTGCAATTGCAATGTCTTAAATAGGTCGCATAAGATCATCCCAATATTTCAGAAATGTCTGCTACAAGGTATTTTAGCTACAAAGTATTTCAAAATATTTTACTGAAATGGTTTATGAAACACTCATTGCATGCTGAAACAAAGACATTTTGTTTGAGCCCAAAGTAAACTCCATTTCAAAAAAGGCAATGGTCCTTACCAAAAGGTTTGTATCCTTTATATATTGATATTGTTGTTATTAATTATTAATTTATTGACATATATCTCTCTCTTTCCCTCTCTCTATCTATAATATATTAATACATTTTGAAAAAATCATATATATATTTTGTATGTCGCCGTCCCCTACCGTCCCCTAAAAATGGCGCTCGAGGAAACATCCCGGAAACACGTCCCCAGCCATCCCCCCGTCCCTGTCCTCATCCCCAAAAGATCGTGGAACACAAAAAGTAACATATGCAACATCTAAGAATTATCCATATCGAAAGAAGAACCGAGAATTGGAGGATCCAAACCGAAGACATTCGGACGAAGGGAGTGAAGTACGACCCCCAAGATACCTAGAGTGCAACGGACGATGAGGGTAGACGAGTGGAGGACTCGTACGTGGTCGTAAGTGCAAGATAGGCATTGGAACATATCAAGTGAAAAAATCCAAACAGGTCCAACGCACGGGGAGAGCATCAAGGAAGGAAAATGGTGACTTTGCCAGCTAGTCCGAGTGTGGAAAGGCAGAAATTGTCAAAATTCACGGGGAACGGGTCAAAGGAGCCAATGAGACATTGCCAAACTTGTGAGACCATATGGATAGCAAGCAAACAAGATGACATAGATTATTGGCTAAGAGAGTTCCTATCAATAGAAGATAAAGCCTCAAAGGATGCACTGAGAAAAGCATCCGAGGAAAAGTTCAAACTATTACAAGATGACAATGAAATCATCGCCGAAATCTATAACACTAAACAAGGGAAACATGAAAACATACAAGCTTATAATCGAAGGCTCAAGGAATTGTTGATAAAGTTAGAGAACCAGTCGACTGATAGGCTGAAGGGTGGTGGTTCATCGAAGAACTAATTCCCTCACTGCAGAAGAAAATGAAGGTAGTACCTCCATCATCATACGTTGAGGCTTACAATTGGGTGATGTACATCGAGAGTGAAAATAAAACATCCCCTCAAACAAAAAGGAAGATGGATGACGACAAGAGTACAGACGAGAGCAGTGATGAAGAATCTAAAACTGTTCAGGCCCTTCGACAAGATATGATACGCATGATCAAAGAACTAAAGGTTGACAAAGATACCCCAAAAAAACTAAAGAACTAAAGGTCGACAAAGATACCCCAAAAAAACTAAAGAACTATGGTGCACCGATTGTAAAATATAAGGTCACACAAAAAATAATTGTCCAGAAAAATCATTATTGGCATCTGTCGGGCACTAGGAAATTCCATCAAGGAATGCCCCTACAATTTTAAAACAAGAAGCACACAAGTTCTCTTCACGCAAGGGGAATCGTCAACCCCTCCGACCACACCTCCTAAACCTCAAAATAATAACAACAGTAATGCATCTCCTGGTGGGTACCGCAACCGAAGAGGAAATAATGATCGGTTCAACCATAGTAATGAGACTCGGACTCGGCTCGAACTTGGCTACAGTAACTTGACTCGAGACTCAACACAAACTCGACAAAATGAAAAAACCCTAGAAATTTAGAGATTTTTAAAGATTTAAAACTTGTTTCAAGCACCCTTTATTGAATAAAGTCAATAAACCTTAAAGACAAATTAACATCATTAAATAGAAGCAAATTTGATCAAATACACAAGTATACATCAATCACATAAGTATGAAGTACAAAAATTGTAGCTAAGCTGGTGAAGGAAATAACACACTTAGATATATAAATATAGTCAAATGTATACAAAACTCATGGAATATGGAATCTATGACATCAAATGTTGCAAACAAATATGAAATATCAAAACAATTACTACAACTCTATGGCTCAAAGGAGTTTGCATCCTTCCTACAAAGGCATCTAAGGTGGGTCCTAGATGATGTAGCAAATGCAACCATAGCCTTTGCTTGTGACTCCATGCCACCCTCACCAACATTATTTGTGGATGTGTTTGCTCGTGCTTTAGCCTACACCTCTTTATCTACCCAGTCAACCCAATCAAGGTCCTTGTCACTAACACAAGTATACATCAATCATATAAGTATAAAATATAAACACAAATTGTAGCCTAGCAGGGTCAAGGGGCAGCACCCCTTGTAGGGGTTTGGGGGCAGCGCCTCCAGTGGGATCAAGGGGCAACGCCCCTTACAGAGGTTCGGGGGCAGCGCCCCTTGTGGGGGTCTAGGGGCAGCGCCTCCAATGGGATCAAGAATTCAGGCAGCAGTAGGGCCAGCCCAGATCTAAGAGGGGCAGGGGCAACACCCCTTGCGGGGATCTGGGGCAGCACCCCCAACAGGGTCAAGGGGCAGCATTAAGACCTCCAAAACCATACAAACCTTCATGGCGTACATCATTTTGCATTCACAATAAGTAAAATAAAAACAAGTTTTAACTTCAAATTTCATGTAATATTTTGGACTTTTCAAACCCTGCAGCTTGCTAAGTCTTATCGACGAGACTCGCCTCGACTCGAGGAGTCCGGCGAGTCCAGCAAGGACTCGGCCGAGTTCAAGTCTAAACCCCCAGGACTCGGCCAGGGTGACTCTACTCGTGACTTGCCGAGTTCTAGCGACTCTCGTTACAATGGGTACAACAACAATGGGTCAAGAAGCCGAACAAAATACAATTCTAAAGGAAGACCCATGATCCAATGAATGGGGTCATTTCGCCAAAGAATGACAAAACAATCAAGTCAAAGGATGAATGTTATGTAACTGGTGTGGACTTAGTGAACACGAAGACACTGACTGCCCAAAGCAGAAAGGTATCAACATGCTAGAAGTGCAAGACGAGGAGGTTTTGACAATCACCAGAGCACAAATGAAGAAGGTCGTGTACCCCAACCCTCATACAGAGAAGGAAAGACTCTGAGAGGCCAAGGAAAGGAAAACCTCGAATGAAGTAGCTAGTACATCATTATGATCGAAGTCGAAGAAGAACATCATACGAAAGATGTTGCACACAACCATACCTTTCAAGGTAACAAATCTTCTACAGACAACGCCGCAACTGAGAATGGCAATCACGAACATAGTTGGTGACAATGAAGTTCGACCGAGACCTCAATTGAATGTTACTGTGAACATCGGGAGCAATCCAACCATCGTACAAATGGAAATCATGGGAAAGACACTCGCAAACACCATCGTCGACAGAGGCTCGATAGTGAACATATTGTTGGAAGAGACTTGGAAGTGTCTCGAGAAACCAACTCTCTAGCCACCAACATATCACTTGGTAGGCGTTGATCAACATGGTATCAAACCAATGGGTACACTCATGGCATAAAAGTTGACAACTGACACACAACAACTTATGTTGAACTTTGTCATCATCCCACTATAGAAGGCATACGATGCACTACTTGGGAGAGGGTGGCTGATTGCAACCAAAGCAAACCACAAATGGAAACATAACACACTCTCCACGAGAGCAACGAAAATACATCATTGACCTGAAGAATCAAGATGTGAGCGAAGATTTGGCGTCATCAGAGTCAGAGTCCGACGGAGAAGAATCAAAGGTCGACAAAGGATGAAAGTTTATGCAACCTAATTACGAAGTGGTACTGGACCTTGAGAGTTTCTCTAAGGATGAGATAAGTTCTCTCAATGATCTATTCCATTGGCAAATGGAAGACTAGGAGGTGTTCCATCCAAAATGCAACATGCTATAGAGTCAGAGATCGAAGAAGAAGACAAAACCTCAACTAGTTAGACATTACCTACTAAGTACAGAGAATACAAGGAGGGAGTAGCAAAATTGGACAACACACAAACCCACAAGTTCGAATGGGACAAAATAATCAAGTACGAGAAGCCACGGATGAAAAAGGTGAAGTTGGGGGATGAAGACAAACCAAAGACAATCTTGGTCGGAGATGATTGTGACCCCGTACTGAAGGCGACAACATTCAACATATTCACGGGGTATAAAGATGCATTCGCCTAGACATATAAAGATCTCTAAGGGATATCGCCAAAGTTGTGTGTATACAAGATCCCCCTCATACCAAAAGCACAACCATATGTAAGAGGCCATACCACATGAACAAAAACTATGCTGCCAAGGTACAAGAAGATATTGAGAAAATGCTAGAAGCAAGAATCAATTTCAAAGTGGAAGTCAATGATTGGGTTTCACCAATAGTCATATTGCTCAAGTAAGAGTCTGAACAGATTCAGATATGCATAGATTTCAGAAGCCTGAATGCAGTGACGATCAAGGATCCCTTCCCAATCTCCTTAATTGAAACAATCCTTGAAGAAGTGGCTAGTCATGAAGTGTACTCGTTCATGGATGGATTCACAAGTTACAATCAGATAAGCATCGCCAAATAAGACAAGTTGAAGACAACATTTGCAGTCGAGGATGGAGTATATGTGCACAACCGGATGCCATTCGAGTTATGGAATGCTCCAACAACCTTCTAGAGAATCATCCTACACATTTTTGATAAAATGTGGTTGGGGAACTTCAAGGCATTCCTCTACGATTGGTCAATCTACAAAGACCAAGAGAAACATTTGAAGGCACTCAGAGAGTGTATGGAGCAGTGCAAAACAACACAACTAGAATTGAGCTCGAAAAAGTGTTGATTCATGGTACCGCAAGGCAAGTTGTTGGGGCACATTGTCTACAAAGCAGGACTAAAGATGAACCCCAACAAGAGAAGGGTAATCATACAAATGGAAGCCCCGCAGATCATTGGCATGTAGTCGTTTCTAGGTCATGTTGGGTATTACAAAAGATTATCAAAAAAATTGCCCAGATTTCTTATCCATTAGATGTACTTACTACAAAGGGACAAGCATTCATGTGGACGGAAGATAAGGAAAAAACTTTCAAAGAGTTGAAAGTACGACTAATCAATTCACCAATCTTCGCATATCTAGACTAGAGTAAAGAGTTTCATGTGCATGTCGACGTCTCAAATTACGCGATCAGAGCAACCCTAGTATAAGTTGGAGTGCAAGGGTTGGATCACCCAGTGTTTTTCGCAAGATGATTGTTGTTGAAGGAAGAAAAGAATTATAGTACAACAAAGAGGGAAGCTCTTAAGATGGTGTACATCGTACAGAAATTAGGCACTACTTGCTAGCTACACCCTTCACATTCTACATTGACCATCAAGCACTCATGTACTTGGTAAACAAGCCAAAGCATCCAAGGAAGGGTAAGTCGATGGCTCTTACTGTTACAAGAATTCACATTCATTATAATCGTACGATCAAGGAAGAGTCATGTCACTGCCAACCAATTATCGAGAATTTAGTCTGGTGAACCACCTAAGGGAGTGAACGAAGACTTCCCTGATGCACACTTGTTTTAAATCGCAGCACTACCGCCATGGTACGAGAATATTAGAGAGTACCTATCCACATCCACCTTTGCGAAGGACATGCCACCATGATAGAGACAAAAGTTAGCATTGAAGAGCAAAACATTTCAGCTCATTAATGGCCTATTATATAAAATGGGACCAGATCATGTGTAGAGATGATGTGTCATGCAAGAAGAAATTATAGGAGTGCTCAAGGAAGCGCGTGAAGATTTAGCTAGAGGGCATCGAGGACCGGATGCCATAGCTCGAAAATTTCTCTTGGCAAGACTGTGGTGGTCGATCGTACACACATGCCTAAGCGTGGGTGGTAGGATGTGACACATGTCAAAGAGTTAGAAAACCTCTCAAAAGGGATTACATGCCAATTTTTCCATCTCAACTACAAGAACTTTTCAAACAATGGAGACTAGACTTGACTGGTCTACTGAAAGTCAACCAATTGCACTGGTGAAGGTACATAGTCGTTGCTACCGAGTACTTGACAAAATGGGTGGAGGCTCAGGCACTACCAGACAACACAGCAGTTAGTAGGGCAAGATTTATTTACAAACAGATAGTCACAAGCTATGATATCTCGATACAGAATACAAGCGACAAGGGAGGACACTTCGTCAATCATGTCATTCAGCTGATGACGACAGAGTCCTAGATCTTTCACAACTTGTCAAGTTTGTGCTACCCGAAAGCCAACGGATAGGAAAAGTCGACAAATAAGGTACTTGTCTCGATCATCACAAGTCGTGCTAGATCGCAAAAGTTCACTTGGAAGAGAAGCTACTTGTCGTACTGTGGGCATAGTGTACGACCTATGAGGTGAAGACCAGGCACACACCATTCCAGCTAATGTACGGTCAAGAGGCAATAGTGCCAACCGAGTATATGGTGTCGAGCTTGAGAATAGTTTTGGAGAATAGACTTGGTGACATGGAGAATCTTAAGGAGAAGTTATTCCAACTCAACAAACTCGACGAACGAAAAATATTGGCACAATGGGCGATGGAGGCAATGCAGAAGAGAAGTATAGGCATGGCAAACACCTTCATCCAATGAAATTCTAACCTAGCCAGTTAGTTTTGTAATATAACAGCCACAACAAAATTAAGCCCGATTAATTCAAGGAAAGGTGGCTCAGACCATTTAAAATAAAAGAAGTTGGCTAGAATGGAGTGATCAAACTTGAGAACTTAGATGGAACTTTGTTATAAGACTCCAGCAAAAAATTGAAGTTGAAACCTTACCAAGAGAGAAAGGAAGCAACAATCAAGATAAATATTTTGGGCTATGCAACAAAAGAAGATTGGGCAGTAAGAAAAAATGAAACCATGGAAGAACAGGATTGTGGAATAACTAGAAACCAGTTTACTGAAGAGGAAGATTGGACAGCACCAGGAAGCCAAAAAATAGTGGAAGAAAGACTCGTCAAGAAAAAGGTAGAAGGAATTGCAGTACCTCGAGTACATAATGATAAACATTTAACCAATACCCTATTCGGAACACACCTGCACTATGGAAAAGAGTATGGGGCCACTGGAAGTTTCAAGCACCCTACAAAGGAGAAAAAAGAGGTTATGTGTCCTACGAACTCGACGAAGAAGCCGAGAAGGAAAAAAAGGAAAAAGCAATCCAAAATGAAGGTGACTTGGGCAAAGAGGACTAGGACAAGGATGATTAGGACGAATATCTAGAAAAGGAAGGACCGTGCCTAAAAGCCTTAATAATGGCAAAAGAAATGCTCATCGCCCAACCAAATAGATACAACGAAGAGGTAATCAAGTACACCAAAGAACATAATTTGAAGCCCCCTACATTGGTGACTTTGAACGGACTATGGCAGGTCATACCAAATCCAACAGATCCGTCAACAGTGAAGGAGAAAACACTACATGATACCAATAGTATGGCGGACGATACATCGATGGAAGCTATAAAGGCACGAGACTCGCTCCCTTGGTAGATAAGATTTTTTAATTAAAATACCTCGGAACATGTTGCAAAGAAGAATGTTATAAAGACCTCCTTTTTCCTATAAGTGGTGGTATGCATCAGAAGTGAACGTCAGGAGAGGTGATGAATGGAAAGCCAAAAAAGAAAAATTGATCACAAAGAAAATAAAGAAAAGATTAAAAAGCAAAAGATGCAAAAGATGTCAGAAAAGATGGAAGTTCAAAAGATGAAATAAGGCAAAAAATTAAAAATTCCAAATAGAAAATATTAAAATAAAAATGGGGAACATTAAAACAGAAAAAATTAAAATATTAAAATGGGAAAAAGTGTTGAAGTATAAAAGGAGGGTGATAGTAACTCATCATAAAGTTCATACAGCAAAACAAGAATTTTCATCATATAGAAGGAACCTACACCGTATGACCTAGGAGTAAGCTATTCGTATGACGCCAAGGAATGCAGAGGGACACATAGTTTGTATGACATCACATTATATAGCAAAAGAAAATAATCAATGAGGAAACCATACAGCGTACAACAAAACAATCAGCACAGATCCTATGGCATAGAGGGAATGCACACAGCAAAAGAAGGTTAGTCGTACAGCTAGCACAAATAGGGAAGATCAATGTATGGCTAGGGAACATCCATGTACGACAGGAAAAAGATAGTGCAATCATGTTGGTCGTATGAACCATACAAAAGGACGGGAGAAATTTACTATGGCAGCCACAATAGACCGTACAATGTACACAGCCCAACGACAAACAAAGATTAAGTTCATATGGAAAACAAAGAAAGATAGTGTATGGTTGAGTACCGTACCACAGTGTACTAAGGGAGGAGAATTTGTATGGATAAGGGTTGTACAACAGCGGGCTAAGAAAAACGAACAAGGTATACACAATTTTGTATGGCATTATAATTTCAGGATTGTTGGCGTAAAAACTAACACCTCTAGAGTGTAAGTCTGTACGGACAGCTATGCACACTACATGATGAGTGCTCTTCAAATTAGGAGGGGAAGCTCCCTCTTTTGTTGGTATACGTTCTAAAAGTAAAGTAATCTAAACCTATCTTTTTCGACTCAGCTGGAAGAGGCACGAGGTTAAGGAAACCAAGGACGTTGCAGCTAAGGGTTTTCTCTGGTTTCGCAAGTCTTAACTACAACTAAAACTAAATACTTTAATCTATCCAATTTCCTCAAGAAAACAGAGCATGAGGAAAAGGAGCAGGAATGGTTTTACACAATAAATCGGGTATAGATTCACAACGTGAAGGCAAGATGGCACAACAATTTGCTTGGCTGAATAGGTTTATAATCACACACATCACACGATAAGCTTTAGGTACAAACTCTCAACATGAAGGCAAGGTGGCACAACAATTTGCTCAATTCGAATAGGCTTATTGATAACAAAACATAAAGGATAGCCAACTAGGACAGTAAATTGCATAGGCGAGACACGAGTACAATCTACGATCAAACTAGCGACTATATTTAACTAAAGTAAGCATTCACCATAATAATTGCATGAAACCCAAGTGGCATAACAATTCATTATCATAATAAATACTCATGAATAGATACAAAACAAGCAATATTACAAGCAAGGTAGGCACAGTATATATTACTCTCTCGTGCAAAAGTTCTATTTACAAGGGTGAACCAATCTTGAGAATAGGCAGCATGTCGACAACGCAGCAATTCTCTACCACAAGCAAAAAGTTAATTACAAATGAGTTGAAAGCTCTTATTTATAGACATCGACGGTGTAGGCAACCCTAAAATCACCTTGAGTCAACTACAATCTTGCAATGCATGCAAGATTTTATTGCTAAACCCTAATAAAGGAAACTATATAGTTAACTAGAAAGCTACCATTAGTTGACCGGTACATTTAATCTAAATGGACAATGTGCAAGCATGCACGTCCTTATTGAAATGAAAACTAACTAATAACTCCAATTATACAAAGATGTTTCCAAGAAAGACAGCGTGCAATGCGGAACGAGTTAACTCGGAAAGAAGCATCGAGTTTAACTCCTCTGTCTAATGTCTATCTTGGAAAAGGTGGGACGTCTTGAACTAAAGTTCACTGGCCTTGATCTTGGGCAATTAACCCCTCCACAAGGTTGTTGACTACATCACTATCTAACGGTCGTCACATGTCTCAACTATCAATTCACTACTTGTCAACAACTCAAGCAATCTTGGAAATCTCTACACACTTAGACTGGTGCTTTACTGACTTGTAACTCTAGTGGCTCTGTAACTGTTTTTTCTTCTACGAATTGACACGTTTCACGTCTTTCACGCTTTTTCTATGGAAGAGTGTTGCATGATGAAACCGCGAAATCTGACTGCGACCCCTCTGGTTGTGAGAAATATGTGTGAACTTGTTGCACATGCAGACTTCCAACAGTATCAACCCTCTAAACTGGCCCTGGAAGAAAATCAGCTATACGAGGCATGAAACCATGTGGGCTTGAGTGACTACGCCTATCAACCCTCCAAATGCACTTGATACAAATCGGTGTCAGCTTTCCTGATGAAATCATGAATTAAGACTGACTTGGTTTTGAATTCAGTTTGCATTAACTGCATTCTGAAAAACTTGCCTGTTGACTGTGAACATGGCTATATTCTGACAACTTTTCTGGAAAGCCAAAAATCACTCCAGATGAGGCTAAAAATACCCTGTCGGAGAGCAAATTTTCACAAAAAATCTGAGACGTGGATTGTGTGTAGAATTGAATTCTAAGATGACCCAGATCAACAGAATTGTGAAAAAGTGAGATTTAGGCCCGCATGCAAAAAGGTTTTCAGTCGAGATCTGAGGCCCTGTGAGAGCAATTTTTTCCAAAAAAATTTGGAACATGCATTTTGTGCAAAACTGAATTCTACGACAACCAAGATCGATAGGTTTTGGAAAAAATGTGTTTTAGGCCCGCATGCAAAGAGAATTCCGGAAAATAACATAGTGCTCTAGAATAGAGGCAATGGGGCAATTTTCACGAAACAATCTAAGACATGAGTATTGTTGTTGATGCTGAAATACACAAACCCAAATGCTATGTCTCTAACAATTATTGACTTTTACTCCACCATGCAAAGGAATTTCAATTGAGAAAAGAAAAACTTCGAGAATTGAAGCTTCCAGGAAACTTTTCTTGAAAAATTCTAACACATGGGTTTTGTAGAGAAAGTCGTGCACAACCAACCCAAATGATTAAAACTATCAAAAGTTGTTGAATTCTTGGACATGCAAAGAATACCTAAGATGACAATAGAAGAATTTAAGATAGAAGGTAGAAGATTTTGTTTGTTTGTTTTCTCTGCTTCTATAGAAATTTGCCTATGTTTGTCTGAAGGTTGCTGATTATTCTGGACCTGTATCCGCAAGGAATTCTGAAAAATAATCCTCATGGCGCCTTCAAATGATGCTCGCGCAAGAGAAAACTCATTTGCACTCAACCTATTGTGAGAGAAATGAACGCCTAAATGCAAGTAACAAAGAATTTAAGGTTTATGGCACCAACTGCAAGTAGAAACCTTGATTTCAAAAGAAGTCATCTAATTGGAACCCACCTCGTGCAACAAAAACTAAGTTGATGTCTCAAAGATATTAAAATATTCAATGCCACTCAACATGCGAATTGCAATGAGTCTCAAAATAAGCGCCAATATTAAAAATATAGAAGAAATTCGCCCTTTGTGCAGCTGACATGCGAAAATTGAATTTTAATATTATTTTAAAGAGTTAACTGAAGTCTCTTTTTGGGTCACCTTACAATATTTTCCTGATTCCAAAAAATCAAAGTTTGACTTTCTAGGTGTCCATTTGCAAAAGTTGAGATTTTTTGCTAACTTCCTACTTTGTAGCTCACTGAAAACATCACCAAAGCCTCTGTTGAACACTGATTTTCGAGTGCTCGAGTGATGTTGAAACTAAGTTGAATGATTCATCACGTAGCCAAATCAAAATTGATGAAACGCCTGCTGGACGCTGTACCTTAGAAAACTGAAACCGGTGCCTCAAAAAGAAGCGTACCTTTTCCAGGGAGATATGTAATTTCATAAGAGATTCCATACTTAGCCATTTTCCTGATTTAACATTTGATGCTTCAATCTGCCATTGTCAGTGAACGATGACTCTCGTCAACTGGATCCTAGATCCATTGCGTAGCTGGAAGAATTACACACCCAATGACTGCATGTGCAAGGCCTGAATGTTGCATTAGGACCCCCAAATGCAAGGGCGCCCCTAGCCTGTGAAGGTGCAAACACCATCTTGACAAAAGTGTAACTTTCATCCGGACACCACACTTCGACCCTTGACACTGGGAGCTGGAGTGCTTTGATTCATGCACCGTCTATCTCTCTGCGTAGCTGGATCAATTTACAGGAAATGTCTCTGGAGGTGACGAAGCAAGAAAACTGCTTCTAAGACCTCAACAAGAAGGGCGCCTTTTTCAAGGAGATGTGTATTTTCCATAATTAGCAGTTTTTCTAGTTACTTTCACTTTTCAACATTCTACACTGACCTCACACGTACGAGCGTTTGCCAAATCTCGAAGGTTGATGGCTAGACTCGTTCGATAGCAAGAGTAATTGCGCACAAGTCTCGTGAAGACTATGAATGCTGAAAACCCCATCTGACAGGCCTAAAGGTTGGGCGCTCCTAGCCTATAGAGATACAGTTGTGTATTTCTACATTTCTCTACCCTCTGATTTACGTGTTCGGTAGAACCTTTGTCACAATCACTCAGAATGTCGGATCACCTCACGAACTGATGCATTGCGAAGCTCAACTAGATTAGAAAAGATCTCAAGAAGACGGCATCTGCAAATTCATTCATTTGGGGGGCCAAATTAAAGGGAGCCCCTGGGCTACAAGGGCGCAAAAACTGTAAACTTGATAGCCTTTGTAACACGCATCCTCCTCGTACCCTCAACTTTTGATCTCGGCACTTTGGACATCTTCACTTGATAGCTTGTCAGAAAGCTGGGCTAATTTTGAAGAGATTGAATCCATTTGCAAGCACATGCAACCAGATCTGAGCCTCCAAAAAGAAGGGCGCCCCTGGGCCACAGGTTCGCGGATCTGCATACTTTAACTGCCTCCATGATGTGTATACTACTCGTAACTTCTTCCTCTGCCTTCGTTTATTGGAGTTATGCAATTCAGACGGACTTGCTCCATAGCTAGTCGGAAAGCTGACTGAAAACCGAAGAGAATGAATGTATTCGCAACCCAAAGCAACTAAATCTTGACCTCCAAAATGAAGGGCGCCCCTGGCTTGTACAGGCGCAGATTTGCTCTGAATTTCATGTTTTCCATCATTTTGCACTCTATGAACACCGTATCAGCTACTGAATTATCCATGTAGAAGCACTACGGCTGCCAAGGTGTGTGTATGACTATACTTCACCATTTTCACCTATATGGACAATGTAAAGTTGATTTGCACATTGATTGCGCAAGTGTCTACTAGCTTACATATTGAAAGTGTTCCTAGACCTAGAATATTTTAAGCACCTTTCGCCATTTGAAAATCCCCTTCGTCAAGAAGCATCTTTTTCAACATCTTTCATCATAGAATGTTTTGCTTTGAGTTTTAGGCTTAGATTTTGATACCTGGTACTGGCCAACTGCCATTGACAACCTCGGAGGTTCTAACTTTTGACTTGAAAAAGTGAAAACTACCCACCAGGCTTAAACTAACTTTTAACTGAAATCGACTTCACCACTATGATCGTGATGTGAAATAAGCCCCACTATGATCGTGATGTGAAATAAGCCAACCAAAATTAATTTCAACCAATTCTGACAAGTTTCTATTTTTAGGGTTTTTTCACCTAAAAACAAGGTCCGAAAACCCTAATTTTCAAAAATTCCAAACTTTGCTAGTATCTTCCTGGCATCATACTGACCAAAAGCCCATACTTGATTTGCCCAAAAACTGAGTTTTGACCCCATTTTTACAAGGTTTAGACCATTTTAAGCAAAATGCCTTAATGAAGCAAAAAATTTGGTTTCAATACAATGTTGGTGTAAGAACTAACACCTCTGGAGTGTGAGTTTGTACGTACAGCTATGCACACTACGTAATGAGTGCTCTTCAAATTAGGAGGGGAAGCTCCCTCGTTGTGCTGGAATGCATGAAATAGAAAACTAAACTAATGTCCTATCTTTTTGTTCTCAGCTGGTAGAGGCACAAGGTTAAGAAAACCTAGAACGTTGCAGCTAAGTATTTTCTGGTTTCGCAGATCATGTAACTACAACTAAGCTAACTTCTTTAAAATCTATCCAGTTTACTCACGAAAACAGAAGCGTGAGGAAATGGAGCGGGAATGGTTTTTATACGATAAGCTGGGTACAGTTTTGCAACATGAAGGCAAGGTGGGCACAACTATCTGCTCGGCTGAATAAGCTTATTATCACACACATCATACGATAGGCTTTAAGTACGAATTCTCAACATGAGGGCAAGGTGGGCACAACTATTTGCTTAATTCGAATAGGCCTATTGATAACAAAACACAAAAGATAGCCAACTAGGACAGCAAATTGCATAGACGAGACACGCGTACAATTTACGATCGAACTAGCCACTATATCTAACTAAGGCAAGCATTCATTATAATAATTGCATGGAACCCGAGTGGCATAACAATTCATTATCAAAACAAATACTCTAGAACAGATCCAACAAAGACAATATTATAGGCAAGGTAGGCGCAACATATATTAATCTCCTGTAAAAGCTCCTTGAACAGATACAATAATAGCAATACTACAGGCAAGGTAGGCGCAGCATGTATGTTATCAAGCAAAAGTTAAATTATAAATGAGCTAAATGCTCTTATTTATAGACTTCAAGGTGTAGGCAACCCTAAAATCACCTTGAGTCAACTACAGTCTTGCAATGCATGCAAGATCTTATTCCTAAACCCTAATTGAATGAAACTATACAGTTAACTGGGAAACTATCATCAGTTAACTGTAACATCTAATCTAAATGGACAAGTGCAACATGCACGTCCTTATTGAAAGCAAGTCAACTAGAATGCTATCATCAGTCAACTGAAAAATCTAATCTAATCTCCAAGTATATGTAGATGTTTCCAAGAAAGACATGCATGCAATGTATAACAGCAAGTTAACTCAGAAAGAAGCCTCGAGTTAACTACTTCTGATGACTCATCGTTGTCTTCAACTGCATGGTCTAACTGAAAGTCTACTCCAAGTTTATCATCTCCTCCAGGAATTTATCAATAGTATCATCATCTGGCACTTTGACGCTGTCCACGATGATTAACTGCTTGTCCAACTCTTTGTCTCCATCTCGGATCTCCCTCTGACTATCTCTAACCTCTGTGGTCACCTTTTTGAAACTGATAGTCAGCATTGTAAACTCCTCCATCTTGGACGCCTCTGGCCCTCCACATAGGTTATCACGAACTAACTCTTCGAACTCAGCTTGAACTGCCTCTAACTCGGCGTAAGTACCATCCTCATGCCGATAATGACATGGGATTTGAGTGATGTACTCGCTGATGAAACGAAGAGCTGCAACAACCTTTTCCTGAATCATGCTCATCTTAGCAGAAATCCTATCATATGTCTCCACCCTGCAAAGATATAACTCTCTCCAAGTGAAGACCTTCTTCTGATCTATATCTGTTGTAATGGCGTCATAGATTCCTGCAAGCTGTGATATCAAAATCAAGTCCTTCGGCTTATGCTCAGCTATGAAAATCTCGAGCTTCTGAATTCTCTGGCGAAGACTATGTGCGTCAACCCTCAACTGATATAGCTCTATGAGGAGGCGTCGACCAGCAATGATAAAGTCCTCAATCCAGGTATCCAAGAGCTTTCCTCGATTAACCAAGTGTTGAATCCTCTGCTGTTCTGTGGCGGTCTCTCGAAGTTGTGGAAGTAAAGGTGCTTGCCCCTCGCTGCCATGAAGTAAACTCAAAATATACATGCGGAGTTGCCTGATTTCAGCTTTGACAGTTGCTTTATCCTCACCATCCTTCATGACGCGTTCCTCTAGATTACTCGCGACGACTCTGAATAGATTCACGTCGGTGTGTCGAGTATTCTTACCCAGATTAGTTTTGACGAAGGTAAAATCACCAACATCAACTTCATCCAAGTATTTGCCTTCTGGAGGAATAGCAACCTCTATGACGATCTTTGCCTCAAGATTCTTCTCAATATTTATCTGTTTTTGGCCCTCTTATTCAACCTGTTCTAATAGGGCTCACCAAACTCAGATAAATCAAGATTATATGAAGGCATACGCCTCTCCCTCTCCAATGACTTCTCGAGCCAAGATGAATAAGGAATACTGTCCTCTCGAGGTGGAGCCATTTCTACTGTATCAGCCACTAGCAGATCCACTGGTATGAAGGTCTCATGTATCGGAATCTCAAGCTCCGAATCAATATCTATGGGAGACGAGTGTGGTGAAAAAGGTGAACCTGGAGATGACAAACCGGCCTCAGTTTGAATAACTGGTTCTGATGAAATAACTGGCTCTGGAAGTACTGTCTCTGTAACTGGAAATGCTTGCTCTTGACGTACTGTCTCTACAACTGGAAGTGTTGGCTCTTTCTCGACCTATTTCCTTTTGGTGATGCTTTTTCCTTTTGAATTAATTCCCATCTTAACCCCTTCAAGCGGCCTCATGGAAACCTTGACTCGAGGTTTAGCCCTAGAAGTAGAAGGTAAAGAAGAAACTACCACTACTGGCGGCTCTGTAACTGGGATCACCCTTCGCTTCCTCTTGCTCTCAAGGAAGTACATGGTGGTTTTGATAACAGACTTGGATAAGTCTTTCACTGAAGTGTTCAATGGGACATACCAATCAGGTTGGCGAAGTGGCTGGCGAGCAACTTGGTCTCTAATGACTGAATGAAGAAGTATTTCGCCATCATCATCAAACAAACCTTCCACATCCTCTGACAAGAAATCAGCAATCTGTAGAATAGTAAGCCTACAATAATGACGACGACGCACCTCAAATTCATCCTCACAATTGACCCAAAAGTCCTCAAGCGCTGCTGAATATGAAACATTTTGCTCCAACCTTGCTAAATAATGACCCAACGAATCATAGGCACACTTCTGAGGAAAACACCCAAGCTGAAGTTTCTCTAACTCGTGTGCCATTAACTTGCAATCAGCAGTTGTTTTGCATTTGTAAATACCTAACTCAAACGGAAAGGTGAAAGCTGGCTTATGTCGATTGCGAAGAAAAGTGTGAACCTCATGTGCCTGTCTCATGAACTCCATGAAAAGAACCTTATCCGATGGGTACCTCGGTAGCATCAGAGGTTCTCCTGTATATCCATATACACGAATATATGTGAAAGTAGGAAATTGGATGAACCAATCTGCCCAACTCTCCATTGCTGATTGTGCCTCTGTAGAAATCCTCACATGCATCTCGTTATCCAAATTTCTGACTGTCCTCATAAGAAAGTGATCATTCATTGCTATAAAGTCCTGTTCAGCTTTCGAAAACTCCAACTGAGGGTAGTATTCGTGCACTCGCTGAACACCCAGAACTCCATCGGTCTTTAATAATTTAAAGCTGCCTTGGAATGCAACTAAGTAAACCAGAAAAGTTACCATATGGAATTCATGAATCTTTAGGAACTCTGTAATCTGCTGGTGAAGACACTCGCTGATAAACATGGCCCAATCAAATGTTTCCTTCTTATCAATAACTCGTGAGATGAGGTAGAACATCCATGTTCGGAAAACACTTGTGTCTTCAGAACCTGCTAACCGGTTAAGTAAAGTTATCAAAATAGCAATCTCGTCCTTGAAATCCCCACGTGCAATCTTCCTTGGCATGTTGGTTTTCTGAACCTTCAACCATCGTTGAGCTACTTTCTTCTGTGATCTATCCTTGTCCTCTTCCCATATTCTGTCACAATCTGAAATGGATACAGCGAAATGATCTGAACGTGGAGGAATAGAAAAACATTTTTCTACATCCCTCGGCTTAAGGCTACAAATAATCCTTCCATCTGTCGATCTAATTTGTCTAGTAGATGAGTCATAATGCTTAACACAAGCAAGTACGAACTCAAGATCAAAGACTGAGATAGGAATGGACGCCGCTGCAAGTATCCCTGAACGTTCAAGATTTTTGATTGTAGTACTGTTGATACCCTCCAATAAGTTCAGATTGACGATGGGAAAAACGTGACTTAAGTCGATATCGGTAGTTTTCAGAAAGTTATGAAGAAAGACCTGTTTGGCCTTATAGTCTATGGGATTATACTGCATTCTGAAAAATTAGACTTTTGACTGTAAAGTCGGGTGTGTTTGGACAACTTTGGAAAAACTGGAAAAGCTCGGGGATAGGCTAAAAATAGCAAGGGGAAGTGAATTTTTTCAGACAAATTCTAAGATATGGGTTTTGTGTAGAATCAAATTCTAATGCAATCCAAAACGTCAAATTTGCGAAAAAATGGGATTTAAGCTTGCATGCAAAAGGTTTTTAGTTGAGATTTGAACTGACAGTTAGGGGCACTGGAGGCAATTTTTTCCGCGAAAATCTGGAACATGGGTTTTGTGTAGGAATGAATCCTAGAACTACCCAGATCAACAGATTTGTGAAAAAACGTGATTTAGGCCCACATGCAAAGAGAATTCTGGAAAAAAGCACAATGCTTCTAGAAAAGAGGCAGCGAGGCAATTTTCACAAAATAATCAAAGACATGGGTATTGTTGTTGATGCTGAAATACTCAAACCCAGATGATGCTTTTCTGAAAAATCTGCCGATTTCTTTGACATGCGAAGAAAATCTATGACGAGAATAGAAGAAAATAAGATAGAAGAATAGAAGTTTTATTTGTTTGTTTTCTCTCTTCTTCTGTAAAAATTTGCCTATGCTTGAAGTAGAACTGATAAAACCTGCATGCAAAATAGAAACCAAGTCTGAAATAATCTTCCCTTGAACAATCTGAATCTGTAGCTACAAAGAATACTGAAATCTGACACCTGTAGCACCTGTAGATCAATTTTATGCTCAAAAAAAGATGTTTCTTGTCAACTCTAATGAAGAATAATGGACGCCATTAGCAAAATATATAGAAAATTATCGTCTAAGGTGTGTGAAATGCATGCCAAGCATTGGAAATGGCGCTTGAAGTACAACTAGTGCTTCAAAACTCACGCATGGCCTATATTTGGCTTCAAACTCAATTAACTGGATGTAGAACCAACCCAAGTTAGGGCGCCACCTTGAAGATTCAGTTAACTAGTGCACGCAAACTAAGTTTAGCCAATTATGACTAAAAATAGGTTCAATAGAAGTCGACCTGAAAAAGAGTTTAACTGAAGATCTAAATTTAGTAAATTGAAAACTCCTCCCATGCACACTTCTATTTTTTAATTTTGAAAAGTCAACCTTTGACTTTAGGTGTCCTTCCATACTTAGACATTTTTCTGAAAATTTGAATCCAGAAACCTCAAATGAAGCTCACGTTCGATCACTGATTCTGATTGACTGCCGTGTCAGATCAACTGGCTGACAGTTCCATCGAAAAGGAGGACCAAATCTGACAAGAATATCCCTTGAGGTGATAATCCAAAATTCACAAATCTGAGGCTTCAAAAAGATGGGCGCCCCTAGCCTCCAGGGGCGCTTTTGACCTCAGTGTTAGAATATTTTCAGGCATTTTCATTATTTTCACTGATAACTTGACTATATTTCACTTGACGTTTCCCGGCATTTGACAAAACTTCAGAATGCGCCGACTAGCTCACTGCGGAGCAGGCTAAATTCTGAGTAAAGGCTCCTGATGAGCACTCTGTATAAAAACATCTTTTAACCTTCCTAAATCATGGGCGCCCTTGGCCTCTAGGGGCGCTTTTCCCAACCAATGTCATCCATTACTATAACTGGCAAAAATTACTCAACTTCCGGCTACGGATTGCCAAGACATCTTCTGACTCGGCTGAGACAGGTAACAGAAAGCTGGAAATGACACGAACGAGATGAGTATCTGAAATCATCAAACAGATTTCATTAAAGGTCTTAAAACCTTGGGCACCCCTAGCCTCCAGGGGCGCTTTTGTCCTTTCTGAACAATCTCTGATCCAGTCGAAAACCTCAAATTTGACCATTGATGGCGGCAACTCGGCAACTCACATTCACCTGCTAACAGATGCATCGCGGAGCTGGACCAAAACTGGGAACAAACTTCCTGGCTGTCACTTGATCAAAAGACTTCATTTGAATCTTCAAAAAGATGGGCGCCCCTAGCCTCCAGGAGCGCTTTTTCTCTTCAAAGTTATCTACTTTGCATCTCCCTCGTTCCATATTGAATTTCCGTTTTCAAACATTTTACTCTTCCATTGGACTGGCTCGTTGGCTCATTGCGAAGCTATCAGGAAACTGGAGAAATCATCTTGGTAGAGATTTTACCTCGTTGAAAATCTCCTCCGTCGAAAAGCATAATTTTCAACATCTTTCATCATAGAGCATTCTTCTTTGAGTTTCAGGCTTAGATATTAACACCTGGTACTGGCCAACTGCCATTAATGACCTCAGAGGTCCTAACTTTTCTCCTGAAAAAGTTATAACTGCCCACCAGCCTTAAACTGACTTTTAATTGAAACTGACTTCACCACTGTGATCGTGATGTGAAATAAGCCAATCAGAATTAATTTCAGCCAATTCTGACAAGTTCCTATTTTTTAGGGTTTCGAGCTAAAAATAGATTTCAAAAACCCTAATTTTCAAAATTTTCAAATTTTGCCAATATCTTACTAGCATCACACTAACTAAAAGCCCATACTTTATTTGCCCAAAAACTGAGTTTTGACCCCACTTTTACAAGGTTTAGACCATTTTAAGCAAAATGCCTTAATGAAGCAAAAAAATTGGTTTGGGTACAACATACAACAAGGGTATGACTCAGCAGTTACATAATACGGATTAAGCAAAACAGATATTGGAGAGTACGGAGACACATTAGTGGGCGAGTGCATAAATCCAATTGCTATAACCACTTTCGACAAGAACATTGTCTATTTAACCCATGTTCGAGAGTGCCAAAGGCTTATTGTTGCCAAACAGACATGGCCACCAGTACCAGCAAAGGAAAAAGCCCAACACCATTCCAACCCTACATTGCATTGAGAAAAATGGCAAAGGGGAAGGACGATGACACTATTATAGCAGACAATATCACTTGGGAGAGTCTCAACGGCACCAAATGTCGCTCATGGTGGTTGGGAACACAAGACAACCACATCCTAAAACCAACGTTGCAGCACGCACAAGTGGATAACATCGCCTATTTACCCTTCTTCAACTCTTGGGAGTTTAAGCCATACTTGCACTAGATGATAATGCAATATGACAAACATGCTCACAAGTTATTGATTGACTATAGAGGATGTCAGGTGACTATATCTTTCGCACTTGTTGAATTCACTAGGGTATTCAGGATACCTTCAAGCCTTCGAGAGGAGTATCAGCAACCAAACCTACAAGGAAGATGTCCCAACAAGAGGAGACACTTTTGGCAGATATGTCATTCAGATCTCACTCAACAAGAGGAGAGCATCTGGAGCGCAAGAAACAAAGGTTTGAGAAAGAATTTTCTCGCCAACCCCGAGTGGAAGTGCATCCTAGACTTGATCAAATGCAAACTCAAGGGCTAGCAAGGCATCTGATATTGCAATGTGGATGATTACTCTCATGACCAGGCTGAGCATGTGGAGACTATAGCTAGGCAAGCATACTTTCAAACAAGATACGAGAATTCTTGTGCTTGAAGAACAAAGCCTTCTACATGACTCAGCATGCCATCAGGAATCTACTGGACGCCATCTATACACAGGTAGCTTCTAATAATTGGGGAAGATTCCAACCCGTAAGTCAACTACATGCGCCATGGTCAACTATGTTCTATTGGGCCAATTTGGGTGCGCAAACGGTGAGGGAGGAGAGACCTCATCAAACACCACCATCGAAGAAAAGAAAACACAAACAGTTCACCTCCTTCGGCTAGTGGAGACGATCACGAGGCTATAGAGTTGTCTTCCTCCTCATAAGTGAATACGGAGGAAGTTTCACAAGGGAGGCAAGCTCATAGGACATCAAGGAGGCTATCACCATACAACCAACCATTACAGAACAACCAGCCATCCCCATGCAACCACTACCTTCCACTACAGTCGTACCAGTTACCACCACAACCATATCACTACTAGTACCACTAGTACTAGTAGCACTACCAACAATAGCACAACTACCAACACCACCAATAATGCCAGCAATTGATGACAATGTTAAAAGGATGCGGGCATCGACGACTAGCTGGGAGAGATGGGTGCAACCAAAAGACGCTCCTCCACCAAAGTCGCCAAGAGTAGTGGCCGAGAGCACAGAGCCACCACATGACCGAGAGTAGCCGATGTGGTGGTTGACACTCAACCTATAGAACCCTCACAGCCAGCTCCACCAACCATATACACTAATATGGCAACAATTCTAGAGACAAACTCATGACCACATCCAACAGAGTCGGGCGAGAAGTCTAGTGACGATGAGTCTGAAGGGGTATTCATCAAGATTGGTCGACCGAATGCTTACGACCCTCTTGACATAGTGCAGAGGTATCTTGGAGAATTGCAATCCATGGTGAGAGTAATGTATGAGGTAGGGGAGATATCTTAGCAACTAGATATTGGGCATTATTTGTTTGGTTGCCTAGGAGGCGGAGAGGATCCCGACCTTTAATGCAGGTGGGATGTGAAGGAGAATTTTTAAGATGTTTCATCTCACTAGACCCATGGCAATAGGGAAACATGGCAGAGTGCTCTTAGCACTTCATGACATGGAGAGGTGTTACCAAGACATCTTCCTCAGATGGGGATGGCAAATGGCTTCCATTGAGGAGTCTATGCAAGCGAAAGAGCACTTGCATAGGCCGAGAGTATTAGAGCAGAGCTAGCTAACCATATTTACAAGTCCCAGGAGCAGTTGGCCTATGTGACAACAACAAAGCATACCCGAGTCACAACTCTCGATCAAGTGAAGGCACAGAGAGAAACTATTGGTCGAGCAGGATGCTTAATTGGCTAAGAGGGACAAAGAGTTATAGGGAAAGCTTTAGGACATGGAGAGAACGAAGACAAAGTTGACGGAGGTAATACACATGGTCAAAACTGCCAAAGAACAGGAATTGGTGGCAAACCAAAGACTCCAGCATCTTCACTAGCAACAACCACACCCGCACCCTCTGTGCATTCAAGGGAGTCCTCTCAATCTCCTTCCTCTCAGTGATTACTTTTTTGTTGTATACTTGTAATGTCTCCTTTGCGATGGTCCCAAATCTTGCCCCTGGTTTGAGTTAATCCCTCCTTCACTTTGATAATTCAAGGGAACAATCTTCAAATTCGGATCTATACTTGCTCCATTTTAGGTTTATTTTAAACTTTGTCTTTTAGCTTGCTAGATTAGATAGTCAATAGATTCAAAATCAATGATTCATTGCTAATTCCTCAATCCTATTAACGAATCCTTTCAAAGGTTGATAGTGGTTGGATTATCCAATCAGTATATATGTATACGTCACCTAAATGATCCGCTGCTCAGCATATACGAATCCCTGCCTTTTGCTTGAGGCTCCAAGAGTACTACGTCTATTATATTATATATATTTAATTCCCCTTAGCTATTCCCCTATTATGATAAGGCATACCATCATCGGCCAAAACTCAAAAGATGTCTTTTTCATATATTCCCTCAGCACTAATGATGATCTCCAGCCATAATCTCTGAGGCTTTCCAATGAAGGTAAATAACCAAGCCGCGATTTCATATATTTCTTAATCTTTTTGAGTGCAAATGCCAACGTGGGATGTCCATCCTCCACTCAGCCAAAAAGTCCATATCTTATGCTACCATTGTATAAGTTCTTCTGAAACATGTACGAAGTCATATATTTTCACATTTTCTTAACACAATTTGTTAGCTCCTCGAGAATATAATCCAGTCCTTGAATGGATTTAATTCATGATAATGGATTTGATGGTCTTTGCCCCTCTGACTGATCGTAGACCTTACAGACCCGAAGTCTTCTAAGACTAGATAGAATATTACTATAATGATATGGAATAATACCAGGGCTCGTCTAGTACTCTTCCATATGCATAGTTCAACCAATTGCTTGAAATTTCCAGATATATTTGGCATTCATAACTCTTGTCTAGGCGATAATCGTTAGGTGTTGATTAAACTACTCAACTGCTTACTTGGAGAGTTCATGATTGGCATCATAGATAATTCCTAATCTTAATCCGTTCATGCTTGTGCACATCTTTGACGTGATGATTGGATGCCTCCAAACTGGCCATGTTACTTAAAATATGAAACCTGTATATTTCTTCCATTGGAGCAATCTGAGATTCTAGTGAATCGGACATGCCTTTCTAACTTCTACGATGTTCATTCTATCTAGAAAGTTATCTTTTTCTTTTTCCTCTTGTTAATGATGATAGCTTCGGTCAAATATGAATGATGATTGCTGTAAGCATCATCGTCATTCATAAGTGATCAAAGATCATCACTCATAAATCAAATAACTTATAAGGAACATTTAAATCGAATCTTTGAGCATATATATAAAATTCGATATTAGACATGATAATATATTCTGCATTTATTAAAATCGGAATCCTCTTAAAACATACGCCATCTTATAGAAGGGTGTATACGTGTTAATGTATACATAACAAATGGTAAACAAATTTGTTACAGGCTGCACCCTAAAGGACGTGTCCCATGAGTGGGTGGAGACACGTCCTCTCATGAGCTGTGCCTCTTAGGGGCGGGCTCTTCCCTTATTTATGGTGGTTCCTCATTCGATATGCAAACATAGAAATCGGACAATGTTCTGCAATCAGCACATTTAATAAGAAGTTCATATCTGGAAATCGAAATCTAGAAATTGAAAATCTGAACATAGAGGATAAATATAATTTGAATTAGAAATTTTCTTATACAGATTTTTCTGACCTTAGTTTAATCTTAGTGTTTCTTAGGATCCCATCTGTGAAGAGATTTGATTACATTTACATGGTATCAGAGCCACGTTGTGTGAATCCAAATCAAATCTAAAATCAGATTGCTCAAGAAATTCATATTTCCTAAAATCGAATTCACATCACATTCTTCATAATGTCAATTGTGACCAGATTTGAAAATCGTCTTGCAAGAGTAGATAACCTTGCATCATGGAAATTTAGAATCATGATGATCCTAAAACAGAATAAACTAGACTCACTTATGAAAGAAACTATTAGGGAACCAGAGGCTGAACCTAAGAAAGTTGAGAACCTTGTGTTCTATACAGCCCTTTCTAATCAAGTATCTGACAACACTCAAAATTGGGTAATTGATAGTGGTTCATCCAGACACATCACAGGGTTCAGAGAACACTTAGACTCCATGACTGAAAAGTCTGATGAAGAAGTAACCATAGGGGATGATTCTGCATACCTTGTAAAAAGGGTTGGAACATGTTCCATCAAGTTGAAATTTGGGATTTCTCTGCAACTCACTGGAGTCTTATTTGTACCTGGAATTAAGAGAAATGTTATATCCATCTCTGCCCTTGAAGATAATGGCTACAGAGTTACATTTATGGATAGTAAAGTTCTAGTGTGACCTAAAAACTCAACTATCAAGAAAGCACATACCATAGGCATAAGACAAGGGTACCTTTACAAACTTTGCACTGAGGTTAAACAAGCCCTTACCCTTGACACTAATGATTCAAATGAAATTTGGCATAGAAGACTAGGTCACCTCCATTTCTGTGCCCTACATTCTATGGAAAAACTTGTTACAGGCTTACCCAAGCTAAAACTATCTCATGAGGGAACTTGTAAAGGTTGTGCCCTAGGAAAAAATACTAAAGGATCCTTCCAGAATAGTCTAAGTAAAACCCTTAATGTATTAGAACTGGTTCACTTTGATCTTTGTAGACCCATGTTTGTACCTTCTAAAGCAAGATTTCTATACTATGTCATATTTGTAGATGACTTCTCTAGGAAAACCTGGATCTATTTCCTTAAGTGTAAAGAGTCAATAGAAATCCTCAAAAGGTTCGAAGAGTTTAAAGCCCTCACTGAAAACTTCTCCGGAAAGAAAATAAAAACCTTAAGGACAAACAATGGAAAAGAATATACCTCTGAGATCTTTAAAGAATTTTGCATGAGTGCCGGAATTAAGAGGGAATTCACTGTCGCCTACAACCCTGAACAGAATGGGGTTGCTGAGAGAAAAAATAGAACCATTGTAGAAGTTGCTAAAGCAAAGTTGCTAGACCAAAACATTGAAACATCTTTCTGGGCAGAAGCCTCTAGGACTGCTGTCTATATCCAAAATAGATGTCCTCATTCTCATCTTGATAAAAAAACTCATCAAGAAGCCTTTATCGACATAAAACCTAACATTAGCCATCTTAGGATTTTTGGCTGTCCTGTCTATATTCATGTACCCAAAGAGAAAAGATCCAAACTAGAACCTTCTGGAAAGAAGGGAGTATTTGTGGGTTATAGTGAAACCTCCAAAGCTTACAAAATATTCATACCCGGGCAGAAACAAATTGAGTTGAGCAGAGATGTCATCTTTGAAGAAGACATTGTATTCAAAAGGGCAAGAAGTACTAGTGAGACAAAAGCCTATTCCCTAGAATACCTGAAATGGAACCTGCTCCTGAGATTCAGAGGGAGCATCCTAAGGAAATGCCACTTGAACCTCCTACCACTTCAAATGAGGACACAAATGACATCGGCAGAAAGAGACCACTTTGGGCAAAGAAGATGATCAAAGAAGTAGAGGATCATGCAGCACCTAAAGGAACATTCAGGGAGAGTAAAAGACCCAAATGGTTCTCTAGCTATGTTGCCTTAATGAACAACATCATAAACGTTGAACCTGCCAGTGTTACAGAAGCCTTCAGACATCAAGCCTGGAAGGATGCAATGACAGAGGAATATCAGTCCATACTAAAGAATGATGTATGGGACATAGTGCCTCAACCAAAAGAGAAATCTGTTGTTTCTTCTAAATGGCTCTTCAAAATCAAACATGTTGTTGATGGCAATATAGAAAAACATAAAACACGTTTCATGGCTAGGGGTTTTTCTCAAAAGGAAGGCATTGATTACGAAGAAACATTTGCACCTGTTGCCCGTTATACATCAGTGAGAGCAGTATTAGCCATTGCAACAGCTAAAGGCTGGAAGATCCATCAAATGGATGTGAAAACTGCCTTCCTGAATGGAACCATTGAGGAGGAAGTCTATCTGGAACAGCCTAAAGGTTTTGTGATACATAAATCTAACTCACATGTGTGCAGGCTGAAAAAAGCTCTCTATGGACTTAAATAGGCTCCCAGGGTCTAGTATGAAAGAATTGACAACTATCTCTTGGGATTAGGATTTTCCAAAAATGATGCTGACTCCAATCTCTACTTCAAGGTAATCAAAGGTGATATGCTTATAATTATTTTATATGTTGATGACCTGCTGATAATAGGAGAAGATCACCTCATTGCTCAAGGGAAACAAGATCTAATCTCTGAATTTGACATGAAAGACTTGGGTATTCTACACTACTTCCTTAGTTTGGAAGTATGGTAGAAATCAGAAGGTAATATACTAAATCAAGGAAAGTATACTATTGACATTCTGAAAAGATTTGGAATGTTGGACTGTAGACCGATGTCTACACCTATGGAAACCAACCTTCACAAATTGAAAGAAGCAGCAACAGAATCCAAATGTGCAGATCCAACCCTTTACAGACAGATGATTGGATCCTTGATGTATCTGGTTAACACCAGACTTGATATTTGCTATGTTGTAAATGTTCTCAGCCAGTTCATGTATGAACCCAAGGAAATTCACTTGATGGCTGTAAAACATATTTTAGATATCTTCAAGGCACTATTGGATATGATCTTCTTTACAAGAATGATCCACTAGATCTACATGGGTACTCTGATTCAGATTGGGCTGGAAGTGTAACTGATCGGAAAAGCACATCAGGGTGTTGCTTCAGTTTGGGATCGGCTATGATCTCCTAGATTTGCAGAAAACAATCTTCAATTGCATAGAGCTCAATGGAAGCTGAATATATTGCAGCCTCAATGGGAGCAAGAGAAGCAGTGTGGCTTCGTAAATTGCTTGTGGGACGCTTTGGTGAGCCCTTGAATCCTACCATTATTCATTGTGATAATCAGAGTTGTATAAAACTCTCTGTGAATCCTATCTTTCATGACAGATCTAAGCACATTGAGATCCCCTATCATTATGTAAGAGATATGGTGGAAAGGAAAGTGATTCAGTTGGAGTATATTAGTACAAATGATCAAACTGCAGACATTCTCACCAAGCCTCTCTCCCGGATCAAGGTAGAGCACTTCAGGAAGAAACTTGGTATGGTTGAAATGTAATTTGTTATTTATGTTTGAAATACAAATTGTTTATAGATTGTACTAATATATAAAGATGTTTAATGTGTAAACTCTTTTGTCATGTGTGTGACTCCATGACTTTATGGGCCTACTCCCCCTGTGTACATTATCGAAAGGTGACGATCTTTCAATAATGAACACTTGTATTTGACATTGTAAAGTGACGACTCTACAATGATGAACTATCATGATAGATATCATGTGACTTGATATCTATGGACATGTCATGATAGTATCTCTTGGACATCTTGATGGATATCATGAGACTTGATATCTGAAGGTCATTGTGATCCTTAAGAGATAATCATGGTGGATATTTATATCCGTGGATATGCCATGAATTATGGTAGACATCATGTGACTTGATGTCAGTGCACATACCATAATGAAGATATGTTATGGAGAATGTCATGTGACTTGACACTTTCAGAAGCATATCATATCTTCTGATATCACGAGATAGGTGATATCACTTTGGAAGTTATCCTTCCTAGTTAAAGAGGGAGTGTTGAAATAATGAAGATGTGTTATGAAGAATGTCATGTGACTTGACAACATTGAGAAAACATATCATATTTCCAATATCACGTGTGAAGGTGATATCTTGACTTATTTGATTTGAAATATCTTCCCTAGCTAAGAGGGAGTGTTAATGATGATAGCTTCGGTCAGATATGAATGACAATTGTTGTAAGCATCATCGTCATTCATAAGTGATCAAAGATCATCACTCATAAATCAAATAACTTCTAAGGAACATTTAAATCGAATCTTTGAGCATATATATAAAATTCGATATTACACATGATAATATATTCTGCATTTATTAAAATCGGAATCCTCTTAAAACATACGCCATCTTATAGAAGGGTGTATACGTGTTAATGTATACATAACAAATGGTAAACAAATTTGTTACATGCCGCACCCTAAAGGACACGTCCTCTCATGAGGCGTGCCTCTTAGGGGCGGGCTCTTCCCTTATTTATGGTGGTTCCTCATTCGATATGCAAACATAGAAATCGGACAATGTTTTGCAATCAGCACATTTAATAAGAAGTTCATATCTGGAAATCGAAATCTAGAAATCGAAAATCTGAACATAGAGGATAAATATAATTTGTCTTAGAAATTTTCTTATACAGATTTTTCTGACCTTAGTTTAATCTTAGTGTTTCTTAGGATCCCATTTGTGAAGAGATTTGATTACATTTACACCTCCTCTTCCCTCTGATTTGAGAGTATCTATTCTTTAAATACCCACGTATGAGCTTTCAGCGCATCTACTTGTTGAGGGTCGTGTCTTTCGCAAACCAGATCTTCCATTGTTTGTTTGATTTAGTTTATTTAGGGATTGCTCATTTTATATTTTATTTTATTGTCTTTTATTTTAATTTATTTCAATCAATTTATCATATAAATTATTAATTCAATATTTATTTTATTATATAACTTTGTCAATATTTATATTTATAATATTGTATATTAGAATATTGCTTATAATGGTGTTTCATATTCTTGTATCTTTAATATTTATATATTTATAATTACAATATTATCTCACAATAATTGTAATTATAAAAGTATTAGAACGATTAAATTTCCTTTTATAATTTTAATATATAGTGTTATTTATTTTCACTTATCTGGTCTCAAGGTGTTCTAATTTCGGGGACATGACAATAGTCCCTCATTTTTTTGTTGTGTCATCTGGAAGATGACCTTTTTGGAGGGGCTGATGTAGTCGATCAAAAGTTAATTGAAAATGTTTTACTCGACCAAATAGTAAATAAATAAATGATTATGTTTTAGTCAGCCTACCTATTTATATGTCCTTATTGTTCATAGTTAGGGACTGTTGTGATTTTGATGTACTTGTTGCATATCTGTGAATGAAAATAAAGCTTTATCTTCTAGAGAATGATCGGTATTCATTTATGTTTTGTAAGTTTGTTACTTCCATTTACTCTGTAATTCATTCAAGTAGGATAAGCAAGTAAACAACAACCGAGACTTCTCGATAAGAGATTCAACAAGGTTCCAAGCCCTAATAGGCTTAGGAGGACACAGAGCCAAATGGAAGTGATAAAGTTGGAAAATGAGCCCTTGATGTAGTGGGATGGTAGGCTTGATGAGCACACAGCTATACTAAGAGGGGCGGAAGGTGAATCAGTATAACATAACTTTTACCAATTTCAAACCTTATCAATCACAATAGCAACTATGCAAGAATATAGCAATAAGAACAAGTTGACAACAAGATTTTATGCGGAAACCCTTACATGAAAAAACCAGAGTACAAATAATGTATTTTATATATATATATATATATATAAGTTTACAATGAATGTAGGCACTAACCTACAAGGAGCACCATCTCCCTCTTCCAAGGCACCAACCTTGGCTAACTTGACTGAAAATTTGGATGTAGAATAATATCTTCAATCTGATCTGCACTTTTCTTCAACCCTTATCCTTCTTTGTGTTGTATGGTGTTTCTTCAATGCCCACACAACAAATAACATTTTTCTCTGATTTCTATATATCCATTCTCCAACACCCACTCACTAGACACTACATTCCTTATCACCTTTTATATCCTCATGTCTCTTGTGAAGTGAGACATCTCTTTGAATGATGATGTCTTCTTTTAAAAAACCTTCAATCCAAATCGCACTGTTCAATTAGTTACTCCACTTTATTTATTAAGACAGCTTTATCTTCTATGTAACACACTAAAGAGGATCGGCCACCTTCTATTGTTGCAACTTCTATAATATAAATCACCTCTCTTTAATTATACTGATGCCATTTTTATTAACTACCCGTTGCCACTTGATGCGCGTATTCATTATTATTTACTTGATCACTGCCACTTCATTAATTAAGATTTTTGCTAAAGATCGTATCTCTTCATGAATCGCACTACTTCATTAGTATGTGTGAAGGGTCGTGCTTCTTTATTAATCGCACCATTTTATGTATGCATCTGTTTAGAATCTAAATCACGTCACTTGTTTAAGACACTCGTGTCACTTCAGAACAAACGAATTATTTGTCTTAATCGATTAAGTTATTGTGATTTGTTTTTGGTTGTATTGATTTATTCTTCCTATTTGGATCTTGTTGTAGGGGCTACGATGACTGTACATTGGTATCAAATGTTTACTCACAATTTTTATTATTGTTTCCGCCATCATTCTCGAGATAGCCGCGTCCCAGGGTTTTTGTCTAATCAACTGGAGTATTCAACATTGACTTCTATGTTGTAGTCATGCCGGAATTCTGACCGTAGGATGCTCATCGATCTTTTATCTTCATATCATTCAAGGGTTTCATATGCTGTTCATGATTCTTTAGTTTTTGTCTTTATTAATCTGTTCATCACTGCTTTTATGTCTTCATTTGTGGATATCAAGAATCTAATCAGTATTCTTCAACAAAGCATATAAATCTTCATTCATGCTGATCTTCACAAGAATGTATCTTCAGAATTAGTTTTCCACAAGTAGTTTAGAGATAGTCCCGAACACCTCCTTACCATTTTTTCAGAATTTCGGAAGATTCTATTATTCCTTTATTTCCAAATGCCCCAGCATATATGGGGTGGAAATTGTCTCCATAGTTCCCCAATCAATGAGGTGAGTGTAAGTACAGGTCCAATTCTCAATTAAACCATTTTGACTTTCATTATAGTCCAACTGGTTCCCAATTTCTATAGAGCTAGAACCTAGATTTCCACAGAGAAAGTACAGTGAAGAAGCAGATGTGACATTGTTTCCTCTTTATTGCATAAAACACACATATGGGGGATTCGGAAACCTCTTCTTTTTAAATTGTCCTGGGCTAAAATTCTATTGTGAGTTGTAGTCCACCAAAAGAAATTGATTTTGGCTGTGAGATTATAATTCCAATGTTATTCCAAAATCTTCTATAGTTTCCATTGACTAATAGAAAACAGTAACCAGATTTGATTGTGAACTCTCTTCTTCTATCACTTTCCCAATAAAACCCATCCTCCTTCTAGAATAAAGGGATCCTTATCAACTTAAGTTTCTCCTAAAGGATGTGAGCTTTCTAGATAAGCTCCTCATTGCTATTACAACAATCTTCAATAGTCCTCCATTGTTGAGCCCCAACATTTCCCAAAAGATAATTAGTAGCCCGTCTTCCAAACAAACATTTTGCAGGGCCCTCCAGTTCCTTGAACAATAGATGATTATTCAAAGGCTGCTCTAGCACCCAAGAGTCCTCCCGAAAGCCAATTCTGCAACCATTCCGCAGCTTCCACTTTAAGCCCAACTGAATAAGTTTTCTGGATTTGAGGATATTGTTTCATATTGAACAACCCCGAGGATACCCAGATTCAGTAAGATTCTTGATTAACTGAGTGTTGTTCAATTACTTCACTTTCATTAATTCACACCAATCCTTATTATTCAAAAGGAGATCCCAGCCAACCTTAGACATAAGGGCTTTGTTGGTGAGGTGAATCTTTCTAATTCTGTAATGTCCCCTTTTCTGGTGATTATCCAACAGAGTCCACTAGCTTATTTCATTCCCATAAGCAAAGGTGGCAAAAATCAAGGGAATAATTTAATTAATTAAATATTAAATTGTCCTAAGTCACTTTTTGGACATTTATATTTAATTAATTGGTTTAGTAATTAAAGTCTTATATTAAATGCATTCATAAAATATTAAATAAGTCACTTTGGGAAAAGCAAAATATAATTAAAAAATAAAAGGTGGTGGAAAAGGAAATTATAATCATTTTTTTGGAAATCAATTGTCGGAAAAAATTTGGAGAGCTTGGTCTACATGTTCAGGAAACTTGAGGACATAAACCCTTGGGTTTGGTGGATTGGACGAAAATCCAATACCATCTATAGTTGGATTCTTCTCAGAATTCATACAGAGCTTCACTGTTTAGTTTGGTGATTTGAAATTTGTGAAGTCTTTGAAACGACAAATCTCGGGATATTAATGGCATGAGGAATTTTATTGATTTGTAGCGAGACTAGCAAGTGATAGAAAAAATTTGATGGTTTCATATAATTCAGATTGAAAATATTGGACGAAGAGGCTGAAGGAATATATTTATACACTAATAAAGGAGGTCAATTGTTTGAATATTAATATGAATAATAGTTCCAAATCATGGTACGACTTATGAAGGTCGGCGTACATCTCCAAGAGTCGTATTTATTCAAGAAAAGTAGTCCACAACCTTTAAGGACTAGTCGTAGCTTGTGTGGGAGGCAATAAATAGCAAAAACAAAAATTGATTGATGGTGTGGCAGTCAAACTAATGTGGAGTCTTAAGAGTCATTATTTACCACTGCCAATGAACCGTCATACACCTTTGAAGAAAGTCGAGTATGTTTAAGGAGGAGCCGTACAATCTAGCGCTATCGTACAAGCTAAAAAAGGCACAAGGAACAGTATAAGCATGATACAGGTCAGAATTGAATTTTCTGTGGAGTCAAATTGATATTCATAAAAAATTGATATATGTGTATCAGCTGGTTTATGCATTTGCATATTGACCATATATGTCATTTATACCATAGAATGTTTTGTTTATTGAATCAATTCATATTGAATGAATTGGTTACAACTTTGAGATCTGGAACTCAAATTTTAGAGGTAGTTTATTATCTAAAACTTTATTCTAACATTACCAAGGGAAATTAGTTGGAAAAATACATGCCATTTAGATGTTAGTAAACTGTTTGATGAAATGCCCAAACAGTGCAATTGTGGGAGTTAGAAAAAGTTTGGTGTAAAAATTGGTGAGAATTTCACAAATTCCGAACACCCCACAAGCCTTAGGTAGACAAACTTTATCCTAGCTTATAAGGGCTATTTATTTCTTTTCTTTCATGCTAGACCATAGAAAACTTCTTTGAATTTTTTTTAAATTTATCAACAATAAATTTAGGAATATTGAACAAGGAGAGGAAATAGATAGGGATACCTTGCAAAGAAGCAATATGAAGCTGAAGTTTGCCAGCATGACTCAAGAGCTTACCCTTCCAACCTAGCAGTTTTTTTCTAATGCCTTTCTAATATAGTGTTCCAAAAGGAGGGAGTGGCTTCTTTAACAGTAAGCAAGAGCCCAAGATAAACAACATGAAGAGTAGCACTACCACAACCCAAAATAGTTGTAACTTTCCTCTATTACTCCAAGTGTGTGTTAAAAAAAAAAAAAATTACTTTTTTCATAGTCTATGCATTGTCCAGAAACAACAGCATAGTTGATTAAACACAACTTCCATTTCCTTGCTTCCACCATAGAGGATTTTCCAAATAGAATAGTGTCATCAACAAATTGTTGGATAGTTGTAGGGTTAAGGGAGGTGGAAGGTTTGATTCCCTTAAGAGCTCCATTATCAAATAATTTTACAATATTTTGTCCCACGACTCCAGCTATCATTATAAAAAGATATGGAGATATAGTGTCTCCCTGTCTAATCCCCCTTTCAGCATTGAAGAATCCTCTAGGCACTCCATTCACAAGTACCAAATACTTAACTGTTGACACACATTCCTTCATAAGGCTGATGATCTTCTCATTAAAACCAATATTTTTAGAACTTGGAATAAGAAATTCTAGGACACATTATCATATGCTTTATGTTTACTCGCTAAGGGTTAATTGCAATACTAAGTAAACTAAGCTACAAAATAACATTGGAAGCATAAAACCAATCACATAACATTTGCAAAAAATTATGTTTCAGATTCTTATTCATATGGCTGCAACATTTACAATGCATTACAGTTGTGCCACTCCTCGATTACAACACATTTGGCACTATAAATAGTTAGCCGATGTCAATTGAGGATACCAACTATCGGCAACTACCCAAGTACTAACTAATGACGAGGACTAATTCCCGACAAAACATGTACTATTTTTCTTTTATTTATTCTATTTGCCAATTAACTAATTATGCTGATTACATCATCCCCCCTCAAAAAAGAGTCGTCTTCCCAGACGAGTAATACAAAAACTGGGAGATGCTACAAAGAAATTCAATGGAAGGAGGGTTGAGAGGACGTCTCTAGCAGCTGGGGGACTGATGAAGTGGCTGCCTGAGTGGTCAGTTGCTGCAGCTGGTAAACCTCCTCAATTCATTGTTGCCGGTGGAAGGTGGCCTCCAGCTCTTTCTCTCATGCAGTCTTCACCAAATGTACCGCCTCCTTCAGGCGCTTGTTGGCCGATTCTAATTCCTTATCCTTCGCTTCCAACTACCTAGCCATCTCTTCCTTGAGTGCTCTTATTGCCTTGTCTTTATCCAATATGCCTGCTTCTCAAGCAATCACCTTCATTTTCTAATCTTCCAAAAGAAGATTCTGCTCCTGAAGTTCCCCCTCTAAAGACTCTGCCTTGGCTTGGATCTGGTGGGAGAGGGCGATGGCCTGTTCTACTTTGTTGGTCATTTTGTCAAAGTTCACCTCATACTTCTTGCACGCCATGAATAGTATTCTGTAGGCCATCTCCATCTCGAAGAGTTGTGCCACCAACTTATCATCCTTTATGTGGAAGGTTAGCCTCTTGGGAAGCTACGCTGCCATCATCTTCGGTGTCAGTGTGTTTGGCCAATCGCCTGTGAATATGCAGCTGAACTCTTTACCACTCTCGAAGTTCATGAACTATATAATTTGTCATGCCTCACGCTTTGCTATGGGAGAGTAGCTTCGGTGTAATTTTTTTGCAATATCTAACACCTACTTTATCACAAGCATGATAGGCTCCAAGCTATGGATGTATCTCTCAATAGTTCCTACTAGATCCTCTCGGTCTGGCTTAGGGATTACCACAACAATTCCCTCTGACAAGGCTACATTAATGTCACTAGACTCCGCATCGGTACCAGCGGGTGCAGGTACGGCTGGTTATGGTGTAGTGAAGGGCTCCTGATCTGATAGAATATGTACCACTTGTTGTTATGCCGCCTCTTCCCTCTCAACTATTGGCCACTGTGATGAGCCCTGCTGGCTCAAGCCTCAAACCCCTGTCTTTTTATTTATCTTTACTGTGTTCTACGTTTTTTAGAGAAGAGTTTCTAGAGAGAAATAGAAAGGGGCACACAGCATAAATGCTTATAAAATGTAAATCTGAGCTAATTAAAGCGAATTGAAATTACAGAAGGTAATAAATAAGCTCAACAATGGATTCAAAACTCATAAACATACCTGAAAGCTCCCAGATTATTTATTTAAGAAATGAAGTCCAGTTTGCCAGCCAAGATCGTGAAAACTGGCTAAATCCAGTGTAGGAAGCTACAGAAAGTGAAATCCAGCCCTGAAACTGAGGCAAATGAGAAGTATATGCCAAACGCCTAGAAGGATGAAGAGAAACCCTCAAACTGGAAGGCGTTTCTCCAAGAAACCCCAAACGCCCTTGCACAGATAGCCACGCACTTCAAGCAAAAAGCCCAACTCTCAACTCTGAAGGTACGGCCATGATGTCAAATGCCTGCCATGATGAAAGAAGGACGCCATCTCCACAAACCCTCCTGTCCCTGATAAAGAACTCAACAAAACTCTGATAAAGCACGGTAGAACCTCTATATGAAGCTCTCACAAACTGCACAAATTCAACTAGTCTCTCACAGTCTCAAAAGTGCTCAACACTAAAGAGATTTCGTTCTCCAATGGAAGAATGCTCAAAACCTTGATCACATGTGAAGCACAGGAAAAATGTCCAAGGCAAAGTCGAAATAATCATGAATAAATTTCTCATTGCCCAAAATGCCTTATATGCAAAAAAGGCACGACTTCCAAGAAAGATACGCCCTTCTTCATATTTTAAATCTTTTTAAAATATATTTAAGTCATTTCAATAGTTTTGACTTAAATACTTGGGCGCCCTTTTATATTTTAATCACTTAAAATATTAAATCACCTTTATAGAATATTTAAGTGATATAAAATGTATAAAGTCAATTTGACTTTATAATAAGGCATTAAGTTAATTAATTAACTTAAATCACTTAAAAATCCATAACTCTCTCAAAACTCCAAATATTCCCGTACTGTCAGAAGGTGTCAACCCCTGAACTGCTAACGCCTGCTGTGAACCAGTCACTGAGCTCTGAAAACGAGAACGACCAAGCTCTCCAGAAAGTACCACTGACCCTCTAACCAAACCAGTTAGCGCACAAGGGTCCAATAAAGGGCTAACACATTGTTCCCGAGAACTAGCTAGAGCGGGGACATCACAACCGCTCCATGGTTGGTTGCTCGATGGCTGGCATGGCTACCATCAGTTGAGTGCTCTTTGTTGCTACGATCGGCCAAGTGCTCTCAGTTGCTACAACTTCCTACTGCTCTTTATCTACCTCTATCTCCATCTGACCCAACAAGTGTATGGGAGAGATGTATTCCATCCAGTTAGGGGACCCCAATAACTGCAACCATTCGTCTATATGTGGTGTCCCTCCTGGTGATGCTATGGTATCATCCTTTCCCATCGTGTCAACCAATGTCGTAGCCTCAGTCACCCCTGCTTGAGCCACTCTCTCCCCTTCGGCCAACTCATGTTCTACTAGGGCAACTCCTTCGACTAGCTCATGTTGTTTTGTTGGTTCGCCCTCGACTGTTCCACCCTCGACAACTTCTCATTCGGCCACTCTCCCATCAACCAACTCCTGTTGGTCAACTAGTGCCATCACCCAAGGGTTAACTTCTACCGAGTAGATACCTACAAGTGCGGTGCTCATTGTTGATGAACATAACACTATTTGCTCATAGTCATCGTTACTCTCTTACTTTTGCTTCCTCCTTACCGTTTTGGGTTCTTCTCCTATTCCTCCAGCGTCCAAGGTTGTCCACCTGAAAACCGTTGGCCAAGAATGGCCGTAGTCACTTGCCGGCTATAATCTCCCTAGATTGCCCTTTGGCACTTGGTTGTACACTGCGGCCAAAAATAAGGCTATCAGGTGTTGGGTCATGTAGAATGCCTTGTGCTTGCATTCCAAAAACTCCCTAATCCTCTCCGACAAGTAGAGCGCCCAATTTTATACCCAACCTATGCTCAATCCGAACATATAATCAACCATCCAGGTTGCTATGTCTGAGGCTCGACTGGCTCCTGTCAACTTGCATTTTATGAGATCCCTGATACACTTCTTGTCGGAATTCACCAGAATGTATTCCCTCAACCCTCGAGCTCTTGCGTTCCCAATTGTTTCCCTTTCTTTTGTGTTGATGTCAGGTCTGCAAATACGTTTGATGATCATCTTTTTCTGTTGCGTCGTCATTTTGGTTAATTTGGCAACCACATGCCCAGATGTAGGTATGCCAAAAACTCGCCTGAAATCAATTGGATAAAATGCCACGGTAATTAGAAAACCCTCATACTCAATTGTGCTTCAATGAGCATGCTAGTTGTAGTTTTCTACAATGGCCTTCAGATAATTTTCAAAATCTCTTGCATTAAAGAAAGGGCATTGGACTACCTTGTCAACTTGTGCCAGAGCAAGTGCATGTTTAATGGGGTAGTCTGGCGCTGTCTCCTGCCACCATATTTTGCACTTCGTGCCTGAAAGACTCTTCTAGGTCAGCGAGTCTATTGTCATGTTGTTTGTTTTTCCTTTGTCTGCCTTGCCTCTAGCAACCTTGGTTCTAACTATTATCCTCTTCCCTTTTGCACTCATGTTGGCATCCATTTTCATCCACCTGTGAAAACGACAATGCTTGAATGTGACTTTTTTGAATATTTTGAAACCCCGATCGACCTTTGGTATAGTAGTTCTCCTTTTCCAAAATTGGCGTGGATTTAATCTAACTATTTTCGTACGACCTCTGCTTGACGTGACTTTATTGTCTTGATGAATGGTACGATCCTTGCCTTATGATTTTGACATCTTTTTTGGCTATGGTCGATGGATAGTACGACACTAGAGACTTTGCACTGTTGATGCTTTACTTTGTCAAGGTCAATACTTAGTATAGCTTTCCTTTTAAATGCTTCGATGAATGGTATGACCTTCGAACTCTTGCCAAGTCTCGTCCTCCAAATGTCTTCAACTTGTCGTACAGGAACGTACAGATGTGTGTTAAACCTTACAGTGGTCTTATGCTCTTTAGTGCGTACAGGTTTCTTTTGTCTCCCAATTTGTTTGGACTCCTACTTCTCAATGCGTACAGACTCCTTTTGCTTCTCAACTTGTCTGTTCAACAGTGAATGCTCTGGGTGTCTTCATACAGTCCTTCCTGAGTGCTCGACAGAATGTCGTACGATGCCTTGAACCTTTTGTTGAGTGCTAACTCCCCCTTTTCGTACGGTTTCCTTCTCCCTTCGTAAGGTGACAATGTTTTGAAATAAGTCATATGTCGTGCTATCTCTACTTCTTTGCATGTCCCTTTTCTCTTGTACGATCAAAGCTCTCCTTGGTCCGTACGATGGCTTTAGCACATTTTTAACTTCTTCAACTTTACTTTAACACTTCGCCTGCCACATGCTTTTTCTTCATTTCCTTTTTAAAAAAAAAAAAAAATATCGTGTATTTTCTCTCTTTCTCCTTCTTTTAGTTTTTCCACTATTGCTATCTTTGGCGATTTTCTTCGTATCCTTTCTTTTCCTTAATCTTTTAATTTTTTATAATTCCCCCTTCACAACTTTTGCAATATTTAATTTTTTTCTTTTCTTCTTTTCAATTTTTCTTTTTCCAACTTTTTTTTCTCCTTTATTATTTTCCCACTTTCTCTCTCCTCTCTTTATTTTTCATTTTTTCTCACTTTTCTCATCTTCTCTCTCCTCTCTCCACTTTACTCTTCGTTCCTCTAACTTCTTCGCCTTTTCTCACCCATAATTCTGACACATAGTGCCACTTGCATGTGTACAAGGGTCTCTTGTATCATTCTTCCTCACAGCACGTTCCCATATACTTTACATCGAACCATTTATCAATTAGAGGAGTAGGACCGATACCTTTAAAGTTGTCGTCAACATATCTTCAATCGTACTATTGATACCATGCTACCTCTTCCCCGTTCACAATCGACGGTCCGACTGGATTTGGCACCACCCTCCATAATCCATCCGGTGCTGCTAACTTTGTCACCTTCGGCGTCTTCCACCTCTCTGTTTTCATTTGCTTCAATAAGTCTTTTGCATATCCATCGACGTGTGACATGAACATGTCTTCAGTCATTATAGCTATCTTCAAGCATGGGCCAATCTTCTTAGCATACACATTCCATTGCTCATCATCCCACCATTCTTCGTCTTCGTCGTCGTTGTCGCTTGGTTGGTGCTCCCTTCGTTCCTTCACCGCTTGCTTTTCTTTCTATTTTTGAGCTTCCTCGTCCAAATCCTTTGCGAGATACCCCCTCTTTATACCTTCGTACGGAACCTAATACTTCCAGTGTCCCCCTACTCATCGCCACAAGGAGGGTGTTTTGAACATCGGGTTCGTTAGATGCTTATGCCCTCGGGGACTGCAATACCTTCAACTTTCTTATTGGCCGACCTTTCTTCAATGATTTTGACTTTGCCTGATTCGGCCCAATCTTCTTCTGTGAGATACCCGTGGCCGCCTAAGCCCCAATCTTGTTCTCCATTGGCTTCCTCCTTCTGCACCGGCCAATACTCTATGGTGTCATACCCCAACATATTTATTCGAACAGATTCACTTCTTTCTTTGTAGATCTTCAACTTCAACCTTTTTACTAGATCCTTCAACACAATGTCGTCTGGTCTTGCTAATTTAACTGCTTCGTTTTCTCCAACTTCATGGATCCGAAATGATCCCAGACACCTTATTTTAAACTTGCCTGGCTTGAGTTCATTACAACCGTTGTATTTCAAAACTAACTGCCCCGGCCGGAAGTTTTGCTCGACCGAAGATATTTGTCGTGCCAAAATTTCCACCGATTCTATTTTCCACTACGATCCTTAAACTCGACATTACGTACTCTACTGGTACTACAGCTTCTTGCATGTACATCATTTGGAAGGGTGTATGGCCGATTGTTACTTTGTAAGTCATACGGTACACCCACAGTATGGTTGGTAGTCGTTCCTCCCAATCTACCTCCTCGATGCCACAGGATTTGTGTATGACTGATACAAGTATTTGTTAGTTGACTCCACCTAACCGTTCGCTCTTGGACAGTACGGGTTGGAGAGGTTGTGTAGGATCTTCAACTCTGACATCATCAATCGCATGATGTGATTCACGAAATGACCTCCCCAATCACTTGTAATCTGAATAGGTACCTCATACCTTGTAGTAATTTTCTTGTACATGAATCTAGCCATACTGACTATAGTGTTGTCCGGCAGTGCTCGAGCCTCTGCCCACTTTGTTAAGTACTCTGTGGCGACAACAATATATTGGCATCGGTGCAATTGGCTGACCTTCAAGGGCCCGATGAAGTCTAGCCCCCACCGTCCAAATAGCTCTTGAGGCTGTGACGGGAAGATCCACATGAAGTCTCTCTTCAATGGTTTACCCACCCTCTGGTAGGTGTCGCATCCTACCACCCATTCTCATGCGTCAATGTGTATTGTCGGCCACCAAAGGCCTACCAATAAAAAATTTCTTCTTGTGGCATTTCAACCCACGTGTCCTCCAGCCAATCCTTCGTGTGCTTCCTTCAACACTCTTGGGATCTCTTCCTCCATAATGCATTGTCAAAGCACTTGGTCGGGTCCCATCTTGTACAACAATTCATTGACGAGTTGGCATGTCTTACTCTTTAGCACCAACATTTGTCGTTCCGCCAATGGCATGTCTTTCGGAAATGAAGAGGTTGATAAGTACTCCTCTATCTTTTCGTACTACAAGGATAGTGCCGCTATTTGGAACAAAAGTGCATCAGGGAAATCTTTGTTTACACCGTTGAGTGATTTGCTAGACCGTACTCTAGATAGTTGGTCAACGATGACATGACTCTTCCCCTTGCCGCACGATAATGGTGAATGTAAAGTCTTGTAGGAGTAGTAACCATCGACTTACCCTTCCTTGGATGATTGGCTTGTCCACCAGGTACATCAATGCCTGATGATCCACATGAAGGGGTTGTCAATAGGTAGTGCATGAACTTTTGTACGGCATACACCATTCCCAAGGCTTCCCTCTCCATTGTACTATAGTTTTTCTTCGCTCTGGACAATAACCGGCTGGCGAAGTACACCAGATGGTCCAATCCTTGAACGCCCACCTGTACCAGTGTTGCACCGATTGCAAAGTTCAAAGCATCCACATGCACATGAAATTCCTTGTCCCAATTTGGGTACGCCAAGATCGGGGAACTGATTAGCCGCACTTTTAATTCCAGGAATGTCGCTTCTTGCGCTTCGGTCCATTTGAACGGTTGCCCCTTCCTTGTAAGTATGCCCAATGGGTACGAGATCTAGGCAAAAAATTTTATGAATCTTCTGTAATATCCGGCGTGACCAAGGAATGATTTCACTCTCGTGACATTCTGCAGACTTTCCATCTACATGATCACCCAGATTTTGTCAGGATCGGTCTTCAATCCTACCTCGCACATGATGTGTCCAAGTAGTTTTCCTTGAGGTACCATGAACCGGCACTTCTTGGGGTTGAGTGCCAATCGAGCTGCTCTACATCTTTCCATGCATTCTTGAAGGGCCTTCAAGTGTGTTTGCTCATTCCTGAAAAATGGACCAGTCATTGAGGAACGCCTTGAAATTCCCAACGGACATCTTGTCAAATATATCCAGTATGATCCGTTGGAAGGTTGCCAGAGCATTGCACAGACCAAACAACATCCTATTGTACACATACACTTTGTCCTCGACCATGAAGGTTGTCTTGAGTTTGTCGTCCTCGGCTATACTTATTTGATTATATCTTGAAAACCCGTCGAGGAATGAATACATCTTGTGACCCACTACTTCCTCTAAGATTGAATTAGTGAATGGGATCGGGAAGGGATCCTTTATCGTCACCGCATTGAGGCTTCAAAAGTCTACGCATATTCTAATCTATTCTGACTCCTTCAGAGATATCACTATTGGTGACACCCAGTCACTCACTACGAATTTAAATATAATTCCAACCTCCAGCATCTTTTCGATTTCCTGTTGCACCTTCGCGGCGTAGTTTTTGTTCATCTGATACGGTCTTTTCCATACGGAATGTGCTCCGAGTATAAGTGGAATTCGGTGTACGCACAACTTCGAAGGTACGCCCTTCAGGTCCTTGTACGTCCCTGCAAAGGCGTCTTTGTACTCCATGAAAATTTTAAACACAATTGTTTTTAGTACAGGGTTCCAATCATCTCCCGATAGGATCATACGGGGATTACCTTCTTCCCCCACATTGGCCTTCTTTATATTCAGTTCCTCGTACTTGATGACTTTATCCCCTTCGAAGTGATGTGTTGGTGTGTCATCTACTCTAGCCACTCCTTTATATTCTTCATACTTCTAAGGGAACAATTGGCTTGTTGATGCTTTGTCCTCCCCCGTCCCTTCCTCTTTGACTTGTAGCATACTGCAATCTTGTTGAAAAACTCCATAGTCCTACATTTGCCAATGGAATAGTCCGTTCAAGGAATTTGTCTCATCTTTTGAGCACTCTTGGAGGTCTAGGATGCCTTCATCGTTTGGCTCTATGGTTCCTCCTTCCTCCATTCCGCCTCTCTCTGATTCAGAGTCTGAGGATGCTAGTTCTTCACTAACTAATTGATTTCTCAAGTCGATCATGTTCTTCCTTCCATTTCTCTCTATGGATAGCTTGTTTCATTTTGAATTGTGATTTGCCCAAGCTGCCACTAACCACGCTCGTTCGAGCAACACATCATATGCCTTCCTCTATAATGGAATGACTATGAAGTTCAGTAGGAATGGCTGTGTTCCGATCACCACCTTTTGCGCCATCAACTTTCCCAACGGTTTGATGTCGTGTTGATCGGCACAGACGAGTTGGAATGTCGATGGCCAAAGTGTTGGCTTCCCGAGACACTTCCATGTGTCTTCGAGTAGTACATTCACTCCAATCCTCCGTCGACGATAGTATTTGTCAAAATGTTCCCTCCGATCTCCATCTGAACAACCACTAGCATTTTCCCAATGTTTGCTGTTAGTAGTACAGGGTCAATGGTTTGTTCACCGTGCGATGGCGGTTTTGGTACCAATTCTCACCTTTGGTCCTCCGATCGCGGTTGCTTGCCATCCCCGACGACATTTGGCATTGCCAATCCCAACTGCAGCAAATTTTGGAGAAGGTTAGTTACTTTTATCAGTACGATGGTCTACAGTACCTACCATACGAAGTTGGTTTCCGCCTTCGATCGCCGAGACGTGCCTAGTTTCTCTAGAGGTGTTTTGTTTTCCTCTGTCATTGCCAATTCCACTTCTGCTTTTACTTCCTTCATCCTTTGGTTTTTCGTACATGGATTTGGGTAGGTGGCCTTCTTCTCTTGCGCTCTAGTGATCACCAATATCTCTTGTTCTTCCACTTCCAGCATAAGGATACCCTTCTGCTTGGGGCATTCATTGTCTTCATGGTTGCCTGGTCCACACCACTTGCACAATCTTCCCCTTGAACCTTGACTGTTCTGGCATTACCTAGCCAAGTGGCCCCATTCACTGCACTTCCTACATTGTATCATGGGCCTTCCTTTACCGTCGTATTGCATCTTCGCGAGGTACTATTGTTGCTCCTTTAGTTATTTCGGTACCCTCCAAGGGATGCGTTGGAATTGTTTTGGGATTTTCATGGTGTGTTTGACGATGTCAACGGTTCTCCCTGAGCGAAGAGTACTAGTGCGCTTCTTGCTTTTAAGTTGTATGGGCATTCCTTGATGGAATGTCCTATCACTTGGCAAATATCGCAGAACAACTTCTTCGAGCAGTTCTCTTTCATGCAGTGTTCCACGGGGACGCGTTTCCCCCTTTTTGGGCAAGTTTCCGAAACGGGGACGTTTCGGGGACGGGGAAACGGGTACTTGGCATTTCCCACCGTCCCGCCACCGCCACCGATACTCCGCTGGAGACGGGGAAACTTCTCCACGTTTCCCAGGAGACATGGAGACATGGAGACATCTCCAAGTCTCCTGAGGAAATGTCTAGGCATTTCTCGGGAGACCGGGAGACGCCTAGCCGTTACCCGTTGAGCCCACGTCCATGGAGGCGTAAAAGTTGAAAAATAATTATAAAATTGAATTTTTAAGTGCTTTATGGTTATCCTAATTAGGCGTGGGCCCCACCCCTTCCTCCAAAACAACACAAAACAATGTTCCTTTATCATTTCACTCACATTTTTATTGACTGATTTTTTTTGCAGCCAGCTGAAGAGGAGGAAAAACAATTCAAAAACTTGAAGAATTCTGATTGAAGGAGTGAAAAGAGTGATTGCAAGTGTTATAGGAGTGAGAAGGAGCAAGAAAAAGAGGAGGAAGAGGATTCTACTGCATTTTGAAGAGATTTATCAAGCACAAGGTAGGATTTTTGAAGTTTTTTTCAGTTTTCTTGTTGTTTTTGTTTTAATTTTTGAGTTTAAACTTGTTTTTTTTTTTCTTATTCATCTCAAAGACTCAAAACCAGATTTGATGTTGAATCTTGAGGGCAAAATGATGAAGATGATTGAATCATTCATCATTTTGCCCTCAAGATTCAACATCAAGTTTTTTATTTTAAAAATTTAATACTAAACTTGTTTTTAAAAAGAAAAAATTCTTATTCATCTCAAAATCAGATTTGATGTTGAATCTTGAGGGCAAACTGATGAAGATGATTGAATAATTCATCATTTTGCCCTCAAGATTCAACATCAAGTTTTTTATTTTAAAAATTTAATACTAAACTTGTTTTTAAAAAAAATTAATTCTTGTTCATCTCAAAATCAGATTTGATGTTGAATCTTGAGGGCAAAATGATGAATGATTCATTCATCTTCATCATTTTGCCCTCAAGATTCAACATCAAATTTTATAAAATATAAATTGTAAATTTTGTTTTCAAAAGTAAAATTTTTAATTTGCATTTCAATTTGTTAAACTAGGCTGATTTTATTTTAATTTTGTGAAATGCAGTGTCACTTTCACAATAAGCAATAGCATGAGTGGTGATGACATGGAAATCCATTCCCATAGTGAACATGATTCAGATTTTGAACCTGAGAATGAGGGGGATGACTATGGGGTTGATCCTGCAGCCCATTCTAGTTCCATGGCGAGTGCACCAGCTAGTACAGGTTGCCCTTCAGAGTTGTTGGCAAAGTATGCTAGGGGTCCTTTTGATCCTAAGTCTCCTCTCAAACAGTTTGCTTCAAGAATACAAGGCACATCACGTGCAGGTGGGGGAACAAGGAAGTGGAAGTGCCACATTTGTCAGGCTGAATGGTTTGGTAGCATCACTAAAGTGAATGCACACTTTCTTTTTTGGACAGGAAAAGGTATGGAGCCTTGTAATTTTCTGAAGGAAACTAAAAATATACGTTATAGAATTGAGTTTAACAGGCTTTGGGGCATTCCAGATGACACAAATATTACAACCCCTACTACTTTGTCTGCTAGGGGAGCCCTTCAGCACATCCATGATCCACCACATACTTCTCCTCATGCTTCACAAACGGGAGGAATGATGTTTGGATCTCCATCCTCTTCCACTACTAGTGCTGCTAGGGGGATAGCTGCAGGGAAACGCAAGTTGCAGACATCGCAAAGTAACCCCATTGCTGATATGTTTAATGTGCACCTGAGAGATGAGATAGATGAATCCATTGGCAAGTTCTTTTTTGCCAATGGCATTCCATTTCATGTTACACGGTCTCCTTATTATAGGGAGATGATGGCTATGGTGGCGAAGGGAGGAACATCATATGTGCCACCAAGTGAGACGAAAATGAGGACTTTGACCTTGGATAAGTGCTATTCCAAGATCAATATTTTGATGGAGAAGATGAAGGCATGTTGGGTGGCATCTGGGTGCAGCATAGTTATGGATGGGTGGACGGACATTAGCCATCGTCCACTCATCAACATCATGGTCACATGTGCAGAGGGCCCATACTTCCTTAGAGCAGTTGATTGTACAGGGCATCGCAAAGATGCTGATTTTCAGTTTCAGGTCCTCAAGGAAGCTATTGAGGAGGTTGGGCCACAAAATGTGGTCCAAGTAGTCACAAATGCAGCCCATGTGTGTAGAGCAGCAGGGAAACTCATTGAGGCAGCCTATAGGCATATTTGGTGGACCCCATGTTGTGTGCATGCCATGAACAATGCACTCAAGGACATGGGTAAGATTGATTGGATTAGAGGAGTGGTCACCGATGCGAGAGATGTGCAGATGTTTATCTGCAACCACCACACTTCACATGCACTCTTCAGGACCTTTGCAAAGAAGGAGTTCTTGAAACCGGTGGAGACCCGATATGCATCATATTTCATTCTCTTGCAGAGAATGATTGAGTTGCAAGAGGCATTGCAACTCATGGTTATGACTAATGATTGGAATAGGTAGGCCGAGGCCAAGACAACGCAAGGGAGAAGGGTGAAGGAGATAGTGAAGAGTGATGTGTTTTGGACTGATGCGAAATACATTGTCTCCATCATTTCTCCAGTATTCCAGGTTATTAGATATGGGGATGGGGATGCACCTAACCTTGGAGAGGTGTATGAGTGCATCGACTCTATGCTTGACCAGATGAGGGTTGCTGTGCGAGTGAAGGACCCCTCTCTAGCATTCTACAATGAGCACATCTGGCCAATCATTCAGCGCAAATGGGACAAGTTGAACACTCCTTTGCATATGGCTGCCTTTGCCTTGAATCCTAAGTGGTACAAGGTTAGATTGGGTAGAGTGACACCACTTTGGGATGATGAGGTGAAGGCGGGTTTCTTTAGGTGCATAGAGAAGATGTATGATTCTAGAGATACCGGCACAATTCACACTGAGTGGACCAAATTTGCCACTCTTAGAGGCTATTCAAATGCGGCAAAGATGGATATAGAATCTATGGCACAGGAGGACCCACTTTTGTGGCAGAATTGTCATGGTACAAAATCTTTGACCACCACTCTAGCTATCCGTCTGCTATCCTAGGTTTCCAATTCTTCAGTTGCTGAGAGGAACTGGTCTACATATAGCTTCATCCACTCTCTTAAGAGGAACAGACTTACCTCTAAGAGAGCAGAGAAGCTTGTGGCTGTACACAGTGCTTTGCGTCTCATAGACCGCAAGACACTTGGGTACAAGGAGAGTCCAGCGGCACGATGGGATGTGGAGCCAGAGGAGCCTTCACAGATTGATGAGGATGATCCTACCACTTCAGATGCAGGGTTGGTTGGTGTGAGCTTGAGGGATCTTGACCTTGTGGAGTCCAGCAGTTCCAGTGATGAGGAGTTTGCACTTGCAGATGATTAGAGGCCTCCCTTCACTACATTTTGAGTTTTGACATTTTGGCATTTTGTCTTTTGTAATGCTACTCATTGTAATGATGAATCATGTAATCATCTTTATAAACTTTGTGATATAAATTATAATAGAAATCTCCAATTTGACAATTTCATTTGCCAAATTTTATTTAGCAATTAGCATTCAAGAAATCATCGTATTTAGATTTAGTAATTCAAATTTTAGTATTTACTATGTTATAATTTTACTAATTAGTAATTTCCTATAGTTTCATTTGAAATGTAATTCTTACACTGTTATACTGTTATACATCTTTTCAAAACTAGTTTTTCAAGTACTATAAGTATATGTATAACTATATAAGGACCACCACCCCGCCACCCCCCCGCCGCCGTCCCCCCGCCGTCCCCAAACTTAGGCCCTTTGTCCCCCCATCCCGAAAACCAGTCCCGCACATTTCCCCGTCCCCCCGTCCCCAACGCCCGTGGAACACTGCTTTCATGTGACCCTCCCCATTGTAGTCCAAACACCACAGTTCCCTGGCTTCCTTCGTGCTCTCCTTATCAGCCTTTAGTTCTTTCATCATTCTTAGCATATCCTTCCGGAGTGTTTGCACCGTTTTTGACTCTCCATCGTTGTTGTACATACTCTCCTAATCGTCTGTCTTCCTTTTCCCTCGAGATGTTTTATTTTTGCACTCTATAGCCATTGCTTGATTGTACGATTCAGCGTACGATGACAAAGGTACAACTTTTTTTTTTCCCTTTAAGACGGAAGTAAGCCTTCGATGAACCACCTTTTCTTTAGCCCATCGGTCGGTGGTGCCTCCACGTTCCCTAGCAAATCTTTAAGTCTCTGGTTATAGGTACGCACACTCTCGTGTTTCCCTTCCTTCTTATTGTAGATTTCCGTTACAATCTCACTATCGTCCCTCAGGAGTTTGAACTCATCTTAGAATGCCTATTTGAGTAATCTCCATGAAGCCCTGTTTACTTGGTCCAATTTTGTGTACCAATCGATGCCACAATCTCTCAGTGTTGCTAGAAATGCTTTCATCCAATAGTCTGGATCATCCTGTTTGTTGGCTAGCCAAATCGTTTTGCACGTTTTGCAATGTCGTACTGGATCTTTTGATCCATTCCCCGTAAATTTTGGCAGATTTTGCCTCTCAACTAGCGGAGTCACCATCCTTCCTCGATGCCCTCCTTGTGTGTTGGACTTGACTAGACTGGTTCTCCTGCTATGTCCCGGTGCGTCAGTTGCACTCTCGACCATGTACGAGTCACTCCCACGTCTTTTGTCAGCGTCCTCAACACCTTGAGTCTCCTAGGGTTCATTTCGATACTCCCTCTGCCCTTGGGTCTTGGGCTCAGATCTTCCAATCCCCAACCCTTCGTCGTCGTCCGATATGGACAACTCCCAAATGCCTCGAATACTACTGTTGAGGTCTTCACTTAATTCATTTTCATTGTCATAAATTTTGTATCTTTCTTCGTACGGTGTACTAAAGGGTCCTTCGTCTCTTTCCTCGACCAGACTTTTGTGTGCTCCTACTATAGATCGGTCTATTCCATCTAGATTCTAGTGTGCTCTTGTAATGGATTTATTTATTTTAGTTATATCTTCATGGATTTCTTTGTCAAGTTCCTTTAGCCTTCGTCATTTATTTTCTTGCTGTTATAGCCTGAGTGATCGCCTAACCTTCTCCTCCTAAGTTTTGTGCCCAATTGGCACTTGGTTCTTATCTTTGTTAGGTTGTAAGGGCATTAAACGTTGGTTACGCAATCATTGGTGTCCGAAGTACGTCTCCGGATAGTATCCCATTCTTCCTCTTCCTTCTTAGTTCTCTCCTCATACCGCTAGAGTATTCGTTGCCTTCGGCGTTCTTGGTCGCTCTCCGCCCAAAGATCCTACAAGATAATGAAATGGCGAGCTAGCAGTCTTGGCAAACGGTTGAGGAGATGATCAACCTCGTTGTTCACTTGCAATTTGTCCCAGATAACTACTTGAGGGATCTCTTGCTTGAGAGCTTCTCTCCGTACATTGCCTCTTAGTGATGTATCCCACAAATTCACCAAATCTTGTGTCAAATCGTCTTCCCTTTCTTCATTAGTTTGCACAAGCTCTTCCGCCGGTCGACCCATTACGTTGCCATCTTACCGTTGGGTGATTTCCCTAGGTACGCTTAGGCAACGGCGCCAAATGTTTACTCACTAAGGGTTAATTGCAATACTAAGTAAACTAAGTTACAGAATAACATTGGAAGCATAAAACCAGTCACATAACAATTTCACAGAATTATGTTTTAGGTTCTTATTCGTATGGTTGTAACATTTACAATGCATTACATCTATGTCAATCCTCGATTACAACACATTTGGCACTATAAATAGTTAGCCAACATTGATTGAGGATACCAACCGTAGGCAACTACCCGAGTACTAACTAGTGACAAGGACTAATTCCCAACAAAACATGTATTATTTTTATTTTATTTATTCTATTTGCTAATTAACTAATTATGTAGATTACACTTTAGAGATATTCAATTTGAATACCATACCAAGGATGTTACTCCTATCCATTGAATGCATAATTTCATGAGTGGAAACATCATCCAAGATTTGATGACTAGGAACAAAACCTTTTTGGAACCCACAAATCATTTTTCCCAAATAAGGTTTTAAACTATTCACAAGAATCTTAGAGAAGATCTTATAAACAATATTATAGAGGCAAATGGATCTGAACTTAGACATTTCTGAAGGGTCGAGCTTTCTAGGAACAAGAGCAATAAAAGTATTATTTAGTTATTTTAGCAATTTCCTTGATCGAAAGAAATCTTTAGCTGCCATAAAGACATCAACCCCTACAATATCCCAAAATTCTTGGAGAAAGACAAGCGAACCCATCAAGACCAAGAGCCTTATAAGCCTCCATGGAGAAAGTAGCAACCCTAACTTCCTCCTCAGAAACAGGCCTCAAAAGAAGAGAATTTTCTACACTAGATAAAGTTGCAAGGATGTTGTCCAACGACTGATCTTCTAACCCTGTAGAATGGTCAATAATTGGTTCCACCATAGCAGATTGAAAGTACTTATAAGCAATCTATCCTACCTATTCATCAGAAGTACCCACAATTCCATTCTCTCCAACAAGTCTAGAAATAGTATTCCTCTTCCTATGCTTCAAAGCAAACAAATGGAAAAAAAGTAGAGTGCTTGTCTCCCTCTTTCAGCCACTAGATTCTAAACTTTTTCTTCCAGAAGATCTCTTCTTTTTTAAAAGTATTAGCCCAATCAAGACATAATGAATTCTCGGCCTAACAAGTTTCCTCAGCTATATCTCCGCTGGCCATTATTGTCTAAATATCCTTAAGTTTTATAGTTAGAGTTTTCTTGTGATCCAAAACATCCCCGAAGATCAGCTTATTCCACTCTGACTTTATTTTTTAATATTTTTAAGTTTTTGATTCACATTATACATAGCAGAACCTTGGATAGGGATACTCAACCACTTCGAGATACTATCCAAGAAATTAGGATGAGTAACCCACATTATCTCATATCCGAACAAGAAAGGACCTGTAGGAATGCTATATTTCTAGTCCAACAGCAATGGGTTGTGGTCTGAAACAATTCTAAGTAAAGCAAAAGATTTGAGGTGTTGATGATGTCCAAGTAAGAGGAAACCAAGAATTGGTTTGGCTTCACCTAGATAAGGCAGTCTCCAATTCTCCTATTAGTCCTTGTGAATAGCTGATCTTGAAGATCTATGTCCATGAGCTCAGTTGAACTAGGCAGGTCAGCCGAATTAGCCATGTGTTTGTGTAGTCTATCTATTAAGCCTCCAACTTTTTTAAAAGGAAAAAGGGGGGAATTGAAATCCCTTGTCATCATCCACCGTGCCTACATATTACCCAAAATTTGTGCAGCCACATCAATCCAGAGAGCTTTTCTAGCATTTCTCACATTAGGGGCATAAATATTTTTAAATTCCATGAAAACACTGTGGAAGTGAATCTAACTCCCAGACTATGTTTAGATTGATTGAATAGAGTACCAAAAAACTTAGTAGGGTTCCACATAGTGATCAGACCTCCCAAAACCCAGCAGCCTCACATATATAGTATTCACCAATGGGCCGTAAATATTTAGCAATGGCTTGAAAATTGTTCTTATTCATTTTAACTTATTGAAGTAAAAGGATATCTATCATATTCTTCAAAAGGCAATTTTTTAGGGAAAACTGCTTTTGAGGGCTATTAATTCCTCGAACATTTTGGGATAGGATCCTCATTTACAATTCTTTCTGGAGGACATCTCCAATGTTTTTTGCCTACCAATGGCAATTTCTTTTGTTCCTTCTCTTTGTCTTGTTTGTCGTTGGAAAGGTTTGCCTACCTTAGTCTTAACACCAACAACTTCTATTCTGTTTTTTCCTTTCTTTTTGGGTGTTGACCATCCATCCTAATCAAACGAACATTTATTGTCAGTTGGTTTATTTGAATCTTCTATCGGAGAGAGTGAAAGGCTATCTTTCATAGGGGTGTTTCGTGTATTTTCCTTTATTTCTATTGCACACTGCAATGCTTCATTAAGTTGAGGGGAAGCCATCTTTGAGATCTAACAGCTATGGTATTCACTAGATATCCCCCCCCCTCCCCTCTTTTTTTTCTTCTATTATAGAGGGTGCGAGGGTGCCTAATCCTTAAGACATCTAGTTGCAAGTCAATCAATTGTTTGTCTCTTGTCATAGGGATTTCCTAACAAGAGACAGAGCTTTAAAAGTCTTCTTCTCAATTAGATCAATCTTAACTCCTTTTAGAGTTATCATTTTCCAAAGGCTAGTTGAGGATATTTAGGATGTCATGTTTGAAAGGATAACCCTCTAACCCATCCGCTGTTGAAACCAAAGGCTCTTTAAGTTTTTCTTTTTTCTTCAAGGGGGCCTTGCAATCAATGATTAAGTGTCCCGATTTTGAGCAATTTTGACAAAAGACTGTAGCATTTTCATATAAAATTGGTTGGGACTTCCCAAACTTAAAAACAAGAATGATTAAATTCAGAAGTCTTATGAATATTAATATTCACACAAAAATGAGAAAACACTAACCTAGACTTTTTTAGTGATGTTGTCCACTAAAATAAAATGTCCAATAGAGTTGCCAATCCATTGAAACGCCACTTCATCCCATAACTCAAGAGGGAGCCCAAGCAGCCTAACCCAAGTAGTGGTTGTTTTATTCAGATTTGCAACAAAGTCAAACCCTAGCTTCCATCTACATAGAGATAAATTGTGTTTGTCGTATATCCAAGGGCCCAAGGTAAGAATGGACAGAAGATCATCCTTGGAAGTGAACCTGAAGAGGAACAGGCCACCAGCCATAACACTCACCTCCACACTGCCTTTCAGACACCATTTAGCAGTACTCCAACAATGAACCATATCAACAATGGGGCGAAAGGAGAAACATTTATCGACCAAGGATTTCTCCATTGAGGAGATGATTCTTTCAATCGTGGAGACAGAAAGTTTTATTTCTGCTCCATTTTTAGACTCAAAGAACTCATGCTCCTCGCAAATTGTCACCTTGTGTGTCACCCACAAGAACACTTTTCCACACCTTGAGATTCGAAACAGCAAATGAGTTCACGGAATCAAGAGGACCATCCAGAACAATGTCATGAGCTGAAAGAGGCCCCCAAGGTCCAAAAAACCAGCCAAAAAAGAGGCTTTAGTCTTTTGTACTACTAATGCAAGTGGGGGAGGAGAGGGGGGTCAGGGGGACCCCCATGACTATCACACACCATGCACAAGGAGGGCTCAAATAGGGCAGAGTGGGAAATTAGGTTGTTGACCAATTAATGATTTATTGCCCCAAGTATATGTTATGGTACCCACAAAGAGCCAATTGTTATACCCATATGAAAAATCTTGTATTGTGTCAAATTTACAATTGAAATCTTGTTGTTTTCACAATCAGCAAACATATTTCAAACTCTATCTCATTGGTCTATGTCATTTTTGTATTGTCTTGGAGGGAACAATTATAGACTTTCAAGTGCATATTGGGGTGAACAATGAGATCAAATTATGAAAACACAACATAGATTTGTCAAGGCATTAAGATTGTCATTCAATAGCAATAAACTCACCATAGAATGCAAAAAGAGATGGAAGGTTTGGGGTAGAAGTTTGCAAGTCAAATAGGAAGCATTTGTCGTCGTAGAATGAATCTAAGCTTTCAAGGTAAAGATTCAACCACGCATATGGTTGTGTATCCTACAACAAGCACATGAGCTTCAAATTCAAAGTGAGAAAAAATATTATAGCTGATTGTCTAAAACACAACAAATGTGGGAAAGGTAGATTACTAACTCAAACACGTTTGCACAGCTATATATAGGCTACACTAGTCAACGAGCTTAAACTAAGTTTAAAATTTTTGCCACAATTTCTACCCTCATTGAAGATAGGAAAGAAAAAAAGCCTAAGTCGTAGTCTAGGATGAAGAAAACCACAAGTGGTTGTTTGATCATGGAAACAACCATTCCTCATAAAGATAAAACTACATACAACATTGAGCAAACTTGTTTCTAGATATGGCAAGGAAAGATTTGGGAATTAGCACACATCATGGTGATGTTAACATGCCAAAGGTTGTAATAGAGAAAACTAAAGAAAGAGTCTTTAATGATAGTGAAGAAAAAGCAGCCTTGGAGGCTGAAATCAATCAACTCGGAGGATTCATAACACATCTTCTGCAGCATGTTTATGTAATGTCCTTCATTCCCGAGCGATCACCATGGATTAAATTTAGTTAATTAAATATTAAATTGTCCTGAAATAATATTTTGGATATTTATATTTAATTAATTAATTAATTATTGAAGTGACTTTATTAAATACAGTGCTCAAATAATAAATAAGAGTCACTTTGCAAATGCAAATTATTTAATAACCAATAAAAGGTGGTGAAGTATAAAAGCGGGTGAAAAGAAATGAATTAATCATCTTGTGGAAATTATTTTTTGAGAAGAATAAGAAAGCTTGTATACAGGTTTGGGAACTCGAGGACGAAAACCCTTGGGCTTGGGAAATTGAACGAAAACCCAATTTCATTGGCAGGTGAATTAATTTCAGAATTCAAATTGAGTTTCAGTGATCGACCTGAAGAATTATTCAAATTTGTAAAGCCTTTTCTCAAAGATAAATTTCAGAGGTTATATGGGGTTAATTGCCAGAAGGAGAATATGAAGATTTAATTTTGGCTACCGCTCAGATGATAAAGAAACTTGAAGTTCAAATTATATTAATCTTATGACCAACTTTCTGCCATTGTAACTGGCACCATACTACTTCCATTGAAGGTGTTGTACTACATTACGGGGATTCATAAGTGATGTATGCAGCGCAACGTAAGGAAATATCAATGCCTAGACCATTCATAGTAGTGTTTACCCAATTATGATGTGATGCAAATGATTTTGGAAGGGGACGTGGCATATATTAAGAGGCATTGAAGTGTGAAGACTTGGGTGCACCCTCATACCAAGTCGTCACCACCTTCATACCAAGCCGCCGCCTTGAAAATGTGGATATAGGCACACCGATGCATTACTAGCACTACCAAAGTGAGGAGTCAGGTTCACCACCATCTTACATTGGAATCTCCTTTCAGCTGCTAGTTATCATTTCTATTGCAGTTGTACCTTTCACTGTGCTTGCGGCTTAAATTGGAATCTTATACAGGTCGGCTAAATTAATTATTGTCCTTTCCAAATAAAATATTCACCCATATGTATTAAACTCTAATGCTTTTATTTTTTAATCTGCAAATGGTAAAGTCAGTGAATTGAGGGGAATAATATAGAACTGAATTAACTGTAAGGCTGTAATAAATTAGAATGTTCATTGAGAAGTTTGGAAATTATTCTATGTGATGGGTAGAGAAATTGTCAAATATTATATGTCCAATTCAAAAGTCTGTAAATAGTTTGGTAAAATGCTTGCATTGTCAAACTTGTGAAAATTGCAAAATTTTACTTGAAGTGGTGAGGGATCTTACAGTTTATAACACTATAGGGTTTGTACTTCAAATTCTACAATCCACCACTAAGCCAAAGCAACTAGATCAATTAGTTGCACACGGAAAGAACATGGAACACTGGTTTCATAATATTTTCCAACAGTCCAACAGGGTACTAGGGTGTTAGTTCAATTATACGCTTTAATATCCAAAGTAAAAGAAGTTAGACATGAGATCACAAACATGGAGAAAAAAATATGGTTGAAAATTTTCCTTCTTGCGGAGAAATTTCAAAGATCAAACTGTTACTTGAGTTTTTATGAAAAATCAGAACAAAAAAATAAAAGCAAAATATTTTTTGCAAAAGAAAGTCAAAGTCAAAGTCAAGGGAAGAAAGTCAAAGTCAAAGTCAAGGAATGAGGATAAGGATTGCAAAATATCTTATCCACAAAGGATAAGATTTACAAATATCTTATCCACAAAGGATAAGATTTACAACTCACAAGATAAGGAAAGGATGACAACTCATAGGGAAAATATCTAAGGTCAACATGATTTTTTGATTTTAGGCTCTCAAAATCTATAAATAAGAGGCCTATGTTTGTTGAAAAGCATTGGAAAAGTTTATTGTGACAAAGTGATATTCAGTCCTTTGATTTTTTCAGTCATAATCAGGTCTCTACTTCTGTAATCTTCTTCATTGATTGCATCTTCAACCTTATTTCACTCTGAAATAATGGTTGATTGTCTACTTGTGATGTAATATTTTGTTGTTTTTTTAGAAAACAGTCATTGTAGCAGCCTTCAGTGATTCAAAGATCAGCATTTTGCCTCTATTTGTTTCAATTTTCTCTGTGTATGAAAGAAAAGCAGGTATTATTGTGAGCCCTATGACTCCTCGATTGCTACTGTTCTAACTTTACCTCTAAATTATTGTTGCAAATTACTGTGTGAAGCTTTAGATTGAGATTCATAGGATGTGTTGCTAAAACGAAGTAGAAATCTACTATATTTGGTGTATCACCTCCATTTTTTGTTTTAGTTTCAGATTATCAAATCTTTCTCCTCTCTTTTCCTAGTAAGGTTCTTTAGTTAGAGTTAGTTTTTAAGGTGATTTACCAAGGGGAAGCCGCCCTATAATCGGAGGTTGACCTCGAGTTTCGCGAGTCCCACAACTCGAGAGGTCATCCCATGTTTCACAGGATAGCTGGATTCAAGATTCAGCAGGGTGCATATTCCAAGTGATAACACAAACATAAGAAAACCTAAAACTGAATAAGTTACTAGAAAAGCAAATGTTTACATGGAATAGGCAAGACAGGGTTTTGAGGAGGATGTTGAATGAAGCTTCTTCTACTACATGAAAAAAAGAACAATTGAAGGAAATAGAAAGATTTGTTGATGAGTTTGTGATTGCTATTCCATGTAAGTATGCTAATGAAGAAGGTAATACATTTGATTTAGACAATGTACAGGGTGAATTTCTGAAACTAATAAGAAGCAAATTTGGGAAAGCCCAATGTGTATATATATACAAAGGAGAAGAAAAATCAGCAGAATTAGAGACATTGATTTCTAAAGCTGGATTTACAATTCAAATGCAAATTGTTCAGCTAGATTTAGTGTTTGTACCAATTGAATCTAGAGCTGGCAATTTCTTGAGAGCATCCGAAAAGCTACTACAGCACTAGGGTGTTTCACTACATTTCATAAGTAGCTACCTTTAGTTGTCTCCATTTTTTACCAGGTGTGCACTTTTAAGGAATCTCTTATTTTAGTGTATTATTTTTTGGATCCCTTATTTGAGGAAATAAGAGGCTCTAGAACCTTATCCTTAATTCTAGTGGAAGTTTGTAGTTATCTGTAACATACACCCTTGTTTTGCCTTAGCATTTTTTTTTTGATGTGTTTTAGAGAAGAAGACAGAAATGCAGAAGGTGTTCCTTTTTACAATGAAGAACAAAAATAAAATAACTTGCAGCAATTAAATAACTCAGAATTTAAACAATGTTCAGAAAAACATATAGCAGATATTTTGAAATTTAATTCCTGATCCGAAAATACAAGTTTTCCAAAATGTAAGAGCAACCCAGGTCATTGAATCACATTACATATCTATTTCAAACATACCCAAAAATTTGATAGACTTAAATATTTTTTTGTACATGAAATCAGCTCCTACAAGATCCAAATGGGGGACACCACAATCTGAAAATGAATCCCTTGTTGATGGAACTGAAACACAAGGCAACAAGACCCCTAGGTGCCTCCAAATCAGCAATAATCTGCTCAAAACCCTAGGCGATCAGCTCACAAAATCCCACACCCTTGCCTAGATGGTATGACTAGCTATGTGAATGGTACAACCAGCCTTGGGAGGTCAAAACAACAACAAATCTCTCCCAACACTCCTCCAATTTGTAGCTACAAGTCTGATATGCAATAGCCTCCTCCAAAACTGAAATAGAAACATCACAATATGCCCAATTGTGATCTCTGTGATGAAATCACCAAGTAATCCTCCAAATTGTATCTTTCAACAACGTGGAGAATGTTGCCTATAAGGGGTTTCGTCCTCACAAACCAAGAAGAAGAACAAGCTACCCCAGCAAGAAGAATATCAATTCACAAGTCAAGCATATCAAAAATGAGCTCCAAACTTCACTTTTGTATCCTCCTCAGAACCCACGCCCCATTTAACATTAAATGCGCTTTTATTTAGATTTAAAATGTTTCTTTATTTCTCCAAGTGAGGCATCCATTTTAGAGGTTACTTTAATTATATTTTAAAAACTCTTTACGTCTCTCAAAAGAACCCCTTCATAAAGTCACTTTATAAAATTAAATAACGATAAAGTTAAATATTTAATTTAACTTTATAAAGTATTGTTGTTTAAAATAAAATCTTGGACCATAGTAAATATTTGGATGCTAACATTAAATGCCTCTACCAACATAGATAAAAATAGAAATGTTGACACTAACCCCGCCAATACCTAAAACTGACATACTAAAAATAGTATGGAAGAAAACATCGAAAACCACCCCAAAAAGTGGAGTTCTACACATCATAACCTCCAGAGCTCAAAAAATCACCTGATATTGCAATCCCGCCAAATCCAACTAACTCCAAAGATTCCCTAACCCTAACTCATTAGCCTACGGGAATCCACTAAATAGGCTAATTGTCCACCGAACTAAAGCGACCTAGAAAGGGGACATTACATTATCCTTACCAAGAGTATAACTAAAGCTTGCTTGAGAAAGGATTTAGCATTTGTGGACTATATTTTGTAATAAAACTTGCAATGCATGCAAGCAAACTATTCAAAGCATACAAGTTTTAGTTAGCTTTTTATTTATTATTTTTTGTGCAATTTTTTGTAAAATCTTGTACATAGGTATCGTTTGCACTTGATTTCCAATAATAATATTTGTGCCTACTTGTTGATATTATTGTTTGCTGAGTTTTGTGTTTCTATGTTTAATTGTATGGTGTTAAGTGCAATCTAATCATTGTAAGCTCTATGTTTCAACCTTTTTCAAAATAAGTCTTGTTACTTTGTATGCAATTCTTCTATGCTTTATTCATATTAATTTTAGTTTATGTTCTTCCAAAGACACTCTTGTTTTACTTGTGATTTTCAGTCTTTACTTTTAACTAAAATTTGCAAGCATTCATACTTGTTTAGGTTTATTTTTGCACTAGATAGAAAAGATAAAATCTTGTCTAGTGTAGAAGTGCTAAACCACCTTGTGCCCTTGCTTGAGAACAAAAATTTGAAGTTTGATTGTATTGTATGCTTAAGATCTAGTAGGTTCTAAGATTTACAAATTGTAGTGTTAGGAAATATATCATTTCCTTCACTTTTTATAAAATGGGAGGTTCCCCTCATAATTTGAAGAATAGTTTTACTATACACACTCAATTTTGTGTCATATTGAAAGGTGGAAATTAGAATGCTAACAAATGAAAAAAAAAAGGATGGTTTTATTCATCTAAAGAGATTCTAGCAAGTTGTGCAACAATAACATCTAACTCAACACACTCAAGAGTTAGATCCCAATTCATCATCAACCCCATATTGTAATCAATTTTCTTATGTGAGATGAGATCCAAGTTGAAGTGCACAAAGACCAAATCCTCAACTTCTTTTGCACTCAATTGGTTGCACTTAACTAAGGAAAGCAAGGGCCTAGATTTGGGGATGGCAACTAGCGGGGGTTTGCGAATGGAGACCCCAAATAGGGTTGAGGAGCAACACCCCTAGCAAGATCAACGGATAGCACCATTTTTACAATTTTATCACTTAATGGTGAAATTAGGTATTTGGCATCTTTTTGTTTATAGAAACTGTTTTCAAAAATGATTTTTTTGTTTTATCTTTTGGGTGGCCCTTGGGTCTCACCTAGGTTCACCCAAATCCACCCAAGATGCCCAGGGCAGACCCTAGGTGAAATCCAAGCCACCCTAACTCCAAACCTAGTCTTGGACCGATCCCATATGGGTATGAGGGGGGTTGCCAAACCCTACAACATTGTTTTTCCTTATAGAAAACCGTATAGAACTAATATGTTGTAAAAACCAATGAAATGCTCAACAGATTTCAAATTTCTAAGATAAAATCCAGCAAACTGACATAGGCGCAAATCACCATAACCTCGGTTATGGGATCTAGCTAGCTAGCAAGCAAGCATGCACACACATCAATGAGTTATACAAAAAGCATTGATCATATGAGAATAGGATCATATGACATGAAAAGATGCACACCAAGCACTTTGTTCTTGGGATCAGCTGCTAACACCCTTCAAATATGTTTTCAATAATGGCAAGTATTTAATTGATATTGAAGTAATGAAAATCGTTTAATCACCCATAAAAATCTTTTGATGGTTTCATATAATTTACATTTACAGTTTCCATTAACATAGAAATGACCAAGTGAGATGAACATTTCCAAAAAAATTTAAAAACTGATAACTTCCAATTTAACAAAAAAATTAGCTCTCTTACTCCACAAACCAATTTTATACATTTATAAGGAATATCAAAAGAACCATAATAGAATAATTGTAATGTTAGGTAAGTATTCCATTATTACTTTCAATTGCAATGAGAAATATATACTTCTGTATTTTTCACATTACAAAGCATCATCCGAATCTACTCCTAATGTGTTTTTCTTCAAGAACAGTAATAACATACTCACTTATATACGCTTTTAAGATTTCTGAAAGAAGTTATGAACAATTTGCAGGTTTCCTTGAGTAATGTATCCTCTTCTGCATTATCTTTGACATCAGATAAAGAATAGGTGCCTTGTCGTAGTGAAAAATAAGCCTGGAAAATGCAGATAAAACAATCACCACTGAAACAAACAATAATCTCTATAACTTAAACCGATAATCAAGTCCAAGTGCTAAACAGATTGTCTGAGAACAACTTAAGCTGCTTTAGAATGATGTAAATGATCATATAGATACCAAAAATTGTGAAGGATAGGAAAAATGAATTACATCTCGGGCTAATTTATATGCCTATAATCATCCAAGATTGTTTTCTACTAGAATAATACAAGAAAAATTCTAATGAAAAGCTTTCCCTTCTAATCGTAATGATTAATTGATGTAAAATTAAAACCATTGTTCTCTGGAATACTAAAGGATGCATTTCTTCACACAAACAAAAAAAAATATTCTCATTATGTACTCTAGTTAAATTTTCTTGAAAACAACTCATTATGTATAGTTATATTTTTTTGAAATTAAACTTCAAGAAATGTAGATCTAAATGCGTATAAATAAGGAAAATAATAGAAAAAAAGAACACAGAGACCTGAAACCCATGCACTAAGAGCAACTGAATAACATCTTCGCCCATTCTTTTGCTGATGATCCTTACATTTGTTACATTAGAAAAGCAATTGAATATGTCTATAATTGTACTTTCTTCTATATTTCTCTCGAACATTTTGATAGACTGCAATTACAAAAATAAAAAGTCAATCTAAAAATGATACTTGGTCATAGCAAATAGCCTTACAATACAAGTTATTCAATAATTATTATCACATATCAACAACAAAACAAAATAATGCAATGCCAAGAGTCACAAATTTTTTAAATGAGAAAAATTAAAGGAACTATATTTTTCAACTAACTTCACCTTTATCATAGTAAAACATGTATCCCTAAGAAGCTCAAATAAATCAGTATCAAATATTCCCAGAGACATAACAAATAACCTTATAGCAGCATTGTTTAACTCCAAGTCCAGTTTGCAATGGATATTCATGGCATTGATAAACATGCAGATAATCAAGCATGATAAAAGTCTGAAAAACCAGTAACTTACGTTCTAAACTATTTCCAAATGTAGGATACATTGGCTTTATATCCTGTACGAAAGCTCACAGCATGACACTTGAACTTCTCTTCATATTTGTTTGTTATAAATGCTATACTACTAATTACAGTACAGAATTATAAATAAAATTACATATAATAAACTATAAACAACAGAGAATAATATTTTTTTATTGCATAGTTAGTGTTCAGTAGAATACTTTGCTAGTACAAGGAACACCTGTCACAAATAAGCACCCCTACCCCAACATTAGTTGTGCTATTTGTAGGATAAACAGTGTTCGGTTTAGACACAACTATTGGTATAACTGTTCATAATAACCATTTGACAGACACTATCTAAGACAACATTTAATCAACAATATAAAAAAATTGGATACAAAAACATTTTTTTGATTATATTCTATTAGCCATACTTCACATGAAAGATGACAGCATCCACCCATATGACCTCCATTTGTAATCGGTAGAGTCAATATAACTGCAACACCAAAACATTCAATATGACATTAACTTGTGTTCCATCCCAATTTTCCAGCCATACTGCTCCATTTCCCTAAATTTCACATCTTAAATATTACTTTAAATTTACCGGGCTTAATTTCTTTTTTTCCGTTACTGTTGAAAACATGTTACTGGTTTGTACCAGCTGCCCTCTCAACCCAGATACGATCAGCTCCAGAGTCAGATCTTCATCCAATGCAGATGGGGCTGCATCTAGGAATCATGATTTAGCCTATGGGTTTGTCCTAACAACCCGGGCCCCACAAAATTTCATAGAAACTTCAACTTCAATGCACCAACAAATTTATTTATGTTTTTCTAATTAACTTATGCCTTTTTCAATTGTTTTTGGATGCATAAAAATAAATAAGTTTCCCTGAAGAGAAGATTCTTGGGCAGGATTTTTGCTTGCTGCTGTCTTTTCCCTCCCACACACATGTTGCCCTCCTGCTCATATGTTTGATCTGCAAATTTATTCATAAGACCATAGCAAAATAGGGCTACAACGGAGAATTCATCACAAGGAAGAGTTCAGTTCACATCCAGAATCAGACAAAAGTGGTGTGGATGGAATGTTGTTACTTTAGTTCTAGTAATCCAGACAGTTCCATTCCAATCAATAGATAGCATTGGTTTGAGTAGTGGGCAGTGTCATACGGTATTTTAAACTTTTTTTTTTTATTTAAATTTTATTTATTTCTGTACTTTATATACTATGGGAAACTACAATGGTAAAATATAAACTTTATTTAGTCATTTATTTATATATTATAATTATATATTAATTTTAATAATATTGTATGAGGTTTATAATATTAAGAAATATGAATATTTTTGTTATTAATTTATTAGGTTGTAAATATGTATATATTTATAATTTTTATATGTTTTTGTATGGATGAACCCAGAATGAACCCAACCCCAAAAAACATTGACCAAATCTATGAATTGCACCTCTAAACCCAAACCCAAACTGGTACCAAGATCGGTAACTGAGGTTGAAAACTAGTGCTCTTGTCTTAAAATTCATTATTTGAAGTTATTTGGCATACCAACACTTCCTCCACCTTTAACATGAGAGCACTTTGTTTTATTCATCACATTTATAAGTTATGGCAATACTTCCTCTACCTCAACACAACCTCAATCACCCATTGCACCATGAAACTCTATTAATTTAGGGTAGTCATATTCACACCCAACTATACTTTAAGAGGTCATATTTCACCTTCTACGATAATTTTATACTTTGACCTTGCAACAACAATCACTATGGTCAACTCTTTGAACGTCTTTCAGTTACAATTTCAAACTCATGGGCCAACTTATTGTTGACCATTGCATTCTTGTCTTGGTTTTGTATACACTTGTTAGGGTAAGAAAATTGTATGGTCAATAGTCTAAGTAAACTTAGAAATCACCTTTTACTTTCATTCATCTCTATACAAACATTTTGTTTGTATTCTCATAACTTCAAGACTATTACAGTCCAACAAGAACACCTCATAGTTTTCCATCTATTACTGGAATAGACCATTAAGGGAGATCATCGCATCTTTGAAGCACAATAATAACTCTAGGATCCCAACATCATTCAACTATACAGGCCCTTGTATTTTCATCTTCTAAGCACTCCTCCATAGAGTAACTGGTTTACTACATGACTCTTAAGACCTATTATGTACTTCCAACCTTTGTTTTCAATTGAGAGTAAATTCTTCTTCTAATTGTGACTGACTTTAGCTGCTATTAACCAACTGTGAACTAATAGTGCATCATAGGCCTTTTTACACAAAGAGATGATCACAAGATTTAGTAAGAATGATTGTGTTTCAATAAGTAACTTTTGTGCAACTCTCCACACTTGCAGATCTTGTTGATCAGTTCCTATCAACTGGAAGATCAAAGGCCAAATGGTGAATTTCCCAAATTTTCCTTGGAAGCACATTCCGCAAGCTTCCTCAATAGCATGTCTGCCACCACATCATACTCTTTCTTGTATATGAAAATTTGTTGCAAAAATCACATCCATTAATAGTGTCTTGCTTATTGTAATTAACTTTGAGCTTGCAAGTACTGCAGAGGTTGGTGGTCAATATAAATTGTAATGTCCCCAAATTATGAATTCTATATTTTTCTGAATTTTTTGAGCAATGAACATCCAAAAATAGTGAACTGGAAAAGAAATATAGTGATGGTAACTAATATAGATGATTCAAATTAATTATTTCAAGCCATTACTTCAAAAGAACTGAAAATGCAAAACCCTTATGACTGAAATTTGTCAAATCTGAATATTGTACTTAATAATAAATTGTTGGAAATGTACAACAACATTATATGACATCAGCCAAACTTCCAGATCTGATATTTGTTCAATTGCAGAAGTACAAACTTATATAACCATACTGAAAACAATATTTCTAAACTGCAAATTGTCAGATTATAATGACCCAGCCCAATTGTGTATACAATTTTTTTAAAATTTTGAGACTTCAGAAGGACGACATGTAGTGTCCCTTGCCAATTTGAATGGAATTTTTCAATTTGTGTTGTTTGACATTTTGTCAAACACTTTGCATACTGTAATGTTCCTTTCCGGGAGGAGTAGAAATGTTTTGATTGATGGACCCAATTGAGAGATATGGTATTTACTAAAATTTCATAGCAGCAATGACTTATAAATGATTACATTCAAGTGAAGAGTACAAAGATATACTGAGAGGGGGGAAGGTGAATCAGTATATCAACAAACGTTTACCCTCTTATCAACTTTAACTTTTAGCACACTATAAACTATGCAATATGAAACAATATAAACAAGTTGACTCCAACAATTGTATTTTAATGTTTATATGAAATTACAATGATAGTAGGCACCAACCTACAAGGAGCACCAACCCCTAATGTTCGTAGGCACCAACCCCTAATGTTCGTAGGCACCAACCCCCACTTGCCAAGCACCAACTCAGCAAAGATAGTAACTGGAAGAATAATGTTCCACCTTCAATGTTGCTTCTTCAACGGATGATGGACAATTAAGACCTTCTCTTCGATACCACTCTTCTTGAATTTATCTTCCTTGACTGATCTCCAAATATCTTCTACACAACTTTCCCTTTTCACATTAATGATTTACTTCATGATGATATCCTTTTACTACTTTACCAAATCTGCATTATACTCTTCTTCTCAAATCTTCATTTATTCTCATTCACCAATCAGCTCTCAAATAATGCAATGTATGCTTCAAATTTGTCTTATGAATGTTACAAATTCTGTTCCAATAATATGCTTCAAAGCTGCTTCAAGACTACTACATTGTCTTGCCTTCCTTTTAGACTTTTAAATTTGCCCCACATTCCTTCATAAACCTGAATATAATTTCTTTACTGATTTGCATATATTCTTTTCACCAATCTACTCTTAGATGATGCTTCATATTTGCTCTCTTTCAAATCCGCATTCTACTCTTTTAAATCTGCATATACAATATTCATGTCTGCTGCAATACACAGTTTTGTTCTTTAATCGGACTGATTTATTGTTTTTCACTCCACACACTTACTTCAGAGATCATCTTTTGTTTCCACCTACACACATGCTTGTCTTTTGATGATATAGCATTTATTCCATACTCCACACACCTTTATATTTCTTAAAATAACTCTGATCTGCACTTCATAGTGCTACTCTCCTTTCAATACTCAGAAAGTCTTCATTCGAAACTTCTTATATTGATCTTCAAATGATAAATCTTTTATTTTTTCACAAACTCCAACACTCTTCTATCACAGATGATATTCATTAAAGTCCATGATTTATTTTCACGTCCTCGTGCTCCAACACGGAAAATGTTCAATAAAATCCCTTCACAATTATTTTCTAGTGTCATGTCCCCGAAATAGCAATACCATAAAGACCAATTGTTAAAATACAAATAAAATAATAAATAAAATAAATAACAATATTAAATATTAAATATAAAATAAATGTGTACCATATCAATATATAAATATATAAATATGAAATAACAAATATAATAATAATATATAGGCAAATTATTACATTCTAGTATTAAACAACTTAATATAAAAAATAATAATAAATAAATAAATATCACAATCATTACACATCAAAGATTGTAATACATTAGAATAAAATAATAATAAGATATTAACAAATTGGTTTTATTGTTATACTTTAATGTTCGAATATGTTCAATAAAATATCAAAATAAAATAATAAAATAAATAGAAATCTGAAATATCATAATTATAGTAATAATATATTATTTTAAAAATAGATATTATGGTGATAATAAAGGCAGCAATTAAATCTAACAAAGGGATGTATTTAATGAAAAGTCACCTCTTTCACCAAACAATACATTCCCCCCATGAGTCACCTACCTTGAATGGTATAAATAGAAGGAAGAAAAATAAGGACGAGGGAAAAAGCTTGAAAAACAAAACAGCAGCAACAATGATTGTTATGCATTGGAATATAGAGCCATTTATATATATATATATATATATTATTTAATAGACATACAAGTATATATGCATAGATATAGATAAATTTTATAATGAATAAGGAAAGAATGATTATATAAACATATATATATATATATGGATATAAGTAAAAGAATAATTATAGATATATGTATATGAAGTATATATATATACATATATATACATACACGATTATGCAATAATGATATTTGTAAGTAATGATTACTCTTTAATATAAACATAAGTAGATTATGTATATTTATGAATTGTTCTCATCCTATGATCAATTTAGTATAAGGTTGAAGGAGGCGAGTAAGGAAACATGGAGAGACATAGCAACTCAGGTGATGTACTCACTTAGCAATAATATTTAGCATATTTTGAATATAAGAAATAGATATTTCTAATTTGATTATTGGTGTAATGCTTTCTTTAGTATTATCATGATGATAATGATGTTGATATTAACTTAAAGAATTAGTAATAAATGCAAATGTATTTGATTGCTAAAAGATTGTCTTCTCTATGTTTGTAAGCCTACTAGGGTGGAAGGGCCTGAGATAGGTGGTGCCTAAAAACCCCACTTAACAATCCGCTGTGGCCATGGAGGGGTGGTAGGCCTGGAACCCCTTATAAGCTCCGCTGGCTTCCCCCAGTAGGTTGAGTGTCTTTCGAGGTGATGGCACAGGTAGAGAAAGCAGGTACAAGTGTTTCCTCTAAGCACGCCACTCCGAGACGTTCATATCGCTCGGGGCCAAGGGGTGGGTTGTCCTGATAGGACGCTTGTGCTCTTGGGCTTAGATGGATAGCTTTGGGCGGCTCTACCCATGCCACTCCTCATATGTCTTTATTATTGATTTGTGATTATATTTATATTTGGATATCTAGATATTAATGCTAATAGATATATGTACATGTGGAAATATTAAATGCAGACTTCAATCCAAGATTACTTAGTCAAAGAGAACATTCATTTGAAAAAGAAGAAACCCTAAACCTAATCAACAAGTGAATTCTAGGGCAAAGTCGGGTAAGGGACATTATATCTAGACTGAGTTCCAATTGCCTTTATAGCCTTTGACGTGAGGTGTTGTGCCGTCTCATTTGTATCTCTTCCCTATAACAAATCGCACCCCTTAATATAATCGATGTCTTGAGTTAGACGCTTTTTGTCATTAACTAATATCAATTTCTTTAATATAATCGATGTCTTTTGTCTCACAACAATGCTCTCACTATTTATTGAAGGCCACGATATGTATATGAACAATGGAAGCTTTTAATGAATGGCACGATGAATATATTGTGGACGGTTTGCTTTTGATATTGAAATAATTGGCGGCAATGATAATACTCAGAGAGTGATAGACTCGGATTTAGACACCCAATAGTCACATAGAAATTATGTATATTTTCCACGATAGAATAAAGACTCACGTTTTGCTTCATTAATGACATATCTCTTCCATGGCTATTTTTCCAAGTCTCCTGAATTTCCTTATAGTAGCGAATTAATATATTTACCATATGACCGTCTACTCTTTGACTTGGTCCGATTGTGGATATATTCCTTTATGTGGTTATTCACGCCCTCTATTTTCTCTTGTCCGCGACAAAGCCTCTAGTTTACAGTCGTGAAGTGTTTGTGTGTCTCATGTTGGTGCCAGATGTATGGTTACTGATTCTTCAATAATGTTCATTCTACATGAGTGTAACATTCCCGGATAGATGCAAATGCAGCTACAGGATATCAACGGTGTCAGTCAACATTCTTCCTACAAGTTCAACATCCTTCAACACGTCCAAGAGTAATTATTTCTTGTGATTTCATGTTGCTTTACCTCCCTCGAATCTATGATAGAGATCCTCTTGAATCTTCTGTTCTTTCTTATCTCACCAAACTGATCACCAATCTACTTTCTTCTTTTCATTCTGAGTTTGAAACCTTTACCTTCATATCTTTGCATTTACCAATATCATTGTATGTAACATCCGGTTTAGCTTAAACTTATCATATTATAAGCATTATTTCTTCAACCTCTCTTTTTCTAATCTTGTCCATACATTTGACATTAATGACTTCATCCTTTTACTTTGACATCAATGACAACATTTCCAACATCAAATACATGAAAGCATGACATTGATAAGAAAATCCTATGATAATTTTGGACATAAATATGACTGTTTGGTTGGCACACCAATGTTCAGAAATCCATATCAGAATGTTGCAAGTTCAAAAAATGTCTCAAAAAGCAAGAACATGAACCTAGCTAGCAATGATTGAACATACCATCTTAACAACATTCTGGGTGTCTCAATGCTCATATACAGGACTATCATGAACTCTCCAAACAGTAAATAACTTCAACACTTATTTCAGAATTTTACATTTACTTCTGAGATGATATTACAGACCTCTCTTTCAACATGCACACTCAGTAAATTAACAGCAGTCCCTTACAAAATTTTGAACATGTATAACAGCAAGAGATACAAGTCTGAGCACTCAAAAATATAATAACAACAACATGAAGTTTCAGACTTAAGGCAATGCTTTCTGAGTTGTTCATGCATTTATACAATTAGATTTCCACTTACAAATGACTCAAAAATGCACAGAAATACATGGACTAATAGTCAATAGAGGATTAAGAGATAGAATGATATCTTTCAAACCTAAAATAGCTTGCCAAGACTAGGAATTGCTGGTCATGACACTGTGCACGTCACTGTTTTCAGTACTGAGGTGTCACTGTAGCAGCAGGTTAAATTTCAATTCAAACCCTCTTCCTAAATCTGAACAATGATCTCAAATTCATCCTTTAAAAGCCCTCGCAATAAAATGCAATAATAAATCAGTTATTGAATTATTCATGTTGATAATAAATAGCATCGGTCAAATAAAGGACTTTGATCTTGCATTTGAAACAAGTATTAATTAAATGGAGAGACATGCCCCTTGAGCCAACATATCTCCTCTTTGAGGAGACACATCCGCTCATGGGACGTGTCTCCCACTTTGATATAAATATCTACTCCTTCCTCACTTAAACTGCATGGAAATCAATAGATGTTGTTTACTTGTGAGGAACGATAGTTAAAGAAAGAAGAATTTAATCATTACACATCAACATGGTATCAGAGCCACGTTTGGAAAGATTCGATTAAATTCTTTATCTCCGGGTATGTGAGGAATAAGAGAACTAAGGATGCACACAACCTATTTGATCTAAATGGCTGATCGAAATATAATGAAGGTATCGGTGTCCTGTTGTTAGCACATGTTGAACCAGGAACAGAAGGCGAGCAACATTGAAGAATGTTTCGAATACATCTTGCAAGTCAATCGGGCTTAATCAACTGCTACAGGATAACCATATCATTGGCGAATATGAGAAGATATTCGAAGACAGGGATGGTGGGATACCATTCATGGGAGTCTTTGTAACCAAATATTATCACCCAGTACCAACGTGGGAGTTTTCCTTCATCGTGGGTCTGTAAATAGTATTATCGGGCATACAGTTTAATATTTCTCTCTACGTGTCTTTCAAAGGTAGAGACTGGAGTCAAAGAGTCACTATTATTTCGTCTTTTCCTATGACTCGTATGGCCCGTAGGAACGAACAAACAGGTAACTGAAGAATTGCACCAACTCTCTATGTTTTTTACCACATATCACAATATTGTGGATTGTTTATGAGGAATCTACCATGTGTATTTGGGAATCCTTGAGACAATATCTATTGCTATCGGGTACACTCGCACCAAGTGCTAGCGCTTTTGTAGAAGACAACCAAATATCATATCGAGCATTCAATAAATCCTAAACGGTTGCTATGGCCAATGCAATTTTACACTGGACGAATACTTCTCAACACAGCCATTGCCATTTCTCGTCAGAAATCACAGGTTATCTCAGGAGACAATTAAGTGACGAAACTGTCTGCCAATAGCAGCAACTACAGGATGTCGAGCACATAGATTAATATTGCACGATTGAAGATATAATGGAAGATCGATACATCTGTTTGTGAAATCGGTTCTAGAATATTTCCGCCACTCTAGAATAAGGGCCCAACTGGGAATCAGGACCTGAGATGGAGACTAGATTCGTCGTGCTTTGGCTAGCGTCCTTCTAAAGCCATTGTTCAAAGTTCTATGGATACAAATCAGTGGTTGGGCGCAAAAGTGCTTCATCGTTGTGGCCAATCCCATAGGCTCTGGCCACACCTATTCACACATTGCACCCAATTCAGATTTCGTGCGACCAGCAAATACATTTCATCTGACTACCAAGGCTTCAAGTCTACCTGAGCGATATTCACTTCACCACTGTAAAAGCGCAACTATCATCGTCGAACTCCTCTGGTGCTTGAGACCACTCAACTATCGTTCCTGGCGAGATCGTGTGTCAACTGGGTGCTAGGTTGCATCAAAGACCATTATCTAAACCTATGCACCAGTCAAGAGTCACAATTACATCACAGGAAGACTAAGGTGAACTATGTCATTCACGATTACTCACCTGGACATTCACTACAAGCCATCCTAGTGATCTCTATCCAGCACTCGCATTGGTGGGGGTGTGAACAGAACATCCAAATCTGGTGGAGCCATGTGAGCTTGAGTGGGTGCCAAGCTGCAATGGAGCAACATCCTCGGGATCCGCATACCAGTTTGAGAGTCGTTGTACACTAACAGGAATTCCTAAGGTGGAAGCAATTGTTGCTAAGTCATGGTAATGACTGGACTGAGTCCCGAAAAGATTGAAGGCGTGCAATACAATTTGTCGACATCAAGCATTTTTGTGAATCCTGAATGGGCTCTCAAACAAAAGTACAGTTCGTCATTGTTGGACGAATTTCGAGATAAGTATTTGTTTTTTGTTGTTTATATTCCTTCTATGAATCTTAGTCTGCTGAGTTGTGCAGATCTGATAAAGTTTATGAGTGATAATCTTATCCATCTCTAAATCTCTAGGTGTTGCTAGTAAGCGTGTTGCATCTGTTTCATAATCTGGTGGATTGCAACTGAAAATGGAGTGCATTGTAAATTTGAACGGTCAAAGACCATGTTCAAATCTAGCCTTGCCAGGGGCCTGCGTTCAAGCCGTGAAGGTTGTGGACTGATCTGAGTGCAAGAGCAACGTATAATACTGTGTCCAGTAATTGCATCCATCAAAATATTTAAAAGGATAAGTATTCTTTGTTTTGTTTGAAATCACCTTTCTAGGCTGAATTTTTGTTATATCATTTATTTGGATCATGTGTGATTAGTAAAGAGAGATCGTGTTTTTCTCTTGAAATGTGTTCACTGACATAAGATCCCTTGAAAATTCAAATTATTATTTGCAAGTCATTTTTCATGCTAGTTGTGAAGATTTCCATGTGTGACTCTGAAATAAAAGGAGAACTGCAATTTCGATGGTGATAAGTTAGTCACATCGATATCATTCTCTAATGCATGAACTATGATAGAGCCTTGACTCTTGGAGAGGGTAGTTTTTCATGCTAAACTGCATAATGCATTCAAGAAATTTGTAGCTGTTCAGATTGTCTTTTGTTGTGCTAAGTTTAGCACTCTCGAGAGGAGTAAAAGATGGAGGAAAGAGTTATATCAGAATTTAATAAAGATAAGCTTCCTTATCCCTTCATTCTAATCTTTTGATATATTTCTCTTATAAATTGATTTATTTATTCATGTTTTAATATTGTTCATAAATTCTTATGCATTCATGCTATAACCTGAGATAGTAAACCTTGTATGATTCTAGCCTTGATATTTCTTTGGATAGTTATAAACTGTTAGTAATCTCTCTCTAAAATGCTTCCAGGACAGATCTAGGAACAAGAAGGTGATGAGAGATTGCTTAGTGATGAAAAGCTTGAGGCATCTTGTAAGGAAGTCATGCCAACCAAAGAAATGATCAAACATGAAGTCACAACTTGCAGCCATGGGATTGAGTTGGTGGCTAGAGGGAGTTCACTTCCAAAAGTCTTCTTTGCAATCCCTAAGGCAGGGATCAAGAGGCAGTTATGTGACTCACGGAGAAAAAGATGCAAGGCCTGATGCTAAGATCCTCTTCAGCAGTTGAGATAAGAATTGCTCAAGTCAGCCAACCTGGAATCAACATTGGTAGCTCCACAAACCTGTTCTGTAAAGAGTGTTCTAGGATGAGGTTGAAGAGGACAGCCCTAAATCTCTACAGAGGTGTGCATTGGAAACCATTTCTTTAAAGCAAGTATTACAGACGTTTTTTGACAAGGAGGTCAGGAGGCTGATGCAAGTAATTAGAGCTTCAGAGCAAGTTACATCTTCACTTGTTGTAATGCATGATTCTCTGAGAGGTGAAAGCCCTTGTTCATCTTTGAAACTGCAATGAGACATCATGTTGAGAGACTCCATGACGACAGGTCCCGGGATCTAACTTCAGAAGAGCCCCTAGCACTCGTAGTGTGGCTTAAAGGGGGGTGTTGGAAATAAGCCACACACGGACTAATGATGGGCTCGCCACAGGGGCTAGTAGCTAAGTTGATAGAGCACTCCTACTGCAAATGGAAGCTCCTAGTGAATGCTCTAAGCCAGTTCAAGTGTGAGCCAAAGGAAATTCACCTTATGGTTGTAAAACATATATTGAGATATCTTCAAAGGCATTATTGGATACAATCTTCTTTACAAAAATGACCAACTAGATCAACCTGGATACTTTGATTCAGATTGGGCTATGATCTCTTGGATCTGCAGAAAACAGTCTTTTGTAGCACAAAGCTCGATAGAAGTTGATTACAATGCAGCCTCTATGGGGGCAAGAGAAGCAGTTTGGCTTCGTAAATTGCTTGTGGGACTCCTTGATCTAAGCACATTGAGATCCCCTATCTTTATGTAAGAGATATGGTGGAAAGGAAAGTGAGCTAGTTGGAGTATATTAGTTCAAATGTTTAAACAGCGGACATACTCAACAACTTCTCTCCAGAGTTAAGGTTGAACTCTTCGGGAAGAAAACTTGGTATGTAATTTGATATTATGTTTGAAATTTAAAATTGTTTATAAGTTGTACTAATATATAAAGATGTTTAGTGTGTAAACTCTTTTGTCATGTGTGTGACTCATGACCTTATGGGCCTACTCCCCCTCTGTACATTATTGAAAGGTGACGATCTTTCTAATAATGAACACGTGTATGTAACATTGTAAAGTGACGACTCTACAATGTTGAACTATCATGATAGATATCATGTGACTTGATATTTGTGGACATGTCATGATAGTATCTCTTGGACACTTTGATGGATATCATGGGACTTGATGTCATCTAAAGATCATTGTGATCCTGAAATATGCCAGCCAATTTTTTCATTTTGTTACACAGCTAAGTGCACCCATTAGCGTTAGTGTAATCATAAACTAGCTGAAGGGAACCCTGGACTTTTTGATCAACCCAGATCCCAGTAAGGGCAAGGTGAGAGCATACTCGTAGGGGATCGTTAGCAATAAGAACTTGCCGAAAATAATTGAAAGGAAAGCAATCACTCTACCACTTATTCAGCGGGAGGACTGGAAATGAAAGTACAATACTGAATTCAAAGATGCAACTCGACCACTTATTCAGCGGGAGTAGGTTGATGGCTTAGCCGATCAGCAACATGATAATGCAGTACAGTAAAGTAATAGGTAGCAAGCCGACCTCTTCCACAATCATGGGAATTACAATGAGTTAAGTATGAGAGATGAATGGCTGACAGTACTACTGTTCAGCTTACAATATCAAAGAGAGCCTACTAAGCATACGTGATTAGACAGTATATCATGCTGCAATAATTGTAAAGGACTCTTCTATACTCTTCTAGACTTCCAAGGCTTAAACTCAACTCCCAAACCCCATTTTTACCAATCTAGTTATGCAGACCTGCACTGAAACTGCAGAATCAGCAACACAGAGAATCACTAAAATGAAGATAACTTCTTCAAAACACGCCCAAACTTCATGAAGTAAAATGCAATGTAACCTAGTACTGAAGGCGCCCAAGATGAGAACATAAAACAGACTCAAATGACCACTAATTATTTGGCACGCAAATCCAAGCAACAACAGAAAGGTACGGCCCAAGAGAAGGGGCGATTTTGCTCAATAAAATCCAACACTTGGATATAAATTATGATATTTGGAGGAAGGGGTCACCTCAACCTTCCAAATGCATTTACTCAATACCCATAAGCAAAATAAAATTGTCCATAAACATATGATTGATTATCTAGATCAGCCACAGGCAAAACAGCAACTGTGAAAATGACAGAAATACACGAACTCAAACTCCAAAATGCAAAACAGTACACTAGAACCCTACTCTCAACTAGTTGCTATATTTCAAGCAAGAAGTCAAGCCTAGCTAGGAGGTATGCATCCCTCAAAGCAATCTAATACCATTCCGACAGCATAACTTTGCATAAAATTCCAGATGAAAACCATGAAGATGAGCACTCCCTTCTATAACATTTGAAGAACATCCTAGAAGCTTCCAAAAGGTGCGCTCCACTCAAGGGTTGCCCTAATTCCCTGTTTGACCATTGACCCAAGAAGTGGCGTCCCTTTTTCCCAAGGTAATTCCACGTTTTTCACTATTTCACAAGCTTCCTCAAAATGGCATACCTTTTTCCTCAAGTTGTCAATTATTTAATAGGTACATATTTCACTTAACCTTTTTAGGATGAGGCGCTTATCCCTCCAGAAACCGCATCCAGGCGCTAATTCTGACACAGCCAATTAAACCAACTGAAGAGGTAAGCCAAGAACACTGAAGCCAACAAGACCACTGCCAAAAATAGAATTTACTAAAAATAGTAAATTCCGGAAGTAACTCAGATCATCATGCCAGATATACCATCGTGAAGCTCTCTGAAAACCCAGAAGGGAGCTGCCAACCGAACACCAAGATTCCAGAAGCACAACCCAACAAGAGCTGAAACATCCTCCTAGAATAAAAGAAACCCTAATTTTCGCTTCCGAGTAGTCTACGGGTCACCAGGATAGACTAACGGTCAACTGTCAAATCACTGTTGAGAAGGGGACATTACAGATCCTTAAGAGATAATCATGGTGGATAATTATATCCGTGGATATGCCATGAATTATGGTAGACATCATGTGACTTGATGTCAGTGCACATACCATAATGAAGATGTGTTATGGAGAATGTCATGTGACTTGACACTTTCAGAAGCATACCATATCTTTTGCTATCACAAGTTAGGTGATATCACTTTTTGATGGAAGTTATCCTCCCTAGTTAAAGAGGGATAATTGAATAATGAAGATGTGTTATGGAGAATGTCATGTGACTTGACACTTTCAGAAGCATACCATATCTTCTGATATCACGAGTTAGGTGATATCACCTTTACTTGATGGAAGTTATGTTCCCTAGCTAAGAGGGAGTATTGCATAATAAAGATGTGTTATGAAGAATGTCATGTGACTTGACACCTTGAGAAGCATACCATATCTTCTGATATCACGAGTTAGGTGACATCACTTTATACTTGTTTGAATTTTATCCTCCTCGCTAAGAGGGAGTGTTGATAATAAATAGCATCGGTCAGATAAAGGACTTTGATCTTGCATTTGAAACAAGTATTAATTAAATGGAGAGACATGCCCCTTGAGCCGACATGTCTCGTCTTTGGGGAGACACATCCGCTCATGGGACGTGTCTCCCACTTTGATATAAATATCTACTCCTTCCTCACTTAAACTACATGGAAATCAATAGATGTTGTTTACTTGTGAGGAACGACAATTAAAGAAAGAAGAATTTAATCATTACACATCAACAATTCAAAACCCCTTATTGCAATAATAAATCAGCTACTGCAATAATTCAGAAACCCTTATTCAGAATTGCAATAATACATCAGCTATTGCAATTATTCAAACCCTTGCAATAATAAACCAGCTATTGCAATAATTCAAAAACATGCAATAATACATAAGCTATTGCATAAATTACTTAGCTTCTCAAACAAGTAGATTTGCAACTTCAGCCTTCAGAATTATCTCCGTTAAGCACCAATGTGTTTCCTGGCTAAAAACACCATTAAATCTCTTGACTGTATATTGCAACAACGAAGAGATTCTAAGCCAAGAGGGATTTCGTCCTCAAAGCCCTTTGAAAAGCTAATCTTTCAATGAGACTAAAATTCATTAACAATTTTCTCTCCACCAAGCCTCCCTTAAATGAGCTCTCAACTCCCCTTTATAGAGAACTCCTTGATCTTCTAGAAAGACCCAAGAAGAGTGTTCAACAAGCTTTTAGAAGAATATTTTAATATTCCTTGATGTGACTCCTTGATGTGATCCCTTGATATGACTCCTTGATGTGACATCTTGATGTGACCCTTTGATGTGACTACTTAATGTGACTCTCTAACACTTAAGTCACTTTTTGAAGATATATTAATATAGTGAATTTATTAATTTATCATTAAAGTATTGTCACTTTTTAACCTTTTAATATAATTATTTTATATTACCCTTTTGACTTTGCACTTTTTGCGTAATAACATTAAATAATTAAAATAATGATTATTCCTTAAGAGGGCTGGAAAACGGGGACATTACATGACATTACATCAAACAATTTTCATTCCCAATGTACTGAACTTAACCTCGATACGATTTCAAGAGTTTGACACAAGATCGGTACAATGTAGAAATAAGAGAGATTCCTCACAGTAACAGGAATATTTCAAGCAATATTAAATTCAGCAATTCGATTATTAATAATAAATCCAGAAATTGCATACACAATGGTTTGCTGACCTGTTAAATAATAATATGAATTTCTTCGAAGACTCCAATTGTTTCACCAAATAGCTCGACTCTTCTACCATCAAAATAACATCCAATTGATATGTCACACAGCATATATGAATTACAGTGGACTGGCGGTAATACATTGGCACCAAGGAATAGTTGACGACGACTTCATTTAGATATTCAAGCGGCCACTTACAAAGCTTTAACAGAGCATATAATTCCTTTAAACTTTAACAACACCTTATTTATTCAAGAAATTCATCAAGCAAAGTGTAGGAACCAGCAGGAGGTAAGTGGATAGCACTAAGAACATAGATTTGGCCCCACGTCACACCTTCCTTGACTCTTGCGAAGCCTCGAGCAGTGTGAGTGCTCCAATATTCACAAAGGGCCTAAACGAATTCACCCCCCATAGTGTTAACACATTTGCCCATTCTTCATTCCTGTTAATCCATATAACCGAATGAGTTTCTCCCCTTTTCCGACGGCAGTATAATTAACAATATAATATGAAATGCTACCAAATAAAGCTCCTCCAACCTTTGAATGACGTTCTTTCCTTTATAGCAATGGGCAATGGGTTGAAGGTGTCATTTAGACTTCCTATCCAATTATATGCCACGGCTCTTTAGACTCCTTCTGGAAATTATAGTCAATGTTACTCCCTTGATTTGCCTATAACTATTAAATTGTAGTCCCTCCTTCCAGACGACAGCGCTAGCCTGACGCTTTGAGGAAATGAATCGATGAAGGTTAAGATGGCATCCAGATTATAATATTGATTTTATTTCTTTATCTAGTCTCCTCAACAAGATGACATTTCCACTAAAGATAGCAACCATCTGAAGAGTTTAATAAACTCACGGTTTTCCCTTAAAGAGCCGATAGCTCATACACTTCCCATAATACGCCTTCTGCAAGAATACAATTTCGGGCTTTTTTCCAAAACTATTGGGTCATGATCATAATGCAAAGGAGTAACCCACGCTACTACGAACTAACAGAAATCCATGCCCATCAAGAAATATTATTGCTAACAGTATTGAAACCACTCAATTAAAGGACCCGTGTCCAAATATTTATATTATCTCCTTTTGTACTAGCTTCAATGACCAAACAAACCTTGGTTATTAATTCCCGTGCTTGCTTCCAGCTCTGCTATGCTACACCATAAACCATGGTACTTAGCTCAATCTCACCAATTTTAGAGCTTTCCTTAAAACCGAAATAGGATACAAAACTCTCACGAATCTTAACATATAATATTTTTCCCTTCTCTCTTAGAAATACAATGCTAAGGGATTCATGTATTTGTCTTCAAACAGCCTCTCTTCATATTCTTTGTTGAGATTCATGGGAATATCGGCCCCTCCAAATCAATATTGATTTGAATTCAAATGCCCAAAATTAACTTTCCTTTCAGATAACAAGGTATAGCTTCCTGATTAACATATCTTTCAACACACTGAGAATATATATACGATGCTGATATCATCAATAATATGTTGCTCCATTATATGAAAATATATAGCAACACCTTTCAAAAATATTCACTATTCAGCAATAGGCACTCGTAGAATATAGCCCATGACATATTTAATTTGAAAATTGCAATCTTAGTATTTATTCAGCCTTTTCAATTATCTTCCAAAACTTCAAACTTGGGTGTGGCACCCTTTGACCGTTCAGCTTCACCCCTTCTACCAGCACCGGATATAGACTGCACCTGGAAATACAACATACTGTAATTTTGAACTATGACTCAAACTCTAAAATTTGTCTTCATATAAGACTCACAAATTTCAACTACTAACGATGATGTGCAACAACAAAATCTGAATGATTCCGCCAATTATCAACCAGGGTGGATAATCTCACCACCGGAGTTGATCTTCCTTTAGAGGGTTTTCATCCTCCAAAAGGTTGTGGTGAACTCCGTTCACACAACAGATACTTGTTCTCCAAAAAATCAAAACCAACATACCAGCAAAAGACTCCTCCATAACTTTTATTCCTCTCCTCTTTGTAACTCTTGCCATCTTCTTGAATTCTCATTTTTTTTCCTTTTTTTACCAATTTTAATACTTCTAAATTTTTCTCAAAAGTAAATTATTTAACTTTTCTAAAACTCAAGTTACTTTTGCACCAATAAAATAATTAATTTAAGTTGTCTTTTTATGTTAACCTTTTTCGACAACTTAAAAATTAATTATTTAATTATAAGTTGACTCATAAAAATTGGGGATATTACACAAATCTTCTTACAAAATGTGTAGAATATCCTTGAAACTAAATTGGTACAACCAAAGGCCCTATACGGCCTGCTATTAAAACTATTGTACAAATGATTAAGGGTTGCAGCAAGGTTGATGTGAAGTTTGGTAGGTGAAAAATGTTGCCAAAGTGTTGCACCACCCTACAAATGCTCCTTCAATACAAATCACTGTTAGTTGGTCCAATGCCAATTGTCCTTATTGGGTAAAAAATGCCAATTGCACCCCAAGGTGTCAAAATGGTTGCAGATTGCTCTTCTATGGGTAACCAAAATGCACTGAGATGGATATCATCTTCCTAGAATGATCACAAATTATGCAACTTGCTAGTCACCCTCAATAAAATGTCAAAATGATGATCATAGGCTGTTTGCCTCCCTTGGATATGATTCGCCCTTCAAAGGTTTGGTGCAGCTACCTCCAAGGTGCAAATAGTGATCCCAAACAACAGCAAATTATGTATAAACACCCTAAATTCAGCAGTAAACAACTGTGATGCCTTCCCAAAATGTGGTGATCAAGTTGGTCGATTGCTATCATAATGAACAACACCTTCAAAATCTGAAGGTCAGCAATCCAAATGATTTGCTTGTAAATGTCACTTGCCAAAACCTGAAAATACGTGCAAAATCTACAAATCAGCTCACCATGCAACTCCAATGTGGAATTGACAATGATAGAGAAAGAGGCTTTTCATTCTCACTTCGAAAATGGAAATCCAAGAACTTTTTCAACCTCAAAGATATATGAAAATAACCATGGGTTTTCATCCTTGGATGACTAGAATGAATGCAATGCTCAATCCGAAAAGTGAATGCTAAACCCTCCTTTTATACCTTCCCAAATCAAGCCCATGATTAATAATTTCCCTCCGAAGTATTTTAAAGTACTTTTTATAAGTACGCGTTTAAAAACATTTTTAATTAAATAATATAGTATTATAATAAGTCGCCCCTTAAATATTGAATTATCAAGTTTAACTTTTTTTTAAATATTAAAAACTATATTTTTGCTTTGTCTTTTGGCATACGAGAAATGGGAATGGGTTAGAGGTCTTCCCCTTGGCAATATTTCCATAAAGAGCACATGACAATCCACCTTACTCAAAGTTACTTACCCTTAAGCAATTCTAGATTGGGATGATCAAGCAAAACCATGCCCATGCTATTGATCATGATGTAGCACCTATGGAATCTAGATCCCATGCCTGTCAAGTGAAACAACTTGGGCCAACAAGTACATCTCCTAACTCCATTACCCACAAAAATTGTATGCAACTCTTGCAACTTGGGAAACAATATTGCGAATAAGTGTGAATGATCAATAACACAAACCTCTGAAAATTTCATGATAGGATCCTAAAGAGTTTTTGTATCATCCCAAATACTATTAGACAAAGAATGCAGCTGACCCTCAAGATGATTCTCTTCGATTTGATGATGCATGAAAATATTCACAAACTCCCACAAGACCAAAGGCTGACACACATACTCACCATGTTATTGTTGCACCACTTGCCTCCTCCTATATGATGCAGAATCAAGAAAACATATTAAAGCTTAATAACCAAAACCTTGAGTTCCAACTTCCAATGAACCCTTTAATAATGTTGCAAATTGTTCTGTCCAAAATATGGTGCAAATCAGACCATGTATAGACTGGAAACAAGTTACAACAACTAAAAACCACCTAGAATCTCACCCAAATCAGAACTATGGTGACCAAACTGCTTGTTCCCTTCAGCTGAAGCCTTCTACCAACATCATTCAACAATGATACTCCCATCAAACGTGCACACTTGCAGCTGTTCATGACTGATAACAGCAGTTCCAGACCCGATATTTTCAAAACCAACAAAACAACGATGGTACAGCAGTTGCCAAACTGAAACTTCTTTGGAAAAATAAAAAATATGAGCAATGTACAGGATGGGAACAGCCATACAAGGACTGGAAATAATCCATTAACAGTCACAAACTAAATAATCCCATTTCCCATGACTAAACATACCTGTAATACCATTTGTATGAGTCCAAATGAAGTGATGTAGTGGCCGATAAGGTGCTGACCGCTACATCAAGGCTGAAAACTAGACTCGTAGCTGGCCTAACTATGTTCCCTCTATCATTTGATGGTAGGATGCTATCACCACTTGCTTCCTTCATATCTTGTTAATGATCCTTTGCACAAATACCCAATCCTTGGGTGACTCCATCATGCTCATATTGCACTACTTTGACATTCATGTGAGCCTCCTCTTGAGATCTTCTCCTAGTGTTCCCAGCTTCCTCAATAGGAAGATACCTCCAACAACATCCTCCCAAAGCTCTTAATCAACATTGCTATGCAATGGTTCTCTTGGAACTGTAAGATCAATCTCCACACAAAACTGATCCAATCTAGACCAAATATCATCACATGAAGATATCTCAACTCTAGGTGTAGTCATGAATTGACACTCCAACCTTTTAGCCATGACAACTTTTGGAGCTCCCTCTTCTATGCCATGAAGTACTACCCTTTTCCCATCTGATTAGCTCCATAGTTTTATAGCTAAGTTGCCGAATCGAGTACATGTACTGGTACTGGTACGTGGGTACGGTACGTCGATACGGCAAAATTTGGAGGAGGTCTGGGTACAGGTACGTCCATACAAAAAATATATAAATAATTATATATACTGTATACACTATTAATATATAATATTTATAATATATAGTATTAATAATTAACTATTAAACTATTAACATATATAATATTTATTATATATACTGTATTAAGAATAACTAAACAATTATAGATACATTTTTAAAAATTAATATAAAGCTATACTATATTATAATTATTAATAATCATGTTAATTATTAATAATAAATATTGAAAAATTAAAAACAAATTAAACTACTTTTCAAAACCTTCTAAGATCAATATAATATTCATAATATTATATATATATATATATATATATATATATATATATATATTAAATAATATTAATCTTAATAAATAACCAATTTAATCGTAATGAATATAATTTAATATAAATAATATATATTTAACAAATATTTATATATCAACAAATTCAATTTAATAAACAGTAATCTTCATTTATAATAATTCTTATATTAATAATTGTTATATATCATATTAAATTTAATAAAATTGCTTCTCGATCAAACTTCAAACTGCCCAAAAAAGAAGCAGCTGCGAGAGGATGTTGTCTTCTCGATGATGTGTTGTGCGCGGATGTGCAAAAGGAAGAGCTGCCTTGACCGACCACGCAAATAAGAGTTGCCTGCGGTCTCCAAGAAAATAATGAGAGTTTCCCACTTCACACCGGGAAAGGCCGTTCAGATCCTCTGGTCGCTTTCTTTATTTTTTATTCTTTTGTGTCTTCTGCTCCAAGCGCACCCTCTCCTGGTCCTGCACATAGATTTGATGATTCTCCCTCTCCTACACGTCTTGCCGAATATCCGACGGTGAGTAAAGTGACGCAATGCTAAGGGAGAGAAAAAAACCCTATAAAATTCGTGTTTGTAGATGAAACGCTCAGGATTCGGCTTTGAATCGCCTTTTCATGCATGGAATCAGTCAGGTTCGACATACAAAACTGATAAACGTTTCGGGTGAGAAAAATCCGTACCCAGGTCGAATCCACAGCGATTCGAACTAGTATCCGATTCCGGTACGTTTCGTACCTGGAATCGGCCCTGTATGTGCAACGATTCGGTAACTTAGTTTTATAGTTGAGGGTGAACTCTCCAAGTGAAAACAACCATTGCACACCCAAAACCATGTACTTTTTTCTCAACCCCACAACATAGACGTCATCATGGATTTCATGCCTCCCTAAGATGATGTTCAGCTGCCTTGTTTTTATGGTCCACGGAATGGTGAAGCCATCCACAACGATAACATTGACATTGAAACCCTTAAAAACTTCTAGATCTAGTCCTCTCCCAGAAACCAAATCATCATCAATGAAACTATGAATGGCTCCACTATCAATAAATACTATAATCAAAGAACAAATCTGCCACCTGAACTGCTCTATACACTGCTGAAATGGCATAAAATTGAGAAAATTTGGTCAATCTATCCACTATCACATATATGCAATCCTTCCCTTGCACCTTGGAAAGTCCTGTGATAGTCCATAGAAATGCTTACCCACTTTTGGTTGGGAATGGGCAGGGGCTGCAATAGACCAGCTGGGTATGTATGCTCATTTTTTGTTTTGTTGACATGTAGGGCATTCCTGCACATAGCTAAGGAATTCATTCTCGAGTCCTTTCCAAGAGAGCCTCTCACGAATCTGCCTATAAGTCTTATAAAAACCAAGGTGGCCAGCCATAGGAGCATCATGAAATGTTTTCAAAATCTTCAATTTAAGACTTGATTCAAAGACTAACCAAATCATCTCCTTACAAAATATGAGCTCATCTCTTACCTTATATATATCATGATGCAATGAACCCTCCAAAATACTGTTAGCCAATGTATTCTCGGCATACTAAACAAGGGTTTGTTCCTTCCAATCTGCTGCAATCTTTATTAAAGAGCACAATTGTGGCCTTCTTGACAAAACATCAGCCACTACATTCTTTTTCCATTTGACATAATCGATGTCCAAATCATAAGCTTGGAGCTTACTTACCCACTTTTGTTGTCTATCATTGAGATCCCTTTGATTAAGAAAGTGTTTTAAGGCTGTTATAATCCATCTTAACAATAAATTTTCCCCCAACGCGATATTACCTAAACTCTGTCAAAGCGTGCATAATGGCAAGCATCTCTTTGTCATAGATGGAATAACACCGCTCTCCACCTCTCAACTTCCTACTCTCATAGGCTATTGGGTGCTTGTCTTGATTTAGGGTAGCACCCATCCCTTCACCCAAAGCATCACAATGTAGCTCAAATGGTTTAGAGAAGTTCGAAATAGCCCATATAGGACATGTGCTTATCAATTTCTTAAAATTATCAAATGATTGTCACTGATTCGGACCACATAAAAGCTCCTGTCTTGGTCAAATTTGTAAGAGGGGCTACTAATTGTCAAAATCCCTTGACAAACCACTTGTACAAACCACATTGACCAAAGAAACCCTTCAACTAAGTAAAGATTTGTGGGTGGGCAGCAATCAAGAATGGCCTTAATTTTTTATGGATCCACACTCACTCCCTTGGAGCTGATTATGTGACCAAGATATAATAGCTATGTCAACCCAAATTCACATTTGGTCTCCTTGACATACAGAGAATGTTGCAAGTGCTCATCCCAAGTCCAACTGAAAATCAGGATTTCATCAAAGAACTAACACAAAATTACAAAGCTGCCTATGAAATACACAATTCATACAGGACTAGAAAATAGCAGGAGCATTGGTCAAGCCAAAAGGATAACTAGGCACTTGAAGTGTCCAAAATGGCATCTGAAAGTTGTTTTATCTATATCCTCCTCTCTAATTTGTATTTGATGGTAACCGAATCTCAAGTCTATCTTAGAGAAATATACAACTCCATGTAGCTCATCAATGAGCTCATCTATCCGTGGTATGGGGTATATGTTCTTGATTGCCTTCATATTTAAGGCCTTGTAGTCAATACACATGTGCATCATTCCATCCTTCTTCTTGACCAGCACCATCAAAGAAGCAAATGGACTCTTGCTTGGCCTAATATGCCCCATCTCCAACAACTCCTTAATAGCCTTTTCAATCTCATCTTTGTGCTACTTAGGATGTCTATACGAAGTTCTGATACCTGGTTTGGCTGACTCCTCCAGCTCAATTACATGCTCAATGCCTCTTTCAAGAAGCCTCCTTGGAGGTATATTGCTGAGAACTTTGCTTCACTTGGATAGCAAAGCCTGGACATTTGGTTGATAACTTCTCTTCTCCTCCTCTGTAACTATGGGCACAATCACACACTCTCTTACCCACTCAACTTGATCGTGTCTAATTAACCTCTACATACCATTGAAAGACACAACTCGAGGTCCACCATTTGACATTACCCTTAGACTAACATTTTTCCCTTCTGATTTAAATTTCAACTCCATGGTTTGAAAATTAAGAGTGATCTCACCCAAAGATCGCATCCATTGTATACCCAACACGGCATCCATGTCACCAATGCTAACTACATAGAAGTCATCTTTGACTTCATAGTTGACCAATTGAAGACTCATTTGGGGAATCATTCTGGTGCATGTGATAGCGATCCGTCTACTACCATTACCTTGAACCCATTAGGGACTGACTTGAAACTCCCAATTCAAAATTTGTCATGGGGACAAACCAAATCTCAATGGATCCCAGTAACCCAAAAGAAAAACTAGTATCACCCATTCTATGATCTCATTTACAAAGCCAACAGTCCAATTTAGGAAATATAATCTCCTTATTCATAAATTAGAGTAATGCATGCACGTTGTAACATGGTACGGCTTCCTTACAAGTTTGTTGATGGTATCATACAAATCTAACACAAATAGCCTAGTTAATTAGATTACTATAGCATATCTGCCATACTCAAAAAGCAAGAAAACTTAAATTGATGCTTGAGTCAAGAAAACCATTCATGATAAAGTACCAAAAATTAATAACTTCCATCTTTTAAATTCTACAAAAGAGCCAAATGTAAAAGCACCTTGTCATAATGTCGACGGGTTGAGTTCAAGTGGTAAAACCATCAAGTCTTTAATAACAAAGTGTGAGGTTCATATCTGTAGGAAACATGGTCAGGTGCTTAAATTGGGTAAAATATCACATCAAACATGCTAGCTGCAGTGTTCCCAATGGACAAGGTTAGGTGCAAGTACCATGTATGTTATATGGAGATGATACCCGTTGGTCATGGCATTGAAGCCAAATGTAACCTCAAAAGAAGAATTCAGCAAATCAAAATAAAATTCATCGTAGAAGATAGCAACCAAAAATTATTATACTATCTATGGGAAAACACTATAAAAATAAACTCACAAATTTCTATCACATAGTTGTCAAGACAAGAATTTAAGATTACCGAATTCTTCAGTCTAACAAGAGTCTAAAGCTAGTGAAAAAAATAGCAATTGTTACTGAAAACCCAAGCAAAAAGTATCAAACTTGTTTGCTGAAAATGAAAGTAACATTTCCTCATACTGCATGAGTTTTAGGAAATGCTAAAAACTACACTTGAAAATAGACACCAGAACTGTTAGGTTAGATGACATTTACCTTGCAAACCTATGTCATTTTTATGTCTCCCTGTTTCTTGGAAAGTGTTCTAGGGGACATGAGAGAAATGTATTTAATTTTGACATATTCTAATTATATTTTCAAGAGGAAACTTCATGTTGGTGGAGGTTACACATCACTAGAGGACAAAATTATCCCTTCTAGGCGTTGACATAGGGAATGTGAAGGGTCTTGAGTGGGGCATCAAGTTTGGAGGGAAACAAGTGTCCATAGGTGTTTCACCTGGAAAGCTGAACAGTCATTGAAGCATCCTAAATGCTAGAATTTGAAGAGGCTATGGATTAGGCACCAATCTTGAAGCCTTGTGCAAATTAATTAATTAATTTATTATCATGACTTTTGGTTTTCCGAGGAAGGGGCAAGGGTTTTTACATGTAGTTTTGACACCTCTTGTTTCGATTTACCACTGTCGTTTTGCCTCCCACAAGTTCTATAAATTGGGGCCTTGAGATAGTAGTTGAATCTTGTGTTATTTCCAAGTGTATGGAAGCATCCGGGTTGTAGGAGATCAGCAAGGAAGTGTATTGTAGTGTATCTCTCTTGTGAAGATTAATATATTTTCCCTCTTTTCTTTTGTGGAGTTTTTTCCCGAAAGGGTTTCTCCACGTAAATCTGGTGTCATATTTGTTTGCTGATTTTTCTATTATGGTGAATGTGGAATCACAAACACATAATCAGATTTAATAATCTTATTTTCAGATTTGAATACAAATACATAAGTTAATATTGCAGCTTAGTTCCACCTTGTTTTCAACAAGAACACAACTTCCAAGAAAGACTTGAGACATGATACAACAAAAAACATGTAAAATTAGTGAAATAGAGCTTTCTACAACATTTTTGCGCCATTTGATACACAACAAGATAACAATGCATAATTATTTTTGCTAGTATCTAACTTTAAGCTAAAACAGATCGTATTTGAAATTAAAAGGTAATTTCCATTCAGTTTAGGTTTGAATAATTTTATTAGTGATGGAATGATTTTCCAGTCTTCAATAAGATTGACCTATCTTATATCTTGAGATAAAGAACAGGTTTTACTTCCATCTAAAACTCTACAGAAATACCAAAGCTATGAAGCAAGCCTTCTTCTTGGTAGATATTCAATTCATAAAGACAACCATAACGAGTACAATAATGAACGCAAATCGTAAAGGTTAGTCATATGGCATTGAAAGAATTAAAACTACAACAGAACAACAATCCACTTCAACAACTGTGTTCCCAATTAAGGATGGAGGACCTGTCTTGATCCAAGAAAAGAAGACAAACCCTTGGGCAATGCTTTGAAAAAAAAGTCAAAATAATGTTTGTCTTCCATTTTGCTTCTACCGTTCCCTGCAAAATATGGGAAGTGTAAGCATGATTCCCATGGGATAAATTAAGTCAAAGAGCATTCTGCCTTGCATAAAAGAATTTAAAACTGCTTTATAACTATGCCAAAGAGGTAGTTTGATTTACACAGATCATTTGATAATTCATAATAAACCATTGCCAGTGAATTCTGAAAATATTGAAGGTGTAATATTTCAGTGTTAAGCTTGCATAAAGGAGGTCAACACAAGAATTTATCTCTGAGATTGCCATCAGTTCTAGCACAAAATAATTAGTAATTCAAAGACCTGCTCGCTTAATTCAATGCTACTAAACTACAAAATAAGGTTAAAAATCAACTGGACAGAAAACCAGAGCAGTTACTGTAGCTAGGGAATTTGTATGAAATCTACATTTGAACATAGAAAAGAAACAATACACTAAAGAAACACAAATCAAGATCTAAAATGCAGCAAGATCAATTTAAATATAAAATGTTTTTTTTATATTAAGGTTGATAGTTAGAGAATACGCCCCTGATATTGTAGTTTGGGATAAACTCAATGGTAAAGCCTATAAATGTTTGTAAAGATCCAAGCCCAAATTCTATACCAATTTTTTGCACTTTTCCCAATGTTTAGAAGATAGGCATTTTGTCAAACAGTTTATCTGTATTCTCTTGTGAAGAGTTTTTTACTGTAATTGTTTGCTCATATTTTTAATTGACTAGGAAAGTATTTGCATTACATAAACATTGCAAATCATTCATAAAATGCTTAAGACAGTATACCAAACAATTATCATTCATTCAATGGGACTGAAAATAACAAATAACGGACTGTTGTTCACAATTAATGAGATGGAAAATTTTCTTTCTAATCTCTTAATGGCAGGTTTAAATGTTCAGTCAGCTATGATAATCTTTGACACCCTGCTGTTCATAAACTTCAGTCCGAAATTCACACAAACCAAGAAATGAAGATCGCCCAGCAAATAGAGACTAAGTCAGCCCACAAATCTGCTCCAAACTGTCACAATCAGCAATTTCTTAATCTGAAATGTGTTCTCCAATCATGCCCAACCATGAACATTCGCCTAGAAAGGGTAACATTCACGCCCAGCAATGTCCAGCCACAATTCCTTCACTAAGGTGGTGTCCTCTTTCCTTAGCTTGCTGTAAACTTCTTCGAAACATCACGCCCAGCAAAGATTCGCCTTCACATCTCTTATGTCTATCAGCGATCAGTAATGGAGTAATTAAAATATCTACGGCTCATCCAATTAGCACACAATTCTAATGCACAAACCCCCAACAATTAACAATCAACTTCCTCGAGATATTCAAACATGGTGTCCAGGGTTTTCATGTAAATCTTTGCAAATCTTCAAATTATTTGTCTTTCCTGCAAGACTTCACAAATTACGGAAAACTCCAATCCTTAATCCCAATCGTGAAACCTATGCAATTGCACCAACAAATCTTTCAACTAGTAAAATTCAGCTTACAAGCAATCTCTATGAAATTGCTCCAAGTCTTCAACATTCAACATGATAAAACACACACTTATAAAGAGAGGGGGGGGTGAATCAATATAAATCAAAAACTTTACTTTTCACAACTCAAATAATCACAGCAGTATTACTTCAAAACTTAAACATCCATAGCAATTACCATACATGCAAGATCTAGCAAGTAAGCACACACATAAAAGACACACGATTTTATGTGGAAACCCTTCCGGGAGAAAACAACAACAAAATATTGTTTACATTAATCTTCTTACTAATTTCATAGGCACCAACCCACAAGAGACTCCAATCCCCACCATAGAGCACCAACCCAGGAAGAGACACCAATATTTTCCAATAAGAGGCTCCAACCTCTCAATCTCCTCAAATAGGAGGCTCCAATCTCCACAAGAACAATATAATAATTTTATTTGCAACTTCTTAGATCTGCCCTCTCAACTGCTCACAAATCTGCCGTACATCCACTTATAAATCTGCAATATAGTCTTCAATAATTCTTCTCATAAAAAAGCCATGATCTTTCTTTTATTTTTCTTTCCTTATCACCAAATTGCTGCTATAAATCTGCTCACATATGTCTCATAGATCTGCTCAAATAGATTTTATTTCTACTCCTCATATGAATAATATTCCTTGAATTGATTTTCTTTGAACCCTCTCACAACCTTTTATTTATAAATGCCTTCATCACTCCTCACCCAAGAGGGGTTACTCTCCAACAGGGGTTGGCCCAGCATTATTCAATAATAATTTTTATTTTATTTTTAATTTCATTGCCCAAGGCGGGTGCATCATTATAGTGGGTCATCCCACTGTGGGAGGCCATTAAAAATTTATTTTATTTTCCTTACATAATCCCAACATTGGCACAGCACCATAAGGGGGTCGTCCCAATTTTTAATATTATTTTTTATTTAATTTGACACTCCTCCAACAAGACGCTAGACATGAGCCAACCTTTGACATCAATGACAACTATATTTCCAATACAACACAATCGTAGATTTTGGATAAATCTATCGGCAAACCAATCTGCACAATTGTAACTCTAAATGAGTCACACAGTATTAACCAAGGAGGATTTTTCACCACCGTGATTAATCTTCCCCAAGAGAGATTTTTCCTCAGGAAGGCTGAGATGAACCAAGTTCAATCCCACAAAACCACATAATATAATCTACCTATTCAAATGAGCTCTCTAAATCACCTTTTATACTTTTCCCGCTGAACTTTCTGAAAGGCATATTTTAAAATGCACTTTTGATTAAATAATCCCTTTTTGGCTCCAAAAGATCTTTTTATGAAATAATAAATATATTTGATGAGCAAGGTCCCCCTTTTATGCATCCATGATTTAAAACTTTAAATTCTCTTTCCAATGAGCTATTGCATTGAGTTTATTTTTAAATTATTTTAATAAAAGTAAGCAACCTTAATTAAATAACTAAATTAAAGCCAATAATACAACTGAGTTGCAAAAACTACCTAAAAGCATCGGATTCAAAAACTAAACATACTAGAATGATATCAATGATGAGTAATGAAAATTAGTGCTAACCAAGTGACTTACTATAAATAGACACTCTCTACAAGAATCTTTGACAACACACCAGAAGCCAGAATTCACTTTGGAAAGTGTCATAGGAGTCCTAGAGACCAACTAAGCCAATAATACAACTGAGTTGCGGAAACTACCGACAAGCATCGGATTCGAAAACTAAACATACTGGAATGATATCAATGATGAGTAATGAAAATTAGTGCTGACCAGGTGACTTACTATAAATAGACACTCTCTGCAAGAATCTTTGACAACACACCAGAAGCCAGAATTCACTTTGGAAAGTGTCATAGGAATCCTAGAGACCAACTAAGCTCATCGCCAACATCAAATATCCCTCCTAACAAGGTGTCACCGAGAAAGAAGGAGCTAACCACTGTTGGCGTTTCAATTCACACATTTGGAATGCAAATTGGAAAAGGACAGCTATACATAGATAAACCGCTCTTCAAAATAGGAGGGAAACCTCCCTCTTCGTTGATGATGCTTAAAGAAAGTAAACTAAACTATTGCCAATCTTTTTTGTTCTCAACTAAGAGCACAAGGTTATAAACTCTTTGCATTGTAGCTAAGGTTTTCTCGTTTACGACTTCAACTACAACTAGGCCTACTCTAATGACACTTCTAAAAACTCAAGTAAACTCAGAGCTTGAGATTTAGAAGTAGACAAGGAATGATTTTAACGCGGATGCTTAAACAAACTCACTTCCAGCGCACACTTGAAGACTCATTGTACGTTTAGATGCAAGTTGAAATAAAGATTATATAAGTAAAACATATAAAACAAAACCTGAGACAGTAGATCAAAGCAAAATAAGCATAAGATTTCCTTTCTCAGATTTCTAACAACAATTACACTTCTGGGACAACAAGTTTGTAGCCATAACAGGTTTACAATTTAGCGATCAAACCAAAATACACTTGACACAAATTACACATGAACTGAACAATAACTTGCAGCAAAAGGCAAGCATGCAAGCTTTCTCTTACACTAAGTGAACAAACACTGAATAACAACTTGCAGGCAAAAGTAGGCTCAGCAATTTGTTAGCACAATAATGAATAAAGAAAAATGGGCAAGGCTACCCTTATTTATACACAAGCGAGGAGTAGCGAACCCTAAAATCTCCTTGCTTTAACAACAAAACTTGCCAACTTGCAAACTTTATTTCTAAAACTAAAACATGACAACTAACTAACAACTTACTGAAAGCAACAAACAGGGAAAGTTCCAACTATAACAACTTGATATTTCCTATTTCGCAAAGAATAGATAAGCGTGAGACAAGAATTTCAAAAAAACTCGAAAAAGGCATCGAGTTAATTGTTGCTTTAATTCTATCTTTGGAAATATTTGTTGTCTCGAAAAAATAACTCATTCATGGATATTTTAAGAAATTGTATCCGACAAAAAGCTGGTAACTGCCTCATTGTTAGGAGCATTGATACTATCTACAGCAATATTCCGCTTTTCCAGGATTTCCTCACCTTCTACAATCAAACTTAGAGAACCTTTGACCTCTTCAGCTACTTTATCAAATCTTGTTGACATCACGGCAATCTAACTCATCTTTTCGGCAACAAGATTACTGCTAAAACTACCACGAATAAGATTTTGGAACTCTGCTTGCACTTCACCAAGATCAATGAAAGAGCCATCATCATGATGATATCGCCAAGGGATTTGTGAAACAAATGTGCTTATGAATCTGAGGACATCAACAACCTTCTGTCTATATTCATCTAGTTCTTCAGATATGTTGGCGTTTCAATTTGCACCTCTGGTATGCGAATTAGAAACAGACAGCTATGCACAGATTAACTGCTCTTTGAATTAGGAGGGAAAGCTACATTTTTGCTAATGTTGCTTAGAGAAAGTAAACTAAACTAATTTGCCAATCTTTTTGTTCAGCTAAGAACACAAGGTTTTAAAACTCTAGTGTCATAGCTGAGATTTTCTCTATTGAATTTCAACTATGACTAAGCCTACTCTAGTGGCGTTTCTAACTACTCAAGTAAACTCAGAGCTTGAGAGTTAGAAATGAACAAGGAATGATTCTTTGACACAAATACTTAAACAAACTTTCTTCCAATGCACATCTACTATATATTAATGCAAGCTAAAATAAAGGTTATGTAAGCAAAACACATAAAACGGAAATCTGACACAGTAGATCAAAGCAGCAAAGCAGGCATAGGATTTTATTTTCTCAAATCTCAAGTAACAAAGATTACACTTCCGGGACAGCAGGATTGTAGCAATAACAAGCTTACAGTTTAGCCATTAAACCAAAAAACACTTGACATAAGTAACACATGAACTAAACAATAACTTGCAGCAAAGATAGGCATAAAACCTTGCTCTTACACTAATTGAACTGACACTGAATAACACCTTGCAGGCAACAAGTAGGCTCAGCAATTTGTAATCATAATAACTATTAAAGAAAAATGGGCACGGCTGCCCTTATTTACACACAAACAGAGGAGTAGGTAACCCTAAAATCTCCTTGCTTTTACAACAAGACTTGCCAACATGCAAGCTTTATTTCTAAAACTAAAACAAGATAAGCATCTAACAACCTATGAAAGCATAAAAATAGGGAAAGTGCCAACTATTACAACTTGATTATTTCTCTTCTATAAAGAATGGATAAGAATTGAGAAGAGAATAGAAAGAAGCGTGAGATAAGAATGGAAAGAAAGATCGAAGAAAGCTTCTAGTTCGTTGTTGCTTTAAATCTCAACCACATCTGCCAAAAAGCGGGAAATTGTATCTCTATCAAGAGCATCAATACTATCTATAGAAAAATTCCGCTTTTCTAGGATCTCTTCACCTTCTGTAATTGAACTTAGAGAATCTTTCACATCTTCAACTGCTTTATTGAATCTTGCTGACATCGCTGCAATCTGACTCATCCTTCCAGCAACAAGATCACTGCTAACACTGCCACGAACAATATTCTGGAACTCTACCTGTACTTCATCAAAGTCAATAAAAGAACCATCACCATGACAATACCGACAAGGGATCTTTGAAACAAATTCACTTATGAGCTGCAGAACATCAACCACCCTTTGCATGTATACAGCTAACTCTTTAGATATCTTCTCATAAATTTTCACCTTGAAGAGGTGACGCTCTCTCCATGCAAGGATTTGCCTCTTATGTTCTCTTAAAACCACTGAATCATATGTTGTCTTCAAATATGCAATGATAATCTCTTGTATTGGTTTCACCTCTGCTATACATTGTGTTGGCGTTTCAAATCGCACCTCTGGAATGCGTTCTGGAAACGGACAGCTATGTGCAGTAAACTGCTTTTTGAATTAGGAGGGGAAGCTCCCTCTTTTGCTGAGTTGCATAAAGAAAGTAAACTAAACTTAATTTTGCCTATCTTTTTGTTTCAACTGTGAGAACACAGTGTTATAGAACACTAGATGTTACAGCCGAGGTTTTCCCTTAAATGAAACTTGACAACTACAACTTAACCTACGCTCAAAACGTTTCTACCCTCTCAAATAAATGTAGAGCAAGAGAGTTTAGAAATGTACGAGTTTGATTTCTGACAAAGATACTTAAACAAACTTTTCTTCAACATACATTTTAAGCAAGCTGAAAAAGAGATCATAAAAGTATTACGGAAATATGAGACTTTTATTTCAAGAGCAGGAAAACAAGCTTCAGGATTTTATTTCCTCACACTTCTAACACAAAACAATAAACGGAAATCTGAGATATTTATATCGAGGGCAGCAAAGCAAGCCTCGAGATTTTATTTACTCAAACTTCTAGAACAAATATTACAATTTCGGGACAGCAAGTTGTAGCAACATGCTTGCAACATGCGATCAACCTGATTATAATTGACACAAAACACATGCACTAAACAAAGATTTGCAGCTAAGGAGGCATGCAAACTTGCTCTTTACACAAAGTGAACAACACTGAATAACAAAGAGAAGGCACTAAAGGCACTTATGTCTTGTTATCACTAGCATGGCTAAACTAAAATGAGCAAACACTGCTCTTATTTATAACTAAGCAGACGAGTAGGGAACCCTAAAATCTGCTTGCTTTTACAGCTAACACTTGCCAACATGCAAGCTTTATTTCTAAATCTAAAGAAGATAAAACATCTAAAACCTAAGAAAACATGTAAAATAGGACATGCCAACTCATTACATTTGTTTTCCTTCTTCTTCAAAGAATGGATAAGAATTGTGACAAGAATAGAAAGAAAGTGTGAGATAAGAATGGAAAGAAAGTTTGGAGAAAGCTTCTAGAAGATTGTTGCTTTAAATCTCTCACATCCACCAAAAAGCGGGAAATTGCCTCTCTATCAAGAGCATTGATACTATCTATAGCCATATTCCTCTTTTCTAGGATCATCTCCTCTTTTGCAATCAAATTTAGAGAATCTTTGACATCATCAGCTTCTTTATGAGTTTTGTTCTTGAAAAACATTGCTGCCTCAAAAGATAACTCACTGATTGATAACTCGGCGACTCTTCAACTTTATGCTTCTGACACTTCTCTTGATTTTCCCACAGAAGAGTATTCTACAGATTTTCCCAATACTTGTCCTTTTCCTCAAAGCCTTCTCATTTTGCATGTTCTTCAACTAAGATGATGGCGTTTTATGTTCACGATGGTACTGAAAAACACTTCCCAACACTATTCGTTCAGATAATTATGATACAACACTTGTTTGGCTCTGAATTCGATAGAAGAGTACTCTATGTTGAAAAACTTGAAGATTGACTGTAAACTTGACTATGCTCTGACAAGCTCAACACAAACCCTAAAAACAACTTGCTGATTTTCTTCATCAAACGGATGAATTTTTGAAATTTTTTCTGAGATATGGGTTTTGTTTAGAATTTCGTTACAAGCCAACCCAAATCGTCTGTTTTTGAAAATTCTGAATGGAGATTGAAAAGTAGCAAACCCTAATTTTCCCCGAAAAAAAAAAGCAGAAAAAGCTGGCATCAAGGTGTTGTTCATGAGCACATCCTGGATGAACCCAATTGATTAGATTTTGAAAACCTCGAAATTTCACAGAAAAAGAAGCCACTTGAAGTTTCACTGTAAAAGCTGTGATATGGGTTTTGTCCAGAAGAAGATTTAGGATAGACCCAGAAGATTGGAAGTTGTAATATTTGAAGTTTTCTCTGACATGCAAAATAAAAAGCAGCTGCTGCAACCTTGAGAAAATTCTTCAAAAATTATCCAGAAGATTGAAGTAGTATAAACCAGCTCGCTGAAAATTGGAAGTAATGGCCTCCTTCAAAGATTTGATGTTCTGGATGAAAAAATATGAAAAAGCAAGCCCTCTTGAGTGTTGATCTAGAAATTTATTGAAAAACCAACAAGTTTAAGCTATTGAATCTTGGAAATAAGGGTTTGAAGTTGTTGCTCTATTTCTCCTTGAAGACCACCTGCAAGAAAATAATGAATAATGAAACACAAAGATGCCTTAAATAAGCTTTGCCTTGAGAAAACAACTTTCTCTTTAACCCTAATTCTTCAAACCCTAATTCAAGTTCGTGCAGTGAATTTAGACTTTTGTCTTCATCTTCAATTTTTGAAATTTTCAAAAATTTGACTAAGGCATTTAAAGTTGGGTGCCCTTCTTGGCTGGAGGCGACTATTTCACTCAGACTTAACCATTTTTTCATCATTTTCAACTTTCACTTAATTTCCAACCCTAGTTTGATTCTGATTTCCGACCTCCAGATTGATCCAACGAACGAGTTGAATGATTCATCGTGGAGCCTGATCGAATCTAACAAAGTTTGTTTGGAGGAGAATTCTAATGAAAATTTTGTTTGACCCTTCAAAAATTCAAGTGCCTATCTCCTCCAAGGGCGCCCACTTTCTCCAGTGTTAGCCATTTTCATAATCTTTGATTTTATCCTTGTCTTCTGACCTTCAGATGAATTCATGATTTCGGGCGTTGTACTTGTCAAATTGACTGGCCGTCAGGTTCATTGGATAGCTAAGAAGATTCTGGAAGGGCTCTTGGATACCTCATCTCTGAACTGACATCTGATGCCTCAAAACCCTAGGCGCCCTTCTCCTTCAGGGTTCCCATCTCTTCCTAAGATAGTTTTTATTTCGATTTTTTCACTGTTGCTTGACTTTTGTCATTTCATTCACTTTTCCTTCTCTGTTCGACCTACGACATCTGATGACTGCCTGCTCCGACGGATGAGCTGACAGATTCGTTGAAAAGCTGACAAGAATCTGAACAATGTTGCCTGGGAGAGCCAATCCTGACTTCATCATTTGACCTTCCAAAAAGATGGGTGCCCTTCTTCTCCAAGGGCGCCCATGCTGAGCAGACTTAGAAATTTTTATGCAATTTCAAAATCCTTCCTCGTTCGATGTGCCTTTTTTGTCTCGACTGCCGGAAACGAAAAATTTTCTAAGGCATGAAGGTTTGGGCGCCTCTTCTTGACTAGGGCGCCTAAAGTCTCCAAACTTTGCCAAAAATTCACATTTTTCAGCTTTGACGGCTTCTCTTCTCTGTCCCTCGTTCCTCGTGCACATTTGTCGTTGATAGCTTTTGTTTGACACTTGGACACTTGATTTTGACACCTGACTGACTTCCATTGATGACCTTGGATCTCCCGAAACAGCTTCTGAAAAAGCAAAATAGACCCAATAGGGTAAAACTTATCTTTTTTTGATTCTGACTGCACCAACCTGATGAAGAAGTATTTTAAGCCAATCAAAATCAATCTTAACCTTAGAAGCCAAACTTTCTATTTTTAGAAAATTTTGCCAGTATCTATTTTGAAACAAACCCAGAAAAAGTTTCTATTTTTAGAAAACTGCTAAAAATAGAAATTTTCCTAAAATTTAGGGATGAAAAACTAAAATCTAGGTATTGTTGATTTGGTCGCTCTAAGCCGACCTAAATTGTCAGATTTTGAAAATTACAAGGTTTTGACCCCCATGCAAGACATACAAACCCCAATTTTGACTTTTTTGATAGATTTAACAGTATTTGGACTCATTTCTTCAAAATGCCTAAGTGTAGCAAAAATTTTAATTTGGGGTACAACACATTGCTCAAATCCTTGAATCCCTTGGCACAGATCATGGGCATTATACCTTAGCTAATATATATGTGCAAGAACAACTCTGCCTCTGGTAATGAACTCCTCAATCCAATCCCACATATGCTTCCCATATATTACCAACTGTCTCAACTATTGTTGATCAGCCGTTGACTCTAGAATATGGGGCAGCAATTGTGTGGCCTGTGAAGTGTTGTGAAGAAAATTAGAAATATATTGCCTGAGTTGCCGATTTTCAGCCTTGAGGGCTGCCTTATCCTCTCCATCTTTTAGTACTCTTTCCTTTAGATCTCTAGCTGCAACATCGAACAAATTTACATCGGTGTGCCTAGTGTTTTTTCCGAGATTGGCCTTAACAAGTATGAAATCATCAACCTCAACCTCTTCAATATTTTTATCTTCTGGAGGCGCAGCAATCTCAATGACAATCCCACCATCAGGATTCCTCTCCATGTGAACTTGTTTCTTTGGTTTCTTCACAGGTGCATCTTGGTAAATATTGTCAAGCTCTGCAAAGTTTACCTAATATGAAGGCCTCCTCCTCTTCCTTCCCAAGATGTTCTCAAGCCAAGACGAGGTGTCTCTACTAACTTCTCTAAGAGGTTCGGTTTCAGCTTCATCAATTTCTTCATCTTCTAAATCAATATGGATCAGAGAAGACCTTGGTGACGATGGAGCATCTGGAGACATGGGCACAACTTTTGCTTCTTCCTGTACCGCGATCTCTTCAAGTGGAATTTTTGATACAACTGTCGGCTGCTCTTGTAGGACAATACTGAAAAAGTCAAACCTTCTCCTTACACTCTTTGTTGTTTTGTTACCGTTCACACCTTCTAGAGGATTGATCATGGCCATCATTCTCGAAGCTGATTTGGAAGAAGATGTCATGTCCCTAGAATTGTGGCACTGAGATATAAAGCATTGAAATGTAAAATAAATAAAATACATATTATTATTATCATAATTATAATTATCGAATATAATAATATTAATACCAACAATGCAAAATAAATATCAAAAATATATATACAAATATTAGCAATTTAGATACTATTATAATTATAAGATAATATTACAGTAATAATATAAGTATTAACAATACAAAAAATAAATATTAAACAATCTGATATTACTATAATTTTTTTTGATCGGTAATATCATATTTTATTAAATTGCATAATTAAAAGAGATTTACAATCATTTAGCACATCGGCTACCTCCACAACATCCCCCCAAAAAGTCTGAAAAACCACCAACATACTTCCTAACCCTGACAAAACCCCAACCTTCCTCTATAGGATAGATGAATCCATTACATTAACGAGGGTTTCTTTCAAAAAAACCACAACTACAGCCCAAAAAAGCGATGAGGCAAAACACACCAGCCCCCCAACAAAAAACCCAACCAATAGTCATTCCCAAGGTAGCCTTCAAAAGCATCAAAATAAGCAGAAACAATACCGCTGCCAACCAAAAAACCCATTACCACAATGCTCCACATTTCCTACCTCACGCGACTTTGCTCCACTGCACTGGTGACAACCACACATCACCCAAACTTCACTACACCATGTTGACCCTACCACCCACAAAAAGACAGGCAAAAAACCGACTAATAGCAACATCGGCATCACTAACCAACACGCCTATCTAACATGGCTCACTAACCACCACCTCTTCTTATCGAACGCTTCCTTCTGGGAACATCAAGAGGAATTACTTATATTACTATAATTATGATTATTATAATATTACAAATATATAAATGAAACTAATATAAAATAAATATATTAATAAAACATATAATAGGGAAGCATTTTAATGAAAACCAGCAATTAATTACCAAGAGCAGCAACTATGTATGAAGGGGTGCAGTGCTGGAATTAATAAATTAAATTAAGAGTAAGAGGGTCGACTACTTCAAGAAATCACCACCCTTGGGATAAGTCATCCCTCTTAGATAAATCACCTCCTTTCACAAAAGGCACAATGGGAGTATACAAGGCATAAAGAAAGAACATAAGTGGAATATTTGGAGGAGGAAAAAAAATCATGATGGCTGGAAAAAGAATGGCTGGCTGAAAGAAGACAGGAAGAGTCTACAGATTGGGCAAACACAGCAGTAATCTGCAGATCTAACCATCATTGTTGGGTATTGATTATCCACAATTAAGGGTTCCAGGTGATGCTCAAAATATAAATGATGTTTGTTATGTTATATTAGTTAGGATATTATCATTATCATTTCTTATTGTTGTAGTTAATGTGATATCTGATGCATCATATTTTGTAGGATATGATTATTGTCATTTTGTTATTGTTGTTTTTAATATAGATGTCTAGCGTATTATATCATTTATGATATCATTACTATTTGTTAGTATTATTGTCAATATACTTATCTACTTCACCCATGAATAGTAACCTATGATATTTTATTGAGACTATTTATTGATGTTTAAGTATAATAGTCTTGTTGTGACCTATTTCACACATCGCCCCATTGCAAATGGGGACCCCCAAGTTTCGGTTTCGCCCTTTGCGTTGCCAATTTAGAGTTTTGAATTTGGATAAATTTTTGAGAGTCAGTCCGGCCAAGTTAATAGTTTGAACCCATTTGTGTGCCTAAATGTCATGGAATGGCTTGGAAGGTCCGGAAGACGAGGATCGCCTGTGCTTTTGGTCAATTCTGACACTTCCTATTTTTTTAGGGATTCTGCTTTTTTGATTTTTGCTTTTTTGATTTTTGGCATTTTTAGGCCATTCGGGAGTTCCTATTTTTTAGGGATGCTTTTTGCTTTCTCTATTTTTAGAAAGTTCCTATTTTTGGGAAGTTTCTATTTTGGGATTCCACTGAGCATGAAGTCATTATGCCTCCAGAAGTCAACATGAAGATCAAGGTAAATGGTGAAAAGGTTGCAAAAATGGTTGTCTGGTAAAGTGTGCCCATGAGGAGGAATGGCAGGCCAAGCATGAAGTCCGCCCTTGCCTTTGGCATGCCAAAGGCAAGCAATGGCGAGCCAAGGCTGAAGTCCACCATGGCACAAGAGGCTTCCAAGTCCGCCATGGCAAGGGAAGGGGTGAAGTCCGCCCTAGAAGAAAATGGAAAGAGAGAAGCCAAGTCCGCCATGTCTTGAGAGGGGTTGAAGTCCGCCCTTGGAAGGAAAGATGGATGGCTTGGTGGAGCATCAAGTCCGCCCTTGGCAAAGCAAGGTCAAAGTCCGCCCCAAAAGCCAATGGAAGCCAGCCTCCAAAGTCTGCCCAAGCCAAGTGAGTGGCAAGACAAGAGGTGAAGTCTGCCCTTGGAAGAAGAGGAGGTAAAGTCCGCCATGGCCAGGAAGATCCCCAAGTCCGCCATAGAGAGGAGGGTTAAGTGGAATGAACAAGTGCCAAGTTCGCCCTTGGACAAGGCAAGGATAAAATGCGCCATTGGCAAGGAAGTGTGAAGAAATTCGCCCAACTTAGGAAAATAAAAAATTTCTAAGCCATAGAAAATGGAGAAATACCTAGAGAGAGAAGAGATTAAGTTGGCACAAAAATCACTCCTCGGCGTAACGGAATAAAATTCTTTGGCAAGCAAGGACGAGTGTAAGGCAAGGCAAACATGAAGACCATCCCTCTCAACTTGAATAAATTCCCAAGGCATGAATAAAAAATGGCAAAGTGGCAGAGAAATCTCCAAGTCCGCCCAACCCAGAAGGAGAGAGAAAGTGAATTGTTTGGCTAAATATAAACGTCTAGACAAGCCAAAAGTCCGCCCGGAGAGTTGAAAATTGGTAGACGAATTATTAAGCACATTTTGGCTAGGCAGACAATTGGAAAATAAAATAATTTGCCATGGACGGATAAATTTGGCCAAGTATCAATTGTGAACAGGTTGGAATTTTAATATTTAATATTTTTAATTATTTCCCAACACTTGGGGAATTTTAATTAAAATATTCAAAATCTGGAGATTACTTGGAAAATTAAATCATTTCGCCTTAGGTAAAATTAAATTTGTTAGGATTCCAGTGCCGCCGGTCACGTTAAAAAGTTTACCAGGTGCACTGCAGTTTATAGGGAGTCGTGCTACCCGATTCCTGCAGTCTCATAAAAAAATAATAATAATAATAATAATTTGCTAGGATTCGAAGATTAAACATGTTGGAAAATTAAATTTAATAATTAATTTAATATCTTTCGATATTTTTCCAACACTTAGGCAAATCTTAAAAAAAATCTGAAGATCTCAGACAGAGTGGTGCCATGGTAAAAATTGGAAACTTGCCTCAACAATTCTAAAAAGAATTAGAAACTTGCCAATTGAGGAAGAAAAACGTTTCTAAAAATTGAAGAGAACTGAGAGAAAAGAAAGCAGTTGCCATAGAAAATCGCACTTCTCAGCCATAAAATAAGTTTCAGCAACTCATTCTTCACAAGTTCAACTGAGAAGAAGTTTATTATCTCAAATCTGCAAGAAGTAATCTTTGGAGAGGAAAATACTAAGGGTAATGTTATTATTCTTCAGTGGAAGAAGTAATTTTATGCAAGGACGTGATTTTTAGGAAGAAATAAATTATTTCTTTGCTGAAATTCGCACTTCTCAACAGATTCGCGCACTTTTGTGATCACATTTTCAGAAATTTTATTTCATTTGCAGCCAGAGTATAATCTCAGAGGTTTGGAAATTCATTGGCAACACTTTTCTACTCTTTTCTAACTTCTACATTCATTCCGGCACGAGATTTATTCAATACTTGGTGAATTTATTTAATTTCAGCTTGCTTTTTTCACAGAAATTTTATTTTAAACAAGCTGAAAGTACAATTTTATCAAATAAACACCTCGGAATAAATTGATTTTTTAAAAGGTCTTGTATTAATGTTAAGTATTTTATACTTGCAGGTGGATGACCAACCAGGGAGAGCCGTCCAGACAAGCGCTCATAAAGTTCGCCAGCAAGGGGTCGCAACCAGAGTCCAAGATAAATCAAAATGGAAGAATATTACGGACACCAATCTTGGGCACATCAACCTCAAGGAATTCAAGCAAAGGATGTACGGGCACGACGGATTCCTGCCGACACGTATCACCAGAAGAATGATGAGGAACGGGATTGTTTAGGCTATCGGATTCCCACCTGCGATCGAGTGTGCTGAGTTGATGGTAGAATGCGCCCTCCACTATGACGCTGAGGAAAGGCGGATTGTTGCACCCGATGGGAGAATATTGGCTCATCTAGGAGAGTTGGCCATACAAGAAGCTTTTGGCATCCCCACATATCCCAAGACTGTTTACAAAACCAAGGAGGACGCAAAGAGGTTGCATGATGAAAAGCTCGACCTTTGTGTCGCCAACATTAATAAGTCATAGCTGGACAAACCGAGAGGGTCAGCCAAAAAGATGTCGAAGAAGTTGTTGCATACAGACTTCAAGGAAGATTACGGGGATATTATTGTCCTACTGAACAGGATAGTTGGCAACCCTTTGGGAGCACCCTTTGAGACTTGGATGTATTATTTTATTGAGGATATCACAGAAGGGGTCAAAATGTTCAACTGGTCACGCATGATAAGCAACAGTCTCCATGAGCAGTTGGTTAACCTGGAGAAGACCAAGACTTTCTATATGAGTTCCTATGTCATCTATATGTTGGCTAGGATGCACAGGTATGCAGGCTTGATCTGCAAAGGCATAGTTGGCAACGGCAAAAATTAGTTGAAGGCTTACGACTGCTATCCACAAGTGCAGTTGAGTGAGAAGTCCCACTTCAGACGAGCACACGATGCCTTCCTCATGTACATAACGAGGATACTTCAGGGAGGGGCACACCAACGGCTAACTCATGAGGCCAAAAATCTGATAGGCAAATACGGGTCTTGGTTCATCCAATATCCGAGGTATACGTATATTAGAATCCAAGGATTCACGGGGAATCCATACCGATCGCCTATCTTTCCTACGAATAAGATGATCCTGCTTGAAGTGTTGCGACAGTTGGAGGAATACCAAAGCTTCCAGAGAACGAAGCAGAAAGCGGCAATCACCTTTCCCTTCTTTATAGGGAACATGCTGGAGACATGTCCGTCGGCATAGGTAGGTGAGAGTGCCAGGCTTGAAATATAGCATTACCCCTTTGCCACTTATCCGTCTAGGAACCACTTTGACCCACACCATCACATTAAGACTGTGGATGGGAGAAGACATAGGCATAGGGTCGAATTAGAAGACTTTTGGGTAGACGTTACGAATGAGTTCAAGGTCAAACGGAGAATGTGGTCTAGGTTACCTGTTAGCTTGATCAGGGCGCCGAGCTTTGTCGAGTGCCTGATCAGTTGGAGGAAGATGGAAAGCAAGTATAGCCGTACCTTGACGAGAGCTTTCCCTTGCCTACAATCAGATGGTCGGAACCTGAACATGCTGACTTGAACACGCTGATGAGACCAGTCATCAAGTACACCCAATGGTGGGTTGACCAGCAGATTCAGGAACTAAGGCGGATGAAGGTGACACTGACTTATGATATGCTAAGCGAGATGGAATCATACTCTTCTAATGCGGAGGCATCTCAGGGTGTTGACATGGTAGAAGCCACCACTTCCAAGAAAAGGAAGGAGATAGCTATGGGCAAGGAGCCAATTCAAAAACAAACGAGGGTAGAGCCTTCACACTCTGCCGCATCTAGAAACATCGAGGAGATTCTGGCTACCGTTGATGCTTCATTGGCTGACATTAGGGATCCTTCTCCGATTCCCAAAGACAATGTGGAGCCTCAGTCGGACGATGATGAACCGCTATCTCCCACAAGCACAGAAATACTGGAGTCTGATTATGATATGGGCGCCCAAAATGATGACTTTCAGAAGGGAATGATTTCAGCCCTTCGGGGAATTTTGAACGCTCCTGACGGAGAAGGTATGCTGAAAGAAGATGGCGTGGAACAGCTCACAATCCCGAACTGGTTGAAGGAAAGGATGAAAATATAGGTGCCAGTGGAAGAGCAGAAAGAAGATGATACTGCAGACTTCTTGGCCAAACTTACACAAACTTCAGTCAGGAAACTGGCCAAGAAGTTCTCGACCATACAGAGGGATGAGGATGGCAACCGAACCGTACAGATTGCAATACCGACGGTGGACAAGCCACAAGAAGACATAGCCCCACATGAATACACTATCACTACCATCGACTTGGGTTGAACTACAAAGGGCCAGGAAGTTGAAGATTTGGACAATTCAATGTCCACTATCAAGTCAAGGTTGGTGAAGGAGTTGACAAAAAGGAAGGAGTGCCAGCAGGAGATCGAGCGCTTGAAAGAGTACATCCAGCATTTGATCAAGCCACTTGATCAAGATGACACGGCAGCTCCCCTTCTCCCAAACTCTTCACAGGAGGTAGCCAAGGATATGGAAGAAGATGGGATCACAGCTAGGGAGGCTATAGAGTGGGTAGCGGTCAAAGGCACGAAAGCCGATGCGTTCATGGAGAAGTTGACCTTGGTCTATGAGCAAGCCACTTCTTTACTCTCTAGACTAACAACCTTGGCAGAAAGGTTATGTGGGATGGCCTTCCGGATGTACAGGAAAGGATAATCCCTTGCCTTAGGATTCTGAAGGGGATTCCAAAGCAGGAGCTGATAGATGGAGGCGTCATTGCAGCAGGAGCAGCTTACGATTTCCACACCTGGTATTGGGCTTTGACAGCAAGAGGGGAGGTCCTGGAAAGAGTAAAGGTTGATGGGCTTAAAGTAGAAGAGTAGATTAGAGAAGTACAGACCAAGCTCCTCAATATGGTGGCCGACATCCTGGATAAAGAGGTCATTCGGGAGAACGAATTCCAGCTGGAGGTTTTGAAGAAGGTGCGAGAAGAATTATTTTCTATCATTGGACCTATCTTGAAGCAGAACTAGGCCAAGATGGCGAACTTCCTAGACATCTGGGAATCTTTTGTGAAGACTGAGCCAGAATGGGAGAACGTCTTTGTCAGGTGCGTCGAGAGTATGAATGGATTAGAGTTCAGGATTGGAATGCTTCCACAAGTCACCATGGAAGAAGTTGCCTTAATCATGTCTAGATTCATTGAACACACGGCAACGTGGGAGGATAGGGATGGAATTCCTTGAAAATAGCTCCAAGCGCCAACTCACCTTGTCAACTCTCAGTTCACTGATGTTATTTTGGGAAACCATAATTAGGGTTTATTTATTTCAATCTTGGCCGTCGGCTCATTTTTAATCTGGGCCATTTATTCATTATTGGGAACTCTCTATAAACTTGCATGCTCTCATTTTCAATTTGTGAAGTGAGTAGTATGAGATTGTTGCGATAAGACTATTTCCGTTAATAAAAGCTCTAGTGCATGATTTGCTTAGAACCACTTTTGTTTTCAAATAGTGTGTGAGGTTTACATCTTCTCCTTCAACATTTAGAGTAGAGTTAAATTAGTATTTATTTGTATGTTTGTTAAGTGAATGATAGATCTGATAGCATTGGTGGATGAAATTAAGCTCATACTTTTGTTGAATAGATGATTTGTATTCAATGTGCAAAGTTAGCCTGAGCTATTAAGTTGTGGATTCTTAACTTCAGTTTGGATAATTATTAATTCAAACATGAAAATCATTATCACCTCCGTTGAAGATTGCACCCGCTTTGCGTAGTTGTCCGAAGGAGGCAAAACAAAGTGTGGTTACCCCATTTCATCTAATCATTGTCGTCTCTTGATTTCTTAGGAATAGCTTAGACTTCTAAACCCTTGCCTTTTTGCAATTTTTTTGGAAAATCTGAAATACCCAATGGAAGGAGCCTTCAATGATAAAACTATCTAAGTCCTCAACTTGCAAATAAATTTTAACATAAGTCCCCTTGTGATTACCAGCAAATCACAACGCCCACTGGCCTTATCCACATGTCATGACCTGACCAAAGAAACATTGGAGTTATTGCACAATCTTTCTAGCTTACGCATTAACTTTTCAAGAGAGGATAAAGTGTCCTTGGGCATTTTATTCTGTGTTGGTGGGTATTCAAAACGCACACCAACAAGTCTTAATGTTATACATGTTCTTATTAGAGTCAATTATTCATTTATATTATTTCATGAGAGTGAACCATGTGGTATTATTAGTTGGTTGGATTGTTGATATATCTATTATGTACGATTATCCAATAATGAAGCTTGCAGCAATTATTGAGCCTTATAAGTAATAATGACTCTATTCATTCACTATGACGATAGATGGTATAATAGAATCTCATTTATGAGATTTCGAAAGACGTTTAATATCTACCATAATGTACTTATGAAATATATTAGAGAAGAATCATTCATAGTGAGTGATAAGAGGGAAATGAATAATCCTTTGACAAGAAAGAAATATTTATATCCTCTTTGATCTTATTAGATATTAACACTAAAACTTATTGATCTCTAATGCTTCTAATGTCTCTTTGAGAAACACTTTGAATGCAAGATTTGAGGTTTAACTGCTTCCACTGAAAAGGGGACATTATAGAAGAAGGAAGCGATGATAGCACTGTTGGCGGCTCTGCAGCTAGAATAGCTTTTTTCGATTCCTCTTGAGGCATAGGAACATCCTGTTGTTTTTCATAACTTAGCTCGTTCTTTCTTCAACTAAGGTGCACTCTTTGTTGGATCAATTCACTTGTGGAAGCGACTGCTGCTCAATTTGATTTTGAGTGTACGTAGGAAGAAGTACATCTCCATCATCGGACAATCCTTTAATATCTTTTGACAAGCAATCTTTCATCTAATGGAGTGTAAGCCTACTATTACTGCATCTTCGTACTTCGAACTCATCTTTGCAATTAGCCCAAAAATATTCAAGTGCAGGCACATGAGCATAATTATGACCAAGACAGGAAGCGACAACACCATGAGGATCGTATGATCGCCTCTTGTTGAATGGCTTGAGACCAAATATTGACAACTCATCAACCATTAACTTAGCATCCGTCGACGATCTCTATCTGTAGATTACCAACTCAAATGGAAAATTGAAAGCAGGCTTCTTTCGGTTCTACAAGAACATGTGAGCTTCATACGCTTGCCTTCGAAACTCTATGTAAACCACTTCATCTGAACGATATCATGGCAACATGACTAGAGCACCTGAGAAGTCGTACACTCTGATGTAGGTGAAGGTAGGAAACTGGCTGAACCAATCAGCCCAATCCGCCATTGCTGCCCTAGCAATTGATGGAATTCATACATGCAACTCATTATCTAGGTCTCTGACCATATGCATCAAGAATGCCTCATTTACCCTTTTCTAGTGACGTGCTAACTCTAAAAATTCCAGCTGAGGGTAATGATTATAAACACGTTGCACATCCAAAGTTCCTACGGTATTCAATCCTCTAAATTTTCCTTGAAAGGCCACTAGGTAGACCAGGTAGGAAATCATGTGAAACTCGTGGATTTTGAAATATTCAATTATTTGTTCGTGAAGACAATCACTGATCAAAGTTGGTGTCATGTCCCCTTTCAAAATGGAGAAATAAGGTAGATTAAATTAAATATTTATAAGGTTTTGAAAATAATTATTTATCAAAAGGTAACTTTATATTTAATTAATTTACTAAAGTGACTAAACAAAATAATATATCATAAATCACTTAATAGAATAAAATAATATTATTTTCTAGAAGCTTCTTGGTGATGAGGTATGAAAAGTATAAGAAGAAGCTTGGGGTATGCATTTTGGGGCATCCTGGAGTTGAATACATCATTACTACATTGGGAGCTTGAATGCTTGGCAAGTTGATTTCCAGTTTCATTTGTGAAAGACCAAACCTAGCTGGTTACTTCCAATTTCAATTGTGAAATATCAACCCTAGTTTGAACTCTTCGAGGAGTTATTTCAAACTTCTCATTTGGGAAAATTTACTGGCCTTTGGCCAAATTTTGGAATTGGCTAGAGGATTCCATATATCTTGGTTTGATAAATATTTACAGTATTGGGAGAGGTCAATTTCTATTGGGGATAGTTACAGTTTGTGAGTGAGATTTATACATAGTAGTTGTACAGAACGATTTATCAAAGGGGTCATATAAGACAAAATCGATCTACACAGAGAAGTTGTCTTCAATAGGAAGCATCGAAGCAATAATAAGATAGCAAAGTCAATATTGAATATTATAAGCATTGCAGACCTCTGTTGCCGCCACATCATTTTCTGGGAAGCTATGCTAGAAGACAAAGGAGTTATCGGGCTTCTGAAGAGCATAGTCTACAAATCGATCTGTATCTTGTGATTTTCATCTCTCCAGCACTAAAAGACAAAATCGTGACCAGTTGTTGAAGGAGGAGATTTCAAGTATGTATTGATCGATGTTGCAAGAACATTCAGGAGTTGCTTGGTGATGTGGCGCACAAGACAAGTATACAAGTAAAGACAATTTAATCGATTGTCTCATTCATTGAAGTGGAAGTCATTGCCTTAGTAGCCGCAGCGTAAAGATATATCGGGTCTCTTCAGAAATAAACGCAGCTTAAGCATTTGACGAGAAAACACAAGCTTTATTGGTGGAGGTAATCATTAAAGGCAGATTGTATTTCCTTAATATTTTGGGCTCATGTTTCGGATTCCATTCACTTTGGCGCAGGAGGACATTTGGAACGCCATTGGCAAAGGGGAGTGCATCGAATAAATTTGAATGGTCAAAGACCATATTCAAATTTACCTACTCACTACAATATCAGCATTTATGTTAGAGGAGGACGTCACTGCTACATGTCGAGTTTTACTGGGGAAATACAATTCAGCATTGTTCCAGGTTCTTTATTTTATTGAGACTAGCATTTGATATATCTATTAAAGTCTTGTAGAGGCAGACCTATAGGGATGCATTTTGCTTCTGTCACTAATTTGATTTGTCAACTGAGTCAAGTAATCAATTCCCTGTCTTGCATAATACGATATTGAATCTGCATTTGTATCTCCAGCAAATAGCATTTAATTATCATTGAAAATATTATCAAGGTGATGTAATCTGATTCAGTTACATTTTGCAATATTAAATCTGGGTTGGGATGCATGTGATATGTTTGACAGAATGTCTCTACTGTAACTATTCGTTTCAGTCATGTTCTAGTTTAAGAAATCAGAGATATATTGATTACTATCCATTTAAATTAAGTCTTTGGAAGTCGTCTTATGCACTGGAAATCGTTATATAAACTCAAAACGCAAAGAGAAAACCACAAACAGCAAGTACAAACCTTACAAGACAACTGTTTGACGAAATGTCCAAGTGCACAGACTGAAAAACTACATCAGAACAACTTGGGACATTACAGTGGGCCAATCATAGAATTTTGTTTTCTTCATGATATGAGAGATGACATAGAACATCCAAGGCAGCAATTTTGTAGCTTCTGCTTGAACAGTGACTCGATTGAGCAGAGTAATCATTATTGCAAACTCATCCTTGAATTCTTCATGCCAAAGTTCTTTGGCAAAGTGTTATGTTTTTCTTTCAGCCATCTTAGTGCAACTTTCTTGCGATATTTATCCTTGTGCATGTCCCACACCTTTTCACATTCTTTAGTGGAGATGGTTAAACTTTCAAACCAAGGCGATATTGAAAAGCAATTTTCAACCATATCCGACTCGAGGCCGCAAACAACTCTTCCATCTGCTACTTGAATTTCTTGTGTTGTTGGGTTATAATGCTTGATACAAGCAATTATAAACTCTAGACTTTGCACTGAGACAAGAATTGATGCTGCTGCAAGTAATCCAAAATGACCAAAGTGCCTGATTGCAACATTGCCTATGTCTTCCAAAGCACGCAAACTTAACACTGGTTTTATGTGATGTAATTAATCTCAATAGTTTTGATGAAATCATGATACAACATTGTCTTGGCTTTCAATTCGATGGGAAAGTACTCCATACTAAAAAACTTGAAGATTGACTGTAAACTTGACTATGTTTGGACAATTTCTGCACAAACCCTAAATTTAGCTTGCTGATTTTTCTTCTTCAAATGGGCAGATTTTTCAAAAAAAAATCTGAAATATGGGTTTTATAGAGAATCTCGTTGCAAGAAGACCCAAATCGCTCGTTTTTTAAAATTGTTGATGGTTGGTTGAAAAAGCAGAAACCCTAATTTTTTATTTTTTTCTAAAAAAAGCTGACAGTTGGGTTTTGTGGAGAATCACATTTTAGATGTACCCAAATGATCATATTTTGAAAATATTGAAGATTTATTGGACATTCGTGCAAAAAGCAGGTTCTTGAAATTTGAAAAAAATTCCTAAGTTGTTCAAAATCATGAAGCTAACCCAGATTGCTAAAAATTGAAAAAGATGACCCCCTTCTTCTAAAAATGATGCCTTGGAAAAATAAAGTAAAAAAAGGAAGCCTCTTTGTGAGTTGATCAAGAAAACATGAAGAACTCTGAAAAATCTCCAAGTTTTGGCCTTTGAATCTTGAATTGAATAAAATTTTATGTCTCTTCTTCTCTTGCCTTGGACGCCACCTGCGAAAATTGTGAAGAATGAATGGAAAGGCGTCCTTTAAATAGGTTTTTAGGTTAAAAACTTGTTTTATTCTCCAGCTTTAAAACTTCTTGAAGCCAATCGTGAGCACGTTCATTGAATGTGGACATTTTTTCAAAAAGCTCATGATGAAAACTAAAAAAATTATTAAGGCATTGAGCCTTGGGTGCCTTTCTTGTCTCGGGGCGTTTTTCCTCTCTAGAATTAGCCAATTTTCTTCAAATTTCAACTTTTGCTTGAGTTTTCACCCTAGTTTGATCTTGATTTTGGGAGATCAGATTGATCATGTGAACTGGCAAATGATCCCGTTGCAGAGCCTGATCGAATCTGATGAGATTGTCCTAGAGGCAACTTTGGATAAAAACATCATCTTGACCTTCAGAAACATGGGCGCCCCTCGCTACCTAGGGCGCCCAAGCTTACCAGTGTTAGCCATTTTCATGTTCTTCAACTTTTGCTTGTTTTCGGATCTTCTAATGAATTCTCATTTCTAGATGATCAGGAGGTCTGATGAACTGATGGCTAGACCCATTGGATAGCTTAGAGAATTCTAAGGGGGGTCTCTTGGGAGCATTATCTCTTGAAAACTAATTTCAGGGCCTCAAATCCTTAGGCGCCCCTGGCTACTTGGGGCACCCAACTCATCCAAAGTTAGAATATTTCTTGAGATTTTAATTTTGTACAATTTCATCCCTCTGCTTCATCTTCAATATCTAGTGATTGACAACTCTGATGGATTTGCCAATGGTTATGTTGGAGAGCTGCTTCAAATCTGAAGATAATCTGCTAGAGGTGTCAAACCCTAATTCAATCATTTGAGTGCCCAAAAGCTTAGGCGCCCCTGGCTAATTGGGGAGCCCATGATCTCCAAACTTAGATTTTTTTTCTTGATTTTCAACCTTCAAACTTGTACCTCATGTTGTGTCCTCCATTTGATCTTAAATAGCCGACAGTTGACAAGTTTGATGATCAGACTAAGATATTCATTGGAAAACAAGCACAATTCTAGAGACAATGACTGATCTGGAAAACCCTAATTGTTGGATTTAGTGGCTCAAAACCCTAGGCGCCCCTGGCTAACAAGGGTGCCCAAAGTTTCTAGAGTTAGTTTATTTTTTGATATTTTCATGATTTGCAATTTGCCACTCTGTGAAGACTCCTCTGATCAATCTGAGATTATGGCTAACTGGTTGATGTGATGAACCTGTTGTTGGATTCGCTGAAATCCCGGGTGCCTAAACTGAGCTAGGGCGCCTGAACTTTACAAACTTAGTCAAATTTTTTGCAACTTTCAACATTCTCCAACCTCCATTCTTTGATCTTTGTTCCTCGATCATTTGTTGCAATTTCTTCATCTGTGCAGTGCTTAAGACTTTGAATCTAACACCTGGCAGTTCAGCAACCTCCATTGATGGCATTGGAACTCCTAAAATAGCTTTTAAAAAAGCAGAATAGACCCACTAGGGAAAAATTGATCTTTTGATGATTTTGACTAGACCAGCCTGATGAGGAAGTATTTTCAACCAATCAAAATCAATTTGACCCTGGAAGCCAATTTTTCTATTTTTAGAAAAAACAGCATCCATTTGAGAAGAAACCCAAAAAAAAGTTATATTTTTAGAAATTTTCCTAAAATTTAGGGCCAAAAACCTGAATTCTGGGTTTTGTAGACTAGGTTGCTTTGAGTAGACCCAGATCGTCAAATTTTGAAAAAAAAATTGAGTTTTTGACCTTCATGCAAGACATGCAAATTCCCAATTTTGACCTTTTTTGACAATTTTAACAAGACTTTTAACCATTTCTTCAAAATACCTAAGTGTAGCAAAAAAATTATTTTGGGGTACAACAAGATATTCTCTCATAAGTTTTTACTTTAAAGAGGTGTTGTTCTCTCCAAGCAAAAATATTTCTCTTATGTTCGTTTGCAACAACTGAATCATATGTCGTCCTCAAATCTGAAATGATAATCTCATGCATAGGTGTCACCTCCGCTATACACTGCTCAAACCCCTGAATCCCTTGGCGAAGATCATGGGCGTTATACCTCAACTGGTATATTTTTGCAAGTATAATTTTGCCCCTAGTGATAAAACTCCTCTATCCAATCCTATACAGGCTTCCCATAAATAACCAACTGACTTAATTGGTGTTAATCAACCTGTGACTCCAGAATTTGTGGAAGCAATAGAGTGGCCTGTGAAGTGCCATGGAGAAGATTAGAAACATACTTTTGTAGCTACCGAATTTCAACCTTAAGGGCTACCTTATCCTCTCCATCCTTGAGCACTCTCTCCTTTAGATTACCTGTTGCAACTTCAAAGAGATTCACATCAGTATGCCAAGTGCTTTTGCCGAGATTGGCCTTGACAACCGTGAAAGCATCAATCTCAACCTCATCAATATTCTTATCCTCCAGAGGCGTAGCAGTTTCAATGATAACTTCAACATCTGAATTCTTCTCTATGTGAACTTGCTTCTAAGGTTTCTTCACTGGTGCATCTTGGTAGACACTGTCAAGCTCTGTGAAGTTCAATTGATACGAGGGCTTCCTCCTTTTCCTTCCCAAGATGTTCTCAAGCCAAGACGAGGTGTCTTTACTAACTTCTATCGGAGGCTCGACTTCAACTTCATCAACCTCTTCAACCTCTAAATCAATATGGATGGGAGAAGACTTCAACGACGGTGGAGAATCAAGAGATGAAGGCACTGCTTCTGCTTGTGGTGTTGGCTCTTCTGGAAATTTTGATACAACTGTCGGTTCTTCCTCTGAACCACATCAAAGAACTCCAGCTTTCTCTTTCAACTCTTTGCCATTCTGCTATCCTTTATACCTTCTGGAGGATTGCTCATAGCCATCATTCTCGATTTTGGTTTGGAAGAAGGTAGGGATGACTGCACTACTAGCGGCTTTGCTACTGGAACAGCTACCTTCCACGCCCTCTTACTACTTAGGAAAATCCTGTTGTTTTTGACAACCTGGCTCGTCCTTTTCTCAATTTAGGTGCTCTCTTTGATGGACCAATTGACTTGTGAAAGTGATTGTTGCTCAATTTGATCTCTGGCATACATAGGAAGTAGTACTTCTCCATCATCATCGAACAATCCTTCTACATCCTCTGACAAGAAATCAGCCATTCGTTGGAGTGTAAATTTGTTGTAACTGCACCTGCGCACATCGAACTCATCCTCGCAATTAGCCCCAAAATCTTCAACTGTGGGTACATGAGCGTGATTTTGACGAAGACGGGATGCAAAGACACCATGAGGATCGTATGATCGCCTCTCATTGAACAATTTGAGACCAAATTTTGTCAATTCATCGCCCATCAACTTGGTATCAACTGACGATCTACATCTATAGATGCCCATCTCGTCCGGAAAACTAAAAGCAACATTTTTTTCGGTTCGGCAAGAACATGTGAACTTCATACACTTGCCTCAGAAACTCCATGAACACCACCTCATTTGTGGGATACCACGGCAGCATGACTGGACTACTTGAGAAGCCATACACTCTGATGTAAGAGAATGTGGGAAACTGGATAAACCAATCAACCCACTCTGCCATTGCCAATTTGGCATCTGATGAAATCCATGCATGCAACTCATTGTCTAAGTCTCTCACCATATGCATCAAGAACACATCATTCACTCACTTGTGATGATGTGTTGATACTGAAAACTCCAGTTGCGAGTAATAATGATATACATGCTGAACACCTAGAGTTCCTATGACATTCAAACCTCTAAACTTGCCTTGAAAGGCCATTAGATATACGAGATATGAAATCATGTGAAACTCATGGATTTTGAAATACTCTGTCATCTGATGGTGCAAACTATCACTAATCAAAGTTGGCCAATCATAGAGTTTTGTCTTATCAATGATGTGAGAGATGATGTAAAACATCCAAGGCTGGAATTTGTTGGCCTCTGCTTGACCTGTGACTCGGTTGAGCAAAATAATCATCACTGCAAACTACTCCTTGAATTCACCACGCGCAATGTTCTTTGGCAAAGTATTGTGCTTCTCCTTCAACCACTTTTGTGCAATTCTCTTCCGGTATTTGTCCTTTTGCATCTACCACACCTTTTTACACTCTTCAATGAAGATGACTTAAGTTTTTCGGCCATGGTGGTATTGAGAAACACTTCTCAACATCGTCTGGCCTGAAGCTGCAAACAATACGTCCATTTGCTGCTTAGATTTCTCGTTTGTTGGATTCTAATGCTTGACACAAGCAATTACGAATTCAAGGCTCTACACTGAGATAGGGATCAAAGTTGAGGCAGGAAACTCGGAATGCCCAAGATGTCTGACTACAACATTTCTTGCGTCTTCCAAAGCACACAAATCAAACACTGGATTCACATGATGCAAATCAGTTTTAAATATTTTCAAGAAATCGTGGTACAACACTGGTTTGGTTCTTAATTAAAAGGGAAAATAGTGCATGTTGAAAAACTCGAAGTTTGATTGTAAACTCGCCTATGTTCGTAAATTTTTTGCACAAACTGCTGAAAATAGAATGCTGATTTTTCTTGAAAAACCAGATCACCAAAAAAAAAAGATGAGGTATGGGTTTTGTAGAGAACCACGTTTCGGACAGACCCAGTTGATTAGATTTTGAAAAAGCTGAGGGTTTCCCAAAAAAGCAGATTCTTAAAAATATAAAAAATTTCCAATCTTGAAGAGGATCAAAAACCAAGCAGACCCAGATTGATAAAATCAAAAAAAGATGACCCCCTTTTTTTCTAAAAAGTGATACCCTAGAAATTTGAAGCATGAAAAAGCATGCCTTTGTGCACCCTGAACTCGAATCCACCAAGAACACTAAAAAAGCACCACGTTTTGGCGTTCAAATCTTGATGTGGAGAAAATTCTATGTTTCCTCCTGTGGATGCTAACCAGCAAAATATGTGAATAATGAATGCCAAAGCCTTCTTAAATAGATGTTGAGGATGAAAAAGCGCTTTATTCTCCAAGCTTTAAACCTTTGAAACCAATCTAGAAGCAGGAACGTCGAATGTGGACACTGTTTTGAATGTCGAATGATGAAAATTGAAAAAATTATAAGGCATTGAACCTTGGGCGCCCCTGGCTAGCTAGGGTGCTTAAGCATCCTAGACAACCATTTTTTTGAAATTTTCAAATTTTGCTTGATAAAATGCATCCCTTTGAACTTTGATTCCGGACATCTGATGAATCCTGTAAACTGACTAATGGACTCGTTGTGAAGCTTGACCAAATCTGAGAAGAATTAACTGGAGGCTACAACTTCCAAAAACACCTTTTGAGCTGTCAAAATCTTGGAAACCCGTGGCTAGTTGGGGCGCCCAACTCCTCCAAAGTAAGCCATTTTTCTATGAGTTTCAACTTTCAAATTTGACCGTTTTTGTTCCTCATGATTTGTTCTTCGTTCGATCTGAAATTGTCGGCAACTGATGAATCTGATGGTGTGGCTAAGATATACACTGCAAAGCTTGAAGAATTCTAAAAAATATAACTAATTTTGCAAACCCTAGAAACTGATTTTGACCTCCCAAAACCACAAGCGCCCCTGGCTACCTGGGGCACCCATGGATCAAACAAAAATATCTAATCAAAAGAGAATTGCAAATCACAAGAAAAGTGCCCCTGCAAGCTAGGAGAACCCAAACTTTTGAGCCTTCAAAAGTCAGTTTTAGGGTTAGTCATCTCTAGGAGATTCATCTTGAATTCAGCCTAGCTCTGCAACGAATCCGTTCGCCAGCTCAGAGGACCTGTCAAATGCTAGTGGTTGTTGATCAAACAAACACGTCAAATGAAGGATAAATTGAAAATCACTAAAAAATAGTTGTCAGGCAAACAAAAGCGCCCCTGCTAGCTAGGGGCGCCCATGATTTTGAGCCACCAAAACCACTTTTTAGGGTTTGAAGCCTCCAATAAGATCTTCTCATATTTAATCACGCTCCATAGTGAATTCATCAACCAATTCATAACACCTATCAGATGTCTGGAATTGAAGATCAAAACGAAGGCATGTTATCAAGCAAAATTTGAAAATCTTGAAAAATATTCTAACACTACTGAGGTTGGACGCCTTATCCCAAGGTGGCGCCAAATTCAACTTGAGTTAACATATATTTTCAAGTGACGGCTCCTAAAATTAGGATTTTCGCGAGCTAAGTGCTTCTTTCACCTCCAAACTTTGTTTAACAAGCATTTGGGCATCCATACTTAATTATTTTGCAGGTTGACTTCAACAAGCAAACACATAATTTTCTTCTCAACAGCATTTGGAGGCTCAAACGAAGGGTGTTTTCAAAGTTCTTCATAGGTTCGAGTTTAGGTTGCTCAAAGGGACACCTTTCAAGCATCCATTCTTCCTAAGGAATCGTTTGGTCATCTTCTCCGAAGATTCATCGATCTGGGTCTAATTCTTTTTCAATCTTCTCCAAGATTGAAAAAAAAATTGACAGCTTCTTCAGCTTCCACGCCTAGGGTTTCTTGCATGTTCGAGAAAAATCAGTTTGTTGAGAAATCTGGCCATCTGGGTCTATTCAACACCAAATTGGCCACAAAACCCACATCCCAGACTTTTCCAAAAAATTTGCCTCGCTACTTCCACTTTTTAAGGGTTTGTTGCATGTTCTTAAAAAAAATCAATTTTTCGAAAAATGGACGATCTAGGTCTCTTCAGCAGACAAGCACCTACAAAACCCATATCTCACATTTTTTTCTGAAAAAAAATTGTCTCGCAGTATCTACCTCTAAAGGATTCTTGCATGTTCTTGAAAAAGTCAATTTTTCAAAAAACGGACGATTTGGGTCTATTTGGCACGACATTCCTAACAAAACCCATATCTCAAATTTTTATTCAAAAATCTGCCTTTCAACGAAGCTATTTTTAGCTTTTGTGCAGAAGTTGTCTGAACATATCCGTGTTCATAGTCAAACTTCACAGTTTCATCATGCAATACTATTCCATTGGAAAAAATTAAGAAAAGCATCAGAAGCAAAAAGTTGCAGAAGAAACTGAAGTCATCACTCCAATTACAGAGCCAAAGTTATCAATCAGTGAACTGCCAATTGAAGCATGCAGATATTTACAGGAATAGAACTCAAGTGATGATAGCAGTTAACTTGAGGCCTTTTGTGAGTTTAACTAACTATCTTATTTTCATGCATGTCTATTCTTTGGAGTTATCTATTGTATAGTTGGAGTTTTTCTTTAGTTTTAGATCAGTTAACTGATGTAGTCTTTCCAGTTAACTGTTAGTTATCTTTGTTTAGACATAGGAATAAATCTTGCTGATTGGCAAGACTAATTGTTAACACAAGGAGATTTTAGGGTTCCCTACTCCTTTGTGTGTGTATAAATAAGAGCAGCCTTTGCTCATTATTTCTTAACCGTGCTTGTGATAACAAAACGTTGAGCCTAAGTGCCTGCTTTCTTTGTTATTCAATATATGTTCACACTTTGTTCGGTGTAATTTGGTTGATTGTTTATTGTAGGTTTGTCTTCTTGCTACAATTTTCTGTCCCAAACGTGTAATTGTTATTGGAAAGCTTTTGAGGAAATAAGTCTTAAGCCTATCTTGCTTTGCTCCAAAGTCTCAAGATCTTTCAAGTGATATTGGTTTTATAATCTTTATTTCAGCCTACACCTCAAAAGTACAATGAGTCTTTGAGGGAATTCTGAAAGCGAGTTTATCGTTTCATGTTTTTCTTTTATAATCTTTGTTTCAGCTTTCATCCGAAAGTACGATGAGTCTTCGGGTGTGTTCTGAGAATAAGTTTGTTTAAGCTTTGTGTTGACCAAATCATTCCCTGTTTACTTCTAAATTCTCTTGCTCTGAATTTACTCGAGGAGATAGAAGAGTCATTAGTTTAGGCCTAGTTGTAGTTGAAGTTACGAAACCAAAGAAAACCTCAACTACAATGCAAATATTTTTATAACCTTGTGCTCTCAGCTGAGATAAAAAGATAGGAAATTAGTTTAAAATTTATTTTTACGCGTAATCAGCAAAGGAGGGAGCTTCCCCTCCTAATTTGAAGAGCAGGCTAACTGTGCATAGCTGTCTATTTCCAGTACACACACCAGAGGTGCGAATTGAAATGCCAACAAACAACTAAGCGCCTTAACAAGAAAAGGGTGCCTAGCATCTCCAATGTTTGACATATTTTCACCATTTTCAAGTTTTTTCAAATTCCCCTCCTTCATTCTTTGTTCCTCGAGCATCTTCTGTCATTTCTCAATTTGTGCAACGTTTGAGACCTTGAATCTGACACCTAGCAATTGACCATTCTCCATTAATGACCTTTGAGCTCATGTTTTAGCTTTTGAAAAAGCTAAATAGAACCGCCAAAGAAAAGCTGATCTTTTGACGATTCTAACTAGACCAACCTAATGAAGAAGTATTTTCAACCAATCAAAATCACTTTGAGCCCCGGAAACAAAAATTCTATTTTTAGAAAATTTTGCCAATATCCATTTGAGAAGAAACCCAAAAAAAGTCTCTACTAACTTCTCTGGGAGGATCGGTTCCAACTCCACCAACTCTCGATGGATCAATCGGTGTTGAGATGTTGCGAACTGGTGAATCGCCTTCTAAATCTATATGGATAGGAGAAGGCCTCGACAATGGTGGAAGAATAGGAGATGAAGGCACGGCTTCAGCTTGAGGTGTTAACTCAACTGGAACTTTCGATGCATCTAATGGTTGTTATTGCTGATTCTCAACGGGAAACTTGATATTTTCCTTCAAATTACCTGACATTCTACTGTTATTTGAACCTTCTAGAGGAACGCTCATAGCTTTCACTATGGGCTTTGGTCTAGAAGAAGGTAGAGATGTATGAACTATCAACGTCTCTGCAACCATCTTTTGTGTCATTTTACTGCTCAAGAATATCCTGTTGTTCTTGACAACTCGACTTGTTCTTTCTTCGATGGAGGTGCTCTCTTTGGCGAACCAATCAACTTGTAAAAGTGGTCGCTGCTCGACCTGATCTCGGGCATACATGGGAAGTATAACTTCCACAACATCATCTAACAAACCCTTCACATCTTCTGATAAGAAACCTGCTATTTGACACAAAGAGTAAGTCTAGAGTAGTTGTGCTTGCGCACTTTGAACTCATTTGCACAATTGACCCAAAAATCTTCAACTGTAGGTACATGTGCATGATTCCGACCAAGACGGGTTGTGAAGACACCACGAGGATCATATGACAGTCTCTCCTTGAAAAGCTTGACACCAAACCTTGACATTTCATCGCTCATCAACTTAGCATCGGCTGCTGATTTGCCTCTATATATACTCATCTCAAATGGGAAACTCAATATAGGCTTGTGTATGTTACGTAAAAAGGTGTGCACCTCGTGTACTTGCCTTAGAAACCCCATGAACACGACCTCATCCATTGGATATCTAGGTAGCATGACTGGATCGCTTGAGAAGCCATATACTCGTATGTAAGAGAATGTGGGGAATTGGATAAACCAATCAGCCCAATCCGCTATTGCCAATCTGGCATCTACTAAAAATCTAATATGCAACTCATGATCAATATCTCTCACCATATGCATTTGGAATAGATCATTCACCCACTTGTAGCACCGCTGGGATTTTGAAAACTCTAGCTATGGGTAATGATCATACACATGTTGAACACCCAGAGTTCCAACGACAGTCAAACCTCTAAACTTGCCTTAAAAGGCCATTAGATATATGAGGTATGATATCATGTGAAATTCATGAGCCTTGAAAAATTCTATCATTTGACGATGGAGACTAACACTAATCAATGTTGGTCAATCATAGTGTTCTACTCTATCAGCAATTTGGGAGATGATGTAAAACATCCAAGGCTGAAATTTATTTGCTTCTACTTGACCTGTGACTCGGTTAAGCAAAGTAATCATGACTGCAATTTCATCCTTGAACTCACTGCACCCGACATTTCTTGGCAAAGTATTTTTCTTTTCTTTCAGCCACTTCTGAGCCATTCTTTTCCAACCCTTGTCCTTTTGCACATACCACACCTTTTCACATTCTTCAATAGATATGATAGAGTTTTCCGTCCACGATGGTATTGCAAAACATTTTGTAATGTCCCTTACCCGGTTTGCCCTAGAATTCATTTGTTGATTAGGTTTAGGGTTCCTTCTTTCCACATGATTGTTCTTTCGAATTAAGTAATCTTGATTTGAAATCTGCATTCACCATATTAACAACATTCCCACACACACATATATTTGTTAGCATTAATATCTAGATATCCAAAATATAAGCATAATCATAAATGCAATTTAACAAGCAAGAGGAGTGCCATGGGTGGATCCGCCCTGAAGCCTTCAAATAAATCTCAAGAGGTTGTCCATCCCAATCCTTCTTGCCTAGTGGCTTAGTACCTACATACTCCATTCATGGCAACACCTTGAAGACACTCATTCTATCAAGGGGAGAGGAATCATGGAATCCTTAAGTAGCCTAAGGTCTACCACCTCCTATTCGCCCAATCCCTAGTCAAGGGCCTAAGGGGCTGCAAGGCCCAATCCCTTGTCCAGGGCCTAAGGGGCACAAGCCTAGGTGGGACCCCCAACCTTCTATAACCCAATCCCTAGTCAAGGGCCTAAGGGGCTACAGGGCCCAATCCCTTGTCTAGAGCCTAAGGGGCTGAAAGTGGGGTTTTTAGACAATCTACTTAAACCATGGTTCACCCTTCCTGATAGGGTTACAAGCACAAAGAAGACAATCTTTACACAATCAGCTATATTTGCATTCATCCAAGATTTATTTCATGCCTATAATCAAATATATCTTCATTTATCAATGGTTCTTTAAGTTCATCATTTCCTAGAATAATTCTCATTATGATAATATTAAAAAAAGCATTATATCAATAATCAAATTAGCAATATCAATTTCTTATATTCAAAAATATGCTAAATATTATTGCTAAGTGAGTACATCACCTGAGTTGCTATATCTCTCCATGTTTCCTTACTCGCCTCCTTCAACCTTATACTGAATTGATCATAGGATGAGGACAATTCATAAATATACATAATCTACTTATGTTTATATTAAAGAGTCATCATTACTTATAAGTATCATTATTGCATAATCATGTATGTATATATATATATATACTTCATATACATATATCTATAATTATTCTTTTACTTATATATATATATATATATATATATATATATATATATATGTTTATATAATTATTCTTTCTTTATTCATATATATTCTTTATTCATTGCATATTATTCATTATAAAATTTATCTATATCTATGCATATATACTTGTATGCCTATTAAATAATATGTATATATATATTAAATGGCTCTATATTCCAATGCATAACAATCATTGTTGCTGCTGTTTTTGTTTCTCAATGTTTTCCCTCTTCCTTCTATTTATACCATTCAAAGTAGGTGACTCATGGGGGGAATGTATTGTTTGGTGAAAGAGGTGACTTTTCATAAAATATATCCTTTTGTTAGATTTAATTGCTGCCTTTAAAGGCTTATTATCACAATAATATCTATTTTTGAAAATAATATATTATTACTAACAATTATGATATTTCAAATTATATACTAATTTTATTATTTTATTTTGATGTTTTATTGAACATATTTTAACATTAAAGTATAATAATAAAACCAATTTGTTAATATCTTATTATTATTTTATTCTAATGTATTACAATCTTTGATGTGTAATGATTATAATATTTATTTATTATTATTATTTTTGTATTTATATATTTTCATAATAATATTTAAATTGTTAATGTTTATCTTTCAATATTATATTTGATGATTACAATTGTAATACTATCTTATGATAATTATAATTACTAATTTTTTATTTTTATAATTTTAATATATTTTGTTACTTATTTGCATTTTCTTATGCAAATTGCATTTAAATGTTTGAGGTTATTTATTTGTTTATTTATTTTTGTGTTGCTATTTTGGGGACATGACACATTTCTCAATATCTTTTGGCTTGAGGTTGCAAATAACATGCCCATCTGCTGATATGATTTCTCGTGAAGTTGAATTGTAATGCTTGACACAAGCAATTACGAATTCAAGGCTTTGCACCGAGATGGGAATAGAAGTTGCTGCCAGCAACCCGGAATGACCAAGATTTTTGACTCCAATGTTTCCTGCGTCCTCCAAAGCACACAAATCAAACACTGGATGCACATGATGTAAGTTGGTTTCAAATGTTCTCAGGAAATCGTGGAGCAGCACTGATTTGGTCCTGATTTCTATTGGAGATTACTACATGTTGAAAATCTTGACTTTTGACTGTGAACATGCCTATGTTCGGACAAATTTTGCGCAAGAGCTAAAAATAGCTTGCTAATTTTTCTTCGAAAAAAAGGCAAATTTTTTTAGATAAAAAGTTGAGGTTTGGGTTTTGTAGAAAATGTTATTCTGAAGAGACCCACATCGTCAGATTTTTGAAATTGATTTTTTCAAGAACATGCAAGATCCCCTAAAAAGTAGAAGCCGTCATGCAAATTTTCAAAAAAAAAGCTGAGGTCTAGGTTTTGTAGATAATCTTATTCTGAAGAGACCCAAATCGTCAGATTTTGAAAATCTGAGGATTTCTTGGACATGCGTGAATAAAGTATATTCTCTTGAAAATAATAAAACTTTCCAATCTTCAAGAGGAGCAAAGAACAAGTAGACCCAGATCGATGAAAGTTGAAAATCATGACCACCTATTTCTGAAAAACTGATTCCTTAGAAAAATGGACCATGAAAAAGTGAGCTTTTGTGCTTGCCAATCTCGAATCCATGAAGAAAGCTAAAAAATATCTTCATTTGAGCCTCCAAATCTTGATGAGAAGAAAAATAAATGTTCTCTTCTTCTAGATGTCAACCTGTAAAATAATGAAGAATGGATGCCCAAAGCTTCTTTAAATAAAGTTTGGAGGTGAAACAAGCACTTTACTTCAAAAACCCTAAATTTAGAGCCCGCATGAAAAAATATCTAACTTCATTTGCATCAACACAGACAATTCCGAAAAAAAAGGGTAGCCAAAGCATGCAATCATGAACACATTTTCAAAAAAAAATCTAAGTTAAGTTGACTTCGGCGCCTTCCTTGAAATAAGGCACCCATCTTCACCAGAGATAGAAAAAAAATTATTATTTTCAATTTCTACTCGGTTCTCCCTCCATTGAAGCATGTCTTTGTCTTTGACGATCCGTCAAATTGGCATTGTCAGTTGATAATCTTTGTTTGATCATGGCAATCTAACCTTTGACCACTGCTGAAGTGATCCCCAACTTTATTCTGTCATCTGACGACGTTTGACCGTGATTGCATACCCCGAAAGTCACTAACGGAGACCGAAATGAAAGAAAATGAGTTGAAGCCAAAAAAAAATCTTGTGTTGAACACTTGGGCGCCTTCCTTGAAATAAGGCGCCCAACTTCTCCATACTTAGTTTTATTTTTGAGATTTTCAATTTTCGCTTGCTTTGTTTCGTGTGTAGCTGGTGACCCCTATTTGGATGTCGTTTTCCGCTAGCTGGCAAATGGCAGAGACTGAAAGTCAGTCATTCTGGCAAGCCTGATCAAATCTCAATTGAATGGTATCTCATACTAGCCTTTGTTACTACATCTGACTAATTTTGCAAAAGTTGGAACTGGGCTGATGAAGAAGTTTTGACATTTTCTGAAAAACATAAAACCAATTCTAAGTGTTGATGTCTTGGGTGCCCTCCTTGAAATAAGGCACCCAAGATTACCAATGTTAGTTTATTTTCTAAACTTTTCAACTTTTCTTTGACTTTTTCGTTTTTTGTGTGGAATGCTTCTGTTGATCTACAATTCGCAGATGTCCGCCAGGTCTTGTGAATTGGATAATGGATTCATTGAAGAGCCTGAACATATATGATGATGACCTCCAGCTTTTCTCAACCCAAAAATTGCCTTTGACTGGACTTGACTAGATCTGAATTGGGGCTGACGGGTTAAACTGCACATTTTATGAGAAATCAGAAAAAAATTGTAATGCATGAGTTTCTAGGCACCCTCCTTGAAATAAGGCACCAAACATTACTAGTATTAACCATTTCTTGAAAATTTTCAACTTTTCTTGCCAACCGTTCACTGTCTTCATCAACTGCGTGGATCGTCGTTGTTGATGCATTGACCATGTTCACCGTTGCACGTGCATGATCTACGAAAACTGAAAAATTGGCTAAAGCATTAACTGCGAAGCGCCTCCCTTTTCCAAACTTAAAATATTTTTTGCAATTTTTGCTATTTTTAGATTCCCCTCCATTCTTCATTTTTCGAGCATCTTTCACTATAGATCATTTTGAGCAGTGTTTGCGACTTTGATTCTAACACCTGGTAGCCGACCATCCTCCATTGATGACCCCGGAAGTCCTGATTTTTCTTCTAAAAAAAAAGAAATAGACCCACCAGAGAAACTAACTTTTTGACAATTTTGACTGGACCAGCATGATCAAAACATAAAATCAACCAATCGAAATCAATTTGAGCTTTTTTTGCAAAGATTATATTTTTAGTCAGTTTCCTAAAAAGTAGGGCCAAAAAACTGAGATCTAGGTTTTGTAGATAATTTCATTTTGAAAAGACCTAGATCGTCAAATTTTGAAAAATTTGAGGATTTCACCACCATGTGTGATTTCCTAAAAAATAGGGTTTGACATGTAAATTTCTATTTTTAGAAAAAAATTGCAAGCATCCTTTTGACAATAAACCCAGAAAAACCCTCTGATCCGTTTATTTTTCATAAATTTCTTAAAATAGAAAACTGTTATTTTTAGGAATTTTGACCCTTTTTGACTTTTGACGAGCATTTTTACAAGATTTTAACCATTTTTACAAAATGCCTTAATTAAGCAAAAAAAAATAATTTTGGGTACAACATAGTGAGGAAGTGCTATGTCCCCTTTTTAGGATTAGATTCATGGAGAACACCACTAGCCTATCCTATTTTCCCATAGGCTAAAGGATAGAGCAAGGGAAATTAAAGATAATAATATTTTATGCCATCCCAATCAGTTTATTTTCGAAAAAGTAACTTCAAATATTATGTTTGGTCCTATGTAATATTTAAAAAGTGTTTTTTGCTAATGTAATTCAAAAAGGGGCCTTTGGATGCAATTTAAAAGTATTTTTAAATATTTTGAGGTAAAACACAGAATAAATAAAAATAAAATAAAATAGAGGGCCTAAAGCAAAGTGCCTAAGAACAAGACGTCAAGGCTCAAAATCAAATCATCACTTATCATTTGCATTTTTGAATACTTTCCAAGGATTGAGCTTTGTGTTTATCTTTCCATTCAAGGACAAAAACTCTTGGGATTTTAGAGATCTTTAAGGACAAAAACCTTCTTGATTTCCAAGGTTGGATTTGAGGATGAAAACCCTCTCATCCATAAGAAACAATTCCACTTGGGAATCACATTTGTGCTCGAAAAATTTAAGTCATTTTTAACTTGCTACAATGTTTTTGATTAGATAAGCAAGGAAAAAGGGCCCTGACACAAAATTTTAAGACATTAACAGAGGGAAATTAAACCGAAGGCGCATAGGCCAAAAGAAGAAGTTGTAGGGTTGGCAAGCCTACAAAAAAAAAAAAAAACAGCAAAGAAACACAAGCCACTAGAGAACAGCAACACCTGCAAACAAAGAAATAGCACCAAGGGCACAAAAAAACTCAACTGATAAGGTCCCAGTTATTCAGTAGAGCATCTAGCGGCGCCACCCTGTCATCATCAGAGTGGTCCTTCTTTCGTCTTTTATTTTCTTTAGTCATCTAGTGGCCTTCATCCACACCAAGTTTATTTTTCTATTTATTAATTTTGGACTTACCCAACTTCGTCCCCACCACAACTTTCATCATGATACCTTGGGTAACCTTAGTGAGGTTGCATATGGCCTTCTCCATACTTTTAATCTTTTCCTTATTAGTTTCATTAGTGGCTTTCAACTAATGAACCTCCTTGTGTAAAATCTCCAACTAATACTTAAATTGAGAGTGTATCCCCTTTTCACTACTCATAATGACAACTCTATCAGCCTCCTTGTGATCACTGTGTCAAGAAACAACAGAAATTTCTTCTTTAGCCACTTCATTATCATTTTCCTCAGCTTCGTTATCCTCATCATCCTCAATTTCCTCCTCTTCAGCAACAGGGACCTCTTTGTCTTCTTCCTCTTTATCAACCTCACCTGTCCCATCACCATTCAGCTCCTCCTCACCAAAACCCATCTCCTCCTCAATTTCCTCTAACTGATCTTCCAATGCCTCGATCTGCAACAACTCGATCCTTTCCTCATAGAGGAAGTCTTCCTCAGATATCTCTAGTTGAGGTATGAATTCCTCATCCTCTGAATCATCACCCTCCAAGTCCAAGGAGGGGGTAGTCTCTTTACCTTCGAACACAGAAGATGGCCCCACACCCAACTGGTTGGCCGACCTAGCAGATCTTCTGCCCCCAAGGAAAACGGACAATAATGCTCCAGCAAAAGCATGGAGTTCATCTCACCTTCAACATCTAAAACATTGATGGGGCTATCTTCAAACACATCACAATGTTTTTTCTTTTTGTTTTTAGTAGAAATGGCAAGGTGAAGGGAGGGGGTTCCTTTTTTTTTGGGAGGCCTCAAGGACAAGAAGACTCTCATTGAGTTGGGTTTTATCAACAAGAAGCTTTGGGGAGAACTTTTTATCAAGCAAGAACAAACCTTTTCTTTTTTTTCGAGGTTGTAATGAGAAGATCATGAAGACTAGGAGGGGGAGTATCAACCCCAAGAGACACCTTGCTAGTTTTAGCTACTTTTTTTCCCTCTGCGCTTGAAACTCTAGCTAGGGCTTATCACAATTGAAACAAACAAAGTGGGGGGTCCAATTTCCGTAATTTTCACAATGCTATGCCTTCCGAAAGGATTTTTTTGGGAGTAACAGAGAGGTTGTATTTATACAGCGCCATAATCAATCCCAGGTGAAGGGGTGGGTAAGCCCCAACAACAACGCAGTTTTAGAGAGACGAAAGAAGGTAGAATGACAAATTTATCTTTAACCCATGACAAATATGATTTAAAATTGGAAAGTAGTATCCATGAAAGGTCTGAAATCGACCTTCTAAAGTAAAATATTTCATGACATGAAAACTTACCAATCCCCAGGGTGTTGGCAGTCTTCCCTATTGTACCCATTTTGGTACTTAACCAGCCTTTCCCCTTTCTCTAGTAATGCAACCATAAATCTTTTGTAGTTCCCAGTATTGTTCTTCTCTATTTGCTCTCCCTCACATCTCAAACCTGTAGCTTTTGCAATGAGGTCCTTCATGACTTTGAATCTCACACCGCCAATAGTGACCACACCTTTCTACCAAGAATTACGAACTTGGAAGTCAACATGTCATTAAATCCTTTCATAGTTTTAAAAAAAGGAAAGCATCCCCCTTTTCCGAAGAGCTCATAGAGCTCAACATTCTACATTAGATCCTCACAAGACTATGGTTCAGTTCTCTTGCACGAGCCCCCCATTTTACTCATAACAATTTTGTTTCTTTCAGAGCCACAGTAGAAGGTCACAGAATAAGTTCTCTTACTATTTATGGATTTATCATGGAAATCCTCCAAAAAGAGAAAAACCAAACAATGGCAATAACAATTACCTACTACCTATATAAAAAAAGTAATATAACATATACAATGAGTATGCAAATGACATGGATACTATCTAGCCCTCGTTCCATTCAATAAGACCTTAGCTATGGATGTAACTTTATCTACATATCTCCATTGTTTGCCTATTCTTCAATGCTCCTTTCATTTTTCTTCTCATCTCTTGGAAGTACAACACAAAATTGTTCTCTTTAATTTTGGAAGAAAAAACTACAACATACAAATGTTCCCTCTTCCATCACTCCAAGAAGGCACAACACACAATTGTCTTATCATGCCTTTTACAAACCAATACAAGCCTCTATTTATAAATTTCTTATGATAGCAAAGTTTGTAATGTCCCTCAACCGGACTTGCCCTAAAATCCATTTATCTACCATAGAATTTGCTTGTTGATTAGGTTTAGGGTTTCTTCTTTCCAAAAGAATGTCCTTTTAATACGATAACCCTAGATTGGAAGTTGTATTCATCACATTAACAACATACTTGTTAGCATTAATATATAGATATCCAAAATCAGACATAATCATAAATACGGATTGATAAACATAAGAAGAGTCACTCAGCCCATCAGAAGAGGAGAATCCCTAAGGGCCTACGGTCTACCATCTTCCAATGCCCAACCCATATCTCGGTCCTGTGGGGCAAAATGCCTAGGTGGAACCCTCACCCCTCCATGACCCAACCCTTGCAATGGGCCTGTGAGGCAAACTGCCCAACCCTTGTTATGGGCCTGTGGGGCAACTGCCCAACCCATGGGCTTGTGGGGCAAACTACCCAACCCTTTCTTTGGGCCTGTGGGGCAAAATCTGGGTGAGGTTTTTAGACGAACCACTTAAGTTATGACTCAACTCTCCTGGTGGGATTACAAACACAATTCAGACAATCGATATGTAGTCATTAGTATTTCATTTGTATTTACACATTTTAATAAGAGTATTTAATATGATCAAACAATTCCTTGAGTCCTAATATGAAGGTATATCATAATACAAAACTAAATTGAGAAATATTCATGTCTACATGTTCATTATGTTCTTTTGCAATTCAATACATCCTGCAAGTCCAATATTTGCAAAAATCAAATATAAATGTAGATTAATCATCATTTAAGCATATCTATAGAAGATAAACCATTTGGCCTCTGATTAGTCAAAGACTACACAGTCCGCCTAAGTTCAATGCCAATTTCTAGTATAATGAGTCTATTTCCAAATTCGATATCAAGAAGGCATGGTTCTGACACATCAGAGGGGACTATGCGCATTCCAATGAATAAAGCATATCAATTATTTTTAATAATACATAGAACGGTTGGGCATACAAGGTTCATGCAACATTGTTATGTCAGATTGAGGACAACTAAATATTAAAGCTAAGTGAGTAGTCTCACCTGATTCGCTATCTCTTCCCATGACTCTTTATTCCTTAATCGTCTTCCTTCAATCTTATACTGGATTGATCATAGGATGAGGACAAAATATGCATAATCTACTTATGTTTATATTAAAGAGCCATCATTATTTATAAGGCTTAATAATTGTTGCAAGTATCATTATTGTATATTCACCAATGATTCCCCTATCTACTTACCCATATATATATATAATTATTCTTTTACTTATATCCATTAGTATTCCTATATATATAATTATTCTTTCCTTATTCATATATATTCTTTATTCATTGATAATGATATTATTCATTATAAGATTTATCTATATATATGCATATATACTTGTATGCCTATTAAATTATATATATATATATATATATTAAATGATTCTATATTCCAATGCATAACAATCATTGTTGCTGCTGTTTTGTTTCTGCATGTTTTTCCCTCTTCCTTATTTTCCTTCCTTCTATTTATACCATTCAAGGTAGGTGACTCATGGGGGGAATGTATTGTTTGGTGAAAGATGTGACTTTTCATAAAATATATCCCTTTGTTAGATTTAATTGCTGCCCTTAAAGACTTATTATCACAATAATATCTATTTTTGAAAATAATATATTATTACTATAATTATGACATTTCAGATTATATACTTATTTTATTATTTTATTTTGATGTTTTATTGAACATATTTTAATATTAAAGTATAACAATAAAACCAAATTGCTAATAGTTTATTATTATTTTATTCTAATGTATTACAATCATTGATGTGTAATGATTATAATATTTATTTATTATTATTATTTTTGATATTAAGTTATTTAATACTAGAATGTAATAACAATAATTTGCCTATATATTATTATTATATTTGTTTTTAATAAATGTTTATATTGATATGGTACACATTTATTTTATATTTAATCTTAATATTTCTATTTATTTTATTTATTAATTTATTAATATTTTAACACTTGGTCTTTATGGTATTTGCTATTTTGGGGACATGACAAAGTCCTCCCAGGCCCAAGAAGAATTTTTGGAGTCACTACAAGCCAAAGGAATGAATGTTAGGTCCAGATTCCAAGTTCTAGCACATGGAAACTTCCATAAACACTGTACCATCCAAGACACTTCTGCAATTGAGGTACAAACTATGTGTTTTCCAGCTCTACAATAGTATCCAACACTAGCATTGTATTTACCAAGACATCTAATTCCATGTCTTATTACGATTTTTTTCTCATCCATACAAATCACATGGTGGTCAAACTCCTCCAAAAAATCCTCTAAAGTCATCAAATATGATAAAAGTATGAGATGCTTGAGCCCTAGAGATTTCAGCCCATTTTAGATGTTTTTGTACATGGGAAAAGTGGTATCAATCACTCAAATCTCCACTTTTGGCTTATTGATCAAAATGTTCCACGAAGCTAGAAAACATGGTTTAAGTGCCTTATTTCTCTACTTGCCGAAGTGGTTTAAGTGGATAAAATTTCCACCAGCATTCAAGGTGGCATAAGTGTCTTAAAGGTTGGCCAACCATACAAGGAAGGTGGCATGCAATGATGAAGCTCACACTAATGATGAAGCTCACACTAATAATGGCTTAGCCATCTAGGTATTCCGCCAGTGACATGAAAGTTGGTTCAAGTGGCTCATTTTTCCACGAAGATAACCTAAGTGGAAGAGATCTACACCAAGTTCTAAAAGCTAGTTAAGTCATTATAAAACTCCTACTAAAGCTTAATAATTGGCATACATAACTAGAAGGTGCACCTAGGTAGTGATCAGCAGTTCTAAATGGTATAAGGCATCCCATTAATCAGTGCCTAGAAGACATTTCAAGTGACAAAACTGCTTGGAGGCACTCTAGAGGACAGAGATCATATTTTAGTGTTAGCAACAGCAGAGTAAGGTGCCTAGGTCTATTTTGGGCCTGGAATGTTTCCAGCCTCGGTTAGCAGAAAAGACAATGTTTGGTTATACATGACAACAGCTCTACATGTTTGATGACAACCTATAAAAACTTTGCCATATCCTTATTTTCACAAGTATATTAAATATTTGGATTATCAAGAATGGAAATCTAGTGTTTTGCATGCGATGAAGGTACGTAGTAATTCGCTGGGATTTCAGCAACAGTTAATAATTGCTATCATCTTCAGTAGGGTTTGTTCATACCCTCATATAAAGAATCCATTCACCATTTTCAACCCTAACAAAACCCTAGGCAACTGTTTGTATTTTGCTCATTGGAATGATCAATCCAGGGTTTTCATTTTCAATTTTCAATGTTGACAAAACCCTGGGAAGTATTTCTTAAGCTTGTGGAAAGATTCATGGCAATTACAGTTTCCAATATGAATATATCAAGAGGACTATTTGTCTCGTGATGGTTTTTGATCATTGACGAAGGACCTATGTCATGTCCCCATAACATGACCATTAGATAATGTAAGGCGTATTCAAAATATTAACCATTTATTACCATTATAATTATAATTGTCGAAAGACAACATTATAATTATAAATATGGATATACATAAATATTAAAGTCATTATGATATAATAAATATTAATATATATATATATATATAAAAACACAAACATAAAATAATATTATAATTGTCAAATATAAGATTATAAATATCGACAATTATAATTGTGATCTTTGTAATATAAAATTATAAGGAACAATACAAGACTCATATCCAATGGACCATAATGAAGGGCCTGAATTAAGGACCAATATTAAAGTGAAGAAATGTAGTTTAAATACCATTACAATTATAATTATAATTCGATTATTATGAATATAAATTATAAACATTAACAATATAAAATCATTTGAATTGTAATAATAAAAATGTATATAATCAAATAGAGATCAATAAAATCAAATATTAAATAATTATGTCCATTATATTGAATATAATACACTATAAGTATTCAATATGTTGAATAAATAATTGCTTCCTTAATACTAACCATTGCACCAGTTTTGAATGGGTCGATAGACTCCCGTGGACAAAATTGGCTCCCGCAAATGAATCCGACAAATACCTCCATGTGGACTGTTGACACGAATATAAGGCCAGAATACTAGGCGGCAGGACAAACAGGAAGGTATGATAAGGTCCTCGTGGGGAAACGGCGCCCATACCTATCAAAGGGTTGAATTCTCTTAGAAGAACAATTCCTCGAAGTAAACAAGATCCAATATCAAATATTGCCCCAACCTTATTCTTTCATCGTGAACATTGGTACATGGAATCGCTTTGCAATTGTAAGGCGTATATAGTCTCTGCGGGGTATAATGATACTTACGCTTCTCTGGACGCGAACTCTTGATATTCCCGTGAATGGCGTCTTACGCATTATAGTCATATTTCTCTGCATGTTCTTGACTGACAGCTAGCATAACCCCGTAAGCATACTCTCATTCGCCTTTTAGAAAAATCACTTGAGGAAACGAATATGAGAGCTCCTCTACCTCACACGACACCCCAAGGATATATAATAGGAATGAATAATAAATATATTATATATATTTCAATAAAGAAGACTCTGCATTAAAGCTTTTCTCTACTACATAGCAACTAAACACAACAATAGCAATTATGACCAAATTACAATAGTTAGCCAAGGGACATGTCCGCTAACAAGGGAAGACTGCGTCTCCTAGCAAATCATGGATATTAAAGGAGGGCAATCAATCGACCAGACACAACAGACGCGATATCAGGAAAGGCACCACAATTCAGGTGAAGTAATTCACTCGGTACTAATATTTAGAAATCCAAGTCAGCACTAGAAAATCATATTGTGATGTATTTCACTGGCTTTAATATTTAGGATATTCCAATATTAGAAAGAGGAAATCAATCACCAAATAAGATACATGAAATAAGCAGTGCAGTATTAATAGAATTGTGCATTTCATATCTTACATCTCTTCATGTCCAATTTGTTGAATCTGTGTTGTATCTAATCATCAATGGCCTTCATCATGTCTGAAAACCGAATATGCAAAACCTTAAGGAAACACAAGCATTATAAATAACAGTTTCTTCAATCACTTAAGTAAAGACACCTAAACAATCTGGTCCTAGACTCATTGCATTGATATATAACTCGTTGATAAATCCAGTAATACTAAGATTGCATTTAGATTTGATTGATGCTAGATCTTTTATTTGATAGACGACATTGTCATTGGCCTCATACATCATGGATAAAAAAGAGGTGACTAGAACTAACATGGATATATTGATGTGTTTACATATGCTTCTGCATGTTGATACTTTACCATGATATAGTTTATTTGATTATGTGCTCATGTAAACATTCTCAAAGCATAATGGACGAATATAAAAGAATAAATGATAAATGCAAATGAGCTTGATTATTATGTGTTCATATAAAGAGTGTATGCCATGTGTATATAAACCTGCCAGGAGAGTTGAATCATAGCTTCAATGGTTCGTCTAAAAACCTCACCCAAGTTCCGCCCCACAGGCCCAAAGCAAGGGTTGGGCAGTCTACCCCACAGGCCCATGACAAGGGTTGGGCAGTCTGCCCCATGGGTTGGGTAGTTCTGCTCCATAGGCCCATGACAAGGGTTGGGCAGTCTGCCCCACAGGCCCATTGCAAGGGTTCGGTCATGGAGGGGTGAGGGTCCCACCTTGGCATTCTGCCCCACAGGCCCAAGATACGGGTTGGGCATTGGAAGGTGGTAGATCGTAGGCCCTTAGGGATTCTCCTCTCCTGATGGGCTGAGTTACTCTTCTGATGTTTATCAATTTGTATTTAAGATTATGTCTGATTTTGGATATCTATATATTAATGCTAACAAGTATGTTGTAAATGTGATGAATACAGATTCCAATTGAGGGATATTGAATTAAAAGGACATCCTTTTGGAAAGAAAGAACCCCTAAACCTAATCAACAAGCAAATTCTATGGCAGATAAACGGATTTTAGGGCGAGTCCAGGTAAGGGACATTACAACCTAGGATTTCGGGATTCTTCAAAAGATCCAATGGATTTCAATCAAAAGTTGCTTCAGAATTATGAACAAGCTCATGTGCAAATTGTTAATTTTCGCAGTGACTAATTCTGGTAATGGCTATTTCCAATTGTCCAATATTCTATTTTCGGGTCAAGACAAGAGTTTATTTGTAGGCCACTTTGATTAGTCTTTATTTTATTAGTTTTTTATGATAAATTTCATTTTTCTTTTCTTTCTCCTTTTTTGGGCAGCTTTTGGAGAGGTTTGCTTTATAATATTTCTCTCTCAGATATTTAATTATTAGTTTCAAATCCCTTAAAAACATGTTCATGGTAGCCTATAAATAAGTACCTTGGACATAAGGTATTTGGAATGGTAATTGATGCTACACTTATGCTATAGAAATTGTTGTTCAAAGTCGAAGTCATTCTTAAACATACATTTGTAATTTTCAAGCTTTGCATTGATGATATATGTCAACCTAAGTTGTGGCCTTGTATACAACTTACATATTTATTTCTTGAAATTGTGTGTTGTTATTCTTCATAGATTAGTTATTTCATTCTATAATATCAAAAAATCTTGTTTGCAAGACATGACTATTAACAGTCTAATGTATGTATCCAATAAAAAAGAAAAATACGAACTTTATGATTTTCATTTAAACAAACCCCTCAATGAACCTTATATAGTGCGCATATCTATAAAAAAATTCTATAGTTTTTAGTCTAAGGTCAATATAGCTTAGTTTTAGGTTTAATTAGATATCAAGGAGCTTCCCCTCTAAATTTGAAGAGGACTTTTATCCTCACAAACTGCTCTGTTTTGTCTTTTCTTGCAAAAGACAAATTAAAATGTTAATAGGGGGGAAAACACAATAACACAAATTTAAATAACACTAAATCAAATGTTTTTGTACACAAATCATAATGGAGATTTATAAGACAAAACAAGATATAATTATTACCTGAAGATATGGAGCAATAAGTTCCTTGTTGTAAGATAATTCATCTATGACAATCTCCAAAACAGGTGTCCTATATGAATCACACAAAGAGAAGTGAATAAACAGCAAGAAACCATTTGACATCCCAAACTTAAGATATATATATATTACAAATCATTCTACCACTAGAATCAAGTGTTGTTCAAATGTAATTTATCACTAGGCATCCAATGACAGAAGTTACTTACCGATAACCATCTGATCGAGATGTCCACCTATTTTGATTCGCTTCTTTCTTGAGTGTGTCTAGTTCCATCACCTGTTTTTCATGGCATATAACCAGAACATTAAGTTCACTATCGCTGTCTGGAAAACATATTTTTAAGAGAATAATAAAATAATCATTACCAATGTAAGCAGTGTCTCTACTGATTGGCAGAGTGTATGTCTAAACTCAGTTTCCAAAAGGTGTGCTACCAGGTCAGGTTTCTGTAAAGACTTCTTGGGGATACAATCTGAATTATGTTCAGTGTCATGATCCATTGTGGAATCCTCTCTAGTTATTGCAGCAACAATATGCATTAAATTTTTTACTAGGTTTTTGAAATTCGCTCTTTGTGATCCCTGCAAGAATCAGAATTGCTAGGAATATCATTGGAATTCAGTTTTCTTTGCTATGATACCTAAGTAGAGATAAGCTGCTCATATTTTTTATGTTCTAGAAGAAACAAATCACTTGCATAATATTCTATGATGTGCCAGATTAAAAGGAATTTTCCCCAATATTTATCAAAAATGTCAAAATAAATGCACATTACCAATAGCTGGTTGAGGAAGGAGTTTCGTATAATGGGCCATTTCTGGTTTGCTGCCACAAAAAACAGACCAGTTAATTGTTTCATGTGTTTGTTGGTCATCCAAGAGATAAAATCAAAATTCAAATGTAGGGGCAGAGCACAATAGATCCACTGCTTACATTTGAACACTTGACAGCGAGAAACAAAATCCCTTTTAAGAAGAGTGACAAGGTACTGGAACATCATTATCTTTGACATAATCTGTAACAACAATGAGTGGCTTAGAAAAATGATTAAATGACAACATAATCTAGGTCACAAAAAGAATTGTAAAAATTTCTCTACTTGCACCATTCAATGACCCATAATAGCAAAAGGTAGTTATCAAGCTTGTGGAAAGATTCATAACAGTTAGGATTTCCAGTATATCACAAGGACTATTTATCTTATGATGGTTTTTGATCAATGATGAAAGAACTAGGGTTGCTGATCCTTTGCACTACTCTATTTTTGTATGCATATTGGTATTTTTGTGATCTTTCTCTTTACCGGTTATAGTTTGTGATGAGCCTAACTGGCTCTCTCTCAAACCCCTGTGTAAATTTGCTTATCTTTTTGTGTTTTTAAGTTTTTTTAGAGAATTTCTAGACAGAAGTAGAAGGGGCGTACCACATATAAATGTTGATTAAAGTAAAATGCATGAAATAATTGCTTAATTGGTACTGTAAATTATCATTGGCAATACATACAATGAATCTACAAACAATAAATGTACCCGAAATGCTCCAGATTATTTTAATAAGAAATTGTGAAGTTTGGCAGGCAACAATGGCTGGAAACAGCATGCATGCACACTAGGGCTACAGAACTGAGTTCTCCTGTAGAATAACTAGAGAAGAATGACTGAGAGGATGGGACGCCCAATATGCAATACAGAAACCAGCAAAAGGAAAGGCTTTTTTCTTCAACAAGAAGGACGCCTATTTTGGGGAAGCACGCCAAACAATGTTGAAAAGATACGGCCTCTGGCAAATAAACACTGAAGCTGGTAATGGAAGAAGGTAGGCGTTGTCCAAAGGAAACCCTCTCCTGCAAGCTGAAAACTAAATAGCTAAACAAAGATGTACTGATTTGGCCCAAAAGAACTTCTGATTGAAGCTCTCATCAATGGCAATCATTCAGCTGGTATTTCACAACCTCACAATCACAGATCCAGCGAAGATTTTTCCGTTCTTCAATGGAGTTTTCTTGCAACCCTTGTCCTTAGACAAATCACAAAGAAAGAATTTTGCAAAGTCAAATGATAAACAGATATTAGGTTCATTTGCAAAGAAATGCCTTATAGCCATCAAAAAGGCACGAATCCCCAAAAAGTACGATTCTTTCTCTTTTAAAATACATTTAAATGTATTTAAATTCCTTTCCATAGTTTGGGCACACTTTATGTCTTTTAACTGATTTAAAATCACTTTATCATTTTTTATAAAGTAATACTTCATTACTTTATAATATATTTAAGTGGTTTTTAATTTTATAAAGCCAATTTGACTTTATAATAATAACCCATTTAAGTTAAATATTAATATTTAACTTAACCACAAAATATTTCACAACTTCCTCCAAACTCGGTACCTTTTTGTGCCGTCAGAAGCTAGCGAACGCTGAACTCCACATGCTCGTACTGAATCCCATACTGAAGCTGAAGGGGTGAGAATGACAAACCCACCAAATGGCCACTGACCCTCTAACCAGATCCTGTCAGCCTACAAGGGTCCAAGAGATAGGCTAACTCTAATGCTCTTGAGAACTGACTAGAGCGGGGACATCACATAGTTTCAAAGGTCTGTACATAGTTTCAAAGGTCTGTCGCTTTTTTTGCTCTAATATTTTTCCATGGCAGATACAGAATTGTCTGGAGATTCTAATAAATCAAAAAAAACAAGCACCTGTTAAAATGGTTATAAATCCCTCTTCCAAAAGTGGCCACATTGACGAAGGACCTAGAGTTCTTAATCCTTTGCACTACTCTATTTTTGTATGCTTATTGGAATTTTTGTGACCTTCCTCTATACCAGTTATAGTTTCAAAGCTTTGTTGCTTTTTTGCTCTAGTATTTTTCCATGACGGATAAAAAGTATCTAGTGATCCTAAGAATCCAGAAAAAACAAATGCTTGCCAAAAAGGTTGTCAATCCCTCCTCCAAGGGTGGCCATCATCCCTCTATCAAACTTAAATATATTGCCCTACCACCAAATAAAGAATAAGCAAAGTTTTAACTTGGGGGTCCAATTGTAGAACCATGTGGCCTCCTATTACCCAAACCCCACTAATAATAGTCAGAAGGCCTTGAATGACATGGAAATTTTTGGTTTTAGTGTGGCTTCCAAAGATTTGGTGGTTGTTTGCACTCCCCCTTGTTCCCATCCCTTTCCTACTAGCTCCTTTGGCACTAGAAGCAGAAATTCCATTTTAAAATATGCCCTTGTTGTAACTAATGTGAAAGTCATGTTACTGAATACATGTTCAACCCTTCCCCATCTTATGCCATCCAGTCTTGTGCTGCACTTTTCTCAAGCATCTTCAACTTCCTTCAAAGGCACACCAGCAAGATGTAACCAACAATTTGTCAATGAACAGTGAAGGCAAGGAAAAATATTTTTAGTAGTGAACCCCAACCACTAAAGCTAGTTGCTGAGTTGGATCATCTCAAAATAGATGTTACATTTTTTGTTGAACAAAACTATTGATCTATTAGTTGCTGACTTGATTTATCGCAAAATAGATGTTGCCAATTTTCTTGAGAGAAACTATTGATGTATTTACAATATATTTAGCAAAAGCCCTCATGCAATTGAAAGCCTTTATAATCTTCATATGCAGCTAGTCACTTATCATTTTGTTGAGGACAAGGTTCAAGATGAAGAATCATGGCTTTCTAATGTTGCAGGAAACAAACTGATGTTGGAGATTGACTAGTTATGTGGTAGTGACTTTGACCACCATCTTGGCCTTCAACATGCGTTTTTATGTTGTCTTTTTTTATTAGGATTATGCCATTAATGACCATTCTTTAATGATAAAATATACAGATTTACAGTTTTGAGAATTTCTAGGATGATAGTTATATCAATCAGTTAATTGCTGTTAATTCCAGTAAACATTATCATTGCTGATTTGTTTATACAAATTTGAAGTCAAGTATTGTACCTCTCACTCCTCAGGGCTACATGGGTTTATCCCAATGTACCATGGGGACATGTCAGCCCCAAAATCCTTGAGCTTCTAGGATGGGGACATCTCCAAGACATGGGGAGTTGGAGATGTCCCCCTGCCGCCCCACTCCCTCTACCGTCGTCCCCAAGGCATCTCCAAGACATCTCCCAGTCAGATGGGTTCTTTCTAGGATGTCCCCATTTTGGGGGACTTTTAGGGGATGTTGAAACATCCTTGAGACATCTAGGGGATTCCCAGAAGTCCTCCGAATGTCTCAAGGGCACCCAAGCGTCTCCCATGGCCAGCCAATGAAAAGAGTTTTATAAAAATCAAAAAAAAATTGAAACTTGTGCCCAAGCCCAAACCCTATTCGCTTATGGGCCCCAGCCAAAACCCAAATACTCAATAAATTTTCCTTTTAACCTCATTTCAAGTTACTCCTAAGTCTCAAATAGTACGGACTTGGTGTTGCAAAAAATAAGTGATAGAATTGGTAACATGACATTCATCATGAAGGTTCATGTGGTTTTGAAGGTCTTAATTTGTGCTTGGTGATTGGGGCTCCACCCCTCTACCCCACCTTGTACTGCGATAGAAAACACGTTAAGGGGTGTTGCTCCATGACCTCACTAGGGGCTCCACCCCCAAACCCCCGTGAGGGGCACTGTCCTTCAATCCTATTGGGGGATTTTCTCCCAAACCTCCACCCACCATTGTTAATGTTAAATGTAATCATTGCCATGTTTGTAATGTTTAGTATTTTAAACTTTACTTAGTATGCCAAAATTTCATTTGTAATTCTTATACTTATTCCTTGCACATCATTTTATAACTAATTTTTCAAGTACTATATGTATTTCCACCACCAGCTTGTCGCCCTACCACCCTTGCACCATTGTCCCCCCACCATCGCTAAACTTAGGCCCTTGGTCCCCCCATCCCAAAACTTTTACCCCCATCAAGAAACTCCATGCAACTATGGTTTCTTCATATCTATATTTTTGCATATGCAGCCTATTGGAAGGCCTCAAAACAATTATTTTGTTGGCTCTATTCATTCTTCCATAAATAGAGAATATTTTTTCCCTTGTTTGGAAAAATAGGAACATGGCAATTGCAATAGTATTTATTCCCTCATAGTAATTTTGAATTAGTCATCTTCAGCAAATGGGACCCGTCCATTAATTCTTTCACGCATCAAATAATGCTCGCATGTTCCTATCATGCTTCAAGTTGTAGCCTTCTCTCTTTATCCATCCTCTTTTGCATTACAACGAGTTTTGGACGCTACAAAAGGAATCCATAGAAAGCCACAACAACATTCATAGTTTCCTTGTGTCCTCTAGGAATCATCTTTCCTCCATATTCATCTTTAGTCCCATCATGAATCCATGTAATCTGAATGATCTAAAACATGATAAATGTTGCTTTTGACCTACAAATTTTCTCCATGGTTCTAAACAATTACTAGTTTTTTAACTCTCTTAATAAGATTAAACACATGAACTTTTTCCAATAATTTCTTGTGGCATATCCACATATCAAAGAATTAGGTTGCTCTCCCTCCAACCAGGTTATATAGCTAATCATTGCATCAATGAAATGAGTTTTGGTTTTGCATATGTGTATGCTTCTAATGACTACAAGAGGAGGAGTGAACTCTAGAGATGGCTTGCTACTAATCTGCCCAAAGTTCCATGGATAAATAGAAGGGATTACAATATGGTAGAGCAAAAGGGAGATAAAGTTGGCAGTAACACCCTATCATGGAAAGGTAATTAACTGTTTTCTGGTCCTAATATAAAAGAAAACTTAGTTTACTAGATCCACTCGAAAAAAGCAAAAAGGCCAAAAAAGGCTCTATTCAGCACTTACAAGATTTGCATAAATAAGAATTCTTATTAGGATTAAGATATTATGGGCAGTAATAGTGTGAGTACTTCCATCAACTATGTCTTACCACTACCCTGTTGAGGTCTCAGTTGTGTTTCAGGAGGGTAACACTGACCATAGAAAATTTAAGAAAGGGCTACACAAATTGAATACTTATCTTCTGCAAGATAGAGATTTCATGAATGGTGTCTACACCATTAGGAACATTAATAAAAGCATTTTCCTCTCAAAATATGCCATCACATTCTGGTAGAATTTGACTGATTGCTGGAAAATATTCCTTAGCACAATTGCGAATAAGGAGAACCTTGACAAGAGGAAGAAAGGTCTTCAATGTGAAGTGAATATGACTGAATGAGAAGAAGAAATAAAACAATTCTAGTAGTATTGGTCTCCAGAATAGGCTTGTGGAGATAAACATGAATGGAGGTGTCACTGGAATTTTATTGCTCAAGGGATCAAAATGAAGGCAACGATAAACTAGATAAAAAGGTAAGACAAAGGATAACAATATTTCTTCAATATGTTGAAAGCTATATTTAATAGAGAAAGAATAGGATCCATTAATATTAATGATAGCATCAAAAATGACCACAAGAGCACTAAATATGCCTTTCAGGTATTCTATATGGGTCTATTTTCTCCAGAATAATGCAAGACTAATGAGGAGTTTAGAGAGCTCTCTAGAAGAAATTTCCTATAAAAGTGGAAAAGGATGATGGTATTTTTCTTGACAAGGATCTCTTTGAAGAAGAAATATGTTTTGCTATCAACTCTTTTTAAAATGGAAAGTCTCTTGGATGAGACGGTATTCCTGTTTAATTCTATAAGAAAAAATTCATTGGATTGTACCTGATTTGCTAGAAGTCTACAAAGAGAGGCTATCAAAGTAGGCACATTCAGAAGTGAGATAAACAAAGGTGTGATTAAGCTTCTTCCTAAGGAGGGGGATAGAACTTCAAGAAAATACGGAAGACCAGCAAATCTATTAAATGTCTCCTATAAAATAATGACCAAGGCTTTGGCAATCAAGTTAACGAGCATTCTTCCTAACATCATCTCTTCTACTCAAATAGGCTTCATTAAAACAAGGTATACCCTAGAGAATCTTATTGCTAGTTGTGAAGGCTTTGATTGGGCTAAGAAGTCTAGATAGAATGTTTGTATGTCCCTTCTTGATTTTGAGAAAGCCTATGATAGGATTGAGTGACCCTTGATCACAGTGATGCTTAAAACCATTCACCTCCTAAAGAAGTTTTGTAAAATAGCTGAAGTTCTATTCGAGAATGTTTCAATCTAGATTGAAATTGATTGTGATTTGACTAATCCTTTTCTCTTGCAAAGACCTATTCAGCAGAGTTGTCCACTTGCCCCTGCCCTCTTTGTTATTGCTTCAAAATCTCTACAATGTATTCTTAGAACTAATGATATTGGATCCCCTATTAAAGGCCTTATTCTCCTTGATAATAATGAAATGTTAAATATACAATTCGTTGATGATACAACTATATTTCTTGTTTTTGATGACGATAATTTTGACAACTTAATAAATAAACTAGGTGTATACTATTTAGCCTCTAGTTCTAAAATCTCCTCCAAAATAAGTCTATTGCTCTAGGTTGGAGTATTCACCCTCCTAATTTGTTCTTAAAAATAGGTTGGGAGTGGGGTGGTCCCAATAAAACAATGAAGTATCAAGATATACCTTTCTCAATTGAGCTTCTTTTAAAGAAATGCGGGAATGGGTTTTCCAAAACATAATACTAAGTGGCAAGGCCACTTGGTTTCTCTAGTTGGTGGAGCCCAAGTGTGCCAAAAAGTGCTCTCTTCTTTTAATACCTATTATGCCTTTGCATGGTTATTTGGGATCACACAAGTGGACAAAATTCAGCAGCTTATTAGGAACATTTTGTGGTTAGACGAGAAGAGTACCAAGAAAAGGCATGTAGTCAACTGGAATTGGTGTTGCCTATCCTAGAGATTGGCTGGTATGGGTTTAAAAGATCTTAAATTACAACGTATTGCCCTAGCTGTGAAATGGATCTTCAAAGCTATTGAGGGATTAGAAACCTGGAAATCCTAAAGAGGAATTGTAAGAACCCTTACCCCCTTTGATTGATATTAGTGTGATTGCACAAGTTTGACAATGTTATTTATCAAACTAGTTTAGTGGTTTGGACTGGAATGGTTTAACTTTTTATATGCAGAGTAAATTAGTCAACATTTTGCAGCTAAATGCTCACAGCAATTTCAAGCCAATTACCATAATTTTAAATTCATTGCAGATAATCAGGCATTGATATTACATAACAGAGGCATATAGATACTTCCAAGTGCAAAAGTTTATTTCTTTCCAGTCACACAAGAATATTTCCGAACTCTTTACACAGACTACAAATAGAATTAAATTTCCAAACTCTTTACACAAACTGCAAATAGAATTAAATTATAACTCTAACCTGGTAACCAATGCCCTCAGTTTGGCATGGAGCTAACTCTATGGATTGCGTTGAAGGAATGAGTTTTGTTCCTGCGTCAACTATAGGCTTTGATCACTTTTATTAAGGGTGTCTATGCTAACTAAGACCCCCGATAATCCATTCTATGTCGGCGGCTGGTAAAGTCTATCCAAACGGCTTTTTCCTTAAGCTACTCTCGATTTCTTCAACCAAAATTAATTATGCGGTGGATGTTAATCATAGCGGCTTGTCCATAAAACTCCCCACTTCCATATTTTTCCATGTCACCCTCACAAGGTGACAAAAAACACTTCAATATATAATGTGGAGGCTTAATAAAATTGAATGATACCTGATACAAAGGTGATCGACAATAGAAAGGACTTCTACTAACTCCCGATACTGCATAAAGCATAATGTTATTGATGCTACAGCAATGTGGAATATCTTCTACCTCTTCCCATATAACACTTGTAGCAAAGTAACTCAATTAAAACAGGTCTTATATTATTTCTAGATTCTTCAAAGAAATGCCTACCGAAAACCTAACCATGTATGTTCAAACCACACACCTACATTCGTGCCATTGCCATATGATTTGAGCCCCCAATTAATATTTTAATGCCCAATGTGAAGCACAAATATCATTAATTTCTCCCAAAGCCTGTGAATAAATATTAAATGCTTCCCTTCAAACAAACCATCCACTGTTGGATATTCAAGCATTTATCTATTTAAACTCCAACTCCATTATTCATAATAAGACTGTACACTAAGTGCTTTTATAAACCCAAATCCTTACAAATACCTCAAATGCTTCTTCAAAAGACTGTACAAACTTCCACAAAATCATTCAACTATCATTTGAATCCTTGTGCAAATCTTGAGGTGAATCCACCTAATCCACAATTTCAAGGGTTTTCGTCCTCGTGGTCTCTAAAAGCTGAGCTCCCAATTTTTGTGCCTGATAATAATTTTCCAAAAGATAATCTATTGCCTTCCTGACTTGCCTTTTATATTTCACTATTTTTCCTTCATAAAGTCTCTTATTGAATATTTTAATATTTATTTGATAAAGTCACTTTATTACGTTAATTAATTAATTAAATATTAACATCCAATAATACTTTTAGAACTAATTATATTTAATTAGTTAAATTGATCTAGTGGTGACTACTCGGGAATCGGGGACATTACAAGAATAATATCAATCTAGCTATTTGTTGTGACCTATTTCACACATCGCCCCATTGCAAATGGGGACCCCCAAGTTTTGGTGTCGCCCTCTGAATCGCCAGTTTAGAGTCTTTAATTTGGGTAAATTTTGAAAGTCAGTCCGGCTAAGTTGAGATTTCGAACCCGTTTGTGTGTCTTAACGTCATAGAAGTGCTTAGAAGACCCAGTAGACAAAGATCGCCATTGCTTTCGGTCATTTCTGACACTTCCTATTTTTTAGGGATTCTGCTTTTTTGCTTTTTGCTTTTTCGATTTTTGGCATTTTTAGGCCATTCTGGAGTTCCTATTTTTTAGGGATGCTTTTTGCTTTTTCTATTTTTGGAACGTTTCTATTTTTGGGAAAAAGTTTCTATTTTTGGATCCTACAGAGCAGAAAATCAACATGTCTCCAGAAATCAAGAAAATCAAGGTAAAGTGAAAAAGGTTTGAAAAATGGCAAAAATTTTGGAAAAATGCTTAAGTCTGAGAATGGCGCCCTCAAGAAAGGGGATGGCATGGAAAGTTCAAAGTCCGCCCTACCTTTGGCATGCCAAAGATAGGCACTGGCAAGAGATATGCCAAGTCCGCCATAGGCAAGGTGGTCTCCAAGTCCGCCATAGGCATGAAAGATGCCAAGTCCGCCTTTGACATGAAGAAGCTAAAGTCTGCCATAGGCATAGAGGTTGCCAAGTCCGCCCTTGGCATGAGGAAGCTAAAGTCCGCCCAAGATGTTTGGAAGAGGCGCATGGCACAAAAGGTTCAAAGTCCGCCCCTAGAGAAAGATGGCATGAAACTCATGAAGTCCGCCCAGCCTAGAGGAAAA